>OY740769.1:66484983-67684983 GCA_963513935.1 Aphrophora alni
ATATGTGTAGTATCAATAGACTTGATGAGACACCATGTGCACCACATACCTAGCAGTCATCCATGCTTTCATCAAGCTCGGCCTAAGGATAGGTTATCCGATTTAGAAGACTTGATTGACAGACAGTCTCTATACATTTGATTGTCGCCCGGATAGTATAGACGAAGTATTGAACGAAACATTAATCGAAGACGATTTGCTCCATGACAAAAGAAAGTTTCAAATGGATGAGGAGAAATTATCGAGACACGTCTACGCCTAGTTAAAGTTCTTCGGATGAAATTGATGGCGAAGAAGATACATTTTAGTGGATGCTATGGGGGTTGTGCCTGGGTGGACAGTATAATTTGCTAGCTTTTCGTGGGATCTAGATCAAGATGGATCAACAAGAAAAAAATATCAATGCTCAAGCTGTAATACTGGAGGTTGTGACTCCATCTACCATTCAATTGGAATCGGCCATAGAGGAAGCAATTGACAACGCTACAAGGAAACTTGGCGAACTGAAAGTCAGAAGATCTATTATCATCATTAGAGAAAGGAAAGAGGCTATCAAGGTTATATTTCAAGTAAGTGGTGGAGAACAGGATCCTTCCAAATGGTGGAAAGGCATAAACAAGAAAAAGAGGGAATCGGAGTCAGGAATCGTCTCTGGTTCTGGTGGGGCGTTCTAAAGTGGGTGTGATCAAGTGTCGTAGAGGTGATATGGCTGCTCCACCTTCTGCAGAGGGACCCTCAAAAAAAGCCAGGGTTGGGATTATAGTCTCTGATATGAATCCTCAATGTTTGAAGCCACCTGGGATGGAAGTACCACCTTACAGGGACATTAGTTACATCACAATGGCTATGGTGATGTAACTAGAATCTTATCCTGATGCCAACCTTACAAATAAACAAGGTGAAGACATCGATGTATTTAGAGCAAATGAAGTTGGAATTGATAGGAACTAAAAATATTCACAATATAAAAATGTAAATTTAATTCTGACCGTGAAAAATGCCTTCCTACAGATGTATAGTGGTGCATTAGGTGCAGGGGTGGTGGGAGGTGTTTGGGGTCAGGTGGCAAAGAGAGTGAGAAAACAAAAAAGTGGGTGGAAAAAGGGTCATTCAATTTGGCACATACATTACCAGGACTAAGTTGAGTATGACAATTATTCTAAATACTTCAGTGTATTCACATGTACGAGTTGAACAACAATGAATCTGTTCTCCAAATTTTTCTTTATGTCCATATCACATAGGTATTGGAAATTTCATAATTGAGGGTACATTTTCTCAGAAATTATTTTTCAAAATAAATTATATTTATTTGAAAACAGTATTCAAACTTGGACAATTTGACTGATAAAAATCTATATCAGAAATTTTACTGGAAATTTGCCTATTTACTGGAAATTTTTCTAATCAGGCGCCCAACTTTGATACTAAAATTAACTGAAATTCAATTAAAATTCTGGCTACCATAGATAATACAGTTGATTTTGGACTAACTTTCAGTATATATTTTTAATGATTTCGTTTTTTAAGTTATAATTTTTAGTTTTATCATAGTTTAACTGATTTCGATGCAAATTTTTAATTTCATTGTATTTTGGACGTTTATTACATTCAAGTAAAAAGTTGCCTCGAAATAATGAGATTTTAAAAATCTGCCATTATTTTGAAATGTAGTATCTCATTTTTCTTTTTATAATTAAATTTGTAGCATTATTTTTTTGATTGTGTATATATTGTGTATACATTGTTTATATATGATATTACAAATCAAAATTTTGTAATGATTACAAGCCATTATGTTCGTTAACTAGATAAATATGATATTAAATTTTCAAAAATGATGGCTGATTACTAAAATCTCGTTTTTGAACAAAAAATCCCGAAGACAAAATGATGTTAAATTGCTTCAATGGTTAGGATTGGTGGACATTTAATGGTCTCAGATATAGGCATTTCCATGAAATTACAGGTAATTGCATGTCTAGAATTTCTATATAAGAAGGATTATGCCAGAATTCGCTAATAACTATTACATATAAAGTGCGTTTACAACTAAATTATCACTTAGTAAATCATCAAATAACATACATTACTTCTAGTTGTCATTTACTGTAGTATTTAGAACCCTTCCTGACTAAGTAACTCGTCCAAAAATCTGGTTTCAAAAACCTCCCTTATTGTTATGAACACAGATGGATTTAGGAATGAATTAGACGGAGGGGGTCTTTTTGAGATATGGTTTACATGGATTAGATTTTCCTTGACATTTAAAGGTGAAAAACCTATTGGCCAATCATCACTTTATGAAAGGAAGAATACTTAAAAAGTCTCTTTGCCTCCGAATACTCTAATAGGATCAAGTTGTAAGAGTACAAGAATTGGTCAAAACAGACCAAATAGAAAATATTAAAGAGAGGGATCTAACCGAAGACTAGAATTTATTTTTTAAAAGACAGACTTCAAAAAAATAATTTTTTAAATTATAAATAATAATTTTTTTTTACAATAACAGTTGCGACTTCATAATAATTATATTCTTAAAATGTAAACCACTAGTTGTAATATAAAAAAAAATGAATGTTTATATCTTGCTTTTTTTAAGTCGACGTTCAACCAATGAGTCGTGTGCCCAATTGATCGTGGAGTAGACTTCAAAAAAAGCAATATATAAACACTAATTTTTGTGTCTGTTACAACCAGTAGTTTACATTTTAAGAATATAATTATTTTTAAGTCGCAACTGTTATTGTAAAAAATTATTATTTATAATATTTTTAGTGTTTTTTTTTTTGAAGTCAGTTTTTTCCCCAGTACTGGCAAAAATGTCGTACAAGTAATGGCTAGTTAACATAAACACATACTATATTTTGCATTTTATTCATATGTAATTTTATTACTATTAAAGAAAAATATTTCCAACCTGTGTCAATCAAGCACCATTTTTGAATTTTTTTGCAACTACTGGCCAAGTACTGGCTCAATCAAGGCAGTAATGAAACAGGATAGCGATGTTGATACTCGGGTGAAATAGATACAGTACTCGCAATACTCGGTTTCGAATGATTTCAATACTCTTATTATTAGTTCGACATCGAGTATCTGCGCAGAATGATTATGCGCATTATGTGTGTGTGTGTTATATTTCTATCTGTTAGACTGATCCACCAAGTATTTATTTTTTTAAACAATATGTGATTGACACTTGTAATACGTAATTAAATGTTATCCTGCCTCGACACAAATTCAGTAATTAAACGTAAGTACAATTATTACCAACAATAATAATTTAGTTATTATTTAAAATAAGTTAATTTACTATATTTTTTTATAAAGATGGTAACCTATAAATATTTATTTAAATATAAGTAATAACAATTAAATAATAATTTAATTTACTTTATGTTAATGTGGAAATAAATGAATATTATTGTTATTTTAAATTGAACTTGTTACCGAATCTAAAATAAATCATTATAACTCAAAATCGTAATGTTTAATAATTGTGTAGTGAAAAATCAGCTTAGAAACTAATGTAACCAAAGTAGAAACACCGAGTATTTTGTTTGGAATTGACACAACACTAACGAATATCGTTGTCCGAGGATACTCGCACACCGAGGATACTCGCAGTACTCGCACATTACCTCCTCCTTGTTCCTAGTTACGAAGATTTTGTCCGAGTATTTTAATACGAAACCGAGGATTTTAATATTCGGACTCTTTCGAGGATTTTGATACTCGGAATCACCGAGTATTTTAATTCGAACTCACACATCACTAAAACAGGACCATCTCAGGAGAATACCCTTTCAAATGAGACCACCCCCAATGAAATCGGTTAAGCCGTTCCGGAAATATACGCGGACGTAGGGCCTACATAATTTTTTTTTAAAAAATCAGGTTGAATACAGATCCTCCTTCTTTTTTGAAGTTAGTAATAAGAAAGTGTAGATCCATCTAGGGTTTCTCAGAAGGTTGTAGCACATAAAATAAACAAATTGTTTATTGTCTGTGCTTATCGTAACAAACTGTGAACAAATAATGTATAAAACATTCTCCCTTTAAACTTTTAAAATATTTTTGCTTATATTTAACTTGTAGTTTAGGTCGAAATTTACCACAACTTCAATAGAAAATAATTCGTAAGTTCTCCAAATATAAATGGAATCGTTTTGGAGCAAACAAAAAAGTTAAAAAGTTACTAATAAAATTAAAGATATCAATATGCTTTCAGAGACTACATCACACTCCATAAATAATCAACCATTGCTTTTTCTTTGTATAAAATTAAAAGTTTCTCTTTGTAATTAAAAACTAAAATAAAAAAAAAATTGTCCCCTTAAAGGAACAAACATTTATTTTACCTTAAGCGGAGGGGTAAAGTACTTGGATTAGACAGATAAACAATGATTCCTGTGAGGAAAAGGAGAATAGCAAACAAAGATCTCATTAATAAATTTATGCTGAGGTGGATCTAGACAACATTGGCATGTTGTGTCAAGTCAGTTAATTATAGGTATTTTCACATTTACAGTGTTTAGTTTTGTTTACTTTACTTTGACAGTGCTTTGACATTTGACGTGATTTTATACCTATTAATTATACATAAACTATTAAGCAATAATTAAACTGTATAAACTACTTATTCTATATTTACGCTAATAGCGTTAACACATTATTAAAGGACTATACTTTGAAATCGGATAATAATAAGAATGACAACAGTGCAAAAACTTCCCCAAGACGTTCAAAACCTCTTACGATCTGGAGTTGTTATAAGTGACGTTACAAGATGCGTTTCCGAATTGGTAAGTATTAATGTTGAGTTTAAATAATTTTTTTGTAATGTGGATTCAAGTATGCTTTATTTAGGTAAGTTTGTGTACTTGATAAACGGGTCAACAATTGCGAACATAACCTATTTCATGCATAAAATGACACCAATAGTATTCTGTAGGAATGCATACCAACGACTATTATATTTAGTTATATTTTAATAATGAATATAAATTCAAATTAGGTGAAGAACAAATTAGCCTATATTTATCAAAATTAAGATTCTTCTATGTAAAATGTAAACATATTATGTTGCCAATTTTCACAGTTTATTTACAACATTTAAAAATTTGGTAAATTTTCTTTTCAGAAATATCTAAAACCAAATAAATAAAACCATAGAAGAATGTCTGGACTTATTTGCAACATGAGCCTAAGTTTAAATTTTCTTTTTCCAAGCTGTTCTTTTTGAGAAATTTGAAATGTATTTGTATATTGCCGATAATTTTTTTTTATTAATGCTTTTTATCTGTTTAAAGCATTAATAACATTGTCATTGACTTACTCTTTGTCATCCACAAAGTTTCATGACCTTATAAAAAAGTTATATAATTTTTTTAAATTTGTTTTTAAAGGATAGGCCTCTACTGTTAATTTCCAACTACAACTTCTTGTCCAAAACTTTCCTGCTGAAATGGTGATGATCATCTTGCATATATTTTTCTTTCTGTGTGTACAGTGTTTGTGTTTGAGTATTTGACAAGGTCTTTGTGCATAATAAACAAGTGGTGTTGTGTCCTTCATGTAAGTATATAGAAAACATTGGTGAATTAATAAGAACACAAACTTGAAACTAATTATTGTAGATGTAGGAGACATTTTAAAGAGGTGAATGTGCACTACAAGAACATGGAGGAAGGAGAACTAGGCATGATGAGATTTCTCTATACCAATTATATTTATTAATTCGGCATTATTAGATCAGACTATGGTCATGTATCTGAATCCAGATCTTAGTTTAATAGACTAGATATAAAGTAAATTATATTTAAGATCCTCCATCAAGTTTATCTTTACTACATTCTACTGATAACACTAATTTTTTATGTTGAAATACTGCAACACTAAGGAAGAACTAGTGAATTAACATATGTTAATATCCTCATTAAGAACATTTAATGAATTTTAATATCATTAAATGCCTTCAACACATCAGTTCCACATAACATTCATTTCACTTTCCTTTAAAGTGTATTTAATTGTAAAATATTCGGAAGTTACTTTACAACATATGTAACCAAACCTAAAATGTTTCAAGTTGCTTTAAATATTTTGCTTTTTAATAAACTATTTTAAAAATAGCCTATGTGTATCCTTCGAAGTTCCTTTTTAACATTTCTTATATGATGGATATTTATAAAGTGAGTTCCATTGGGCTAATATAAAAAAACAATAATATGCTTTCAAACCAATTTTTAATGCAATTAGATGTACACAATTGTAGCCTACTTATAGATAGTTTTTACCATTATTTCGAAACACTTGTCATAGAGGGGCTTCAGTAAGGAATTCAACAATACTTTCAATATAAGTATAAGTTATAAGATAAAACCATATCTTAACAGTTTGTTTGACCTCATTATTTTCATGAAGTCGCTGATCAGCAAGGAACAATGATGTTTTAGATGTTAGAACATATGAAAATACTTTCTGTGAAATATGGGCTGAGGGGGGGTGATTTACAAATTGTTCCCAACTAAAGATTATAAGGAGATGTGTATTGGGGCGGTAGTGTTTGAGCGGTCATGTTATGAATTGGTACAAGAAGGAAACGTTCAAGATTGAATTTTACCCTTGATGGCGATGAAAGTGTGGCTCTATTAACTGTAGCTTCGATTCAGAAATTGTGTTTTAGCATTGTATTAAATAGATTGTCCAACTCCATAGTGTGGGTTGAAGCTAAGAAATTAGAGGTTTTAGAGTTGGCATCTAACAGTCCACTTCTAGTAACTTCAAGGACAGCATGACATATTGGATGCGTAGAACATTCTTAACCTTAATTGACAAAACTGTAATTGTTCAACCCTTATATTGAGCCTTTTAATATCATATGTTTTGGGATTTTTTTCTTGGATGGTAATTCAATGGTTATAATCAAGTTTTTGGATTTTATTTAACATTTCATCAAACACATCTATGTAAGTTAGCCTACCCAATTATTTTATTAAAAGAGGAAAAAATAGGTCCACCTTACAAACTTTTTACACATTTGTTTATTTTTCTTTTATTTACAATTTTTCATTTAAAATTTGCTTAAAACAAAAATTCAAGAATTGGAATATGTAGTGCACAACTAGACCGTAACTGCTAAACTGTTTAAAATTAGGGAATAAATCAGTTTAGTTCCTTAAAAAGTTTACGGCTTTAGAGACGATAGATTCAAATGTGTAGATATGATGTATCTAGAGATCCTTATATTTTTGTGTAGTTTTGGTCTTAGAAATGTTTGAAATGAAAAGATGTCACATATTTTTTAAAAGAATTTTAAATGTCTATATACTGTACTTTGAAAAGCAGAAATGTGTTATGGTGCTATCAAATACTGCATCTAAAAACTTTTCCAGATGGGCTCATAAATCTTTGTATATTTTATAAAACTACTCTTTCATCAAAGTTTTGTCATGATTGGATGTAGCCAACACTGTTTCTTCCTTTTTCTCGCCTCAAAAGTGCAAACTGTAATTATTATATTATAAAAATGTTTAAACTGAGTAATTTTTATATTCAGTCCCTCAGTGTGTCTTTAATCTCCAACAGTCTTGGAGTTTTAAAAGAAGTCACTAAGTTATTTACTAACCTCAGTAAATGTTATTGTTAAACTTCTTCCTGCTGTAGTGCTAATCCTTGAAGAGCTCTCAGATATGAACTGGTCCTATTTTAGTATTTCATCAATACTTCTGGCTGCCATGGTGAAAGGAGTTTACCCTTTCCTTATTTTTGAAAATATCTTTTTCAGGCTTATTTATCTTTTAGCATCTTTTTGTCTAATTCTAAAATTTATAACAAAAACTATCTTTGTGGTTGTGTTCAGTAAAGACATTCTGTAGACACTAAAAGATATTGGCACTAACAAGATAGGTAAGACTGAATTTCATAATATCTTCAATAAATGTGTTGTTTTGATGGAGCCTGTGTTTGAAACTGAGATTTGTTCATCCACATGATTCTCTTAAGGAGTACGATAGAATATAAATCATTATACTACTGGTAGATGAAGTTATTGTCAAACCACCGGAGCAACTTTTGAAGGTAGCTTAGGTCAGGTATTGTACAGTATTTCAAGTTGAGATTTGTTCAATCTTAGCATGTGCACATCAAGAATTAGAAGAAGCCCTTATAAGGTAAGGACATGATAATTTTCTCAGGTAGCTATGTGGCAATCAAAGCACTCAACTCTGTAGAAATCTCGTCCAAATTGGTATGGGATTTTCTCCGCTCTCTATGAGTCGTGTCAACTGTCAACATGGTACACCTGGGTATTGCGGGATCGAGGGAAATGAGAAGGTGGATCTGTTGACCCAAATGGTGAGCACTGTCTGCCTTGTGGGAATAAGATAAATAACACAAGGTATTATATGTGTATTTAGTAATTAAAAATATAATAATCTACAATAATATAGTTTTCTCCTATTATAATAATGATATTAGAATTAACAATACAAATATTTAAATTAATCAAGCGAGTAAAAAAATGACACTATGAAATGCAAATGTGAAAACATTAAAAATTTGCCAGTTTTTTACCAATTATATCTCTTTAACATCTGAACTTTCAACGTATGAATTAGCAGCACAAGTGGTGTGGTGTAATCAAGACAAATATAGATACGGAAAATTGAACACTGAATCTTTGTCTTCTATGTTAACCAAAGCAGCTTTGTGTCTCATGGAATATTTACTATCATCTATCTTTTTTTAAATATTCGATTCCACAGGGGAGGTGGAAACTAGCTGCACATATTAAGAAGGGTTGGCGTAGCTATTAAGAGGGGGTTGGTGTTCTTCGCTGTCCCCAGTCAAACACTCACGTAACATTCACAACACATAAACTTGTGTGGGGTCGGTTGAATGTCTGGTCATTCCCCAATCTCAGGAGTATGGTATATCCGTACTCAAGACCGACGAAATGCGTCAAAACATCAAGATGGGCTGTCTTGGTATTTCATCAAGAATAACATAGATATAGCACTCATCTGGGAACCAATGTCGGGTAGCAGGGCTTGGAGATGCAAATGGGAAGCTTATTTATTGTAATTCCTTGCCTAATGTATGAACTTGTATAACTGTAGATAAGGGGATACATAGCTTTCCGTTAGTGGATTTTTGTTCCAAAGACATAACGACAATCCAGGTCAGCTGGCAGGTAGTGGTGAGAAACAACCCCTAATAAAGAGCTCCATCTACATCCCCTATGACGCCAAGACATTACCACCCACAAGGGAACTGGAGCTGAGTGTGAAATAGTGCAGTTGGCGCCAACGGCTACTTATTGGCAGCGACGTCAAATCACAGGGCTGGGGAAGCAGTAATAACTACCCTAGAGGTGAGTCTTTACTTTGCTTTCCTATGTCTAATAATCTATATATATATATATATTAAATGTCACTAAAAGGCATACTTTCAAGAATGGAGGCAAAGAGGAAGTTATCGATATTACAATATGTTCAGAGAACATGCTAACACTATCAAAGGATGGCAAGTGAAACTCTCACGTTCAGACCATAGGTGTATCCAATTACAACTGGGTACAAACCTAAGTATAGAGTCCTTTAGAAACCCAAGCTAACAGGATTGAGTCATTAGAGGAGGTAAGAAATGTTGCAGACCTAGATATTGCGGCATCACAAATTAGAGACAGCATTATAGACTGCTATAAAAACAATTAGCCGGTAAGCTCCATAACAGTGAAGAATATGGCAAAATGGTGGAACAAAGATCTAGAGCGCCTGAGAAGGTAGATTCGAAGTCTCTTTAACAAAGCAAAACGCTGCCTGAAGTGGAGGGTGTATCAGTTACCTCTAACCAAGTATGGCGAAGCGATCAGAAAAGTTAATCAAGAATCCTGGAGAGTATTCACTCAAGAGAAGGAGAGCTTTAGGGATTCTGTAAGGCTACAACGAGTTTTGGCCACTAGGCCTTTGAATCCAATAGGCAATTTAATGAAGTCTACAGGAGAGTATACACAAACAATCAGGGAAACGATGGTTCACCTTTTAGAAACTCACTTTCCCAATTGTATTGTGCATAATGATGCCGACAGAGGGAACCAGATAATCGATAATAGTCCTTGGCCAAGGGAGGCTCCAGAAGACTGGACACTAGCTACGCATTGATACAGTTTCCATTTTAGTGGGCAAAGACGGAATATTCCCTGCCTCCCTGCAGAGGGGGCTGGACTCGCATTTTGTCAAACTCCGTGACATCTTTATGGCCAGTGTATCTTACGGGTATATACCGAGGGCCTGGACGGTCAGCAACTTGGTTTTTATTCCTAAGCATGTTCGTCCAGATCATACTCATTGAAAATCATTTAGGTCAATCAGTCTTACCTCTTTTATTCTGAAAACTCAGGAGTGAATGGTTGGTAGATATATAAGGAAGTGGATTCTGTCAGGAAATTCACTTCATAGTAATCAACATGCTTATCAGCCTGGGAAGTCCTGCGAATCTGCCCTACATCAGTTAGTAGGCCGGATTTTGGACGCCTTAGCGAGGAATGAGACAGCATTGTGTGTCTTCATGGACATTGAAGGTGCTTTTGATAACATCTCATTTGACACAATTGTGAGGGCAGCGCGAGGTCATGGAGTTGATCATACCATTTGCAGGTGGATAGACTCTATGCTTCACAGTAGAAAGATACAGCCCTCCCTGGGCCACGAGGTACTAGAGGTAGACGTCACTAGTGGTTGTCCATAGGGAGGCATTATTTCACCTCTTCTGTGGGCCCTGGTTTAGGACAGCCTCCTTAGAGATCTTAATGGGTTATGGGCATATGTGGAAGGTTACACAGATGACATAGTCATAATGGTACAAGGGAAGTTTTCACTTGAGGAGCTGCTTAACTACTATCTGGGACTACCGGTGACTGGTGTCGAAGGGAGGGACTTCGAGTTAATCCCTCCGAGACGGTCATTGTCCAGTTTAGTAGGAAGAAGGAAACAGCTGGTAGTAAGATATGGCTTGAGGGAACTAGATTAGATGTTTCACAATCGGTGAAATATCTGGGAGTAATATTGGATAAGAAACTGAAATGGAATGCCCATCTGGACCATGCCATATTAAAGGGCAAAGTCGTCTCTAATTGTGACGAGATGACTTATAGGATATGAATGGGGATTGAAACCGAAGGTTGCCCTCTGGATCTACAAGGCGATCATCAGACCTCAACCGACTTATGTTTCCCTGGTATGGTGGAAAAAAGCGGCACAAGCCGGCAACAAACTTGTGAGCTTGCAGCAGCTAGGATACATGCTAGTCACAGGTGCCTTTACAAGCACACCAACGGTTGGTCTAGAGGTGCTTTTAAGCCTGCCGCCCCTAGATATTTTCATAATGTCATAATGGAGGCGAGCATAATATAGGCTACAAAATCATGGCGAATGGAGGAGGAGTTACAGTGAGGTGGGGTATTCAGAGACTGCAAAGACGGCAGTTAGGTGAAACTTGTAGTTGTACTACCTTATTTAAGTGACTGGATATGGCCATGTCGGGTAATCATGGCTACGAAAATGTCTCCATCGTTTGATGTGTTCTTCCTTGGCCCATTTTCTTACCGCTCATTTTGCCGTTGAATGATTGATCCTGCAAGCGGTTTCTGGTCCCACAAGGCAGCCAGTGGCCCCTTTCTTTGCTAACACAGATCCGCCCTCTCATTTACCTCCATCCCGTAATGCCCAGGTACTCATCCTAAGTGCACCATTTGGCAATCGACAGGACGCATACAGAACGGAGATAATCCCATACCAATTTGGATGAGATATCTACAGAGCTGAGGACTTTAATTGCTGTTTGGCTATCTGAGAGAATTAGATTTTCTTAGGCCTTCATTTTACTGTAATGTGTTAGTTAATATAACCAAATATATAATTTTAATGTAATTTATAAACCCAACTTTTACTGAAACACCTCACTTTATTACTTTTAATTATGGACAAATATTTACTATTACTTACTCTATTGTCCATTCGCCTGGATTCTGATATTCCAGTTCCTCAACTCCACTCAAACCTTCATCAGCATCATCTGAACTATCACAATCTGATTCACTGTCACTGTTTATAGAAATTGTAAGTGATTCAACTATATGCATATGGCTGGTTCTTGAGCTAGGTACTTGTCTTCAAGTTATTCAACATGTCTGCATTTCCTTACCCAATCCTCAGGACCCATGTTTAAAACATTTTCTTTGCTCAAAATTTCCGCTTGAGAAATAGTATAAGAAACATTTATGCTGGCCACATATCCTTAAATATCAGCCTGATCAGCCAATATAGGACTGAGGTCAATATGATAAAGGAGAAGTCTCAGGCCATACCCTTTATTTTTCACTATTTCATCAATTAGGTACCTAAATAACCTAATTAGGTACTGATGAAACCTAGATTTGTATTAGTTTGTACAGTTCTGTAACATACATACTGTCACTAAATGGGATATTATTCTTGGTAACCCAAACTTTCATCTCTTGTTTTCTACTGCTAGAAGGCAGTTTCAAGTTCTACATTGTGTTAAAGCATGTTATCTACAACGACAACACTGTTTTGGTTCAAATTTGGTAACAACTTTCCTGTCATTATTTTACAAACATGTCACAATTAACCTTGTGCTAATCACCACTTTTGCATAAAAGACAATAATTTTTCTCGACATAAAACTAAAGTAGTGGAAATTAAAACTATTTCATAAATTAAAATAATATAACAAATATAGCATATTATTTTAAACATATGTTTATACAGATCATTCACAAATTAATTATAATAAAATGATATTTATATATGAAGTAAAATCAACCATATCAATAAACAACATGAGGAGGCAAGTCTCCTATAAGTTTTATTTACCTTGCATGGACTTTTAGCAATTTGTATTATCATATTATGTTGGTTTAGCAATTTGTATTATCATATTATGTTGGTTTGTCACTGAGATGGAAAGTAGCTTCATTATTAAACACAGTTTAATTAAGAAAATTGTCATCATTATGCATTTTACCAATAGTTTCAAATACAAAATTGGATTCATCTTTCCTCGTCCATAACACTTAAAGCTCGTAGTAACTGTAATCTATATGGCTTAAATTGTAAACATTTCCTTGAGTAATTAAATTGAGTAATTGTGTCCTTGAACACCATTACTTGGGGCATATTTAATTCTCATCTGACAGGTTTAGTTGATTTCTAGGAACCTTCTTTCCTTACAAGTAGAATTAATGTTTTTTAGAACATATGGTATGTCCATATTAAAGAACATACATCATTTGCTAAAAAAACAAAACAAAAATAACAACAACAAACGTGAAGTTTTATAGAATTGTTACCGTTTCACTCAATTTCAGTTCACTATGTTTTGTACTTCGTAAATACATTACTTAACCCTATTAGACTCAAACTATTTTATGTATTGCACAAGCTATTTTATGCAAGGCACAAGCCGGGGGGGGGGGGGAGGAGTAAAATAAGTCTACATTATTAGTTCCTTCAAAATACATTTATTTATTTAAAAACTTATTTAAATTATTAACATCAAGAAACATAGTTTTTGTCACAATTGAATTATTTTGCTGAAATTATTTATAAAAAAGAAAAAAGTATTTTAAATATTTTAACCTTAACCTAACCTAACTTGGTCTTCTACTGTACTTTAATCAGTGTTTTCTTCTAGGATTTCACAAGAAAGAGAAACATTACTCTTCACTGAATGGTTTCTACATACACATTTTTCTCATTTGAAGTATACAATTATGGTTTTATATAATTTTTTTTTTTCAATTTGTTTTCAAGACAGCAGAAGTGATGCCTTCTTTTTCCTGCCACACAAAGTTGTTCTTATCCCTCTGCCTGTTTTACATTTTTACTTAAAATTTTCTCTATGTTACAATATGTTTTTTTGAAAACCATATACATTTTTGGTCTAACTCTTCTAACATACCTATTCTCGGCACAACCGCAACAACAAACTTTTATTTTCCACTTCCTTCAAACAGTTGGGTGTCAGTAGTTCTACATACTTTGCAATATGAATTATGTAGGTATAAATAATATACAATATTTTATTTAAGATTATTAATATTTTATTCAAAATTGTTAAAAATAATCTTTTAAAAAAGAAAACAAAAATAACTACCTGTCACTAAAAAGGTAACATAGAATTCCAAAGGGGGCTAGAAAATCCCCACATGAACCTTATCACAGTAATAAAGACCAATTAAATGGTTTTAAAAACTAATACCTTTATGGCAATTTTATACCAAAGTTAGAGAATTTTCAGATTTTTATTGTAAAAAATCATTGTTAAATATTTAATATTACAAAATATGCACATTATTTGACCCCCCCCCCGAGCTTTCTAAGGTTAATTACTTACTTTTGTCTAACTAATTTTTGAATGCCTTGATTATAAAATTTAATGTGTAGTATATTTTAGGTTGAAAATGCTCTGGATGCAAGATGTACTTCAGTCGCAGTTCGTCTCAATTTTAATACCTTTAATCTCCAAGTCATAGATAATGGTTGTGGCTTAACCAAAGAGCAGTTGGATTTGATTGGGACAAGGTAAAGTTCAACACGATATATTTAGCTTAATTATCAGAAAATTTGAAATATAATCAGTATGAATAAAAATGTGTTTTATTTATGTTGAAGACCCGTGAATAAAATATTTACAGGTACAGGTGATAATTCATAAAAGCACTAGGAATGGAGGAGAGGTAATTTTTATTTGTCACACATAATTTCACTTATATTTTAGCCTAATGTAATAAAATTATTAATTATATTATTTTCACTAATTTTTGTAAAAAAATCATACTAGTACTAGCTTAAATATAAATAACTCTCACAAACAAAAAGTGAATTTACAAACAACTGTAGTGTAAATATAGCAACAAAATTAAAGCTAATGAACATTTTTAAAATGTACATAATTGTAATACCTAGAGAACTCGTCTGGCGCCCTTAAATGCTGAGCAAACTTTTAAAATTAATAGTAAAATTAAATTCATTTTATTTTTTTTTAAGTAACATTAATATATGAACTCTTAAAGGTCATATTTTATTAGTTGTTATATAATTTATGTGTATAATTATTAAAACTCTTCAACTGGCAACGACCACAAACGGACCCACTCTTCCCGGACAAGTTGGCTATAAAGCACGTTTTTTGCAATTCAACATTTCGCCCATTTAGAATTGTCCTACCGCAATAAAAAAAAAAGTGTTGGAAAGCTAATGTTCCGTAGATGCATAATCATGCAAAAAAATAAAATAAAATACCACAAAACGTTATAAATAATATAAAAAAATTGCTAAAGTTTGCATATTTTTATGCATTAAATCAAAGATTTGAACTATGCTTTTGTAAGCAGAAATGACACCATTTTTTCTCAGATGTTCACAAATCTATTTTTCTGTCAAACAGATCGACCATAACACTGTTCTGTAGATCACATCTTTCTCTTTCGATCTGTGCTTTCCAAATCTTTCTATGTGTCATAGACCGCGATATATATCTATTTTACCAAGTAGTAACCAAACCAAACCAGACTCATTTTCTTTCGGTGCAGTTCACTAAATAGAATATTTCGATTACCTAAATCGATATTTTGTAACGATCCTTACACTATTTTGTAGAGGAGATTTCATTCTGTCTGTTGGTACCACTTACTATGTCCTAGAGTTTCTATTAGGTTATTATTTCTGACTTGCAACTTACCGTTTTACCAGCCTTGTTTGTGCACTAAAATGACACGTGATAGGCTTAGTGGTTACATGACTTGCGATTATATTTCTGTTATTGTGAAGGTATGTTTTATTTATTTATTTATTATACACAAATTATAATATTTGTATTATTATACAATATTGTATCTTGTAATCTTATTCATATCATTATTTGTATTATTGTTTGTAGAATTTATTGTTTTTAGTAAATGTTATTGTCAGACTTATCAAATACTGAGGTTGTCTAGAGATAAGTTATGTTAATATCTAGTCTAACCTTTTTAGCGAATTTCCATGTGTTTACATATAAAAATAATTTTGTCTGATGAAAATTGTATAAATTGATTATGTTTATACCAAAATGTATATAAATTTATATAGGCCTATCTATATTTATGTAAATAAACCATTTGGCATTTTGCCTTTGGTTTTTGTAAGAATTTTTGATTTCTGAGATATTAACTAATGAAAGTTTTATAAATTGATTTTTCTTTTTAGCAACTTTTATCCACAAATATATTACAAATCTTTAGTACTACTTGGAAAAATTATAAAATTTTTTTTGTATGGTATATATAGCCTTTTCTGTGAAATTCTTGCCTCTGTAACTTTCCGATTTTTTGCTATTTGACATAATTCCAAATTTTTTACATCTAACTATTTTTTTACTACACAGCTAAATTCTATGCACATTTCTGAATATAATGATATATAGAAGTTGCGCTTTCCATAAATTAAATATTACTATTTTTGGTGATTCTTTCAAATTATGCAAAACATTTTCCCTTTTTTCGTAAAACAATTTTTTTTTGAAAATGTAACAAATTAATTAATTATTTTTTCTAAATATATTCATAAATATATTACAAATCTCTAATAGGTCTACTACTTGAAAAAATTTTTTTGTATGGTATATATAGCTTTTTTCTGTGAATTTCTTGCCTCCGTTACTTTCCGATTTTTTGCTATTTGACATAATAACTCCAAATTTTTTACCTCAAACATTTTTTTTTCACTACACAGCTAAATTCTATGCACCTTTCTGAAATAATGATATATAATATATATATATATATATATATATATATATATATATATATAAATAAGTTGCGTTTTCCATAAGTATCACTATTTTTGGTGAATTTTTGAAAATAAACCTAACAATTTCCCTTTTTTTTTGTAGAACAATTTTTTTTTAAATGTAACAAATTAATTTTTTTTTCTAAATACCGTATATTCACAAATATTATACAAAACTTTTTTAAGGTGGTAAGCTATTGATTTTGGATGATACAGGTTTTTCTGAAAAATGTTAACTTCATTTTTTGACATCTAACATACTTACTCCAAAACCATTTCATATTATTTTTTATTTTTTTTTCCATAGATAATTTCTATGCACCTTTCTGAGAAAAATGATGTCTTATATGTTAGGTTTTATATAAAAATAATATTTTTTATGAATTTTTAAGAAAATAAAATATTTAACATGCGCCAGTTCATAGTTAAAAATATTAAAAACACTATAGAAATCATAGTTCAATGTGATTTTTGGTGACAAATTGGTGTCTAGCTAATATTTGTTGTACACATTGTTTGGCAGGTGTGACGGAATTTCAAGGGACAGAATCAACATTAGACCTGGTGGTCTCTGGAATTTAAAAATGTTTGTTTTGAAATTCCCAAAGACTGTTTTGTTCAAGCTTTATAACTTGTAAAATCAAAATCAAAATTTTAGACTAATATAATTTTAAATTTTATTTTAATTAATTTTTTAAACCGAATATGTGAAGTTCTGAATATGTTGCTGCTTCTGTTGATGGGATATTGAAATGACTTTATTTGCTTGTATTTTGCAGTAAAATTATACTATTATTTTCCAGGTATATGACAAGCAAATGCAGTTCCTTGCAAGATTTAAAGAAAGGTTTATCATCTTATGGATACCGTGGAGAAGCACTTGCAAGTATAAAAGAATCATGTGCTGTACTGACGATAGTATCAAAGGCTAATGGTAGTCGGGAAACTTATTGTAAGGTAAGGTTAAAACATGTACACAGTGAGGCAGACTCTTTGACTTAACGTACGTACTAAACCAAACAAGTGGCCAACACGTCAATTCCGAAATGGAACAGATGTAAGTTGCTCCTCATCATTTTCAATTATTTATTGCAAATATGAATATTATTTATATGAGTTCTTACCTCTCACTTACATGTTCTCGTAAACTTGGCTACCTTAGGCGATATCAGAGGAATAAGTGTTCTCAATATGTTTTAGAAACTCATTTCTTATAATAATATTAAATTTATTGAAAAGGAAATATTCTCTTTAAACTAAATATCAACCTATAGGCTAATTAATTATAATGCATCAATAAAAATCACTGTTCATTTTAAAATTGATTTCACCACTGTATAAAAAAGAAAAACTAATTGTCTTTTTATACTTTTAAGATATTAAATAAATTAATTTCATTAGCCATATTTTATTCTGAATCTTTTCCTTATTTACAGAGTTGTAAAGTCCTTATCTAAATACTTTTGTTTACTAATAATTCATAATCTTTTATTATTCACTTCCCCTTTTATTAAACACTTCAACAAATTATCCATCAATCTTCTGTCCATCTCACTTATCAAATGTTGATTCTAACTTTGACTGAATGACTAACGTCCATCTCCTATGGGAAACTTTTTATGACTAACTAACAAGTAACACGCTCTTCCCCTACCACTCCAAACATTTTTCTCAATATTGTCCTGTTTATTACCTTATTTGGAACATTGTATGCTCATTCCTCTTTCCTTATTTGGACATCATATGATAGTTAACACACCTCCCTCCTTACTCCGAGAATGTTCTTTCTTAATAAATCATCATTATGGATTAAATTGTTTATTTAAGTTCACTTTTTTTTTTATTCAATCCTTAATTATAATACTATTTTATTTAAATATAATATTTTATTATTATTACATTTGAACTAAATTATTATTTATATTTTATTGATGGGTTGGAAGATGTTCCATGCTTACACAGATATGACAAGGTGACTATATGTCCGGTTCTTGCTGTGGACTCCAAAGTGGAGGTTGAAAGAGGCATATCCTGAAGTAATTGAAATAAAAAGGAACTACTTTAATAACAAATTGTCCCACAGTTGGTGCGACAATTGTAATAAATGAAATAAAAAAGGGTTGAATTAAATTTAATTTAAGAAAAGAAAAAGAATAAGAAGTTACTAATGTTTATTAATTATTGGGCGCCAGGTAATCCTTTGCTTATCATATTATTTTTTATTTGAATTTAAATTTTAATTGAATTTAAGAGTTACTCAGGGTCGTGAATCCTTTTAAAAGTGTACTTAAGTAGTGGTTAAGAAGAATTAGAAAACCTTTTTTTTTGTTTTCTGAAACTGAACATATTTATTTAACAACATGTTTATGTATACACATATATAAATTGATAATAAATTCTCTATATTAAACATCCTACTTTGAATCATTATATATTTTACTATAAGAAAGTCAAAATCTTGATAATTGAATTTACTTTTTATAGTTGCAACTCATAGAAATTATTTATTAAAGCAAACAGTTTTATCTGTTTTAAAAAAAAATATTTAAATTCCTTTATTTTAACAAAATTGTGTATGTCAATAGACATTCTTTATCTTCAAACGTGAAAATTTATTATTTGTGAAAATTCTAAAATTAAAAATCTTACAACTATGTAATACCTAAAAAAGGTTAATCTAATTTGAATAAGTAAACATAGCGGGAAATCATATAGAAAGAAATTGGTAGGGGGTAAACAAGTTGAAAACGTGACTTATGTCTTTAAAGTTAAAGTAAAGTAAATTCAATTAATATAGATTTCCAAACACAAGAAAATAATAATGTATAGGATTTAAATAATTTTGTGTGTATAATATAGAATTAGTTAAAAAGGAACTTGTGGTTGTGCTCAGAGCATGGAACAGTGCATTCGATGTGATGCGGGAAATATTATCACTGACGTTGCGGGAATTAAAAGACTATCCGTGGAGCAAGCAGTGTGAACCCCGAAAATAACGGAAGTAAGATTTCCAGCATGTGGCCTCAGTCTTAGGAAGGAGCTTGGAGGAGGTAGATGTGTTAAAGTATTTTTGAATTGGAGAGTTGAGATGGTTAGACGTGTTATGTAGAGCGGTTGTTCTTCAGAGTCTTAATTGGGAAGTGGATAGGACAAGTAAAGTTTGTGATGTTGAGAGAACAGAGTGTTAGAAGTGCTTATTGCGAATCGCGTGTAATAAAAAAGGACAATAGATAATCACGCGAGTAATATTGAATTCGGTCGAATGGTGGACAGTTACAAAGTGAAAAAATGGACTAACAAGTTAGTAGACATTCTAGATATAAACATTTTGCGAAGTGTAACTGAAATGCTTTCGGTAGACCTCGTTTTCCGCGTGCAGAATGAAAAGGCGATCATCAAACAACAGACTTCAGGTATCACAATTGTGTAAATGCATTCTGAGCCAACGATCTGGTAATATGTGCTATTTAACACATGAACTTAACTCACCTTTTGTATAAAATTTAATATGTTTATTTTCTAATTTTGTAATTTGATATTTTATACTTCTATTTTAAATAAAAAATTAATTGATGTCTGCTGACATATTGTTTATTAGAAATGCACTAAACTTAATGCTAAATAACCAATATTTTGAATCTGTTCATTTTACAAATATTTGTTGCAACATAAAATTAAATTCAATATAAAACAAAGTAATTTTTTTTAAAGTAAATAAAAGATTAATTCTGATAGTTATAGATATTGTTCATACCATGTTCTATGTAATAAATTTTAATGTAGAAATGTGCTTTTAATCAATAAATTTATGTTAAAATTTCAGTTTAATAAGAGTTCTTCATTTGATACAAGAAATCACTGTGGAGTACCCTTTTAAAAGAACTTATGCCCTGAGATTCAAATAATTAAATTCATGTTTTTCAAAATTGATGTTAATACATCTGGCGCTCATAAATGCTGTGCAAAATTTTAAAATCATAAATAAATAAAATCAATTATCTCAATTTTTTTTGTTAATAAATTAATATTTATAAAACCTTAAGTTTTATATTTATTACAACTAGTACATTGAATAAATAATTGATTTTAAATAATTGAACAATGTCTGATTACAAGTGTTTTTACATATGTTAGGTCTATTCCTTGAGGATCGCTGATGTGTCTTCTTTCTGGTGAACTTCCGCCATTTTTTGCAGGTGGTGAGATTTGTCCTGATATTGGATTAATCACATTCTTCTGAAATTCTACTTTACTCAAACAAAAGTTTTGTTTAGATTAATGTTTATTATGTCTTTTGTCTATGAAACACCTCACAAATTGTTCATACCCGGTTAAATATCGCCACACAGTCAAAGGACACATAGGCCACATCGCTTATCACCATTTTTATAGTTCGATTTGCCTTTGTTAATGCACAACTCGTCCCTACTGTTTGAACAACTCCTCCCTACTGTTTGAACAATTCATTTCTCAAATGTCTACATTATTTTTTATAACTCACGCGAGTCTATTCTTTAACTTATATGTCTCTATTTCACTTCAAGAATGTCATTTTCACAATTTACATTGTTCCACATAAAACCTTCACCGAACTGGTAACACGTCTGTCTGCTCCAGATGCCTCTTTTCAACTGACTCACATTCACAAACGCTTGCACAAAACCATGCTTTTCTAACACGATTTTACTTCCGCTTGACAACTAGTATTTAACATCACATATACACAAAATTCTATTCAATTTGTAATTCTACATTAAACCTCAAATATTTTTATATTACAATATATTCTTCTGGATATATTTGACAATTTTTTTAATTTTTATTTTAAACATTTCTCTAGACTTTAATTTGACTCACATTATTGTATTTCCCGAATTTATAACCAATCACATAATTCCATTTATGATCATTCAACCAATCACATAATTTCTTTTAAACCATATGTTCTCATGGCAATATTTCAAAAATTCAAAAAAGCATGTATTACAATCCCTATAAATGTTTATGTCATTTAGTTTCTTCAAGGTAGAATGTAGATTTTGCCACTCAATTCTCTATCCCATTACTCGATTTATCTTGTTTGTAGCACCCCATTACAAAGGGCCAAACAGACACTCAAAGAGAACTCTTGGAGAGAACAGAGTGTAGATGTCAATTACTCATTCCGTTGTCATTTTTCTATCCATCTTGTTTGTAGCACTCCATTACAAAGAGCCAAACAGACACTGAAAGACCTTGGAGGGGAACCGGAATCAAACCAGTAGCCAATCTAGCTATTCCACCCCTGCAGCTCACAGTATCCATGTGCCCATTGAAACCAAGCTGTTTCCATGTTCTCTGTATTCCAAGCTATTGAACATCAGATGAATTTCTCATATTCGGTGATAATAGTCTGATGGCATGCGCTTTTAGACTCACGGAAGATGCAAACTTTTTCTTTGTCTATGCTGATGATGTGAGCGATTGCTGCATTATTAACCAGGAGTTCTACATTTGTACTTGATACTGAGTGGATAGACACAAAGTACGACTTGTGTGTATCTACAACGAATTATGTTGCTCCAGACTTTAGGTTGAGTCGGTTCAGTGAGCCATCAGTAAAGATTTTTTAGAAGTTTTTGTAGTTGTTATTTATGGATTCCAGAGCAGCTATTATTAAGTATGTAAATATTTAACGAAAGCGAGTGTTTAAAAATATATTGATGTAATTAATCTTATAATCGACACTTTTTGGCATTAAGAATTTATTTAAAATGTTTGCTCTGCTAAGGGCGCCAGATGGAATTAACTCATCAATTTTGAAAATATAAATTTACTTTGAATTTAAAATAATCTCAGAGTCGTGATTTCTTTTAAAAGTGTACTAACAGTGGTGGTTTGATAAATAAAAATCCTTATTTTTCCTGCTGAAACTAAACATAGTAATTTATTAAAGTTATTCATACACATATATAATCATGGTACATATTCTTTAGTATTTTATCTGAAATTATTTATATCATAAAGTTAGAATTGTCCTGTCTTGAAGAGACCAAAAATTCTTTTTAATGATTCTACTTTAATTAGTTGCAACTTTTAATAATTATATGAGTTATGAGCTTCTTTTATTCTCATATATTAAAATTTATATTATTTTTTATTTAGAAGTTAGATTAAATCATTTAAAATTACTGCTTACATTACAACTATTTATTCAAACAAATTTTAACATATCTTTTACCATTAGTCCTTTTTATAGAAAAATTTATATAAAATTGTCTATCATTTTTTGTTACCACATGGTAGTCATCTCCAGGGTGAATGTCCTTTGTGGTGAACAGCCCTCGTTCCTGATGTGCAGGTTCATTGCTGACGTAATTAGCCTGCTGACAATCTCAAATTGTCCTTTCAAATTCACAGTCATATTCAAAGTGTTCATCACTTTCTTACACACTCCACAGTAAATCAATTTTAAACTGTCCCTTATATTCACTTTATCCCTAACGTTTCTTTGAGACTTGTTTTAAAAAACATTTACTCTACATTGTCCATAAATATCTTTTAACAAAAATAATACGTCTGATAAAGTCAGATGCCTCTTTTCAACTGTTCTAAAAACACATCCTACCAATTCAAACTCTTCCCTCAGACTTTTTAAGCAATAACACTACATTGTCCATAAATTCTTCTAACAGAAAATACGTCTGACTCAGTCAGATGCCACCATAAGACTGCTCTAAAAACACATCCTACCAATTCAAACTCTTCCCTCAGACTTTTTAAGCATTAACACTACATTGTCCATAAATATCTTCTAACAGAAAGTACATCTAACTAGGTCAGAGACCTCCTTTCAACTGCCAGCCTGACTAGATCTCACAATTAAGGGGCCTTTTCTCATCTACAAAGTCAGCAAAATCCCCAAACGTTCACATAAGTTGCACCACTGACACTACTTAAATCATTTATATGGCAACAGGTTCTGTCTGTTATCACAACACAATATATCACTTAAAAATGTATTACAACTTACAACTAACATTTTATACTTCAAATTAATAATTTGGAAATCTATATTAAAATTTTTTATTACCCTTGTTTTAATATTTATTTTCAGTCATTCATTTGACTCACATGGTCTTCTCTCTAGACCAATTATAAATCTCTCGGCTTATTATCATTTTTTAAATCTTAAACAACCATTTCTTTAGTATCCAAATTAAGGTTAAAATTTAAGGATTACAAGTATCACCGTTTACAGGTGGAATTTATTCTGGTGTTGCATCATGGAAAACCGGTCTAAGAAGAGACGTACAGAATTGAAATGAATGTTTATGAAGGGGTTTTTGGATCCCATGTCTGATGGTAGAACTCTGTGAAGCTTAAAATGTTTATACCAAATCTTGTTCAAGTCTATATTCTATGGGTTTAATATTTAATTATATTTCCATGGTTTGTGCTGGGGTGGTTTTAGGACAGTCTAAGTAAATTCTTTAATGATGAATTTTGAATACATTTAAGTTTAGAAAGGTGCATATCAGTAGCCAAACTCGAAATTTCTGTAGCATACACCATCTTGGATCTGTCAAAAGCCATATAAAGGTACCATATAAGCCATAACTTGGATGTGGTTAGAGTTTCTTGATAGAAAAAAAAGGTTGGCTTTGTGTGTGATGATATTTGAGTATTTGTCTGTTTTGTTGTAAATTTTGTGGGTGTATATATGAAAAACTTTATGGAAGTACAGTGGTTATTTGTTTATTTTTAAACAGTAAAAAAAAAAAAAAAACTATTTTACAGTGACCTTGGAAAGTAAGGTCAAGATTAGTACCATAATTTAAAGTTGAACTTTGAAATTATGGATCTAATTTGTATTGTTGACTTAATTACAACAACTTATAGATAAGAAACTTCAATTTAACACATTATTTTTATGAACTAACTTCAAATTTCGATGTTACAACGGCAATCCACAATAAACCGATCTTTTATTGAAGTTCCTCAACAAAGTTCACTCCAACCAAAAATTCACCAGGGAAGTAGAATGCGAACAAAGACTTAACTTCTTAGAACTCTCCATCACAATGTCAGAAAAGAAACACACATTTAAAATATAAAGAAAACCTACACAAACCAACCACACCATTCATACTTCTTCCAACCACCCCATGCCTAATAAATTAGCTGCATACAATAGCTTTGTATATAGATTATTGAGCATTCCCATGAGTTCAGAAGATTTCAAACAAGAAATTAACACTATAAAATTCATAGCTGCTTCTAACAGTTACAACACCTCAGTAAGTGACGACAAGAAAAAACCCCTCACCCCAAACCCAAATTTATTTTACTATGGATTTCAACAAAGCCTTAGGCACATAACATATTTCACAAACAAGGCTACCAATTAGCTTATAGAACTTCCTTCAGTCTAGATAGAATTCTAAAATCAACCAGAGCAAGAGACCCCGACCAAATCAACAGCAGCAGCGTATATGAGTTATTATGCGATGATTGTCCAAAATGTACTTACGCCAAACCGAACGTGTTTCAAAATCTGCTTCAAGGTGCACACTCTGTCTTCTAAACCATCCGCAACAAAGAAATAGATTCCAAATTAACAGAACATCTAATTAACACCAACCATAATTAATTATAAAGACGTGAAAAAAAATTTAAAAATCCTACATCACTGTAATAAAGGCCTGTTCATGAACGCAGTAGAAAAGTTTTACATATACAAATTGCAAAAATATAATCCTGATCATCTGCTCAACAATAAGATACAATTTCATTCCCACACCATCTTTGACTTGAGTGTTCATATGAAAACTGTCCCAGCGTGTCACGAAGCACGGACTACGAGTACAAACACCCTCCTGGATACCGGAGACTCTTATCTTGTATCCAGATACTAATCATCGAGCCACATTGACAACGGTACCGTCAACGCATGTCACCCGTATATTTTATAGTGTTAAATGTGAATAATTTATGTTATGTAAGTGTTTGTATGTGTACATTTGATAATGACTGATAGATAGTTGAAAGACGCCATGTGAAGAAAATACAAAAGTATATCAAAACAAGACTTGTTCGACAGCATCACCATAAGGTAATTGATGTAATAAACTAATTATTAACAATCCAGTAAGGCTACATTCATAAATGGATCTTCCTTTATTTATTTAGCATCCCTTTGATTATAATTGGCGTTGCCATAATAACAAATTTATAATTTTGCCTTATAATTTGATTGTCTTGACTCAGATGAAATTTATCTTGGTGCTATATTTTTGAAATCTTTTCCAGGCAGCGGAAGAGGGTGTGTTAGATTATTTTTTTAAATTTTTACAATTATGTTTATTAACAAATTGAGACTGGTCTACACTATTAGAACAACCATTATTTATATCTAAACGCAAACATCAAAATATTACTAACTAATGTTTACCCATTAATGTCCTAAAGATTCATTTAGATAGTTTACAAGTTTTCACTATACAAGTTTGAAACGTTTTGTCCTCTCCAATCTTCTAGTTAGATTGTCGTGGTTGAGGAGTTGGATGGCCTTAACGTTGACATGCTAGTGGAGTCTTGCTTCATGTTGGGTTGCAAGACATTGAATTAAGTTTGCAACATCATCAACACCAAGATCTCAATGAATATCTATGTTGTGCACATACGTTGAAGTATTCACAAACTCTTAAAACTCTGTTTTAAAATGATTGAATTATTTGAACATGACATTGTTTGGCTCAACTCCAGAGTTGGATACCGTAAGTTCAGATAGGCCTTAATATATGATTGCATAATAATACTTTATTGTGTATGGATAGTTGTGAATGTCTTCCAAAGGAGCCAATACATTACTTGAGAACATTTGAGTTAATTAAGTTGATGAATTCTCTTCATCTGTTATATTTCTATTAGTGACTTTCCTGCATACTGTATATGCACGATTATACAAACCTCTATTACCTATGTCCCATTTCTTCATCCACTGTCTCTGAGCTTTCTGTCTCTCTTTTCAGTGCTTAGATAGGGCATTTGCCCACCATATATTCATTGGACGTCCCCCTTCTTTGACTTATGTATATAATTTAAATAGTACCATTTGGAAAATTATAGTGCTTAAAATTACTCATGGATGTTTGGTCTATTTGGGATTCTGAAAAATTTTGGTAAGCTTATGTCTTTTTGATATATCAAGAGTGTACAATTTAGATAGCAACTCATTCTGTTTTCAACGCTATGAAATGAAAACATCAGTATAAGAAAAAACAGTATTAGTAATTTACTGTTCATACTGTTTGTGCAATAGTAGTATATTTATAAAATTGTTGAACTGTAAAAGCTACTGTGTGTTGAGACGGAATGACAAGATCATTAGTCTCATGTTCAATTTAAAAACCATTTAAATTGCCGCGCTAAACAAAATAAAGTGGGAATGCTGTAATGCGGTGTAATGCTGTAATCTGTGCATGCAAGAGGGGATTTTGCATGCACAGACGTGAAAACCAAATTATCGTAGTTTTTATTTTATTAAAAAACTAAAATATTAATTCAAATAATTATTCAGTAGAGTCAACGGACTAATAATATCAAGAAATAAATTTAAAAGCACCTAAAACAAAAAAGTTATTCAAGAAATTAGAAAGGCTCAAAAACCTAAAATTTGAAAAAAGGGGAAATTCAAAAATCATAGAGTCATAACCAATAGAGGAAGTAATAATAATCAGAAATAAAAAATAAATAATAATAATAATAACCAGGGGAGAATGGACTTAGAAAGTCATTCTTGGAGAGTTTTTTAAGTTTTTAAAGGTGAAGGGGGGATAAACTAAAAAATAATAATAATAACAATTGAAGAGACAACCGTAGGGAACAATAATAAGCAATTAGAATCAGATTTAAAGTAAAAATGGGGGAGTTATAATAATAGCAAAAAGTAAAACTTTAAAGCCCAAAAGCGGTCAAAATAAATGTTAAAGGGGAAATAAAAGGATGTAATAATGTATGTTAATTGTGTAAAAATGTAATACAACAGAGCAGAGGTGAAAATTGATAATGGGGGGGGGGTTTATAATCAAATAACACGACGATCAAAAACTCAGAACTTCGAGGACCAATAACTCGAGAGCCAAGCGAGCTAGGATAAAAATCTAAGAAGATATTTCCGTCATAGAAGCAGAAGAAGAACTTGTATACGAAAGAATTGTGAAAAAGGACTTAAATCGAAAGTTGAAAATTGAAAAAACAGACATTCGGTAAAAGTGCGATAACTCGTAAACGAAATGTGCGAAAACGACTAATCGAGTTTCACAAGACCCTCAAGATTGGACAGAAGAGGAATCCGAAGAGAAATCGACGATCGGACCAGCCGTTCAGAAGTTACAGCAAGTTGTTCGTAAAAATGTTTAAAATCACAATTTGCAAGAATTAACAGGAAAAGTGGCGCGAGCAGATCTACGTCACAGTTCAGCAATTGGACTTCGCATGACCAACCGTCATCACAGATAACGAAAAATAATACAACAATCAAAATATCTATTAAAAGGATTTTTAATAGTAAATAGTGAATAAAAACTATTCAATAGGTAAAAACTATACCTAGTACAGTTTGTAGTATAAAAATTTCAGACCAAAACAGCCTGAAAATACGAAAAACAACGAAGAGACATTTCTTCATGAAAGGGAGAAAAAGTGGTTACCTTTTGAGGGAAGATTCCCACAGAAAGGGAGAACCAAAATTGTCTGTCGTAAGACGGATACTCTAGTACCAGACTCCGAGCAGGGAAGACGTTGCTTTAGTCACTCTACTAAACTATTCTAAATTCAACCTAGTAAATTTTTAACTTAAATATTTCAATCAGTAATTAAAAGTAACTTAGAAAAATTTCAACTAATTTCGAACTTCGATCTCCAAGAATATTCATATACATTGAAGGCGACTTAGCAGGGATTCGAGATTAATACCAGCATTCAACAACTTAGAAATATCCAGGACTTGGAGAGAAAACAACTCAGAGACATCAGAAACGATTTCAACAAATAACTTCAAATCTACGAGAGCTTCAATTAACTGTGAAGGTACACTAAGTCTAAGGAATGATTCGTAACTAGTAAATTCATTTTAATAATAAACTCGTTGGGGAAATTTAGAAAAATTAACTTCAGTAAAATAAATTCACTCTGTTTTGGTGTAACAAATATTTCAAACTTAAATACGACTATTTCAGTGCAGGAAAAGCTATCTGTAGTCCTAGCTGAAATAGTCTAGCTTTTTTCAATTTGTGTTAGTATATAAGAGATTCCTATTAGATTATTTGTGTCATATTTTGTTGGTTTATTTGTTGTGTCATAAAATTTTTAAATTGTTTTGATTTGTGTTAAAGAGAAATAATACATAAAATTTTATTCTCGAGTTTGATTCTTTTCATTGACCATTCTGTGTATTAACATTGCTTTATTTATGATAATTATTATAATTGTGCTCTGGTAAATTATAATATAAAATTTTGAAGAAATTATTATCAGAACTTAGGGGCCGATTTCTTCCAAAAGGCACTTCCCCAGAGAAAGAGAGTGTAAAAAGGAAACTAGTAAATTCAGTGAGCGTTAAAATAAAATTCAGGGAATTTTCGTAAGTTAATAGATTGTAAGTTAATGAGAACAAGCTCATACTTACAAAAGCCAAGTTTTGCAATAGCTTTGATTAGTAAAAAGGTAAAAGTGAGCATCTTGGTCTTGTCCGCGTTTGTATAGAGACAAGAACTCTTGACGAAGGACGTTGTAAAGCGAGGTTTGAGTCGCGAGGGTAAAGGGCTCGAACTTGCGGCAAGGAGGCACGAGCGCATACGCGGCAGTGTGTGTTTGTTTGTGTGTGTGTGTGTGTGTGTGTGTGTGTGTGTGTGAAAATTAGAAAAACTGGCTGCCATCAAGCCTTAGTTCTTCAAAAAAAGTATAGAATGTTCCCGTGGTTTCTCTGTTTTGATTGATAGGGTATGTCACTTGTGCTTAATCTTACGGCGGTTAATACGGCGATACAATAACTACATAGCAACAACTCGTTTAAGATTCATTATTCAATAATCTCGTGTCACCAACTGATTGTTTGACCGGTAAAAATTCGGTATGTCTGCAAGCACCTGCTACCGATAAAATATCGCCCGATTTTTTACCGGCCATCCAAAATCAGTGTGTGTGCAAATAGCCCTAGATGGGTATTACATGGTAGAAAAGAAGTAAGATGTAAAGTAAATATTCAAATATTTTTGTGACTTATGCTAATTATGTGTTAAGCAAAGTATGATTGGTTGTATTATATTAGTAGAAAATAAATTATAATGGTATTTGAAGCAAATATTGGTGACTTACATTAATGTTTTAAAAAGAAAAAAAATATATATATATATATATAAACAAAAAAAAAAACAAGTTCTGTTAGTACTGTACAAAAAGATGACAACTGTTAATAATAATTAAACTGTTTATTATTTATAAATAATTTTTTTGTTTACCATCGCAGTTAAAGAAAAGTTTAGAATATTTGTGCTAAAAATATTAATTATTGAAGGATATTTTACTATATATTGATTAAGTGAATATAACAATTTTAACAGAAATACGCATACAGGTTTTCAGAAACAATGTAGAACCAAAGAAAGCAGAAGTAGCTGCACATGATAGAGTTTGTATTGGTACAACTGTAATTGTTAAAGACTTTCTTTGTGGTCAACCAGTACGTCGAGCCAGAATACGTCCTATAATTGAACTTGAACAAATACGCTTCTATTTAGTTGCTCAAGCTATAGTTAACCACAAAGTAAGTGTATGGTTAATTGTTTTGTAATTATATATATATATATATATATATATATATATATATATTGTTCATTCTGTTTTTAACTGGTTTTAAATTATTAACATTTGCCATCAGGACAGAAGTTGTAATATACAGGGTGGGCCATAAGTCACTTGACAAAAATGCATTTCGATAGTAATTATTAATTTATAATAAAGTATAAGTTAAGTATAAATGTTTACAATTAAAGTATTGAATTGTCCTACCCACTAACAAACACATACCTAAAGTAAATGTTCAAAGTGTCCTCCATTATTTTCTATACACATATAACATCTTTTAAGCACAGAATCGCATATAGTGTCAATGATGCCTTTGGTAGATAATTCTTCAAATACAGATTCAATACGTTCTCTTAAATGTCGCAGATCCCTTGGTTTCTCTGAATAATCTTCGTCTTTTACAATTCCCCAAATTGAAAAGTCCATTGGGTTGATATCGGGTGAACGCGCAGGCCATTCAGTTATACCTCGTCTTCCTATCCATTCTGTAAAAGTCTCATTCAAGAAATCTCTCACAATGTTCCCGTAATGAGGAGGCACCATCTTGCTGCCAATTTAATTTTTCACGAATAGGTTGTAGTTGTTCTAATGTAGGACTGTTTTCCAATTCAACTACTACCTCATGTAACATATCATGGTAATTAATAGCATTGACCGTTTGTTCAAAAAAGAATGGCCCAATTAGTCCACCAACAAAGATTCCAGCCCCCACACATACTCCAGGGGCATTAAGTTTGAATGTTGCCTCATCGCTCCACAAAATGGATTTATAAAATGTATTGTCAGCTTCTTGTCTTATTACGTACCACTCAAAAAATTCCATTTGCCTGTCATAATCATCTTCATTCAAACCTTGCAGTAAAGTAGGCCGATATGGTTTCAGCCCTACCGTTTTTAACATTCTTCTAACGCTTGTTCTAGATATACCAAGCACACTGTACGCTCTTCGGGTTGATTTTGATGGCTATTTGATGATTGGACTAAACTTTGCGCTACAGTCATGACGTTTTCTTCTGTTGTAACAGATTTAGGCCTACCTGATCGTGGAAGATCCGCTACAGACCCAGTCATTTCAAACTTTTTATTTAAGTTATGAATGGCTTATCGTAATAATGGTCTACTGTTTGGGAAATGCTGCACAAATGACTCTACTTCATCATCGTAATTATGATCATGTAACCACCACTGCTGAAGAATAAAAACATGTTCTCTTATTGGGAGCTTACTTTTCATGATTAACTTATTAAGGTAATTAATTAACTTAATTAATTACAAAACTTAATCAACTAAAATCACTTCTAACAAGGTGCTAACTTCAACATAACTCAAACATAACCTCAAAACAATACTGTTGTTTTGTTGTAACAGCTGACAGGTTACAACTAGAGTCAAATTGATACTGAGTGACTGGTAGTGTCAAGTGACTTATGACCCACTCTGTACTTCTCTGGGATAAAGTAAACATTAAAAATTCAATGTGTATAATTTGAACAGTACAATTAATTATGTTATGTGAATAGCTAATATTTAAACAAATGCTTTTAATATTATTCTATCTTTAGTAATTTATAATAGTATGTATTTATAACAGGTTGCATTTACTCTTCGGAATGATGTATCAAAAACAATGATTCTTCAGTCGGTGCCTTGTGAAGATTTGATAACTGCATTTTCTAGGTTATGTAAGACTGAAGCAAGTAAAGAGCTAATTAACATAGTTGCTTCAAACAACTGTTTTAATATCTCTGGATGTATTAGTAGACAAACTGAGAGTTCAAACCAGTTTCAGTTTCTTTACATAAATCAACACTTTCTTAGAAAAACTAAAATACACAAGGTTATTAATGTGTTTTTACAAAATAGTTTTTACTTACGGGACATTGCAAAACAAAAGGTTAAAAAAGTTTATAAAAACCAATCAGGTGGCTCTGTTGATAGCTCTCCTGTTACTAGTTGTAAATTTGCTGTTTTTGTTATTAATATCAAATGTCCACCAAATGAGTATGAAATATTTTTTGAACCTAAAAGAACATTGGTTGAGCTAAAAAAATGGGAATCTTTACTTGAATGCATAAAAAGAGCTGTAGATAGTTTTTTAGAAACTGAAATTGATTTAAAAGTTAAGAAATCAGCTGAAAAATATCCTTTGAAATTAATTGATGAAAGTATGAATGAAAATAATAATAATAATAGTTATAACATTAAAGAAAATTCAAGTATTATAATTGGTTTAAAAGTGAAAAGGGCAGAGGAAAATAAAAATGCTGCATCCATTGTAAATTCACCAATTCTTACAGATATTAATAAAACTAATAATACAAGTCAAAACACTTTAGACAATCTCGATACCATAAAAGATTGTACAACTTTAATACCACAAAATTTATCACCTGAAAGTTATCCTTTGAAATTAATTGAAAAAAATATGAATGAAAATCATAGTAATAGTAATAACATTGAAGAAAATTCAAATTTTATATTTGACTTAAAAGTCAATATGGGAGAACAAAATAAAATTACTGCACCCATTTTAAATTCACCAATTGTTACAGATATTAATATAGCTAATAATACAAATGAGAACACGTTAGACCTTCTTGATACTATAACAGATTGTACGACTTTAAAGCCACAAAAATTATCAACAAATTCTTCTGAGAAGTACGAATCTGAAAATCCTTTAACAAAAAGTTGTCGGTCACAGACTTTACTATGTAAGAAAAGAGGATTGTCTGAACATGTTACTACAGAATCCGAAATGGATCCAACACCTGTGAAAAAATTATCTATTTTTAATAGTAGTTCTCTTGTTATAGTGAATAAAAATGTGTCACTTCAGATTAAAAGAACAACATTACCAATTGTATCTCAAGATTTGTTTGAAAGTAATCGCAACGAAATAATGTCTAATTGGAAAACATTATTAAAAGTTAATTCTAATCCTAAAATGGAAAGCACTGAAAATACCTCACAAGTCAGGATTTTTAGAAACATAAAAACAGTTCAAACTAAACGATATCCAAAGAAAATTAATCAAGATAAAATATTTAGAAAAGAAATTCATTTTAGAACAAATCAAAAAAGCATTTGTAATGAATTTATAACTGATAAAATGAATAAGAGTTATCAACCAATCAATGTGAAAAGGTCTTTGTATGAAATGAATTTTAAGAAAAAAACTCTGAAAACATGTAAGGAAATAAATAATAACATTGTAAAAAATCTCTCACATAATCTAATAGTTAACAAACCTTCAAAAAACCAAAACATGTCATGCAAGCAAAAATTTAGTTTTGTTAAACCAAATCCAATTTGGAATTTTCACAAAAAAAATAATTTCAATAATGTAAATTTTAAAATCCCATGTGCACCTAATCAGATTTTTGACCATAATAAAAGTTTGAAGAAAGAGTTTCATAGTAAAGTAAACCTACAACCTGGGTCTTCTGATATTTCTACAGTAAAGTATAGTTTAAAAAAGTCTTGTATATCTAATTTTAATAATGAATGTGTTATAAGTGAACCATGTTATGATAATGGGTTTAAATCTTTAAATAGTGGTTACTATAAAAGTAATACTCAGTTAGTCTATAATGATGCATTTTTTGCTCCAAAAAGAAAATGTAATGAACAGAGTTTTCCAGTAAGGGAATGTCAGCCTAGATGTAGAAATTTGAAGAACGATATAATTAGTAAAGATGAATATATTATTGAAAAATTAAACTCTGATGATGCACTTCATTTTCATGAAATGGGTAGCAAGAAGGATATATTTTTGATTGAAAAAGGAAACTTAAATTTGAACAGAGATATAATTAAAAAAGATTACCCTGTTATTCAAAATGACATAAAAACAAACTCTGATATTGTTTATTTATATGAATCTGGTAGTAAGACAAATCAATCTTCGATTGGAAAAGGAAGGTTAAATACAATTAATTACAATACAGAAGTCAACATTCCCAGTGATAGATTAAGTTTAAAAGTAATTGATAATGATAATGTAATTTCTAATTTAACAAAAAGTAATAATATAGATAGAGAAATATTAAATGTGAATGAAAGAAATATTCATGATATTAATATGAAAGAAGATAACCTTAAAAATCCTGAAAACTCAATGTTAAGTGAAAATAATGATTCTATGTTTAATATTAATACAATGAGTGAATTAAATAACCACCATATTTTGTTCACAGAGAATTTGAATATGTGTAATAATTCAGAACAGACAAGAAAATGTACATCTATCAAAGAAAGAACCCATAACAAAGAAATTGTAGTTGATTTAGAAAATGGAATGGTTATTGTAGATTCTGTGGTTAAAGGTTTAATTAATGATGAATTAGGATACAATGAATTTAAATTACAAAATACTCCAAAACGGAACACAAACATTGAATATAAACATGATTCAGAAAATGCCAGTGCATTTGTTTTATTAAATCAGGAAACTACTAAACATAACGAAATAAGTCTAGATAGTGATATAAATAATGAAACAATTAATGATAAACATTTAACCACAGTAATAGATAGTAATGATGAACAAATTAATCTACAAAGTAATATAAGTAAATTAAATAACAAGATAGTTGTAGATACAACCAAAGAATATTTACAACACAACTTTGAATCTTCTGAATGTACCAATTTTATTACAGCAAACAAAAATGAAGTGCAGTGTGAAAATTTATGTTCTGAAGATCCAAATCAAAATAGTTTAATTTTGCAATCAGTAGATAACATTTCTAAAAACAATTCTAGTTTTTATTGGAATAAAAGAACTATATCAAATGGTAAAAATATATATATACACAGTAAAACAGGAATGTCTTCTTATCTCAGTCCAGTACATGAATTTGAAGATTATGCAATGAGTAATCGACCTTGGTTTGTACCTAAAGGATGTTCTCCAATCATGCAGGCGCTGGATAATAGTTGTCAGGGCATTGAACAGCTGACTAGTTCTGCAAAGAAGGCGCTACTGTCGGTTGCTAAGATTGATGATACTGGTGATAATTTGGCTTCTGTAAAGTGGAGGAATGGTGACGTGGACATTGAAGGTAAAGTTAACATATTATAGTTAATATCTTGTCATTATTTGTTTGTATAAATACTCTGTGTGTAGGATTTAGGGTAAAGAGATTTGGGGATCTTTTCCGTTATAGGACAACAAACATCGTTAGGTTACATTAGGTTAAATTATTTACGAACATACTATAGAAAGCTTTTAGTCCAAATACAATTAATAAGCAGTTGGCAAATTAAATATCTGCTCAAATAGGTTTTTACCATGGTTTCATTGTCGACTAAACATTAACTCGGAAATGAACAAGCAGTTAATCTCCAAAATAAGCCACTGCACCTTGCAACAATGATCACTGCTAATGGACCTTAACATGTTGAATGTGGTTTTCAGTAATTGTCTACTTTCTTATTGGAAATGAGTCCTACATACATTCGTCAATAGAAGCCTGATAATGTAAAAGATCAGCATTTGTGTATAACTCTAATTTAAACTACATATATATGCTTTGGCGGATATGTAGGTTTTCCATGAGTAGGGATTTTATCCTATATCTACATGTTTATTTTTCATACAAATATCATGGCAATTTCATCATTGGATCCCCAGATTAGACTGATATATGACAGGCTTATTTTTACAACTACAATATATAAGCCATAAAATATTTAGTGTTGTAGAGCTTCCTCCCATCTGTAGCTACTATAAAACAGTTATTTATAAATAACTCTGAGTTATAGTCTACTTAATTAGCTGCAGGATTGCAACTGATTAATTTTATAACATAATTTTGTTTTCAGGATTTTATAAAAATAATTTGACTTGCCCTGAAGCAACATCATGTGTTAGGAACTAAACGATTTTAAGGATAATTTTGATTTGTTCCATACATAATATGACACAGATCACAATAAAATAGAGGAAAAATGCCTTTAATTATTGCTAAAATTTCAAAAATTTTCTGAGATCATTTACACAACAGACATTTCATTAAAAAAATCTATTTATTGTTTTTTATTTGGACGTGTGCCAAGGATTTAGAGGACAGATTGACAGACACCGAATAAAAAGTAAATTTAATCTGAAATGTAAAATTATGAAAGAAATTCTGATATCAGAGGCAAAAAACTATCCAGGTCCCAGAAGTGATCATAAAATCTTCCATCTTTTGTAATTGCGAGGAAACAGTAAAATATGTAATAAGTAAGTATAAATGTCTCTGAAATTTGATTTTATTCACTACTAACTTGAAGTCAATTTGATATCAGTGAGCCAAAGAAACAATAAACAACCAATTTTAAACACTTTACCCAAAGTTTTTACAATTTAGGAAATGTAATCTATCTACATAAAAATTAAAATAAATAATTTAACTTAAGTAGTGTTATTAAAGTTTCAAAGTGCTCACTTAACCAGGGAGTGGTCGCGCCTATTATGCAACCCAATATGGTCGCTCCGGGTCACTGTGACCCAGATTTAAACAGTTTATATTTTTTCATTGGCCTTATAATTAACCCTTTCCATTACATTTGTTTATATCTTTGACTTATGGAAGTAATGAAAAACGTAATTTGGTCAAAATTATTTATTGTTAGATATTTTTTAGAAAATTTAACAAAATATATTACAAAAAGTTATTTTTCTGCAATATATTAATACTATGAAGTATACAATTAGAAACGTTTAACTTATGTAACTTATTTAGTTTATATGGTATAATAGTAAGTATAACTAGGTAAAAAAAAAATGATTTCACTACTTATTATGAGGAAAAATTTTAAAGAAATTTCATGATAAAAATGAGCTTTGATATTATGGCTAAATCTATACCTACAACGTATTACAAGATAGAAATTGAACAAAAAATACAAATATAGCACTCTAATTAATCTATTTACAAGGCTTTTGTGTTTTTAACTTTAAACTTCACTTTTAAGACTTTAAAGTATAGTTTTCCAACTTTTTCTTCCAGATCTGGACATACGTTAGCAGGAGGTAGGCTCGATGCTCCCGAATTCTGGGTATAACAAATATACATTATAGTGTCCAAACGAAATGTTTAAGTCACATACACTAAAAAACACTTAAATATGCAATTTTAATGGCAAAACTAAAATAATGCATTTAAAACTTTTGTCGACCTAAGTAGTTACTGCGGATTGTCTCGACCCGCACGTGTGTATCACAGACAAAGGAGACGCGGAAACTAAACAATGACAACTGGTTGTTTTAAAGGGTGGGCAGTCAGGAAGGTAGGTGGAGAGGGAGGGTTGACCTATTTTTGGTAGTCAGGGTAGGCCACAATAGACGCCTGCGGGTCACTACGACCCACGGCAACCACCCCCGGGTTAAAGTTGATTGCAATTAGAAAAATAAATTATGATTGCAGGTACATTAATTGAAAAACCTCAGTTACTTTATCTCTACTTCAGATTCTTTTTGTTTTAAATTTTAAGCTAAGCAAGATAATTGAACCAATGTAAGAAAGAATAAGATTTACGATAGCGTTGATGAAGCACTTTTTAAATTTTATAGACAAAGACTTAACTACTGAAGACATTAGTATAGTATGACATGTGATTTGTCTTTTAATGGTTAATCCGATCTATATTCCACGAATGATAATTTATGCATAATTGAAAAAATCATTAAACTGAACAGGAACAGGTAGAATTTAAAGAGAAAGGGAAGAAAAGAAAATATTCTGATATGCCCTAAAATCATTATTATATTAATTCTTAAAAACAGTTAAACAGTTGTACATTTTTATTTATATTATTTTCCTTGATATTTAAGGGCAAAAAGCATCTCAGAAAGGGTTATTACTTAAAGAAAAAAGAAGATTCACATCAATTTTTCCGACCAGCTCAATATTGTTCCTAATGGAATGCCAATATCTTTCATGGCTTGTATAGTATGCCCTCCAAGTGAGATCCTTCAACCCCTTCCTTCTCCTCTACCTTATTATAGAGGATCTTTGTGTTAAAGTTCTTTAGTGTGGAGTTTTGAAATTACACCCTAAAGAGTTAGTTTATATGGACAAGTTTGGTCTAATGTTATATGGAAGCCAAACTGTTTTTTTTATAACTTTGATGATTTAATAATCCTATAGGACCTCCTACCCAAGTTTGAAGCAATTTGAAAAGTTAGTCCAATGCATTGCATGTTCTTCCGGCAGAAGAAGCCGAAGAACTTGCCATCATAAATGTCCCTCTTTATGGTAAAACAGCAGAAATTCTCTTACTTTCTTGATACTGGTTTTTGAGAAAGAGGGTTCTCTCCTTCCTCTTTTGTTTGCATAGAAATTCAAGGGACAAACTTAGGCTTTCCTTTTAGACCTTTTATTCTCAATCAGCAGAGCTGTTACCATGACCACAGTATCCCTAAGTCTCCAGATTTGAGTTACCAGTTATGTCTTTGCTCCTCTTAGTAATAAGGGAGAGTTTCAGCTTTCACTGCTGTCTTCTTCACTTCTTACTTATTTTTTTGTGAAAGTGTTCCAGTCTGTTGGTTACTGATAGTTCATCACCTGCCGTGCTTGCATATTCACTACCTATTAGATTTGATGAAAAAAATTCTCAAGTTTCTCAATAATGTCGCTTTCAATTTTATTGTTAATAATTAATAATTTATTGTTAGCCAAGTTAAAGAATATTTTATTCTTATTTTTAAACTTTACCCAATCCAAATTGTCTAACCAAAAAAAAAAAAAAAAGAAAAAATTGCTGTTAGGATATTTATTATGAAGTCTTTAAAAGAAATTCTTTTTAATTCCTTTCCATTATAGGTAATAGTGATATAATATCAAAATTGCTCAGTGAAGGAAATGTTAGTGATGAAAATTGGAAACACAACCATTATGGCGAGGTGCTGAGAAAACCATATGTGTTTAATCGGGGAAGTTTAGCATCTGCAGTTGTAAGTAAAATACAGTTTAAATAAATTTAACTCTTGAAGATCACAAAATATTACACATTGTGTTCATGGGTAGCTTTAACACAATATGGTTTGTGTCTCCAAGATACAAACAAATCTAGGATATAATGTGATACTGTTTCAGTTGCCTATTTCAATTGACAAGTACACAATGGTATTTATCTAAATTCACCAAATTTTTAATTTGTAATACTATTTTTTAATTTAAAATTTTGTTTTCAATATTTCTTTTATGAAGAGGTTTTTGGTGACATAAAAACTAATGTGGTAATTTTAAAGTACACAAAAAAAATCAACTAATTTTTTTCAAGCATACATATTTCTGTAATGAAGCTACAGTATTAATTGTGTTTTTGAACAAATTTTATAATTTTCTGAAACATTTAATGTCTTTTTTGAAATCAAGGATTGCACGTACATTAGGTTATTAGTCTTATGATATTAAAGTAAAGTGGTAATCTCAATCTAGGAAGCCTTACAGTCTATAAGAGTTAGTTTAATATAATGTTGTAGGGACTTTTTGTGTTTTTGTGTAATACATTAAGAAATATCTTGTCAAACCACCAAATTCGGGTTGAAGTTTTGACAAACATAAGACTTATAAAAGGGCTGAAACTGAAAATATTATGACTCTCAGTCTGGCTATTTTACAAGATGGCCATAAAAGAAAAGTCATACCTTTTAAACATACAACTTTTGTATTGGTTTAACTTTTTGACTCAAAAAGGTGTTTTTATTTTTTATTTGCAAGTTATACAAGTAATAATACTAAAAAAAAACCTATTTTCCATTTGAAGTAAAACTTATTATTTTAGATAAGTATATATATTCTATCCATTACATAAATGCACACTAATAAGTGATTTTTAAATGGGGCTAAAAGTGGTAAAATGTGTTTTCATGGATTCCTCAATATGTCTTGGGCGCAATAAGATATAAATTAATAAACTTGATTTTTACTTGACGTAGTTTACCTATACAAATGACTGAAAACAAATTACAATGCATATTTCGAAAGTAAGGGCTGATTGGTTACAAAAGGAGAATAAAAAATAATAAAATATTTACTAGTAGTTTCAAATACATACAAACTTATATTATTTTTTTACGTAGTCGCCATTTTATTCTAAACACTTTTATATTGTGATGGAAGCTTTTTTCAAACCTTTTACATAATATTCCATTATCTTGAAATTTTAGCCACTTTGCACTGAGGTTTTCAACTCTTTAATTTCCTGAAATCTTTTTTTTTTTTTTTTTTACGTGCCTATGAGCCTATTGTGCTCCTCTTTCTTTATTTGCCTACACCGACCTTAGTGTCTCTAACAAGCTCCATTATCTTGTGCATGGTGTTTTTGTCAAAATTTATGTCTGGTTGCTGAAGTCCAAAGATTCTCCTTCTTTTGGAGTCTAGGACCTCACAATCAAACAAAATGTATGCGGTCTCGGGTACGAGACCACAAAGACGACAGTTAAATGGGACATGTATTTGTCCCACCTTATTAACATAAATGTCTAATAGAGTGATCAGAATGACACATGTATAATTAGCGAACTAGAAGTGTTCAAAGGAAGTAAGAGAAGTAGGAATCTAAAAATGGACAATGTTTGTTTAGGTTTGAAGTATTTTTTTAATGTTTTTTGAAGTTTATATGTATAAACAAGATATAAGTAGAGAATAATTATATGAAATACATTTAATGAACGTAATTAGGAATAATAAGAAGAAGTAAACGTAATGATTATAAAAAAATGATAAAAATGTTCATTTTATTGTAAAATGTTACATGTAAAATGAAAACTCATTTCTGAAGACAGGGTTGTAGCCAGAGGAAAATAGTACGTCGATGTACCTAAAATGATGTGGGATCCTTTGGTGATTTCGGGTTTATAGATGACCTACCAAAATATCTATATAGCTACCAACACTTTATTTCATAACTTTAAACAAAAGATGGGGACAGGGATTTGTGCTTGAAGGAGTCATAAATCTTCGTAGTTCTACGTCTTAATTAAGAAAATGTCAAGTTAAGAAATCAATTCAATAAGAAAGTATAAATGAGTATAATAGATTTTTGTAAAGTATGTAGGTTGAGATAAAGGTCAGTGTTAAAAGGCAAGTGGGAGTAAAATAATAATTTGTGTTAATGAAATAATAAAAGATATTAATTTTTAAAATTGTTTAAAGTAAAAAAGGTTTAAAATATTGAAATAAATAGAAAAAAATGAAATGCGTAAAGTTGTATTAATAAATGGAAAATAGGATTTTTTGAAATTTGAATAGTAATAGAAAAAAATAAAAGAGTGTTATCACACATACAGTAGAACATGGCTAATTCGAACTTCTATAATTCGAAATCTTCTTTAATTCGAATTTTCCTCTGATCCTTAGCATTTCATGTACAGTCAATACTGAAAAATCGTGGTTAATTCGAATTATATTTTCTATAATTCGAAGTTTCAACACAAAAAAAGCTGATCGAAAGTCAAATGGTCGGGCCAGGAATTCCCGAAAACGACGTATCATTGGCATGTGGTCAAAATCCTTCGCTGGCTCTTTAACGTGGGCTGTATAGCTTCAAGGTTATCGCACCCACCCTTTCCCCCGCCCTACTCGACTGTTTGGCCTTCGTGACACATCTGCGGCCGGCGCTCCTTTTGAGGTCATTGCCCAACCCCTCCCACCCTTCTATTGTTTTGCAACGCTCCACTTCTTATAGCTCATAACAGTGCAATCCCTTACACTTGTCTGGTAATGCGTGCTGTCGCTGTGTGGTACAGTATTGTACGCGTTTTTTTTGGACTTGTGGTCTAAGTTTGTTTTTGCTTGTAATTTAAAGTGTATGTACAGAGCAAAGATGTTGTCATCAAAGCCTCGGATTTCGTACAAAACTTTGACTTTAGCAGAGAAAATAACGGCGATTAGAAAGGTAGAAAAGGGAATCAAGAAAAAATCAGAAATTGCAAAGGCTTTCGGGATTCCTTCCAACACGATGTCAACGTTCCTAAAAAATAAAGACAAGATTCTCGGTTGTGAAAGTGAGAGTGTCAAAAGCCGAAAAAGGTTGAGGGAGCCGGAAAATAATGACGTGGACCAGTGCGTTTTGAAATGGTTTAAACAAACGAGGGATAAGAAGATTCCTGTCTGTGGTCCACTGCTTGCACTACTTGCTACAGATTTAGGCAAATAAAATTTTAAAGCTAGCACTGGTTGGCAGGATGGCTTCAAGGAACGAAATAAAATTTTGTCTGCGGTGAAAGCGAGGCTGTTAACCAACAAGAAGCTAATCAATGGAAGAAGGATTTAGAGGAAATGATCCAGGACAGAAAGCCAAAGGACATCTTCAATGTTGACGAGACAGGCTTTTTTTTAAAAATGCACACCGGATAGAATGCTTGTATTTAAAGACGAGAAGTGTCACAGAGAAAAGCTGAGCAAAGAAAGACTTACGCTGCTAGTGGGTGCAAACATGGACGGAACGGAAAAGCTCCCTCTGCTGATGATCGGCAAGTCCGGTAATCCCCGATGCATCAAAAACGTAAAATCAAAACCAGTGGATTATGTTAACAGCCCAAGGGTGTGGATGACTGGAATTATTTTTGAGAATTGGCTGTTGAAACTGGATAAAAAATTAAAAAAAGAAAAATGACAAGTCATCCTTTTCATTGACAACTGTACTGCTCACAACACCATACCACTGATGGAAAATGTAAAAGTGATTTTTTTCCCCTGCCAATATGACCTTCGTCATCCAGCTTATGGATCAGGGAATAATAAAAAATCTCAAACATTTTTATAGGTGTTTGCTAGTTGAGAATATCCTTACAGATTAAAACGCTCTCAAAATCAAGCTTGACATTCTTCAAGCATCCCGAATGTGTAATCAAGCTTGGAATCAAGTGACGTCGGAAACAATAAACAACTGTTTCAGAAAAGTCAAGTTCGTAAATGACGAAGAAAGTTTCGTCGAAACTGCAGCGGAAACTATGCCTTCAGTTGACGGCTGGAATGACATCATCAACAATCCTGCCATCGTGTTCAAGGACTTCATAATGTGGATGAAAACGTCGCAGTTTGTGGTGAGCTGACTGACGCAGAAATCATCGCCGATGTACTGAACTTCGAAAAACAAGATGGTGACGACGCATCTGGCGATGAACCCATGGAGAACATTCCCGAAAAAACTGTTCCGAGTGCAGCCAAAGCAACGAACCACATAAAAGAACTCAGGCCTTTTTTTGAAAGTCGAAATGACATAAGTGGCACTGTTTTTCATTCCTTAAATTTGTTAGATTCCTTTGTGATGGCCGAGAGACTTAATTGTAGGAAACAATTAAAGATCTCAACCTTTTTTGAAAAGCAGTAGATACAATTTCTCTGAGACTTGCTAGATTGCTAGTTAAATAGATGAATTGTACATGTTAGTTTTATTTTATCATTTTAAACTTTTGAGGTTATTCACGAGACAGTTACTCTACTGTATTATGTCTGTTAAGGTGCTTTGTTGAATGAATACTTTATGTAAAGGTTGTACATAATATAAGCAGTTAATTTGTTAAAAATCTATGTAAAATTATTTTTAATAAAGGTCTTTTTGTGAAAACTTAAAGTTTGAATATTTTCTTACTCTTTTGAAAGAACTTTGTTAATTTGAATTTTTGGAAAATTCAAATTTTTTTACTGGTCCCTTGAGGTTCGAATTATCCAAGTTCTACTGTATTTGGAAATCATAATGGGGAGATTGAAGAGAAAAGAATCACATTCGAGCAGTGTGGAATCGTCAAAATTCCCGTGAATTGCAATATAGATAGAATTCAGTGAAAGAGTTCAGAGACCAGGTTTTAAGCAAGCCATGTGTTGCCAGTAGATGTGTGGGAAGGCCTTGAACATGGAGTAAAATAAACAGGCTTGAAGACAGAACTGTTATTCTTGCACACTGCTGATAAGCATAGATAATGTTAATGGAATAATCAAGGAAGATAATTTTCTGATATGGTTTCTTATAGTGATGTTAAATAAAGAAATAATGATGATCTAATAATCTTGGTATTTGTCAGTACTTAAAGGTTTAAAAAAAGAATTTTTTTAGTTTGAGTGAATAATACTTTTTAACCACTGAAATATATATTTTTTTGTTTCTGATTATTTAGTACTACCTGTACTTATATATATATATATATATATAAAATTGTTCAAATCATAGTAAGTATTAATGAACCATAAGTAAATTTTTAAATTAAATTGTAAATGATGAGAAATGTGAAGTACCATTAAAAAGAAAATCTGTCGCTTCATTTCCATGAAATGAAATGTCAGATTTTGTGTATTTTCTGTAATAGGGTACATTTTCAGTTATGTAGACTTGGTTTGACTAGAGAAGTAGTTTGACTCAGGGCAGTAAATGAGAAATGTATTCTGTTATAGAATAGAATAGATTAATTATAATAATAATAATGGATAGAGTTAAATAAATATACAAATTAATAAAGAAGGCAGTTAGTATTAAATGGTCAGAGAGATCTGTTATAAGTAAGCTAATTAAAAATGTATATACAGTAGAGCCCCTATTATCCGCGAGTGGATGAACCGCGGTGCGGATTATCCGCGAGTGTAACGATTTTAAAAAAAAAATACGACTGCACATGACCGAAGTCTAAAGTTTAAAGATTTCACACCGCTTTACGTTAAAGTATCACATTATTGATCCCCTCTGTCAAGTTCACTGACCTTCCCCTCTACACAAAGACCTCCCCCCTTCTCTCGACCTGCTAGCGGTGTCAGTTGTCAGTAAGCGTGCTTAGTGATCAGTTGTGTTTTATGTTTCTTTGTCAGTGCTCAAGTTTAGTGTTTCGTTAGTTCCTGAAATTAATAATGGCTGAAAAACGAAAGAAAGTTGTGTTAACTATTACACAAAAACTTGAAATGATTTCTAAAATAGAAAATGGCGCTTCTAGGAAGCAGATGTGTTTGAATTATGGGATTGGGGAAACAACAGTGCGAGACGTTTTAAAGCAAAAAGACAAACTGTTGGCCTTTGCATCAATGTCGGACAGTGCTTCTGGGATGAAAAAAAGAAAAACAATGAAGACATCCACCTATAATGAACTTGATTCGGCATTAACGGAATGGTTAGCTCAGGTGCGAAGTGAGGGCACCCCCGTGTCTGGTCCTATCATTGCAACTAAAGCAAAAATATTTTTTGATTTGTTAGGCCTGGAAGGAAATTTTGATGCGTCGTCCGGTTGGTTACATCGTTTTAAGAAACGTCATGGAATTAGAGAGATCGGTCTACACGGAGAGAAGCTGAGTGGTGATCAAGAAGCAGCTGATGATTTTCAACGTGATTTTGAAGAGTTTGTGTTGTCTGAAGATCTGTCATATGAACAAATTTATAACGCTGATGAATCAGGGCTTTTTTGGAAGTGTCTTCCCACTCGTACTTTAGCATTTGAAAGTGAACATAAAGCGGCAGGTCACAAAAGTAGCAAGGAAAGAATTACAATCTTGCCATGCAGCAACGCTGCAGGTAGTCACAAACTTAGGCTTCTTGTTATTGGTAAATCTAAGAAACCGAGGTCTTTTAAGGGGACAAGAGCAGAAAATTTACCAGTTGACTATTTCAACCAAAAAAAAAGTTGGATGAATCAGCAGATTTTTCAAGAATGGTTTGAAAAGATTTTTGTGCCTCAAGTACGTAAACATCTTGACTCAAAAAATTTGCCAATGAAGGCTGTTTTGTTAATTGACAACGCGCCTTCACACCCAAATACAAGCGTGCTTAAATCTTCTGACGGGCAAATTTTTGCACACTTTTTGCCCCCAAATGTTACTGCTCTGATACAACCTATGGACCAGGGAGTGATTGCAACAATGAAGAGAACATACAGAACAAAGTTGTTACTGTCAAAAATCGAAGAAGGCTGCGATTTCAAAGAATTTTGGAAAAATTATACAATTTTGGATAGCATTTACGATATTGCTTCTGCATGGGATTACGTCAAACCCTCAACCCTTGTTAAATCATGGAGAAAACTCTTTCCAAGTATCGAAACAAATGTCAACCAAACCATTTGTGAAGAAAAAAGTGAAGTCATGCCGACCGCTACACTTGTTGACCTATTGACATCCGTTCCAGGAGGAGAGAATGTCGACGAAGAGAACATAGATGAGTGGCTGGAATGCGACGCAAGTGTGCCTGGGTTTGAACGACTGACTGACGTAGAGATAACGAACAAAGCAATGGGATTGGACGAGAACGAAGAACAAAGTGAAAGCTCAGAAGATGAGGCGCCTGCAAGGATGACACACGAAACTGCTTTGCAGCACGTAGACGGATTGCTTCAATATTTAGAGGAACAAGATGACGACGCACAACTGGCAGAAAAACTTATGTTAAGAAAAGTACAATCTAGAATAAAGAAAAGGTGTTTTCAAAGCAAGAAGCAAAAGCGAGTGACTGATTTTTTTAAAAAGGCGTAACTGGACACTTTTTGTTTAACAGTACAGTACATGTATAGTTTTTTATTTACTGTTACTGTATTTATTTTAGTGATTTAGATGTAGAACAATGGTTTCTGTTGTACTCTACATCTTTTAAAAGTTTTCATATCATGTTTTTTGTACAATAAAACATAATTTTTATGCTGAAATATTTTTTTCGTTTTCACCTCATTTTTAGTCTTTTTTTGGGTTATCCGCGATTTTCGCTATCCGCGGTGCCCTTGCCACCCAATTCCGCGGATAATCGGGGCTCTACTGTAGTATTAAGATAAGGGAAAAAAGACAGGAATTTCATTTAAAATCAGGGAAAATTTTGTTTTTTGAGATTATATTTATCAGAACAAAATATGCCTAAGGTATTTGTATATTGAAATGACTATGTCATCATAGTAATGTTTTATCCCAATGGAACATATGGTTGTAATTCAGCTGGGTTGTGTTGTGATGTTTTATAGTAGGGGAGGGAAGAATGCATTAGACGTGTATGGTGTTTGACACACACTTGTCTAATCACAAACTGTAGCCTTTGTTAATAATATTTTTGCATAAATAATTAAATTTTATTCTAATGAGTTATTAATGATTATATATGTTCCTTTATAACATAGATAATATTAAAAGAAAAACAAAGGATTTAATTTATTTCTTAGACAATTATGGCTAATAATTTTCATTAAGTGATAATTTAATTTAATAGTTTGATATACTAAAATCTGATTTTGTTAGGTCCTTGGTCAAGTTGATTCCAAATTCCTTACTGCAATACTTAATGATGGCAGTCCGTCCAGTCTGCTTGTTTTATTTGACCAACATGCTGTTGATGAAAGGATTAGACTAGAAAAATTATCTTCAGGTAAATAATTTCTACATTATTGCTTTCAAAATCTTTTCTGTTTTTATTATATATTAAATTTTGGTTCAGTATAACTTGAGAGTGTGTTTGAAATAGAGAGGAACAATGGAGAAAACATATTGTATATATATATATATATATATATATATATATATATAATTATAATTATTACGATTATGAATATAATATTTAAAAATATCATCTTTTAAGTAACCTCTAATTTTTGTTAATAATGAGTTTAAAAGTGTATATAATAAAAGTTAATATAATAGCTTAGAAGCTCAACTTAAGACCTTACTTACTTGGATTTTCATTTATTTAAGTTAAGTGACAGCTTTATATGGCTGTCATACCAACCTTGTTAATTTCCCAACTCGTAAAGTGCAGATTTGCTCTATTCTGTTTTTTTCTCAGTTGCATAAAGAGTTTTTTTTCACGTTTTATTAAATAGCTAGGACACTCACTTGTTAGTTCTAAAATAGTACATTGTATAACCTGTATTGTAGCATTGTTACATCATTTAAGAGAAAGTCCTTCACCAGGTAAATGTTAGAAATGCGATTTATAAATGACATATACTGCTTTCATACCAAAGTAATTATAAATAATTGAAGCCCTATTGTAAAATATGCTATCTGTGTATTTTAAATGACGATAGGTATTTAAAAACTACAGTAGAACTTCAATTATTCGAACCGGAATTATCCGAGTTGATTTTGGGTGAAATAATAGAAACTTTTAAATCAAGAAAATAACATTGAGAGCACAAGCGGGCGGGGCAGAGTGGTGCGGCACTGCACATGCCGTTGCTATGACAACGAAGCAATGAGTCATTGCTTCCCCTTTCCACCATCCGTGCATCCCCACTGTTCTGTCAGTTTAGTTTGTCCTTGCATCAAGTTCTACTGTGCTGTGTTTAGTGTCTTGTTCTATATTAATCATACAAAATGAGTGCAAAACGTAAACGTGTTGTCCTTTAACTGAAAGATAAAGTGAAAATTATAAATCAGTTGAATAATGCCGTGCCTGGAAAGCAACTGGCAGAAAGTGCTCCAGGCATAAGATCAGTAAGGAATGCGTCAAAATTCTCGTTTGCGCTAACTTTACAGGCAACCATCGGCTACCTTTCCTAATGATTGGCTAAACAAAAAAGCCAAGAGCTTAAAAAAATGTAAACAATTTACCAGTAACCTACTTGAACCAAAAAAGTGCATGGTTGAACACTGATACATTTTTGGAATGGTACAACAAAACCTTCATCTCGAGGTAAACAAAATTTATTGCTTGAGGTAAACATTGCTTGAGGTAAATTGTGGGTCACTCAGAATGCGATGTTGATGATGTGGAGGAGAGGCTATGGTGTGATAAAGATGATCAAGAGTTCCAGATAATGATTGATGACAAAATCACAGATAGTGTTTTGGACGAACGACAAGGTGATGACAAGGACAATGATGAAAGCGAGGAAGAAACAGAAGATGAAAGTGTTTGTGGCAAAATACACAAACTCTACCAATTAATTAAATAATATTTATAACATTTTATGGAAATTTGGTTACATGAATATGAATGCTTGAAACTTCAGCTTTAGAACTGTATATAAATTATTATGGTAGGAGGATATTTAGTCAGTGCAATGTTGAATTTAAAAAAAGTGATTTCATCGCCAACATTGCACTTTTACAAGCCCTTTATCAGCTCTAAAGTGGATGGAGCCAGTTAGAGGGTTTTAATGACCATCCAGTTTACAGTACAGCAATCCCTCACTATTCACGGGGGATACATTCCGAAAAAGTACCAAGAATAACAAAACCGCTAATAGCAAAAAATCAAATCTTTATCGGAAAAGGGAGGTTATATGATAAATCACAAAAAAAGAAAATATACATACTGTACTTACAATAATTTCCTTTATTACGGATAAAAACACTTTAAAAATATTTACTCATCATAATAAAACAACAAATACATCTGTGGACTGTACAGGTATGTTTATTTTTTGGAGAATAGGCTTGTAATTTTCTGTTGTGTCAGCTTCGAGTATCGTTTACGTGCCACACAGGTGCGCATCCGTTTCAACTGACAAAGCGCGCCAAACACCTGGGTGACAATGACTCACCACGCAGGCATGCAGCTACAGTTAGGCATCAGATGTACAGTCACGGCAAACAAACTCGGCGGAAACACGATCACCGTGCAATACTCTAAGATTATGAGCTCATATAAAGCAATAGCGCTACCAAAATGGAAACATATTTATTTTATTATATCTTTTATATTCTCCTCCAGATCTTCCACTGTCCGTCATCATTATCTTCCAAAAGTTCAAGGATGTTAGAGGCTTCTATTTCATTGAAGCCATCGCCTTCAATTTTACTAACCGTGATAACGGCATACGCCTTCAAGGTCATGGCGTACACAAGTCTTCCCTCAATCCTTAACGGTATTATTTAGTGGACCCTGCAATAAATCACTGTACAGTAGTGTACAGTATTATGCCATTAACCGTCATTTGGACTAGTCCACTTGTATTTGCACACAGGGGTGTGTTGTAGGAAAATCCCATTAAAAAAATAATTTTTTTTAGCAACCGCGAATAATCAAAACCGCAAATACCAAACCCGCGAATGCCGAGGGATTACTGTACATTTAAAAATGAAATAAAACTAGTAATAATAAGGGATGTTATCTTAAGAAAAATCACCAAATGTTCAAATATTCACTTTGAAATAGTGTACTTTGTAGAATAATAAATCAAATACAGAATCTTTTTTCTGAAATGTACGTTTTATTATTAATAAACATCATACAATATCAAAATTCATACAAATCAAATATCACCTGAAAAGATAGAATTATATGTAACATCCTATATACTAAATTAATCAAAAATTACCTTCATTAAAATTTTATTTGTTATTATTTTTTAGGGTTGCAACCTACTTTTAAATTGAAATTTCTAAGTATTCAGAATCTAATATTTATTTATCTTACATAATTAATTTTATAAAACTTTAATTCTTTTTAAAGTTTAAAATATCAAATTCAAAAAGTTAAACAAAGAAAATCTTTTATTTATAAAAGATTTCAATAATTATATTCCAATAACACTTTATCTCTCTTTGAACAAACATGCGACGATTCTATAAACATAATATTCAACTTTCAACAATAAATCACAAGTTTTATTTAATTATATATATTTGAGTTTCTATATAAAATAGTTTAAGCATGTTATACCAGACATGCATTCATGGCGTCGTTTTATCGAAATCTCATCTCTCGTTTTAAAAATAACTTTTTTGATTTCCTTTTCACTTGTATAACAGTCACAATTATTTACTTTGTCATTAGTTCAAAATATTCTATTCAAGTTATTTAGTTTTTCTTTAAAACACAGTTACTTGTTTTTTTTATACGCGTTTTCCTGCTTACGTAGTACTTCGTCTATTGCACCATGTTATACAATCATGTCTTTTTACTTTTAAAAGTTTATTCCTCACCGATTGAAACTAAATCACTTTATTACATAATAGTTCTTTTAAAACAACTTTTAGATCCGTAGAAAAACACTTTCTTTCCACATCTCCACATTTTCTCGGCAAACATACTTATTTTCTGAGCTTGCTCTCTCCCTGAATATCAAGCTCTGACTGGCTTGTCCCGGTTGGTAACAGCTTTCGTCCTTTATGTTCAAATTGTTAACGTTGCAATTTTATTACTAAATTTATACCTATTTTAAATATTAACATGCACATGATAAATTTCTCTGATCATTTTGTACTAATTATTTTCTTTATTTACTTTATTTTTTATTCATTTTATTCAAAAAACAAAATACGTTTCCTGTTTGTGGCATTGAGTCAAACGTATACCCCATTCAATTTAGGATCACTAAACTGAAAATGTACACTATTACAAGTTACTCTACCACTATCTGATACTATACAAAAATTCTATGGCTTTATTTTAAGCAATGGTTGTAAACAAAACCTCAAAATTAAATTAATAATGAATTTAGAATTGGGTTTATACCTATGTTACGGTATTTCTTTTTTTAAAAATTTAGTGATTATAAAGTAAAGATATAAAGATTTATTAGACCAGAAAAACAAAACAAAACATTGGGCTAGACAATGTAACAACTACCAATGAATGGAATGAACTGGTCTAGAGACCAAGAAAATTTGAAATGGTGTTTAAAGACCCGTCAGATACTGGCCACGGTCTGGATTCCCAACTGAACTTTTGTGATCAGCCTTTTGAGGCACCAAAGTATACTTTTTTGATATGAGAATCCTTGGATTTACTAGGGGAAAACTTTGGATGACTTCAAGATTAGGTAAGGTAATTTGGTTTATTGTTTATGAGTACTACATAAATTTTAACAATATTTTGTACTATGTTTTTTACAGGTTACAAAAACATTAAAGGGGGCCTGAATTCTACCTGCATTAACCCAAGCCTACAAATAACTGTGACCGATTCAGAACTTCTTCTTGTTCGTAACTTTTTATTTCATATTCAGAAATTAGGACTAGAAATATCAATAGAAGGACCTGATCTGATTATTACATCAGTACCCACATGCTTATATAATCATGCACTTAAAGAGGTATTGTCATTCATTAAATTTTCTGAATGACTGAAATACATATTTCAAAAATAACTTGTTAGAACTACTATAACTTTTTCTAGAAAGTAACTTACTATAATTACAACTGGATTATATTAAATGGATAGCAGGAGTTCTGACATTAAAAAAAAAATCTTGGTTGTAGCAGAAAGAAAACAAAAAGGAAAAAACATCAAATGTCTTAAAGTTATGAAAGCTATCCAATTTATATATAAAATATCTGGTTTTTATAAAAAAATGTTCAACTAAAGTAATTCTTACAAAGTTTAAAACTATGCATTAAAATATCAGAAAATAACACTGAAGAAAGGGGACTTATGTTATTACTGATGAACAAACTCATCAAGGATATAACCATGGATTCATCATAGTCCCTTTGGTACCTTAGTTGTATTAAATCTCATCAAAATCAGTATATATTCTTGAAAAACAAGTTTGAAAAATACCTTTATTTTGTTTGATTTAACCAAAAGATGATCATATAAATAACAGTCAATTTATTATAGATAATAAATATAAATGCACTTTCTTTATATTATTTGTTTGCCTTTATGAATTGCGTACATTATAATTACCTTAATTATAATTGTAAATTTTTTGAAATTCTTGTATTTTTCTTCTTAATACTACAATACCCCTCAGGGCTCACTTTAGTGAGTATGGGCTTGGCAATCCCAAGGGACCCAGCCGGATCTACACTTTTTTCACCTTCCTATCAGGTCTTTCTTGACCAACTCTTGTTCTTTTCTGACCCTGATGCTATTAGAATATTCGAGAGATAGGGGATCTTTATTTTAAATGAATCAGAATTTACAAAAATACTGAATTTTGATTTTTGTACAAACACTTAAAATATAAATAATGACACCATAAAAAACATTTCAAGTAGACCTTGTTAAGATCCATTGACTATTTTTATGTAACCACATTAGCCTATTGAGCATGTCTGGGTGATAAAATTTTCTTTATATTTCGGCTCCTGCCTTTTCAACAACAAAGTTTAGATATAATATAACTGAATATAATGTTTATTAAATCTCTATCTTTTAAGTAATTACTCTGAAAATATCAGCAGTAACTAATATATTATTTTTTAAAGGTTTTGAATGACCACTATTTTGAAACTTGTGAACATAATGTTTTGACTGAATTTAACCAAAAGCTTCATTAACCAAAGGAGTTCTAGGAGTTTGAGGAAATGTTTTTTACTCTTAAGTTTTATATTGATATATTCTAAATTAACCATAGACCATATATTTTCTTTATATTCCGTTTGATTTCATTATTTGAATTCATTAATAATTAATTAATAACATTTAGTATTGAATTTTACTAAAAATTTGTATAAATTGCTTGTGTCAATTTTGTGATGTTTGAACTGTCCTTAATTTTCATCTCATGATTTGCATGGGTATAGTGATCAATAGTTTTTGTTTAGGCTTTAGTTTTATACTTGTACATCATGGGTGTGTGAGAAAGTTTGTGGTTATGTTCTATTATTTTCCTGTTACAGGGAAATGATAAAATGAGAACAATATTGAAAGATAAGGTTGAACTTTTGGTGAAGGAACAAATACAGTGCTTGACTAAAACTAGAGGTGTTGCTTTAAGCATACCTGATACATTATATTCCATTATTTGCTATGAAGCTTGTCGAGGTAAATAGAGTCACATAGTTTTGTAAATTGTTTTATCTTGAAAAATTCATTCATGTTTAAAATGATGTTTCAAATTTCAAAAATGGATTGTTTGATGTTTTTAATGTAACATGGATATTTTACTTTGTCATATATATGTAGTATAGAGAAAGGTAAGCATTATTTGTCATTTAGTTAACGCCCAACAGCCAAAACGAATGGACTGAATTTGATGAAATTTGGTATGTGGACATATTTTGGCTCGAGGGGTTTTTTCAACATTGCCTTATAACTCAAAATTTATAGGTAGTTGCTCTAAGATTAAAATTATAATTTTATCAAAATTGGCTTTAGCGATTTTAATGATATTTTGCCAAAATGTAGCTTCTAAGGATTCAAACAAAACACATTAATTGCCATATCCCCAAAAACGCAGATTCATGAGTTGTTGGTAAAAATCGTCTTTGGGGCTGTTATAAAAAAATCTAATTTCTTAAAATCGGGTCTACCAGTTTTGTTTTACACAGCAATAGAAAAAAAAAATACAGTTCAGGAATATTTAGAAAAAACTCAAAAAACCTTCATCAGCGTCATTAAAAATTTGACTTCTGTTACATACGATTTACACGTACGATGATTTTCTAGCACAAGTGAAGTGATTAGCACAAGGGAATAGGTTCTGTTTAAATACATAAATAACTTTCAAAATATATTTTTTAAATTCACAAAAAGTTTATAAGGGTTGTCCAACACTTTCATGTTCCTTTCTCTATTATTACAGCTTATAACACTCAATTAAAATAAAAAGTTTCTTAATTTATGAAAATTTGACTTTTTATAAACAAAATGCCATAACTTGGTCAAATAGAAAGATAGTTAAACCCAGTTGGTTGTAAATCAAAGATATTATAATTCTCTTTAAAAGTTATTTTATATCTAAATATAACATTTTCCCCAAATTATTAGCACGACAAGAGCACAAACCACTCAAAGGTAAAAAATTAAATAGCCACAACTTAGCCAATTTTTAAGTTAAACAATCTTTCAGAAACAAAATTAAAGCTTTTATCATTCTCTACAAAAAAGATCGTTGTAACTTTTTCCATACTTATAGTTGTTTTAGAGTTATTTAATTGTTAAATAATCCATTTTCTGATAGGTTAAATAAAACACAAGTGCATCCATAACCAAACCTCCTTAACTTTAAAATTAGAAATCAAAATGACTCTAAAAAAACTGTCAAAATCCGCTTTTCTGCAGTAGATTCCGAGGTGAAAAAGCTTTGGGACTTTGTTATATACCAAATTATCTGTAATAAGAAATATGGGGGTGGGGGAAATTAGTAATATATATATATATATATATATATATATATATATATATATATATTTTCATTCTTACATTTAAGTAATTTACAGACAAATTTGGAGAGACAGAGATGAATATAATTTTCGGTTTTATAGATCGTGGTGTGAGAAAATGAGTTCACTATGTTTGTAGTTTAAGACAGACTGAAAAAGGCATTTTAAAAATATGAATATAATCTTCTAATGATAGATAGATATAAAAAGTTGGAAGGACGAGCAAATATAAGGAAAAGGGTTCACTTTCCTTATGTAACATGTTTTACTGACAGGATAAGCATCATACTTATACAAAAAAATCACAATACAGTAGACTCTCATAAATTCGGATCACGAAAATCCGGACCGGACGGTAAAATTTTTTTAATAACAATTTGCCACTTTAGCGCCTTCAATTTTCACGCGATCTTTCGCATTGCATGAATGACGTATTTCAAAGACATGAAAATCAAAGACATACAAAGATAAATAACCAATTAGCTATACGAAAGTGCCGAAACCCGATTATATGCTGACATCGCGATCATATAGAAATATTTAGCGCGGCCCGACGTATACTCGGAGTTCTGCGGCGAGCCCAGCTTCATAATATTTTTATTTAGTCCAAATCAACAGCACAGACTATTTGAAAATCAAAGACATACAAAGATAAATAACCAATTAGCTATACGAAAGTGCCGAAACCTGATTATATGCCGACATCACGATCGTATAGAATTATTTAGCGCGGCCCGACGTATACTCGGGGTTCGGCGGCGAGCGCTGGCGCGACTGCCTGACCTATATTCGGGCTTAGGCTTCAATGTGTTAATTGCAGTCCAGTACTGTATTATGTACATTACAGTAACAGTACCATTAGTTAATGTGTCAGGGTATAACAAGTGTCGCTGGGTATCGGCATGGGCCGGTAATGATTGCATGTGCGGCTTATCACCACTCGGATCAGCCCCGCGGCCAACTTATCTCCGACTCCGGGATATCCGGATTTTTCGGAATCCGGACTGGCCGTCCGCCACAATAGTCCGGATTTATGAGAGTCTACTGTAATATAAATAGACATAAGCATTACAAGCTTCCTGATTCGTGGAAACTAGCATTGATGCATTACAATTTACAATTGGCCCAACATGAACAGCCAATTAGAACGCTTGGCATTGAGACGAGTCTTGTTTCAGTGTATCTAACAGACCCCTCATCAAAGCCATCAGAAAGGTTTTCATCCAAAAAATGATGCAGTGCATAGTACACAATCTAGTTTAAATTATTATTATTAATTTAATATCTTTTTGATTTTTCACTTAAAAATTACATGTAGTTTAATACATTTCAACTGTTCGCCATTCATACAACTATGTGCAGAAGTATGCTCAGATTTAGATTGTTTTGAGCAACTATTGGTATTTATTTCTCTTTGGTAGGTTAGTATCACAAGGCATTCTTTCGTCTTTCATCTTGTATGAACTATATTGGTTATCACAAGACAATTCTTCATCTTTTGTCCTCAACTGATAGTATCCCTGCTCATTGTCACTATCATTATATATTTTAAATGTAAATATATAGTACACGGTTTCTTTGACTTCTGAATTTAGTATGTTGTTAAATATATTCTGCCATAAGATTACATTTTCATTAGTATTAAATGTCTCATGTGGTGTGTAAATTTATACATATGAAAAAGTAGTCAGATGTTGAATTGATAAAGAATAATGTTTTAAATGTAAATATTGTTGCTAATAGTCATTTCATATTTTTAGGAGCTATAAAATTTGGTGATAAATTACCAAAAGCTATGCCCCAATGTTTGATCTCAGAGTTGGCTAAATGTGAGCTGCCATTTCAATGTGCTCATGGAAGGCCAGTACTAACTGTACTCACTGAACTGATGCCAATGGATACAGAGGTAGTCAGTTATTTAATACAATAATTTTATTCTAGTTTTAAAAGTTATTTGATAATGATGAATTGTTCATATTATTAATATGATTTAATCTGACATTTGTGTATATAAAAACTAATACACAACATATAACAAATTCTTTGTTAGGTAAGTAGTTTTGGGTTAAGTTACCAATATCAAATTAGATTGTCTTTTGGTTGATCAATGATACAAATTTCAAATGATTTATACGTCAAAATGTTTCTTTATTTCAAAAATACACTATCTCGGGGAAGGGGAGCTCGTGCTGGCCAAGAAATCCTGTTTTATACGCAAAATTTTTATAGGAAAGAAAAGTTATTTAAATTTTACTTTTGTTATGAAAATAATTTATTTAAATTGTTCACTATGTGTTTCCTTACCACTATTTCTACGTTCAACTTCGGTCGATATGGCCGCGAAATTCACTCTTCCTCGCACACACAAAAAAAAAAAACATCTTGCTCTGTCGGCGTTTCTCTCAGCACTCTTCAAAAAAGGACGCTCCTGTATCTTCAAGCTTGCCGGCTACAACTGCACTGATTTGAGTTGTCCATTCTGATTGGCCGGTGAATCCGTTGTCAAGGCAACGAGTTCGTTGTGTCGTGAAATTATTTTGAGTGTTTTAACTTTTTAGCTATATTTTAATTCCAAAAATGATTTGTAACAATTTTAATTATTCAAATAAACACTTTATATCGAATTTTTACTTTACATAATCTTTTTTAATATAGGTCAAAATTTTACCACGCAATCTACACTCTGGCTTGGCTACAATTAGAATTCAAAATGTCTAACTTTCTGATTATAAACTATATGATAATGGCCTAATTTTACAAATTCATATCTTTTACAACCTACCAGTATTTCTATGGTTTCTTATATTTTTTCAACCCAATTTTTAATTTGGGAGAGGTTATATTATTATGTATTCCCTACTTGTTTATCAGACTTGCTTCTATTAATTTGTACCATTATAAACATTTTAAAATCAACTACCGTTATCAAGTGATATTCCTAAAGCACACCAACATAATCTGGCAGCCTAATAGTATGTTGGAAACTAAAACTAAAACTACAACCTAAGAAAGCCACCCAGGCCTATAGCTAGGCCATTGAATTGATATATCTGAGAAAATGTCTCATTGCATACAATAATGTGTAGCTTAAACCATTGTAGTTCAGAATGTGCTAGTGTGGTGGGAGGTTATGGGCACAGACTGTTCTATTTGGCTAACCTACAGAACTGTGTTGATCCATCAAGCGACTGTCCTAACAATTTATTTTCTCATAGAACTATATGGCATAATCATCCATGTGATTTATGCCTTTTATAAAATCACTATATAACTTGGTGTTAATTTATTTTTTATTTAGAATCTACCGACTGGCTTCCTATAGTTTCATGGTCTTGAGGTGACTTAGTAAATATTTACCAAGTTAATTTGACTTTGATTTCAAAGTAATAAAAACAAGAACAAATTATTTTAAAATCATACACACAGAATAATTAAAAAAACAAAAATAAATATATAGGTAATTACAATTAACAATATATTGGTTTAATAAAAAAAAAAAAAATTGATCATAGTTATCAAAAATACTTAAATTTTTTCTTTGTTGAATTAAAATTCTTTATATAACTGGGCTAGCTTCATAGAATATGATAAAAGAGAGCAAGACATTGACTCTATACTAATTTTGGTTATTTAATTATTGAATAGAAAGATTTATATCAAAAAGCTGCTCTTAAATATCTTAATATTCACAAACTTGAGTAATTGTTATTGCAGAAGGCATAATACATAGATTTAAAAATTATGTAATTCAAAATTTGAAAAAAATCAACTAATACAGAATTAACAATTTAAGTTCTTTTGTTTATAAAAGTTTTTAATACATTGTTCACTGAACACTGATTTTGCAAATAAGTCTATTATTGGCTAGATACGGTACTATCATTTGATGTCTTCAAAATTTTCATTTTTATATGAGTGTCCCCTTTAATCTTATTAAGTAAACCTAATTGGATTACTCTCATTTTTAATGTCTAGTGGTAATTTATTAAACAATTTCAAGCCAACAGAATCAACTCCTATTTTTGTTTTGCTTAAGACAAAGAATTAAGGTCGGGAGATTATTTTTAGCTCTGGTATCATACCCATGAATATCTGAATTTCTGTAAAATTTACTTTCATTTTATTTCAAACAAGATACATGGAAATGAAAGAATATTAAATTTCTTAAACAATGGCCAACATGATTTTCTACAAAGTACACAACAATTAACCCATATTGCTTTTTTTTTGCTTTTTAAAAAAACATATTCTACTGCAGGAGCCATAAAACAACACCATATTTTATCAAGGAATGAAAGCAAGCCAAATATACACTCGTTACAACTTCCCGGCTAACAATATTATATATAGTTCTTAACAGATAACATTGCTTGCTTAGTTTTATATAAAGTTTCTTTATGTGCTTACTCCAGTTCAACTGTTTATCTATAATCACTCCAAGAATGTTCACTGTTCTAGTTAGACCAATTTGGTGATTTCCCAAGTCACTCCATGTACCTCCATGTTGAAACCTTACACAATGAGTCTTTCCAATATTTAGAGTCAATTTATGATTACAAAACCAATTATTTAACTCGTTGAGCTATGCTCACTGTTATTTGCATTTCTGTATAGGATTTATCTTTAACAATCACATTGGTATCATCAGCAAATAAAACCAAATCACCAATTTTAATATCTTCTGAAATATCATTCATATATATAACCAACAAAATGGGTCCTAGCACTTATCCCTGAGGTACACCATATTTAATTCCTAGAAAATTTGATCTACATTTGGTTATATATTCCATGTTGCATTGTGTTAATTCTACTATTTGACATCGATCTTCCAAATATGACTTAAATTATAACTCAAACTTCTCACTCGACATTTTTTTCAATTTATATAATAAAATTGAGTAATCCACTATATCAAACGCCTTAGTTAAATCACAAAAAACCTAGACCATTTTCTCCTTCTTCAAAAACCTTGTAAATATTATTTACAAATTGATACAGTGCTGTTGTTGTTGATCTGTTACCTCTAAAACCATTTTGCGCATCTGTCAAGACTTCAAACTTCTCTCAAAATGACATTAATCTTCTTTTCATAATGGATTCAATAATTTTAGAAAAACCTGATTACACTGGGCAGTAATTTTCAAGTTGTTTGGATCACCCTTTTTAAAAAGTGGCATTATCCTAGACACCTTCTTTAACCTATTAGAAAAACACCTGTCCTAAAGGAACAGTCAATTATATTTTCAATGACTGCATTAATTCTTTCCTACATTGTTTCAATACAAAATACGGGATTGAATCCAACCCACTTGATTTTTTATTTTTCAGACTTTTAATTGCCAGATCAATTTCACTTTCTGTAACTGTATATAAATACATTGAATTACAACTAGTTTTTCTGTTTAGTTGAGTTACAGTTCTCACATTCTTATCCTGTTTTTCCACCATCTTCTCAGCTACTTTCGGAAAGTATTTATTAAATACCAAAGTTAACTTACTTGTTTGTGTTACTAACTTATCACCATTTAATATTTCTATTTTCTTTTCGCTTTTGAAACTCACTCCAGTTTCTGTTTCGACAATATTCCAACCCGCCATTAAATTATCAATTCTTTGCAAAAATTTATCATTATACATTTTTTTTGCTTGACGTAAAACTTTTTAATATATCTATTACTTAATATGGATCTATATTTTTGAAAATGTTCCTGAAAAACTAATTTTCTATTTTCTTTTGCTTGTATTGGTAGCAGCATACGATTCCTACTGGTAGTATTATCTATTAATGTTTCAGACTCAGGTGTTAGTCTTGTTGCCATCTTTACCATTGGATTTAAATTAAAAGATTTCAGCAAATTCAAAAAGTTTACTAACCTGTTATCATCAGCAAATAAATCTGTATTAAAATCACCACAAACTAATAAAACTTGTTTAAAGTATATTCAAACATTGTTCATGTTTTTATCTATGTAAATTTCAAAGACCCTTGTCGGATTTCTTCTGTATATACAGCATATGTATATCTTCCCTCCTCACTGACTTTCTCCATCGCAACCACTTCAAAATGCTTTTCAACACTAATTTCTTTGATTTCTAGCTTTTCTTCATAACCCAGTTCAGGCTTACTCTAAATAACAACACCACCTCCCTTTCTTTTATTTCTGCAGTAGTATGACACCTTGTAGAAATCATTCACATTCACAAAACCAATTTCATTTTCTTTCAGCCAATATTCCGACAAACATAAAATACCTACCTTGTGATCATTTATTGCTACTTCCAAGTCTAACAGTTTGTTTTTTATGCTTCTAATATTTTGATGAAGTATTGTTTAACTATCTGTGGGTAATGGCCAGATGGACCTAAAAATCCTCTATCCTCAGAGCTATTAGATTTGTGTAAAACTGGATTTCCCATATTTTCTTCATTTTTTAAATACCACTTGGATGTCACTGTATTAGTTTTAAGTACTTCTAGTTTCTTTATTATTTATCAGAAATGATTCTCAAAATTTGTTTTCACCTTTCATCATTCATGTGTATACTATGATTTGTGTAATGTTTATGTTTATGTGCTAATTTAATAAACATAACTCCTGGATGATATTTGACAATATTGTTAATTTTTCTATTTTCTACTTGAACTTAATTGTTTACAAATCAATGAATCAGGAATCAATTAAGTCATGCCTATGGGGTATGTCCATAACCAAAACATTTGTGTGTTTTAGTTTTGGTAATGTCTCAGATGACACATGTATATAATTCTTAGTTTCATTCCTTGCAATATCGTTTGATCCTGCCCAAAGTATAATACAGTCTTTTTTTAGTTAATGCTTTACATGAGTTTACACTATTTGCCATTCATTACTTGCTTTGTTAGTGCGCCAGGTTTAACCACTCCTTTAACCTTCCAATCCTTCTTCAAATTTGCGTGTAATTCCAATGAGCAGCCTCTCGCATGACTGTCTCCTAACACAACAATCTTTTTCTTTTTGGGTTGAATTGTTTCTTTGATTACAGTTGTAAATAATTGTTGCTCTTATTAGTTATACTACTGTCTGCATGTTGTGGTAAGCAGTATCCATTACATTTGTCTTTAGTATTCTCTTAGATTCCTTTTCCTTTGTAACCTGTTGCAAATTTTATCTCCTGAAACAATCACAGCATTCTCCGCTGTGCTGACCCCAATGAGATTGTCTTCCTTTATAATTAATTCATTTTCCAGGGTTGTAATGATTTAATTTTTATATTTCAGTTCTTTATCTTTCTCTAACAACAGAATTTCCAAATTCTCTATTACTGCTTCCAACTCCTTCTGTTTAGCAGGTTTTTAAACGCAGTAATACTTACAACTCCAATCTTTCCTATTCTCATTTGTCCTCCCTGTACCTGAGAAGTAAAATCTGGTATTTGCATGTCATACAGCTTATATCTTTAACTAATTTCTTCTTACAAACGACAAATTCAACATTTTATCACACCTACAGTTTAGTTTTTGTAACATCTTTTTGAGTGGTCTGCTCCAATTCAGCAAATTTTCTCTTTCTCTTCTCTAAATATCCATTTAGCAAATTAATTTTGTCTTCGACTTCTTTATCACATTGTATTGCCTCTTACATAGCCTCTGTCCTATTCTTTTTTTCCATTTCAAAACTTTTTTCTATCAAACTCTTCTGCAAATGTTATAGCCCGAGCTTCATACTAATAATTTAATTTTAATGAACCATCTAGCATATTCAACACATTTGTCATAAAAGGTACCAAGTCCTTAACTACTTCTTCGTCACATGTGGTCAACATATTAGAAAGAATGTCTTTAAATTCAAAAGCCTGATCCCCTACATTTTCACTTAAATTTTTCATGTTAATACTGCTTTTGGTTTGTGTGAATGATATACAACATATAAATAAGTATTATAATATTAATTAGTATAGTTGAACAACTCTTATGGTAACCAAGATGGTTTTAACTAAAAGACTAAAACGTTCATTATGTATATATTATTTCAAAAATGTCATTTGTGTATATATTTATTCACAATTAAAATTTATCCCCTAGAAATTCATTCCTCTAGTTAACTTATGAAAAGTACATTTATTAGAGTCAAAAAATATACCTTGCTTTCTATAATCTGCTCTGTAATATCTTTAATTGAGATGCTCTAGGTGAGGGTTGAGCTTCTCAACCAGGTCTGAGAATTCTCACATTGCATATAGCCAGGCAACCACCCTTATTACCAAGAAGGCCTGAAAGTCTTTTTAATGCTTGATTACACAGTTATTGTACTAAACTAAATAAGCATCCTCTCTCTAAAATGATGGTTATGTGTAAGATAAGAGTGAAGTTTTCTTTGAATTATCCAGGAAAGTATTAGATTTAAATAAATTTTTTAACATTGGTTGATATTACATTGAAGGAACTGAATGAAAAATTCAAATTAAAAGATATGTATTATAGATTTTGACCTAAAAACATTTTAGACCTACATACATTTTTTAAAATGTACACATTATTAATCTGCAGCTACTGGAATATTTTGTGATTTTATTTAGGGAATTGTGATTTAAATTCTATAATACTTTTTCTTTTTTTTCCCCTAGACCAAAATTATAGCTTCCTCCATTTCTGGAAAGAATATTTATATCAGGAAAATTAAATTAAGATTTGATATAAAATATTTGATTCAGTTTTTCTCCAATTATTTATACCTATTTTTTTTTTTTTCAGAAATGGAAGCCTAACCTGACAAATTTAAAAGTCAGATCCCATCACAGGCTCAAACACCTGAATCTCAGAAATGTTAAGCAAAATGGATTTGACACCATGTTATAACTAGGCATTGTAGTTTCCTTCTAAGTTATACTTCTTTAGAAGTAGAAAGATTATTTTTTTTTTACAATATTTTATTATACTTCATATTTAATAAAGTCCTTTAAAAATATATCGTTATATTTTGTGAAAACACTCCGTTATAAATGTCATATAAGTCATAATGAAGAAATCCTCAGTCTTTTAACACATGTTATTAATCAGTCACTTTCAGAGTAAATTTTCCCATACCAATCAAGAATTGCAAAAATTAAACCACTTAAACATAAAGTACATCTGAGGATGTACAGAATTATTGAGAGATTTTCATTCTTCTATTCCTTTCCAAAAAATTTTAAAAAGTGTTTTCAAGTCAACTTTTAGCACACTTAAATAACACTAACATTACCTCGGAGAATCAGTACAGGTTTTTGAAGTGTAAGAGCACTATAGATGTAATAATTAAAAATCTGATCAAGATGAATCTAAGCAAAGCATTTGATTATGGATCAATTGATTTGCTCTTAAAGAAATTGATAATATTCATGGAAAAACACTGAGATACTTGGTGAATAGATTTCTCTACATAGATCTTTCAGGTGTTGAGAGAACTGTGTATAAGTCTTATAATACATATCTTTATGAATTTTTGAATATTAGTAATGGAAATAAAAGGGGCAACATAATTGGTGAATGAAAAATAAACGCGGTAATGTGATTGGTTCTAAAAAATGGAGAGAAGTAATGTCAATTGAGTTAAAGCTTATTGCAATATTAAAAAATGGGTAAATAAATCATAATAGATATCCAGAAATATGTTTTTTAAAGATAATAATGTTTAGATTTAATATGGAATTAGTATTTGAATGAAATTTTGTCTATGTAAAGTGAAAATGTGTAACATTGTGAATTTTTGAATCATTGGTTTGTAAAATAGAGAACAGATGTTTGAATAAAGGGGGGACTAAAATAAGTTTAATGGGGGTACGTATGACAGAAGTAACAGCAAGTAGATGCGAACAGCTAAATGGTCTGCAAAAATGATTTTTCATAATTTAACAAAAAACAAAATTCGAAGAGATATAAATGATGAAAAGTAATTAGAGAATTGTAAATTGTATTTAGAGATAAGTAGAGAATTGTTGTAATTAGAAATAAGTTAAAGTGTGAGTAGGCCGTATGGTATTAGTATTTTTTCTTACAACGATTATGGCAGCCAACCAGAGAGTTCTACACATATTAATAATGATTTTTTTTTTAATTTTGAGAAGCTACGACGATAATATTTTAAGATGAGGTTTTTAGTTAATACAACGAAGTTATGAATTTATGAAAGGTCTGAAGGAGATGAATGTTAAGATGAGAAACATTACAAAGTTTTTTAAGTAAAGTTGATTTGAGGTTACAGATAGTTTTTTCTTTTGAGAGAAGTAATATGAATTTTTGGTATAATTGAGGTATAATGATAATTATAAAAAGATTTAGTAAAATTAAGAAAATAAATGAATTGACCTAGCTTAGTTTTTGTTTTATAAACAAAATTTATATAAAAAAAAATCTTTCTCAATAGAGCCAAGAGCAACTACTACATCGTCGTTGGTAACATCTATTTCAGAATCTGTATCGTGGTCCTTTCACATATTTTTTTTTAATCTTCAGCTATATCGTTATCTATACAGTCATCTAGATCAGAAAGTTCTTGTAAAAGAGAATCGATACAACCACAATGAATTATATATTTCCCTAATATACCAGCACGGGTGGTGTATGGAATATGCTAACACAGATGTCAACGAACAAAACTGTTAAAAACACCAAATAAATAACACTCCTTACTTCACCAACTCTCACACTGTACTAATAAGACCCTAATAGTAGGGTATAGAGGGGAAAGAACCCACAACAACACTGTTGGAGAAAGAGAGGGAGATGCCATTTTCTCATAATGGCCTACGGAGTTCGCCAGCCCGTGGTCTTAAGGGTTAAAAAGCTGAGCTCGGCTTGAATTAAAAAAAAAAAAAAACCAACCTATAATGGAGACCAATATATTTATTAGATCGTTAGGCACTAAATTTAAACCAATTCAAAGTTGATTTGAGAAAGTTTTGGTCTTATAGTAAATAGTCTAAAATTTTAATCTTAAACATTAAAAACCTTGATATGACTAGAATTAATATTACCCTATACTAAAAATGAACAAAATATATACAAGGATTTGGATTAAATACTACAATTTTCACAATAAAATAAGCAAATTTGATGAAGATGCCTTAGAGCAGTATTTACATTGTTGGGAGTTTGGAGTGCACAATTTCATTACAATCAATATTGGCTTGTTTCAATTAACCCCCGGAAAAGAAGACATAGGTTAAGTGGTTAAAAATATGGGAGGTATTGTCATGTATCGGCAAAAGTCAATCTGAAGTAGCATTTCAGATGGCATACAGAGGAACTTTACTGAAAAAGGTCTTCTTTCCCAGGTTAAAATTATTTCAGGCACTTTTACTACACTGGAACCTACATGCAAATATATTCAAGGATTACCACAACAACACCAGAAACAGATACTTTTCTATGCAGCCATAAGTAACTGTTTAGCCAATATAAGTATATTTGCTAATTTAATTTGTTTGTTGATTTATTACTTTTTGATAATGTCGAATGAATGTAATAAGGAATATTACTTTTTGAAAATATCAAGAGTTAAATTGATAAAAAATAATTCCCCTAAACTTATGGCGTTATCAAAACTATTTTATAAATTCCAGATAATGTTTTTCTTTGAATTCTGTATCTTTGAAGATATAACATATTTAATTGGTTTTCAAAATTTTAATGAATTTTTATATAAAAATTCAGAACCAAGTAATCTAAGTTATCTTTGAAAAAAATATTTTTTCATTAATGTTTATGCTATTTTAGAGAATTTCTTCAAACTAAATAATACTAGATAGTTTTCTTTTGGCTACAAAAATATAAGCTATACTTTTTTTATTAAACTGAATACCAATATTCAAATTCAACAAAACTAAGTATTTTTGATTCTTTTGACGATAAACAATAATTTTATATTTTCTTAAGAATGAACTTAATTTTTCTTAATTGCTTCAAATTTGCAGGTTATTTATAGGACTTGTCCCTTGGGAATTAAAAAATGAGGATTAAATTAGGGAATAGGCTTAAAAATTGAAGGAAGTTAGTCATGTGATCGCCACATTAAATAACTTTGATGGTTTCTTTATCTTAAAATAATTTCCTTTGAATTCAGTAAAGGCCATTTCACACTGGCGTACTGAACGTCCTGGACGTTTGGTACGTTTTTGTCAAAATAAATCGCTTCCCATGGTATCAAATGAGCCATTTCATACCGCGTGTACAGAACGTACCGAACGTCCGCGACAGTTTTCGGAGGAACGCTCGGAGAGTGATTTTTCACAAACGTCCACAACGTCCACGGCCTAGCGCATGCGCAATGAACACTGCGGAACCACGTGCTCCGCTTCTGTCATTTCTGCAAAACCCCGCGTCATCTGCAGTGTGTTTGTTGTTGCTGGTGTTTTGTGCATTTGTACCATGGAAGCGTTGTTGGAAGAAGTACGTGATTTAATGGAAGTCATTATAGTATAATTATTAATGACCTCATTTTATATTAGTTTTACTAAAGGCTCAATTTAAAAAAAAAAGAATAACAATCGTATTAACTTTCACAGGCAAAACAAATATTATTTAAAATAGAAATCATGTTATGTTATTCTTAGAAATAGAAATTGATATATAATACTAGGTACAGTAATCTATAAAATGTACATGTCAAATACCTAAAAAGTAGGCCTACATGTAATATACTGCATTGCATCTAGGCATTGTGGATTACATTAATACAGTGTGCACTAATAATAAAAGGGAAAATGTGGTAAAAAAATAAAATAATACAAGAGCACTGTATTTTATTGAACTGAGTACATAGTATTAAGAACTAGAAAAAGACACGCTCTTTAATAATTTGTATAATGTAGGCCTAATAATTTAAATGTAATGTTGTAGCTACCTTGTGCAGGATACTACAGGAAACACAGGATATTATTATTGACCATTACGTTAGCTAAGCTTTATTCCACTGCCATGGCACACTTCCATCAAGAGAATTGAAATAGGCAACGAAGTAGTTACGGACATTACTTGATTCTTCACTGGTTCGAGTCCCGTAATAAGGCAATGGTTTCCAGCATGTTTTATATGCTTTTTCAATCTCATCTTGTGTGCCAGCTGATGCCATATCTCCCTTACAACATAGATAATTGTGAAGAACCGTTGTTGCTTGAATTAATTTTTGAACAATGTCGATATTGCACATCAAAGGACGAAAGAAAACACGCCATCTTTGAGCCAAAATTCCGAAGGCGTTTTCAGTAATTCTTCTGCTACGGCATAACCTGTAGTTAAATACTCGCTTTTCCTCGTCAAGGTATTTGTCTCGCGGAAATGGGCGTAGTAGAAAGCGTTTCATAGGAAACCCACTGTCACCAACAATTACGTAAGGCAAGTTAATACCACCTCCCACAAGCGGTTCATCAGGAGGCACATCCATGCTGTAGCTACATAGCCTTTTCCCTAGAGCACTTGACATGAAAATGCTACCATCACATTCTTTGCCATACGATCCTGTATCAATACAAATAAACTTGTATTCGGCATCAACTAGGCCCAACAGAACTGTTGAATATTTACCTTTATAGTTGAAAAAACTTGTACCTGAGTTTGGTGGTGCTTGGACAGAGACGTGTTTCCCATCGATTGCGCCAATACCCTGAGGAAAGTTCCAACGATGCCTGAAAACACTTTCTATGCTTTGCCACATTTGTTTGTCAGGTGAGGGCATGTACAATGGTTGCAATCGATTCCATATAGCGTCACATACTTCTTCCACTATTTTTGAGACTGTGCTTATTCCAACCCTGTAGCTGAAGCTGATGGTAGTATACGTGTCTCCGGTCGATAAAAATCTAAAACAAAATTTCTTTTTCAGAATTGCAGTTAATGAGTGAATGGAAAAAATTAAAAGATTCCCACCGGTCAGCTGTAAATCGCATAAGGACAACTACTGGGCAGGCAGCCAAAAAAATAAAAAAGTGGAAATATGAGGATGAAATGCAATTCGTACTTAAAACAATGTGTCACAGACCGTAAGTAAATTTAAATTTGTTCTTTAATTTTTAAGGGGTGGTTGTAACTATGGTTGGGTTTATATTAAAATATATTTGCTATATCGAGAAAAACTTACACTGTATATATATATATATATATATATATATATATATATATATATATATATATATATACATACTCATTAGGGGTTTAAATCCCGTGTCTGATTCTCAATCCCGGGGTTTCGGGATTGTTTGACCAGTCCCGGGATTACATAAATTGACTTTTACCTAGTGAAACCATTGATTTAAAATTACTTTATAATGAATGGGTGAAATGGATTGTATATCTCGCTTATTTATAAATGTATATTGATGAAACTTTGTATGTGGCTTTACCTGGTGGTGGTCTATTGATATTTGTACAAAAAACAATAGTTTGTCTATGGTCCCTGTAGCAGCAAACCTGCATACTATGTTATATATCGCTTGTTTATGCATGTATTTATTAAAAACTTGGTAATTAGCTTTTTGTGGTAGGAGACACATATACATGCATTGGAAATTCGCCGAGTACGCAGGTTTGCTGTGACAGGGGTTTTACTTACTTTTTCTTCGAACATGATGCACTAGTAATATGCAGTAATACAACAAATATTATATGGAAGAAAGTAATAATGTCTTCCTTTTTTTAGGAGTAACACGAATGTTCTGTTGGAAGACCTAAATGAAGATGAAGAGCACTTATCTGCAGACGCTCCTCAACAAGAGATTACACTCAGAGATACTGGCGAAGAGAGCGATGTAGATTCTGATGATCATTTACGCAGTGAGACAAACGAGGTTGAATCAACAAAAAAAGCTGATCATGGAACACCTAAAGAACGGCGCCATCGGCCACCGAGGGGCGTAGACAAGATTTTAGGCTTTATGAAAGAAAAAGAGAAAAGAAAACACACTAAACCCCAACCAGATGAACTTGACCATTTCTTTGCAAGTGCAGCTCAGTCAATACGGAAACTTCCTCGCTTATTGCAAATCAAATTGAAAAGAGACATTACAAATATGATATGTCAGGCTGAAGAGCAATTCGAGTGGGAAAGGAACCAAAGTACTCCGTATCTCAGCCACACTACAACACCAACTATCTCACCTTCTTACAGCTCATCAACTTCCAGACGATCTCCAGTTGGTTCTCAACCAACCCCTCAGCCGCAACAACTGGAGTTATTGCATTTCCAACAACCAAACCACTTTGCAGCATCGCAGTGGAGCTACAATACTACTCCTGACTCTCGTGGGCAACCCCAAGAGTTATCACCAGGAAATAAGCAAGATTCGTTCTTGTCGCAAACTGGATACTTGTGCCGAAACGCCAGGGATCAGTGCCAATAATTATTTTTAAATATTATTAAAAAAAAAATTTCAAAACTGAATAAATGAATAAAAAATGTTAAATGTAAAAAAAAAAATAAATAAATTACTTTATTTGAAACTGTTTTTTGATGATTTAAATTTATATAATACATTATTTTGTATTTTTATATTTAATTAACATAACTTGTATCTTCCAATTTATATTTCTAACATTAACAGTTGTCTATTTAAAACTACTTACATACTTATGGTCTAAATAAAATGGTATCGTTATGGTGATTACTAGATAACCTAACCTAACTTGTTATCATATGATTTTTCTTACCTTAAACAAATAGCGAGTCTCTCTTTGCTAGTAATTGCCTCTCTATAGTTAGTGTCGGTTTTTCTGATATCAAAATCGATAATTGACAATACTTCTTCAAACTGATCGGGAGTTAATCTAAAATAAGTTCTGAACCTATCTTCATCCAGCTCCAGATCATGCATCAAGTGATGGTATTCTCCAAACCTCTTCCGTTTTTTATTTATGGGATGTATCCATTTACTTTTTTTTGTTAACGAATATAATAATACTAAGTCGTCATCACTATCACTACTCGACTCGTTCATCCACGGAACAGAAAACCCGGCCTCACACCAAGGAACTGGCGGAAAAGACATCTTTGCACAGGTAACATCTACACTGAGTGAGAGGTGGCACTTGACCGATCGAGCGAACGTCCTGGACGTTTGGTACGTTGTTGGGCGGTGTGGAATGGGCGCGTACCGAACGTCCCAAACGTCCAGGACGTTCAGTACGCCGGTGTGAAAAGGCCTTAAGGATGTCAACAGTTAGGAATAAATTAACACTTTCCCATTACAATGTACAAAAAGGGTTTTTTTATTAGTACTTACAAAATTTACATAATAAGTAGTACTTATAAATTATGATTATAGTTTATATCCTACACTAAGTCTATTGATTCACAAGGCACTTCATTATCACGTTGTTAATTATAAATCCATACAAAGAAATTAGTCTATGTTAGATTCAATTAGTTAACTCTACTTATCTACTTAATTTTAATAACATTCATAACCAATTTATTTCATGTTAATTGGGTTGAAAAAAGTTTTTGCACTTTAACCATATGTATGAAAATTTAAAATATTTTATGATACTATAATAAGATCAGTGGTGTCAACTGGGAGAGTTGTATAGTACTTATATATAGGAAATGACAGCTTTTATTCTAAATTGAATAAAAAATAATATAAAATTTAACCCACCTTTCATTGTTCTTGCTACAAATAATCATAACCTAAAGCAAGAAACATATAAAAATGGATACAGGCTATAATACTGATTGTAATGTTTGATTCACTTTTAGATTTTTGGAAATTGGATCTGTGGAAACTATTTAATTATAAATAGTACAATTTGGCTTTATATGTTTAACAGTGATGATTGTATAAAATCTGAAGGCAGTAAGGTTAGGTTACTTACAATTCCAAATATTTCATAAAACATACCAAAAAGAGAGTATATTTGGGTTAAAACATATTCCTTTTTTTTGTACAGTACATTGGGAACAATTAGAAGCTCAAAACTGCAAAGTGAAAAGAAAACATAAAAACTAGTACAAAATAGCAAAATGCAACCTTTTAAAAATGTTGGGTTTGTATATATCAGACTTTCAAATAAAAGAAGAAGTTTAGCTTTCTGGCTAGTTATGCTGATTGATTTTACGATCTGAAAAAGCAATGATCTTTTGAGTACTTAGCACTTTGGAGAAGATGTGAAGATGTCTTAGAAAGAGAAGATTCTAATCTCTTCCTCATAGAAGAGTTTAAGCAACTTTAGATTTAAAAAATGACTTTAATATCAAAAACATTTGTAGCTAATACTACCAAATTACAGTGACTGAAAATTACAGTAGAAACTATGTTTTACTTAGCTATCGTTTAAAATAATATACATAAAATTACTAGAACGTAATTTACTTTCCCACTCGATAAGCTTAAAAAAAGAAATCCAACATACCTGTACACTTTTAGCATTAGATTTCTCTGGTATAAAGTTATTATTATTATTGTTTTGGGATCAATTAAAAAACTATTTCAAAAGCAATTAGCGATTATTTGGAATTGCTCTAATATATTTTAGCAATAATTCAACTTACAATGTAGTAAATTAGATCTAAATATACAACTTTAAATTAGAATATAATATTACCAGCTCCAACTTGCTAAGATGAGAAATAAAGGAAATTATTAACAAAATATTCTCAAAGTCTAGTGAAAATATTTTCACAGTAAAAGCAAAATCTGAAATTTAAAATTCAACACTCATGCTATGTGGGTGCAAGTTGACCTTCAGAAAAAACAGCTTGATACAACATAAAGTAAAATAATTCAACATCTAGCTGAGATGATAGGATGTAGACTTATTTAAGTAATATTTATAGATTTGTTTGATGACTACCGACCTTAGCAATATGACAGATTACCAAGTTATCCAAAATGAACTAGCATAGGCTAATGTAAGATTTAAAGCTATTGTAAAAAAAAAAAAAAAAAAAAAATTAATATGACCTTATGAAAAGATACACATGTTTAGTATTTCTTATTAACAAACACTGAAAACATGTGGGGAGGTAGGGTGGTCATGATCTTTAAAATACTGTATTTTAAAGTTCAAATTCCAATTTTGCCATAAGAATGACTTACGTAAAAGTAATTCTGATTTGTCAAAAAATCAGAAAAGGCTTATTTTACTATTTGGAGAAATTTGTAATTAAAAAAAAACATAAATTACATTTTTTATAAAGCGCAATTACTTTAGGAACATGCTTTGTAGATATTAGTAATATTTCTCTTTGCAAATCTAAGGGTTACTGAAACTAGCATTCTCAAGAACTTGAACTCAAAATCTATCGAGTAAAGTCTGTATCAAATTCAGTTTATTCCAGGTCTAAAAAAAAAACAATAAAAAAAAAACACACACACAGATACTTTTTTATGGCTAATAAATATATTGATTAAATCATAATAGATTAGTATAAAAATTCTTTTAAAAATTACATGCCCATCTAATCTTATAATACAAAATATAATGGATATATAAAAAAGAATAAGTTCTTTCAGTATCTGTATAACTTAAAACTATATAAAATACACAATTCTTATATAGTAAAATATATTGTACTTAATTTATGGTACAATTTATATGATGTTGATTGATAGCTTATATTAAAAAATTAAATAAAGTCAGATTTTGAAAATATTTAATTCTATTAATAAAAAAGAAGCTTAATTTTAAGAACAACAGCTATGGAAGTTTTATTATATACATAATTTACATGACTAAGGTCAGCTTTTACTAATATATAAAACTATATATTTAATATTTAACATAAAGTGATAATTATATTTTAAAATATCATATTTAGTATCCAAAGTAATACAGAAAATGTATTTCTCATGACAGATTCTGAAAGAAATTAAAATTATAACCTTTTTAGCCTATTTTCAAATGAAGTTAGGAGTCATCTACACTAGTATACAGGATTGTGATATTTAAAGATGAGCTCCTAAATCAGTATGTTTGATTGAACAGTTTAAAAATAATAATGGTTTTTAAATAATTTTAATAATGTATTTTTATACTAGTTCAACATCGAATGTTACCAATCTCAACTGTACGATATGTAACTAAAGTTTTTACAAAAACCATAATTACACAAAGTTAATACCTTAAAATTTAATATCGAAAGATCAAATTAAATATACATTATTAATGCTATAGGCTGATAAATAAATGAAAATTTAGTATTTACACCTATTCAAATCATATAATCGGTTGAGTTTAAGTAGTCTATAAAATTAACAAAACCCAATTTTTTCCTAAAATACATTTACCACCATATTAACATTTTGAACTGCAAATATATATATATTTTTATACATGATTTTCAACACTCATATTAAAAACGACAAAGCTATCCACGATTTAAAAATATGCCTGAAAATCCACAAAACGTTATGTAGTATTCTAAACATTGGATATCTGTAAACTTATCTTTTAAGTCAAAAGAAATTGCACATCTTACCTATAATAAACTACTTAATGTTAATTGCACATTTACAATACAAAGTTCCAATTTTATTCCAAACCATCAATATGAAAACTTAAAATTTTGGATTTATTATTATTATAATGTCTGCCATTACTGGTTCAATTTTAATCCATTTTTGTTTAATTTTTAAGCAAATAGTACCCAATAATCACTATTTTTATCTTTGTTATATACATTGTTAAGTACACTTTAATTTCTTATGATTTTAAATTTCAATTATCTTAGGAAATAATTCAAACAAAATAAATCCGTTGATTTTAAATTCAAAACATACAAATATAACTGACATATTTTTCTGTAATATCGAGATAATATATAATTGAAGCTCGTTTCATTGATCATAAGGTTTTTTATTTTTGGAAATATATTTGACTATGTAGTTAATTGTGAACTGAAATTTTGTTTACTTTGTAAAACACAACCTTGAGGTATATAAAATATCAAGATTATACTTCTCCTCCTAACAACCACTATACACAACCTCTGAATTTATGGAATCAACTTAGCACTTGTTTACGTTTTTTTTTAAAAGAGTAGAGAATTTAAAGCTATAACATTGTATATATAAAAAATATTTGTAAATTACATTTATATCAGAACACAAAACAAAACTAAATTTTGATATAAGAACAAAGATTCATATCTAAAGCCTATTTCCACTAATTTTTGTACTTTTTATGTACCTACAAGCTTGACATAAAAAGGTATAAAATTTTACTAACAATAATAAATAAATTTTTCAATAAAGTAATCATAAATATCTAGAACAATTAAATATTTAGAATCATATAATTAAAATATATACAGGTTGATTCAAAAATATGTTTCCTAACTGCAGGAACTATAAGCATGAGTTTTGTTAATAAATTGGCAAACAATGCATTGTTTCCTTTGTGTGGGTATTACATTAAAATTGTAATGTAAGGAATGGATTGATATTCAATCCAAATTTAACCTTATTAAGTTAGGATTTTTAGGCGACTTCTAAAAACCCCAATTTTAATTTTTTTTATCAAATTTGAACATCTATGAGACAATTCAACAAGGAATTAAAACTAAATAGGAAGAGACAATACGTACAAAGTTTTAAAAACATTGGCCCAATAGGTCTCGCAAAATGGGTCTTGACAGACAAACGGACATCTACAAAAATAATTTTTGGAATCAAAACTAATTTATCTACAAAGATCTAAATACTAACATTCAAAATCACCACACTTCTTTCTGTATGTAGACCAAGAAAGTAAAATAGGACTCTATAATTAAACAGGTTTCTTACTTTCTTAATCCATGCATCCAATATCATTCGATATCGATGATACGATACATCTCGTACACTTGGGAAGCCAGTATTAACAGTTTCTTGTTTTTAGTATATTATTCATTCCAATTCGTTTCTTAAAATTTATCATATTAAGAAAATAAATAAAAAGGGAGACAGAAACCATTATAGGATACATGTTTACTGAAATAATTTTCTGTTTTGAGGTCTATAACCGATCCCTAAAGTTTGTCAACATATTTTTAAACATACTGTTTTAGCACAATCATCTAATAAATAAAGTATGTTAGTTTATTAATATTATATGTTCACAGATAAGATAAGCATCTTAAAAAATTGCACACAAAAAGTGTAAATAAATGCAATAATTGATCATGTTTTAAAATAAAACATGGAAAATAACTAATTAGTTCAATTAACTAACATATAGAAAATAGTAAATTTTATACACAAACATACAGAGGGTTTCATTACAACATAATGTAACACTCTGTATTATAGCGAGTATATAACATATAAGAGACATTTTTTATTACACTAAAATATACTAAAGTTCTTAAATAATTTATAAAACTTATAAACTATGTCTTTTCATGATTGTAAAAGTTAAAACTAAAATTACATAAAATTTATCAATAAATAAAACACAAATATATTCTAGTAACAGCATATTATTTTACTTTGTTGTCTCTTTTAACATGTACAGGATGTGCTAAAAGGAGATTGATAATAGATTCAGGACTTCAAAAGAAAGAAGGTAGTAACTAAACATTGTTCACAAGTACTGTGTTCTCTATCAGTCTCTTATGTTTTACATAATAAAAAATAATATTTTCTAAACAAACTGAAATAAACAATCAAAATTCTTTGCATAATAGATCTATGATTTTTGCTAAAAAAGAAAAGGTTTGCACAGAATTTTGATTCAATACCATAATCAGTTTGTTAAATATTACCATTTTTAGAAAATCAAAACCACTGAACATGATTTTTTTTTTTTTTTTTTAATATTGGAAAAATTTTTTCCCTTCTTTTTTATCCTGAATCTATCACTCAAATTTATCATTATATGTATATGTAATTCACATTTAATTTTTCAATAAGATAGTTTGAGCAAAAATCAGATTCACTCAACTAAACAAATAAATGAATTTTTATGAGAACTTTAAAATGCCAAATACAAAGTATACGGGTAAAGTATATATTTCTATTTGATTAGATTTTGAACATGAATATATGTTTAGAAATATACTCTGGTAAATTTAATATTAAGAATGAAAGAGAGAACATGTATAATGATAGGCCTTTAGTGATGGTGGTATGATCAATTTATATAAACATTAAAAATTACAAGAGGAGTTATTACTGATAATAGTCATACAATATAAATGAAAGACGGTGATTGAAGTACTGTTTATGATTAAAAAAAAAAAAAAAATGGTGAAAGTAATCATTACTTTGAAATATTTTAAACAAAACTTTTTTTAAATCTATCTTTTGCCTTTTAGTACAAAAAATTGACATAAGATAATAATGACAAAAATGTAAGGGTTTTAGAATGCTGTTACGAAGCTTATTAAATGGTGCAAAAACATTGCACAAATTTTCTCATTCACCCAACCCCCAAAGAAAAACCTAAGAAAATTATTCATTACCAAAAATGTCACTTCGGTAGTTGTCAATCAAAAAATGAAAATGAACCAAGATGTATATATTTAAATAATGCCTAAACCTGCTTCCTTTGAGCCATAAACACGCTCTCAGAGTAAATCGTATTTGATTAAAATCGAGCTTTTAATGACAACAATGAAGGTTCATTTTTGTTTTTTGCCAATTATTCCTTAACAGTAATTTTTTTTACTTGCGTTTTTATACACTGGTTTGCATCATTAATCTTCACATTTCACTAAAATTTGAATATAATTGGTAAAACCAAATTAAAAACATGCGCCTTTTATAACCATGGCCTATTTTTGTATGTTTTACAAATTCTAAATTTTTGAGAGATCGTAACCCAGGGTCGCTAGTGATATGATCCTAGGTAACCAGAGGAGAATTGATACACACGGAAATATTGTAATTAGCTAAATACTTTTGCTGCAAATGATTCAGAAACATTTATCATTTTAATTTTCCAAACTAGTTGTGTAAATTTAATTTTAAATCAACCAATTTAAATCCTATGTTGACATTTTATATCAAATCACATGTATGACAAATTCATTTTATAAATTGCAATCTTAGAGTAAAAAAAAGAGTAGCTTTTTTAAATGATTAGGTACTAGTGATAAATTTTTGGAAGAACATCACTTCCGCTCATAACCCCTCAGTGAACTTTCCACTTAGTTCCCCTCAATGGACATGTCATGAGTTATTTTTAAAATTAAATGTACTTTCTTATTTCATTAAAATACTGTATCTGTAAAAATTTTCTGAATAAATGTTTATACCAGTTCAGGAATTTTAACATTCTGATAAACTATCGTATTAGATCTCAAAGATAAAATTGATTTAGTTAAATTTAGTTTTTATTTAAACTTATATTGAGTTTAGAATATTTTTTAATATATCTCTATAAGCACTGGTTTCATAATTTTATCATTATAAACTATAAATAAATTTTTTTTTTTTTTGATTATGTATACGATGAATTAATAAGAAGTTGCCCTAAATTCAGTACATTAAAAAATATATACAGTATGACCTCCATATAACGAAATTGAAGGGGAAAGTTTGTTACATAGAAATTTCGTTATAAAGATTTTTTTTTTTTTTTAAACAGAAATACTGCAGTATTTAATTTGTGTTATTTTTTGTATTAATTGTAAAAATAGTCAACTATTTTAGAAGCAGCTGATTACTGTATTTCTTTGTAAAGTTTGCCGACTAACGTACCGAGTCGACTAATATTAGGGAGGGGATCGTGGGAACTAGTAAACAAATCCTATTCTCCGGAAATGTACTTTCTGCAATTCTCGGAACTAGCTTACTTTTTTGTTTTCTATTGAAGAGTGCCGACAGACACATTCACACGTGTGGCTCGGTCTACCTGCCGCTAATGGTTCTTCTATGAATCACCAACTAACTCTTGTGCTACAAAATAAAATTTTTCTAGATTTTAACTTTACCTAATTTTTACTCTAATTACTGAACTCTAAATATTATTTCTCGCAAAATGAGTCCAAACACGGTACAATTGTGACAACTAACCGGTTTTAGTGAGTTTAAAAACTAGAAAATAAATAAAACGGGTCCTTTATCACGTACGGTATTTTATATTGTAATAATCAGACGTCTTTTTAATATAATAGTAATCAGATCAATAACAAGGAAACTGTTAAAAATTATTAAACTGTATTTTTTCTTTCTTCTGCTCCAGTTTCCTGACACTTCAAAATTGCATCCCTATTTTTTTATTACTGTTGAGAGAGTGCTTGGAGGAATTTCATACTTCTGTGCTATAAGTTTCTTCTGTATGCCGTGCTCGACATCCTTTAAAATGTTAATTTTATCTGCTACACTTAAAGCCTTCCGTTTAGACATCGCAAATGCTCTGTTCTCAATGACAACTCAGTCTATACTGAGAGATCAGATATACAGACGAGCGCCGCCAGTACCGCCAGGGTGGGGAGAGAGAAGGGGAGTCCGGAGCCGCAAGCTGTCTGTGACTCACACTAACTCGCTGACAGATGCGGGTTCTTCTACGGCGCCTCTCCTTGTCACCATTACATAAATTTTAATAATAAAAATTACTTTTTGGATTTTTTTTTCAGACATTTTAATTCGTTATATGGAAGATTTCCTTCGTTATATGGAAACATTTTTAAATGGAATTTCATTTGTCTTTAAAAAAAAAATTCGTTACAGAGAAAATTCATTATATAGAAGTTTGTTACGTAGAGGTTCTACTGTATTACTAAAACTAGCATTTTCCTTAGAAAGAGATAACACACTAGAGAAAGCCAGACCTGCATATATCAATATTTGTTTGGAAGTAATTTGTTCACAAAAAACAAAGACCAGCATATGTGTGACATCATGTCAAGAATGTGGGAATATCACATGTGGTCGTTGTGCTACCAAGTGTCCGTACTGTCGTTCGGTTGATTACAGGTTTTTAATCCTTCAAATCTTCAAAACTATGTGTACGTTTTATATTCTTATTAATCTACAAAATTTTGATGTGAACCCGTTTTAAAAGTTGTCTCTATACTAAGGTCAAATGGCAGGCTTTTAAGTATAAAAGGCACTTTTTGTAAAGGCATAATACATTTCATAAGTGATTCAAATCAGTTGAATGTGTATAGAGTTATGTGAAATTTTGTTGCACAACAGATGTGTATAAAAGTAAGTACTAAGATTTAATCAAGATATACTTCACCATTCATTATACTAACAGGCAGTAGGGAAAGGTCCATGTTCTCTCTTTCATTACGAGATCACAAACATTTTAAATAAATTCAAGTGAGCAACTCATTTTTATCAACTGAGATCGAATTAATAAACTATTTCATTGTTTTGAGGTAGGTAAAGTAGAACAGGATGAAGTGTTACTGGCAGTTTAAGTCCAAATGAAGTCTAGATTCTGTAAAAAGAAAACAAGTTTTATTTTGACTTTAAAATTTATAGTAAAAGGTTTTTTAAAAAAAGCAGTAGTATATAGTTAGGATACAAATAAAGACTCTTGTCTTGCAAATGTTATTAGTTATTGAATGATATAATGAGAAGTTATTGCTCATTAACTTACAAATATTTATTTTAATTAATGGTTTTAGTTAATGGATTCTTGTTATTAAATATTTAAAAATAATGACTCAATATTGAAATTGAACAACTGTAAATGAACAAGGAATGCCAACTGAAATAATTATATTATATACAATATAAATGATATATTTACAATATGCAAAATTAATGTTGCATATTAAAAATTTTATGGACAAAACATGAATGAAATCAAGAGTCCAAAACTATTTCTGAAAACACTCAAAATAAAGGCACAAAATATTGTTCCAACTTTCTTATACTTCTAATATCGAAACTAAATATTAAGGAAAAATAATATTCATCGCCATTCACTCAAGAATAACTCTATACTACTTATACTTAAGAAAAACATGAATTTTTTTTTTATTACGAGGTTATTTTTTGATTTCTAATGGTAGATTTTTTTGCGAAGCTACCAATTAGTTGTCTGCCATCCTAATACAGTTTTGAAAAATTCTTTAATTATTATTGTTTAGGGGTAAGCTTTGTAAACTCAAGGAGGTGTTTCCTACTGGGTTATTTAATGAAGTATTTTTTTACGGCACAAAAATTGGTATTAGAAGGGGATGTGCCATGAACTGATTTTAAGTGTAAATTATATTGACTGAAGTCATTGAAATCATGAACTGAAATTTTATTTTATTTGTGATTTGGCATACTGGTTTAGGTGATTCATTTTCATAATTCATCAAAATTTGACTGAAATGGATAAAACCAATTTGAAGTAATGAGGTTTTTAATACAGCTAGATAGACAATTTCCTTTTTTTTCCCTTTTTTTTTTTTTGTTGATAGGTCTAAAAAAACTTTGAGGTATGGTTTAAATATACTCACCATTACAAATTTGATTAAATTCAGTCCACTTAATTGGGCTCAGAAGGTCTCAAACCTGATATTTATTTCTGTGAAAAACTCAATATTGATTTTTTGATCACAAAAATAACTTTATTTTACTTTGTAATTTGTAGAGAAAATGTAAAAGAATAACTTATGGATATTAAGTTTAGTTTAATATCTCAAGCTCATTTAAAGGTACATTTTAATTTCACCATATGAGTGAATTAAATTGGATAATTAATTTATTCAACATAGTAATTAAATATTGATTGATGCAAGAATAAAAATCAATACATTTTCTTTAGAATATTCAGGATTTAACTGATTGTTTAAAAACATACAAAGCTTCCTTGAAGTCCCAAACTTGGAATAATTATAATAGTATTCTTTTGAAAATAACTACCGTACTATTACTTGTAGAAATCCCACAATCTGGAATTAATGGATTTGCTCTAAAAATAAGCAGGCCAAAGTAAATGTGTTTTAGTCCAATACCTTAATTCAGTGGTTCCTAAACTTCATGCCGTGGAGCTCTTGGGATTCCAATATTTCTTCTAAAATTAGTTCACATAGTTTTTGAATCAGATTTTGTCGTTATATTGATAGATGTCAACAACAAAGGGAGATCTCAGTGTGTACTACATATGAATGTTTCGGCACCAGAGTGTATATTTACTAATTGGATAAAATACTGTTTAAAAACCAACATCGAATCATGGTTAGAAAACAACCTATCGACTATTTAACTTTGTGGCAAAAATTTAAAAGAGTTAAAGCAACAAAAAGTTACTTTATCTTAGTAAAGGTTCTGTATATTTCAATTACAGCAGAAAAGTTCAGTCGGAAAGTCTACTCTTCAAAAAGCTTGAATGAAAGTTTACCATAATGTATTAAAGAGTATATTCTATTCCTCCACACTTTTACTTGCTGTACCAAAGTTTGTCATAATACTTTAAAAGTAAAAATAAATTTCATAACATTGTGGAAAAAATAGTCTAGATCTGCAAGAAGCTGCTCAACAATGAAAAGGATCTTGATTCTAAGAAGATCACTTTGCCCATGATCACATGACTGAGTCTGCTGTGTTGTCAGGATGGGATTCCGCTCCAAGCCCTGATTGTATAGTTTATTCTATGATCAAACACCACCCAACTTCGGGGAGGCTTACTTTCCTTAGAATATACAATTGTATATTCGAGGAGCAATGTTTTCCCAATGCTTGGTTGGAGGCTACAGGAATGCCCTTTCTAAAACCAGGTATGGAAGGAACTGAGCCAGGAAGTTACCATCCCATTTCTCTCACTAGTGTGCTCTGCAAGCTAGTAGAGAGTATGGTCAATCGGCGCCTTCTTTGGTACCTCGAGAGTGACTGATGCTTTGTAATGAACAATGTGGCTTTAGGCAGGGTCGTTCATCTACTGATCAGCTTGGTTCGTTAAAGTCTGCACATACAAAATGCCCTTTTTTGCATCAGTCACTGGTTGTAGGCTTTTTTAACCTGAAAAAGGCCTATGATATGGCTTGGCGAAGAGGTATTCTGCATAATTTAAAATCATGGGGTATAAATGGTAATATTCTTGCTTTTAGAAGAAACTTCCTTAGCAACAGATATTTCAAAATGCGCGATGGAACTATGTTGTTTGATCGTTATCACTTAGAGAGTGGTGTCTCCCAGGGTTGTGTGCTGAGTGTGACCCAGTAAAAAATACTGTCCGTTCTGAAACAGTTTGGCTTTTCACCAAACTGTTTAGGTCCCAAAAATATCATTAAAAGGAAAACAATCAAAATACAAAATACAAAGTATTTTAAAAAAATAAATGAGGATAAAGCCAAAGGGGTGTAATGAAATAATTCAAAGGAAAAAAATTAAATTTAAAAGTAATTCTTTGAGAAAATGGCAACAAAGTCTATTCTTGAGATGTTTTTCTCAAATAAAAGAAAAATCAATAAAGGTTTTGAGAAAGTAAAAATAATGAAAGATAGAGAATTTATTAAATGGGCACATTTTTGGAATGTTTGGTCAAAATCAGATAAAATGTTTTTTAGGAAATAAATAAAAAGTGCTGAATGTTTCCAAATCAAAATTAAACATGTTAAACAATAATATATGAAAACTTTATCATAAATATAGAATAAGAATATGAATTATTGTAAGGTTAAACCAATAGAAGCATATATATCATAAAATGGGAGGTTTTTCACTAAACAAAAAAAAAAAATATATATATATATATACAAAAACTAAGACCTTGGTCGACGAATAACTTCGCAGCAAAGTGGACTACAGTAATAAACCAAGAAGAATCTTTCGTTTCAACTCAAAGGGAATAAAAAACCAAAGAAAAATCTTCAGAAATTTATAAGGATCAGAAAATGCTAAACGGAAAAATAAGAGAACTTTCAAACTCGAATAACTTGGAAAGTTATGGTCAGATAACCATCATTTAAGTTTTAGTGGAATCTATGAAATAAAACGAAGAGGACAACATTTGTGGAATTCAAATTCAAAGCTAAAGCAAGGATATGGCGAAACGAAGGAAAATTAATAAAAAAATATTAATTTTCTGGTGTAGACAGGAAAGGAGTGACGTTCCCCTCTACATTAAAGGAGGATGTAGTTTTGCAGACCAATTGTTTTGCAAAGGAGCTTCCGATAAAACCCAGAAGTAGTAGGGACACCTGTGAGTCTGGTCAGGACAGTATCAATAAGTGGGTTCGAAGACAACACCAGTAAATATGGAATCATCTTGGAGGCTATTTCATAATAAATTAATATGGAGAGAGGTTCCTTCAGATGGACTTGAAGGCACAGTATAGATTTTGGGCAGAGGGTAACTCAAGCAAATCACAGGACTTATTATAGAAAACTGTGGTCTGAGGGTGCACTTGTGAATGATAGGAACATACCATAGGGATGAAGTGTGTTAGAAGAGGAAACCGTAGGACATAATAATAATCTATGATTGTAAGTCTCTTACTAGCAAGAGGCATAAAGTGTTTGGTTTCCAAACTCCTGGTAAAACTTGTAGAGGGGACTAATTAATTAATGAGGCTTAGTTGTACAATAGGTCAGTGGTCACAGTACCAGAGACTGTTTAACCCTTTAACCTCTCAATGCAATCTAATCTAATTTAAAATATGTGTATATTGAAAAGTTTTGACTGAGGTGTATAGTCCTGATAACAAATGTTCAAGGCCAACTAGTTCTCCCACCTCATTTATACTAGGCTTATCACTAGTGTTAGGAATAGGTTAATGTTAAGTTAATTATTCAATTTGTAAATTATGTTAGGAAGAACTAATATTAACAAAGCTCAGAATGAACCAACTATTGCGAAAGAATTGAAAAAGTGTTGAAATGCTTGACTTGCAACAAAAGTAGAGCATCAGAAGCCACGATACATATATAAGCGGTCAGCATGATTTGGAGGGGGTCTTTGGTCTTTTGGAGCTTTGGAAGATACACGGCTGTGTCACTAGCCGTGGTGCAGGAACTCTACTCCGGGAAATTTATTAGCCCAGGAAATCAACTCTACACCAGTAAGCAAGCCTTTCTATATTTATAAAATCACCAATAAATTAATAATTTCATTTATTAGAGAGTAACAATAGTTGGAATACTTTTGGGCTTAGTGAAATGAATATTTAGTTTGAATATTGTTCATTTAATTAAATTCTTATCATTGTATTGCTTATTTAAAAGTATCCTATTAAATTCCTATTATTGTATTGTTTATTTAAAGTGTCGTATTATATTCTTATTTTTGTTGTATAGTATTTAAAGTATTGAATATAGTATTGAAGTATTAGAGTGTTTAAAATGTTACCCAAGTCTCGTAAGCAGCAATAAAGATTAATTAATATAACTGAACCACTGATTTAAAAGAACCCAATCCTAATAAATGGTGCATCGGCCGTGCTTTTAGTTTTTACTAAAAAGTTTTATAACCATTTTGTAAAATGTTGAGTTTTGTTGAATTCTTATCGGTCATGGGTTTAGTATTTACTAAACACTTTATTACTTTATTTGTTGATTTTATTAATTGAATGTAGACTTGAAGTTGATTTACTTGATAAACGTTAAAATGGAAAAATTTGTTATAGACAATTAATTTATCTGTATTTAGAGTTTTGTTTCATTATTTTGAAATTTATGACAAATTACTATGTTATATTAATTGTTTAATTTGTTGAAAAGTTGATTTGTAAATAGTTATTATAAACTTTGAGAGAAATATTATTAAGTTTTGAAGTAACATTTATATTCAATTTGTTCTACGCTTTTAGGTTGTCAAATTTTTGATATTTCTGAAGATTATTAATCCCTTTCGTGTAAATGTATTTAATCTGTTGATTTAAGAATTATTTATTTATTATACAGTTTGAATTAATAAATTTTGAATGTATATATATGGTTGTTATGCATTTTGAAATATTTGATATTTTCAGCGTCTATAGTAAATAGTTTAAATTAGTCTTGTATGTTTCATAGGCAATGAACTGAAAGAAATACTTAGGTCAGGTTTATTGTGAATGAAGTGTAATGTGAAGATTATATAACATGCTGAGTAGGGAAATTCCTTGGAGTTTGATTGTTTATTTCAGCATACCTTTGGCAAGGTGTGTAGTATGAATGCTGAGAATTTTACAACAAATTAAGGTGTTATGCGATTTCTATGGCAAATAATGGTTTACGACGAAAATTTAGACATGCTAAAACCTAGTGTGCAATTTATCGTAAAAATGTAGACCATTTTAAGAAATCGCATAGCTATAAAGAATTTGATCTACTTATTGTCGACTGACAGTTACAATCAGGCATGTCAGCAATCTACATTGCACAAGGTCTCGGCGGTTAGATCATAGACTGCTGACAAATCATTGTGGTTGTTTAAAAATTGCTTCTTACTTATTGCGTCAAAAGTCTTCTCGGGAAATAAAATTCACAACAAACTTGACATTACATGTTTATCTTTGATTTTGGTGAACTAAGTAGCTGAAACGGATATTTATGGGTGTCAGGTGTTGAATTTTTCTTTGTTTGTGTAGAAACACCAATAAAAAAATAAATAAAATAAAATAAATAAATTTTTTTTAAAGAATGCATAGTTTAGGTTAAAATTAGAAATATTTTGATTGTATGTGAAAATAATTAAAGGAAAATTAATAAACGTTAAGATTTAGATAAATAGGGATTAATAAATAATGTGATGTAAGGGACTTTGATGAGTTTTAAAGTAAATAATTGAGAAATTTAAGATAAAATGTTTTAATGGAAGTAATTTAATAAAAAAAGAGTTTATGATGTTTTAATAAAAACTAAGGTGTTGCTGGGAAAATAATTGTGAGTAATTTTTTTTATATAAGATAATAAGAGATAATGTTTTTCTTTAAAAAGGGAGAAATGAATGTACAAAAGCACTTAAAAATAGTGTCGAGAAATGAAGTCTATAAAGAGGTTTTCCTTGAAGAAAGTAATTTGGTTGCATTGAGAGCTTCTTTTAAGTTTAACAAAAAGTTTTTTTTTTTATCTACGAGGTTTCTTCGATGATATAGGAAGAATTTGCGACGTATTATTGAGGTTCTACGAGATTTACGACGAAATGTGATAGCGAGCCAAAGGGGCACTATACACATAAGGTTTTAAATAAGTTTCTACGAGGATATATGAGTTTTTTTTTTACTGCGATGAAATATGAGTAAGCGTCGAAGGTTACGACGATATTGAGTTTTTAAATGAACTTATTACAGGTATCTACGAGGAAATAATAAGTTTGACTACGATGAAATACGTGGTGTGCACAATTATTTATATGTGGTGATATAAATAATTAGAGAAGTTTTTATAAGAGGTCAATGCAATCAAATTATTAAGTTATGAGAAGCCTATAATGATGAGTTTTGAGATGAGACACTATGAGGTAATATTAATGTAAAAGGAGTTTTTTTAAAGATAATAGATGATTTTTTAATGTTGTTCAAGAAAATTAAGTAGTATTTGTAATTTGAGGTGAAGTCATGAATAATGAAGTTTTTTTTAATGTTTTATGAGATCTATAGAGAAGAAATTAACCCAGCAAAACCAAACAAGTTGAGAAATTTTGTGAATAATAATAACTTAAGTAATGAGATTGTAAGATAAATAATAAAAAAGGTTTGAGATTAATAAATGGATATAATTTAGTTATAATAATAAACGTGATTCTAAGTGTAGTACTGTATTTAAATGTTGTAATTAAAGATTATAAGAATTAAGATAAAAGCACATTCAAAGCCAATTCCAAAAGGTTTCCAACTAATAAATCAAAATTATAGTATTTTTTTTAAATTTACAAAACGATTACAGGTGAATTTATATGAAATGCTTGCTCAAAATACAGGACATCAAGTCACAGAAAATTTATATTGTAATTTATATTTATAATGTGAAAATGTTTAATTGTTTTTACCCTGTTGCAGGTTTGACTACACTAATGTAGAAAGATTGGTGGATTGAGTAGCCAATTAATTGACTACATTTAGTTGGCTAGACCTGTTGGGTTATATATGTATGTATTTTAGGACTAAAATTTGGTATTGATCAAAAAGAATTGTAAAATTTATTTTTTTTATTATTTCATTTATTATATTCTGTATTTCTAGATGTGCAATTTTTTTTGTGAAACCATTAGTGCTTGTGAATAAAAAAAATAAAGATAGGAAATAAATAGTTCATTTGTTATTTGAGTGTTATATAGTTATATTTTATTTAATCAAACTTTGTTATGTTAAATATGTAGGTTTGTAACATGACATCGGGACGATGTCTCGTGGGCGCCGGTGATGTTAGGAATAGGTTAATGTTAAGTTAATTATTCAATTTGTAAATTATGTTAGGAAGAACTAATATTAACAAAGCTCAGAATGAACCAACTATTGCGAAAGAATTGAAAAAATGTTGAAATGCTTGACTTGCAACAAAAGTAGAGCATCAGAAGCCACGATACATATATAAGCGGTCAGCATGATTTGGAGGGGGTCTTTGGTCTTTTGGAGCTTTGGAAGATACACGGCTGTGTCACTAGCCGTGGTGCAGGAACTCTACTCCGGGAAATTTATTAGCCCAGGAAATCAACTCTACACCAGTAAGCAAGCCTTTCTATATTTATAAAATCACCAATAAATTAATAATTTCATTTATTAGAGAGTAACAATAGTTGGAATACTTTTGGGCTTAGTGAAATGAATATTTAGTTTGAATATTGTTCATTTAATTAAATTCTTATCATTGTATTGCTTATTTAAAAGTATCCTATTAAATTCCTATTATTGTATTGTTTATTTAAAGTGTCGTATTATATTCTTATTTTTGTTGTATAGTATTTAAAGTATTGAATATAGTATTGAAGTATTAGAGTGTTTAAAATGTTACCCAAGTCTCGTAAGCAGCAATAAAGATTAATTAATATAACTGAACCACTGATTGAAAAGAACCCAATCCTAATACTAGTCATTGTTATAACATTTTCCTGTCTAAATCGATGATTTTGCTCTTGGACAATATTTTTGTCAATTCTTATCTTTTATATTTAAATTTTATATATAATAGTTTACCAAAATTCACACGAGTTATATCCATGACTTTTATTACTATTATTTATGAAACGTAAAATATTTTTCTTTTATTTGATTATTATTTTTTTCACTTGACCCAAACTAAAAAATCATTATCCACAAATCCACAATATTTGTCTGTGATATAATATGTAATTATTCAGAAAATGAAATGGGTTTGTAATCTAATTTCATACCAAAGGAAGTTTGTATTTATTTTGTGACATTGAGAGTGTCCATTTCCGGTCAATTACAGCTACTTTGACTTTCCTTCTTCATTGGCTTATTCCATATTGCCCATTTCAAAACAAAAGATCAATATTATACTGATTATATTCCAATCTAAAATTTAGCGGAAGTTTAAAAAAAAACTCGAGCTCGTTATAAGACTTGATAAGAGTTTGATTGAAACTAGAGTTTGATTAAAGGTCAAGGCTGGGCTCGAATTAAAAAACCTGGACCCATACACTCATATGAAAAATATTATATAAATCAGCTCGAGTTGCTCAAGCGTGTTATAAACCCGTGTTGAGATGAGTCTTGAAAATGAATGACACTGGTACTTGTTCTAATGATACTTGGACTGAGCATACTAGCTCTGAAATAAACAAATAAGACACGGGTACCTAATCTAAAGACGCTTGGACTGAGTTGCTGACATAAACAAATGTGTGAGACTAAGTAGTGTCAATCTGATATGAATAAAGAGATGCTACTCAATTAAAACAAACAGAGCTTCTATTTATTCATATAGATCTTACAAAGACACAAACATATAGAATTCAGACAATTTTAACTCTTGCAGATAAGTAATTTTAAAATGTATTTATTTGTATACCTAACTTTTTCCCTCATTTGTTAGTTTTGGGTGTCTATAATGCACAATACGTAACACAGGCTAGCATTTATATAATTTAATCAACAGCATTTATCTGATTATAAATACAGTATCCCTGTCTATTGTTTTTTGAATATCTACAATTGAAACTAACCTGTATTCTCTGTTTCATTATTCAATAGTGTCAACAAATGTATGTTTCCCTCTGCATCTATCGTTACAAACTCATCTCTGTCTGGTGCGTTATCTATATGTTTTGCAGAGAGTTGAACTTGTGCAATTTGGTCACCACTTGAAGGAATGATAGCAACAGTGTGTTGACACACAACTCCTAATACTCCGTTATTCCCCAAACATAAACTCTGGATGGGACCTGAATTAATCTCAACTTCTCGAATAAACTGCATCAAATCCATTGCAAAAATCTGAAATAACAAATATAAAATTTGTAAAATAAAATTAGAATGGAGATGTGTTAATAGGGTTTAACATTCTAGAAGTCATAATTTATGCAATTTTTGTGGAAACTCGGTATACAAGTTATTTTTTGCAACACGTTGTTCAATTGTATTTGGAAATAAGAGTGCCAGCTATATCAGTGTTTAGCATTCCAAGCAGTTTTAAAGGTCTACCAAGTATAAACTATTGTTTTCATTCACATAACCAAATTCTGAGTAAAGAATACTTGAAAACTTAATATAACCCAAGAGGAATACCAATTTATTAATCAAATCAACTGAACCAAACTTTGATTTAATTGTAGTACCAAACACACTGGAAAACATCTAATCTAAACTAAAGTCTAATTGTGGTTAGAATTAGTTTTTTTTTAACTGTTTAATTCCAGCACAAAATTATTTTAGTGCAGTACTAAAAAAATTAAGTACTATTTAAATATTTAGGTTATAAAATTAAACTGTACCCTTTTCAATAACAAATTCTAATGAAACAGAATATATTAGAATTAAAAAAATTCTTCAGACCAGTTCAAATTTCTGAACTTTACATCTACCAATGTAAAGTTATGGTCTTCCAATTGAACTAGCGTACAATTCAATAAATCACAAATTTAAAGAAAATTATAGTAACTACCAGTGATCTCAAATATTAAAAATTATTAATTTTATAATTACCTGTACAGTCCCGTTGAATAAACCAATGGCTAGAGTCGCTCCATTAGGACTAAAGTTGCAAGTTATTGGTGGAGACTGAAGACTAAAGAAATCTGATGAACTAGTAGGTCTTAGAGTTTGCAGTAATAAACGTTTTCTATCAACCACAGCAAGTATCTGTTTACAGCTTAGAACACAAGCAATTAATTCTCCATCAAGTCGCAGCTGATTTATAATCTCCATCTGATCACATTGGCCGCTACTTCCAATGGTCCATCTCTGATAAAATGATCATAACTTTCTGTAGCATATTTATTGTTGATTGGAATTAGTTATTTATCCCTTTCATTACTTTTACATTTCTTCCTTTAACCCTAGGGGCGGCATGGTTAATTTTCTTGACAATTCTTCGTTTGTTTAAAAATTAATAATAAATATTATTTTTATACAAAACCAAACTTATAAGACATCATTTTTCTCACAAAGATGCATAGAATTCATCTATGTAATAAAAAAAAATTTTTTTTTTCAGAAAGACCTGTATCATCCAAAATCAATAGCTTACCACCTTTTTCTAAGATATACACAATTTTTGTGTATTATTTGTCAATATATATAAGAAAAAAAAATTTACATTTTCAAAATTTAAAAAATTAGTTTACGAAAAAGGGGACATTGTTCATTTTATTTTCAACAATTTACCAAAAATAGTAATATATATTTTATACAAAAGTTCTATATATCATTATGTTCAGAAAGGTGCATAGAATCTAGGTGTGTAGTGAAAAAAAAAAGTTAGATGTATCACATTTGGAGTTTTTTGGTCAAATACCTAAAACTCAGAGAATAATTTCACAGAAATCGTTAATTACACCATACAAATAAATTTTTTGCATTTTTTTCAACGATTACTAGAGATTTGTAATATATTTAGGGGAAAAAAATAATAATTTGTTACATTTTCAAAATAAAAATAACGATTTCCCCTAAAAAATGATACTCTGACGGTTGAGGTTAGGTATGACACCTCGACAATTTAGGCGTAATTAGTAACTTTCTAAAGCTAGGCCTAAGACAAAATCATTAGATTTCACTAAAACAATATACTTTACAAAGAATAACACACATATTCACTTGTATAATCAAATAAAACACTCAATATAAGAAAATTTGCATATAGGCTAAATTAACAACATACCTCTTAGGTTATCCCAAATATAAACCGTTCAAAAACTAGAAATTCACTCAAAAACAAAACTTTAGAAATAAAATCACATATATTGTAACTTGTTTACAAAATTTATATACAATTTGTATACACAAACCTTCAAAATAACAAATATCTAACCCTAAAACAATATGCGCTACGTCATTTATTACAGCCATTACGTCGCACAATTGCGTATGTTCCGAGATCAAAACAAAACCTTCTAAGTAGGTATTGCCTATATCGAGTGGTACCAACTTGAAGAATGAAATGTCATCTACAACATACTATCAATATTGAAAGAAAAAATCAAAATGAAAAAGATATTATGTCATTTCGTTAACTACACCGAATGCCAATTGAATTTCGTGCCGTCAGGTTTCTTCTATGGTCAAGTAGAAATATCTGGATCTGTGAGACGCAGAAAAATTTGTAATCTACGGTTAGAAAGAGAAACATGTGATCTATAGAACAGTGTTTTGGTTGACTTAATTGACAGATAAATAGATTTGTAATCATATGGGGAAAAATGACGTCGCGTTTACTAAAAACCGCAGAGTTGAAATTTACGATTTTACCCATCAAAAATATGCGAACTTCACCAATTTTTGGAATATTATTTATAACGTTTTGTGGTATTTTTTTTGCATGCTTATGCATCTACGGAACATTAGCTTTCCAACGGTATTTTATTTATTGCGATAGGACGATTTTAAGTGGGCGTAATGTTGAATTGCAAAATACATGTTTTCCGGATGTTAGACTAGACCATGCATTAAAAATCGACCCGCGGAGAGGGTTGGTGCCGTTTCTAGGGTTAAACCATTTTTTTGTCCACAATTTACCTACTATTCGTTTATTGTTATTTAATCATTTTCTTTCATTGGTAACCATTAGTTATTATTTAGCAAAATTTATTCATTTGTTTTTACTTTTCATATGTTTGCGACCAGGCCTGTGCTGTAATAAAATTACTGTATACAAAAAATAAAGGTTAAAATATTTTAAAATGGTACTAATATTTGTCTTTTACCTTCTCGATTGACTCTTAAAAAAATGTATAGCCTAAATTAACGAGCAATACTTCAACTGTGGACTGTGAAATCAATACTTAATTTTTTTTTTAAGTTTAAGAATTTTGTATTTTGTCATTGAAAGTTGAAAGGGAGAGTAGAGGGAAGGTGTACATAGTTCAACACCCGCTCCATGTTACAAACAGCTAAGGTTTAAATATTTGTATCTGGGTTTTCCTAGTGAAGAGGGGCAAGGGAAGGAAGAGATGACTAATCTGGGCGGACATCAACTAACTTGTCACTTCATCAATCGTCATCTCTTTGTCAGTGCAGAGGCAGTGATCTGTTGTCATTAATATGAAACGATATTATAACAGGATCTGAATTTACTGTAGATTCATCTGAGGAGATATCAACATAACTTTTTTACAGGAGTTGAAATCATCTACGATCGTATAAGGTACACAGTAGAAGAAAAAAGTAAAACTTTAAATTCCATTTCATATGTCAACATACAATTTTTGCTTTGGACATTCATAATAAATCATTAATTTTGTGAATTAGTATTGTGATTGCTAAAGTTGGATTCAGACAGGAAGATATTTTAATTTGCTTTTTATATATCTGTACAAGAAAATATTCATTAAATTTATAAGTTAAAATTTTGAACAAATATTTGGTTTCTAAAATTTAAACCATATTATAATAATAAATTACGTTGCATGGTCCGTCTTGTGACTTCAGTCAATTGCTATATTATAACATGTTTGACATGTTTCATAGTCGTAACTCCATCGTCAGATATCCGATTAATTGTTCACTCTGAAGAACTTGTCGCACATTAAAATGTTTACAATTATGTAACATTTACACTAACACAAAAATTAATTAAAACAATTATGTCTTTTACTAGGTGTACACCCTGGTATGTCCGTCAAAGTACTGTTGGTAAGCGATGAGTCCTACTGATGTTTATCTCTGTTAACCTGTAGACCAATACCTGTCTCTGCTAACCAATACAATGAGGGCTGTATTGTATAGATGATGGGACTGAAATGAAAGCTGATCGTTCAAAATGTTGTCTGGTTTATTTTTGAATACTCTGTACATTTCAACTTTTTGTTAGCATTAATTATTCTGCCCTTTGTACACAAATGTATAGCCTCTACACTGGAGTGGGATTCGCCCTGTCTATGATTATAGTTGCCACCCTGTTTGTAGGGTGGCAACTATAATTGGACTAGGTAATGTTGGATTTATTACTTGGGAAGATGTTCTTTATATCGGTCCTTAAACATTCACTCGGTTTGACCTATAGAATATTTGTTGCCATCTGGACAATTTATTTTGTATCCTCTGAATTTTTTTATGTCAGTTAATAGTCTTGAAAGCGGTGAACCCATTGCTAGCTATCTATCTGGGTGTAGAAGCTATTTTCGAAAGTGAAGTAATTTTGTTCCAATACTGCCTGCAGTAGCAACAGCAACTCTTCCACCCCCTGTTGTGAAACTATGTTATGAAACATGTCATAATATAGAAATCGACTGAAGTCACAAGACGGACCATAAAAGGTAATTTATTAAGATATAATTGTGACTTGGTACCACAAAATGCATCTCAAATTGAAACAATTTTGATCTGATTATATTATTTTATTATAGCCTATGTATGTTTTCAGATGGAGTTAATTTATAAGTGCTCTGAAAACATATTACAGTGAATATTAAAAAAAAAAAAAAAAAAAAAAAAAAAAAAATGTAACAATAGATTTCAGAAGACTATTTCTTATAAACGGGATGGTCTGAGAGAAGTAAAGAAATCTAGTGGCCTGGTCATACATTTAAAGTAAAGAAATTTCAGCTGTAAATATCATAAAGTAAAAATAATCCACAGAAGTATAAAATTTGTTTTTTCTTGAAACAGACAAACCGAGGTTTGAAATTAAGATAATTATATAATTCCAATTAAAGGGCACAATCAATTCCAGCAGAACCAAAGCTAGTAAGTTGCAGATGGTCCATAGACACAGGGCTTGTACATTGCATGAAGCAACAATAACCAAAGATCTGTCTGTGGTACCCTATTTTAAAATTACAACTACTTATGACAAAAATCTAATCCTTGATCCAAAATATAACCATTCAATGGGGATGCTAGTACCACATCAAACTTTAAAATTTTGAGTTAATGACACAGAGAGATATTCATAAAATGGTCTAGATGCATAAAACACCCAGAGCCAATGAAAAAACAATACTCTCACACCAACACAATAAGCACCTAACTAGATAGTAATTACCTAAGGTTTCTTACTTAGTAATTGGGAAACCAAATTACTAAAACAAATACTTTATATTTAATAATGATGTTTGATATAGCAATACTACCTTACCTTTATAGAAGAATCTCTGCAGGCAGTTAGTAGTTGATAGCTTGAAGGTAGGAAAAAGAAATTTACACAATCTCTGCTTCCCAAGACTATCTCTTTCACTAGTCCTTTAATCCAAATCTTCAACATATGAACACAATGTTTCAGTTAGTTCTGATTTATGAGTAAACATTCTTAATTTTGATGTGCAATATTTATCAGAATTAATTAACTCTTTTACAATCACATCCTAAATACATATAATATAGGATTTTTGCTTTTTTCTATGCTGATTTTTAAATATAACATAGCCATGTTTTGATTTATCTCTAAAATCAAAGTCTCTACATTAATCAATGAATTATAATAACATTTTAAATCACTATTCGCCAATGAAATTACCAGTTAATATTTCCTCTTTTTATGAAATATAGTTAAATCTTATAAAAAGTTTATACTTTTCTTAGCACTATGTAACAAAAACCCACAAAAAACTAACAGTAATAAATAACTACACATAATAACTACAACTAGTAAAATTTGGGAACTTAGCTGTTTAATATATATATATATATATATATATATATATATATATAAAGATAAATTAAATACTTAATTTTTCATTCTTTTTTCCTTGCTGTTTAAAGGTGAAAAAAAAAAAATCTGTCATAAAAAAAAATCTGTCATATACAAAAACTATAAAATACTTATATATTAACATTGTACCTACGTAACTAAATAAAAAGTAAAAAGAGAAAGTCTGATAGAACAAAAAATTTAAAATACTTTTAAGACTGGCATTAAGCACAACTTGTTGGTGAAAAATATCAAGCTGTTATCTAGAGTTTTACATACGATTTTACTGGTGGCATATAAGTTGCACCAATGGTGGCATATCATTTTTACCAATAAGTTGCACTAAATAGGCAGTCTTAAAAGGATTAATGATTAGAAAGGACAACTCTGCCTATTCTGTTACTCACAAGATGATTCTCCACTTTGCTTCATTAGTTTAAACTTGAACTTTTTAACAGCCCTAAAAATTAAAGATCATCTAACTGTAAAAACTTTGAATTTCAAGCTTAACAGCAAATATATAGTTTGGTGATAAATCAATAAGGTATTTGTAATTGTATATGTTACTTTTGTAACAATTCTCTCCTCTCAAAAATTGATTTTTATAATTTATAAGGAGCCAATATGTTATTTTCGAGAACATATACTCGTGCAATTACCCAGGGTAATTTGAAAAACATATATTCAAAACAGATTCTGATATTTATTTCAGCCACTGGATGTCAGAAAACACCTATAACACATTGTAGGTATTTTAGTTTGCTTAAAATCAAAAAGAAAAATATAATATTTCACTTTATGGCTACTACAATGCATTAGGAATATTTCAGTTTTACACCACTTTACACTCTGTGTACACACAGGCTACTTAACATCTTTTGAGCAATGAGGTGTAACTCAAGCACAATGCTTGGTATCATGATCTAAACTGTACACAATGACTGAATTCTATATGAAGCATGTTGGCATCCCTCGGTAAGCCAACATGTTCAGCCAAAACTAAAATTTGTAAATGGTCATATCTATTTACACCCAATATTGAATAGATACACCCATATTTTTTTATAATGTTGGTTTTGTTTTGATTAAAAAAAAAAAATTGTAGTTCACACATTTATATTTGTACACTATTTGATACTTAAATATATTCAATATTTTATTATAATTTAAAAATATTCAAATATAGATTTTCTAACATTCATTTTGGCTTAATTTCCACCTACACCATATCTAAAACTAAAATAATTCATTAAATTCATTCACCTTCATTTGACTATGATTACTGACAGCAATAATGACTAGATCATCATCAGACAATTCATAACCTCGAACGGAATAAACAGCTGAGGAAAGTCTCATGGTGAGAGTTTTTTCTTCATTCACACACTGCCAAACAGTTCCGTCATCACAACCACAGATTATGGTAGTTCCATCTTGTGTTAATGCACATGATAACACTTCTCTGTTATCAAACACATAAGTCTTCATTACTTGTCTACCATATAGTACCTAAACAGAAGAAATGCTACTTAAAATTTACCACAAGTATATATTAACAGAAATCTTAAGTCATGAAGGAATAAAAATAATTTTTGTAACCCAAATCAACCTCTCAACACAATAAAAGTTATAAATTGGTTCCGGCTTATTATTAACAATAGTAAATCCTTGACAACCATCCTGTGGAATGCAGGAGAGCTTTTATCCAAAAAAATGGTAGAAGTTAAGAAGATAATGATATAAATAAATATTGAGCTTGACTTGTGAGATAATATTAGATATAATATAATAAAACTCGAAACCAAGATCTCACAAAATTACGTTTATTTAATCAAACATGATTTAATTATGCAGTTTTGACATCCACTAATAAAGTTTCATGATCTTTTTTGTTTTCAATATTAAACTTTAGGCTTTTATTCAATAAATTTAATTCATCTTGATTAAATTCCTTATTACTCCAATTATGCACTAACTTTTGTCTTCCAAATTGATCATTATATCTCTCTTTTTCTCATTCGTCTTTATTTCCATATTCCGTTTTGCACAAAGATTGTAATTTCTTATTTAGGTATTGAATTTTTTTGTTATGTTTATGTTTTATCACAGACATCATTTTCTGAAATTGTACGTTAAAATCTTCATAACCATATTTTTAACTAACTTTACATGAAGTTCAAGAGCATGAATTCTAAATTAGCTTGTTTAGAATATAATAATTTTATTTCAAAATTTAACCACTTCCTTTTTACACTTTCCTCGATTTGTTTAGTAGCGAGTTATAATTTAGTTATTGTAGCTCATGTTACACTGTAGAAAGCAACTTTGTCGTTGAAACGAGTTTGCCCAAGCCAAGGAGCCCATCATTTATAATATATAATTAATAATTGATATTTATTGAAAAGAGATCCTAAATTGTAATTTTCTATAAAGTAACAGACGGATGCTGATTTAACAAGATCACTAAGAAGGGGGGGAAGAGGACAGACATTGAGTGGTTTGACACGAGTCGGCGAGAGTCCGCTTCGATTACTGTTGGCGAGTAGTCCGTTCCGTGAGGTTGGTCCACTTTCGGCATATAAAATGATAAATTAACTGTCATGTCTAGTTCGGCAGGGAAATTAAAAATTATATAAATTTGTGAACTAACACTGTTGGCGCCAATTTAAAACTCCAAATTTTAACATGTTACTTAAATATTATTTTTAATAAAAAGTTTATTTAACATTAAGCTTGCGTTGATTAATTTATCGCCTGAGACCGTGTCCTCCTGGCAATTTTGACAGATTTTGGCCAACGTGGATGCAGTCTCCAGCCAGCAAAGAACTTCTGATTTTTCAGCAGGGGGTTTTCTGCCGCCAAAAAGCGGACATCGGCCACATAATAAATGTAACTTTTGTGAGATCTTGAGTTCGAGTTTTATTCTATCTAAGATAACGGGAGTAAATGTTTAATAACTTAGTATTAGAAACTATGTTATCTACTCTCTTTTTAAAGTAGAGTCATTCATAAAAACTTTTAAGTCTCTTTAAGACAAAATATTATTAGAATTTTAATAGGATATAATTTTTAATGATAAATTTATGTATTTGTTTAATAATATGTCTTTAATAAAAAATGTTCAGTTTCAGAAAAATATATAGAGTTGCTAATTTGCTTGAATACCATTTGAAGTACGCTTAAAAAAAGGACCTATCACCTCGAGCATATTTTAAAGTAAATTAAATTTTTTAAATTTAAAATAAATATTGATAAACGTAATGTTTATCTGGCACCCAAGAATCAACAAACATTGGCTTCATTTTTCATTTTTTTTATAAGTTAAATTAACTCCCTTGTTTTTATAATATTTACAATTGCCGCACCAACTGTGGGGCAATTTGTTATTAAAGTAGACCTCCTGTTTTTATAATCCTACAATATTCAATTCTGCTATTTACAACTTTAATCAATTATTATATGAGCATCTTTTGTCTCATATTTTCAAATTATCATGAAATATTTTATTTAAGTTAAATTTTTCTCTTGAAAACTTTAAATTAGACATCCTTTATCAGAAAATAACATTTAAATTTATTTATACTAAATCATAAAAAACATCTGAATTACCAAAATTAAACAATTTATACATTTTTTAAATGTAAAAAGAAACAATATTCATTTTAAACTATTTACAAACTTTCATTTGTATTGTCTTTATACATATTACCACATCGTGGTGTTATTTCCAAGTCTCCCGCGTGCTGCGTCGTCTCCAGACTGACAATAGAAATCCGCCATGTACTGCATATTATGCTAAATTTGATTGTTTCCGTTGTGAGTTCACGATTAGTAAATTATCATGAATTCTTTCTTTTCTATTCACTTAAAGTTTAGTTAGATAAAAGTCCACTGTCTCTTTTATTAAAAACACCTTCACAATTGTTCACATGAAACAAAGATGGTTTTTACCACATCACGCTTTCTTATTACATTGTCCATTTTGCCTTTAAGAAGCCAAACGTCTATTTTTCACAGCTTTTTTTAATATATATATATATATATATATATATATATATATATATATATTTCCTTCAGTCTGTAATACAGCCTCGTCAATGCCTTAGCAGGCGAAACCATTGGTCGGCTAGACTAATTAAAAGTGGATATTACAAAATAAATAATTGTGTTTTATTATCTTTATATATATATATATATATATATATATATATATATATATATATATAGTTACCTAGCCAGACGGAATATACAACAAAGGTCTGGGAAGGTAATTATATATAGTTACTCGCAGAAATTGTTGTTGTTACATCACTTAAAATTATAACATCATTTCTAATATTAGGGTGCCAGTTGAGATAATTTTCACATCGTGTAAAGCATACGTCTAGGTACTTTTCTCACTTCATACATACATTCCCATTGACATTATTCTGATTTTCTTGAGAAATATTAATGATATTTTAAGAATTGAATTGTGTATATCGTTGTCAAAAAACATGTGATTAATGACAAACAAGGTAAATACTCTAACATAGTCATTTATATTAAAGTCAGTATTTGTAACCTCACATAAATTTTGTACTTTTATATTTCTTATTTTTGTCAGAAATATTGAGTTTTAGTACTTTAAAAGTGTTTTCCGAAAACAAATATGATCTAATTTTTTCAAATTAAGGTAGATTGTGACTAATTTTTCGTAAATAAATTCAACCGGACTCCACAATCTATAATTACCCTAAGATGTAGCAATACTTCTTATAAACTAAAGCAACCCGTTTCTGTTCTGTTTTTAAATCTGATTTTATTTAAGTTTTTATATTTTTCATTGTTTTATGTATTATTTATTAGTTCATAGTCCATTTCTAGTTTCATGCACTAGTCTTGGCATATAATATATTTGGAAATTACAGGACCATTGTGTAATCACTAAAATCAATAAACTTAGTCTTGTAGGCATATCAACATGAAAGATATTTTAGAAAACTTTTTTAATAACTAACTTTGATAAAATTCATAATATTTATATCTATTGTAATATTGTACATTTTCAGTTTCGTTGACCTTGTATAGAAAGAGGGTATGCTTTGGCAAAGGCAAAGCTGATCTTAAGTTGCATGGGGGGCACATATAGGCAAAGTAACAGCAAGAGGGAATGCGGAAGAAAAATAGTTCGTTCTAACTATTTTTCATAACTTAAAAAGACAAAATTTGAAAAGATGTAAATGATCAGAGATATGTATACTATGTTTAGATATAATTAGAGTGATAATAAATTATTGTAATTAAGAAAAATGTAAATCATGTGCTTTTACTATGCAAGGTTTATTAAAGTAAACTGTTTTAATTAACAATGTAGAGTATTTGTTGACAAAGTGATTTTTTCCGTTAAAATACTGATTAAAATGGTAAAATATGTGCATAATGTGAAACCATGTGTTTTGAACTAAAGAACTAGGCTTTACGTGTAGAGAAAGCCAAGAGTAAAGTGTTTTATGCAGTATCGAAATATTACATTAATAAACAATGTTCGAAGGTGTTAATCTAATAACTTTTCAACGATCAAAAATGTATGTGAAATGAGTTCGAACACTCAATGTTGGGTGTGAAGTTGAGCTCGCTCAAGGACAGGACGGCGTAAGTAACTACTGATATAAATGAACAGTAAGACGATGTTTCAGTGTGATAGTGATTTTTTTCTTATATAAAAAATGTGTCCCACAGTGAGAACGTGTTTGGTAAAGCACGCTGTTTATCTATGTTTAAATGACTGTAAAGTATCCGTAGATTTCTATAAACTTTTAATTTTTATAATTATGCTCTACTTGTTTGATCTTTATAACATGCTGTTTCAAGAGCAATTATAATAAAATTGGAATACTAATTTTTTAATTTATTTGGATTAAAATTAAAATTGATATTTTTAATAATAGAAGCCATGAACAAAATTAATTTTACTTTTTGATGGCAAATTGTTATATAAGAGTTTGAAATAATCTTGTTTCAATTGGACCAAGCTCTTATTTTAATAAATTATAATTAAAATTAGATTCTTTTGTTTAATAATCTTTTAGAAAATGACTTTTAATACGATGATGTGATTTAAAGTATTTATCTATTGCTATTTATGTTTTATATGTGTGTATTAATTGCAATGTTTGTTTTAATAAATAATATGTTCGTTTCAGTATAAAAAGACTTCTACTTTTCATCCAGTATTCCATTAAGTCCACTTTTTCAAAAGAATTCACGCCCCATAAGAAATTAATAATAAAAATTAAATATTTGGTAATTATGTAATTGCCATGGCGCCCAACTTAATCAGTAAACATTTTTATTTAAAGTAAAGTCAACCCTAATATTTATATTATTACAATCGTCGCACAACGTGTGGCATTTTTATATAAAGTAAACTTAGCTTCATTTATTAAATTATTACACTATTACAATATTAAAGTTAAACTTGAAGAGATAGGAAACAAATAAATTTAGCTTACGTAATTGGAAAGTCATTTACCTAAAAACAAACTAAATGAGTATTAAAGCAAAGATTTCTATATTGATTTTTTCCTGATAGAATAACGTTATTTCACTACATATACAAATAATATAATAATATAATTATATATAATAATAATATATTTAATAATAATATATATATAATAATATATTGTAAGAAAGTACAAATAATATTCAGTGTATCCTTACCTTAACAGAGTGCCTATTGGTAGGTGCTGCAATAGTAGGGTACCCTTCAATATTTGGCCAAACAGAATGGAAATTAGACTTTAAGGAAGTGGGAAGTTCTCCAAATGTAATTTCAACTTTCCAGAGTCTTATAATCTGATCTGGGTAAATTCCCAATAAATAATTACTTCTGCTATCAGCAGTAAGACAAATAGGATTTCTGTAAACACAAAAAATACAATATGGGATTAACCATTTTATTAATGAATTTAACATTTCATGTGTAGTGGAACACTTGTGGAAACTTCAACCTTCAAATAAAATAAAATAAAATTTCCCACAACTAACACTTTATTGCTAACAAGACGATGTTTCAATGACAAGTCATTATCTTCAGTGTATACATGTAACAATTGAAAGATGAGGACTTAGTCTTTGAAACTAGACCTTTTTTTGCAAATAAAGTGTTTAATATAGAAAACTGTATTTTCTTTCATTTAACTCTTAACTGTTAAAACACCATTAGTGATTAAATATTGAATTGACTACTTTCCTAGTTTTTGTTTTGAAGACTTGGTTCCCTTTTCTATCATGTATATCCTAGTATCAAATTTAAAAAAACAAACAAAAAACATAAGGAATGAGTTTGAAATCTTATATTTTTTTTTTGTAAAGTGAAATTAGATACTGGTGATAGGTGTACAATGATGGAAAATTTACTAAACAAGAAACATTTTATATTTATAGAATTAACCCTCGAACTGGTGGACAGCCCGGTTTTAACAAATGACCGGGTCGTGGCAACTGTCATGGCTCACTTCACCAATTATAAAACACGTATTTTGCAATTCACCTTTACGCCCACTTAGAATTGTCCTAACACAATAAATAAAACACCATTGGGAAGCTAATGTTCCGTAGATGCATAATCATGCAAAAAAATACCACAAAACGGTATAAATAATATTCCAAAAATTGGTGAAGTTCACGTATTTTTGATGCAAAAAATCGTAAATTTAAACTGCGCCTTTCCGTAAAACGCGACGCCATTTTTCCCGATATGATTACAACTCTATTTATCTGTCATTTAAGTCAACTAAAACATTGTTCTATAGATCACATGTTTCTCTTTCTAACCGTAGATTACAAATTTTTCTGCGTCTCATAGATCCAGAGATATTCCTACTTCAACATAGAACAAACTTGACGAGACGAAATTCAATTGGCATTCGGTGCATTTTACGAATATACGTAATCATTTCTCTATGTTTTTAAAAACATATATTTTTCTTTACAGTATGTTGTAGGGGAAATTTCATTTTATAAGTTGGTACCACTAGATATAGGCAAGACTAAGTTAGAACGTTTTGTTTTGATCTCGGAACATACGCAATGGTGCGATGTAAATACTGTAACAAAAGACGTAGCGCGTATTGTTTGGGAATACATATTTATTTTATTTTGAAGATTTGTTTATACAAATTGTATATATTTTGTATACAAGTTACAATATATGTGTTTTTATATCTAAAGTTTTTGTTTTTGAGTGATTTTCTAGTGTGTGAACAGTTTATATTTGGATAACCTAAAAGAATATTGTAAGTCTTGCCTATATGCAAATTTTCTTATATTTTAGTGTTTTATATGATTATACAAGTGAATATATGTGTTATTCTTTGTAAAGTATATTGTCTTAGTAAAATCTAATGATTTTGTCTTGGGCCTAGCTTTAGAAAGTTACTAATTACGCCTAAATTGTTGAGATGTCTAACCTAACCTCAACCGTCAGAGTATTACAACCCTTCCAACCCTCATGCTATTACAGTATTCAAGGGCTATTGGTTCTCTCAATTTTAAGCTCTTTTTTCTTATTATTTACAAGGTTATGATGACCATGAGAATAATTCCATTTAAATCACAAGAAAAAGTCATTCTTTCAAAATGACTGTAAAAAAAGTTAAATTTCTCATTACTAAGGATAATGACTTTGGTGTGAATTAAAGGGTTCATCAAATTATGAGGTAATCAAATAAAACACCATAGTTAATGTTAAATTGACCCCTATGAATAAAAAAAACCCCTCTCCCTATTCTAGCAAGCAAAGCAAAACAGTTCTGTCTGAGATAGGATTAAAATTTTGTATGACTTCACAAATTTGAAAATCCGAAGACACAAACATTTCAAAATTAAAAAGGTTTTTATCGGTTCAAATTTTACTATTTTTTTTCTTATTGTTTATGATTAAAAACCTCATTGTCATTAACATCTTAATAAAAAAAGGTAGTAAAATAGAGACCCCTAGCTCTCGTATACTCTAATAGTATCAGACTCAGAAGAAACCCGAAAGGAAAGACAAATGGGAAGGATCTATACCAAGAACTCTAGGGATTACTACACGGGTACTAACATAAAAGGTCCTGAGGAGAATTGTTTGTAACGTTAATGTTTTAAAAATTAAAAATATTTGATCAAAAACCATGTTGTGAGTAATTTTGTAATGTTATAAGTACAAATAAAATCTGTTTATCAAAATTTCTAAGTTACAATTAGTATGTTTTATTATAGCAAGTTCCTACCTTTCATCTCTGTACTTTTACACTATGCTAGTCACAATGATGTAGATTAAACAAGTGTTCTCAATAAATCTTAGTTAATTTTGATAGTACAAATTTTTCTTGAAGATGTAAAGCATTGACGTTATTATTATTATTATTATTAATTTTAAATCTAAATACAAAATCTTAATTTTTAAATTTTTCCAAGTTTTAAAAATCTTCTAATAGTTCATAGAAATTGTTTCTGCTTTTTACCGAAAGTTTGGTTTTATTAATTGTTACATTTCAACTTATACAATTTTCTCAGATCGTTTTCAATTTTTATTACCTTTATCAAAAAATGTCACTTTTGTAATTTTACTAACACTATAACTTCATGATTGATTCACTTAATTATAGGTTTACTCAACAATCAATAAAGAAGTTTTACATTTTTTTTTAACACTTCTATTTGACTCTCTGACCAGAAGTGTGGAGCCAAAAGTAAGCATTCTTCCACCTCTCCTCTTACTCAGTTCTAGAATGTTTCATGATTCTAACCAATCAGTAAAATATTTTAAGTTCATCTCCTTTTTTATGGAGATATCATGACATATGCAAGATACATCTTTGTTATAGAATGTTTGTAATACTCAATTTTTGAATTTTGATTCGGTATCAATATATCAGCTATTTCAAAAGGAATTTTTATGATTGGTTGAAAGAAAGACGACATAAGTCAAGTTGACGTCTGGAAATAAGGGAAAGAGAAATTAAAATAGATTTCCAAAAAATATATTTGTCAAGATGGTAATGTTTAGTATTAAGATTAATTCAATATTTATGTGAAAGAATGTTTGAATAAAGTGTAAATCACCTGTTGCTATGCGGGCATGATTACAAGGCTAAAAATCACGTGATAGATATATTCTAGATCCGGAAAGTGCGAGTTGCTTTGTACAGTTAGTAGGGGACACCTAAAGGGTATGGACGTGTTGTCCTCATACAATGCGGAGACATGTGTTTTACAGTAAGAGACGGTTTTTAGGACAAAGAATAAAAAGTGTTAAGTAAATAATAACTATATATGTTATTAAAATATACAATTTAGAGTCAGTCTTAGCCAGTCGTGGAGAGTTGATAGACAGTACTCGCGAGAGTCGGACGTGGACTCTTGTGATGTAAGTTTAATTAGAACAATGTGATTCATAAAAGAAACTTTTTTTTTGATGAAGTTAAGAAGTTAAAACTAAATCAAAAGCATTCGAAAGTCAGTTTTAAACCAACAATTCATAGACAGTTTTTATAAAAGTCAGACGTGTATTTTAGTGATATAAATTTGAATAGAACAATGTGGTTTGTATAAAAGACGCTGTATAATGAAGTAAAGAAAGTGAACTGGTTATTTAAAGTATGTATGTTCAAAGACAAAGTGTCGTGTCGTGAATAATCATTGAACATTGCTAACGTGAACAATAATTTGATAAAGACAAAACGGTTAGTCCAGTGATAACGCGTGACACGGTCTGCATTCCTTTGTTGTATGAACTTATAGCAAATGGTGTTTCTTGCGAAAAGACAGTGAGTTATGATTAAACAACCTTGTTTAATGGAAAAAGAAGAAATGCACGTGAACAACTTGTAACTCGTGAATTCAAAATAAAGATAACCAGTTTTAGTTCATCACGAGAAATGGAGGATCTTCCTTAATCAAACTGTGGACATCATTTTGTGAGAAAAATTTGGAATGTATGCAACAACGTGGTAACATGTATAAAAAACCATACTAAGATAATAATGTCATAAATTTAAGTTAATATTTTTCTTTATATATATATATATATATATATATATATATATATATATATATATATATAAGTTGTGTATCTTTGAATAATAAGATTTTTTAGATATATCCTACAAAAAGAAGCTAAATATTTCTTCTGGACAAGGATGTCAATTATTAAGATTTAAAATTCAATTTAAATGGATTAATCCAAAAATAACCTTGATAATGAGCTTAAAGTTGCTCATATAGCAGCTGATTTAATAAAGTAGGTAGTCTTTTTAAAAAAATTTAAGTCTCTTAAAGACACAGACAAATTGATGAAAAGCTAGAATTTTCAATTTTTAAGAAGGTTACTAAGGATAAATTTGTATAAATATAAAATTTAATGTCATTAATAAAAAATGTTCAGTTTCAAAAAAATAAAAAAGGACTTCTCATTTACTTAATAACCACTGCGAAGTACACTTAAAAAAGAATCACGACCCTGAGAACATTTTAATTAATTTTTTTTAAAATTGGTAAGCTTTAAGCTTCCTGGCGCCCTTAGCTTAGCAAATTCTTAACTTCTTTATGTTTAAAGTCAAATAAATTCACAAAACCCTTTTTTATTTATATTATTACATGTTTTGATTTAAAAAGTATGACACAATTGTCTGTTTCTTTGTTTAATTAAAACACATTACATAAATAATGTCATTTTCTTTTATAATAGCTCTTTTTATTTAAAAGTTTTATTTTGTTTTATTTATCAGTTATGATTTCCTTATCATAACATATTATTTACAATTACTTAGTATTATTACAAATTATTTACTATTATTTATTAATTTATTGGTTGGAGATGTCCCATGCTTACTTGTTCCAATAAATATACAAAGAAATGACTAAAGATGAGGGGCATTAAATTATAGTATAATTAAAATTAACTATTTCTTAGCTGAAATAAAACATATGAATATGAAAGGTATTGAACTTACCCACTAGGCTCATGAATCTCACGAATAACTTGACCACCCTGAGGTTCACAAAGTAGTATTTTATGGTTAGACACTGCAACAGCTATATAAGAACCATCTTGTGGTACTCCACAACATAGATACTTTTCATAGTTTTTTCTTGAATAGTCCTAAACAACAATAAGCAGTGTTAGATTTTTATCTCTCTACTATATAAAGAAGATGGCTATTAAATTGTCATCTGCTTTATAAAAAAAAGGTTATTGTCAAAATAAATGTGACCTAACTTACAATTAGCTATTAATATTAGCTATTATTATATTAGGAATATGCTTATATTCCTTGTGTTATTGTAACTGTTATGATATAGTGTTGTGAATGTTGATTTAATTATTTGTTTAAATTTTATTCTTTTTACCACAATACCAAACAAATTAAATATAAATCTGAATTACATAACAATATAACATAATAAGTTTTAAATAAAATGTGTTCTTATAATTAATGATGATGATATAAAATGAAAAAATTAATGTAACCAATATGTAAAAAATCAATCAAAAACAAAAATGAAACTTTACTATTATAAAAAAAAGAAATGAAATAATCAACCTTCAAGAGCTCGTCTGTTTAGAGGTTAAATGTTACTAAAAATTTTAAATATTTTTTTAGATTGAGAACAGAAATTAATGGTTTTGTGAGTAGTTAAAAAAAGTTACATTATTTTACATAGAAATTATAATGAAGTGCTTTTACAAATGGAATCACAGAAGCATTCAATTCAAACGTACAACATAGGTAAACTACCATTTAATGCAAACATAGGTAAATAAGCATTCAATACAAATATACAACATAGGTAAACCAACATTCACGGCAAGCATACAATATAGGTAAACAATCAATATATAACATTTCAGCTTGATGATAACATTTCTATATACATTCATCCATATTTTATCAAAAAAAAAACATAATACAGGGTGATTACCGAAAAATGGATGTTTTTGACTTGCATAGTAGCCTACACGGAGAATATTGAGTGGTGGGAGTTGTGCATGGTGGCACTGTGGAGGGGAAAGTATGCAATTCCAGTTGTAGCCGTGATGTGGAACCTTGAACATCGTAAATTTGTCTTGCGACACTTTTAAGCAAACAGTGAGCCAGTTACTCAGACCCAACGAGACTTTTGTACATATTTTAACGTTGCGTGGCACGGTGCGATCCCTGATCACAACACAATAATGTATTGGATACACAATTTGAACACAACAGGATCATTATTGACAGAAATTCCCAGGACCAGCAAGGCAGTTAGTACCCCGGAGAATATTTATTGAGTGGTGCAAAACCCTAACCGTATGATAAGGAAGCGGGCAGCAGCTCTCAGACTTCGCCCATCCACAATGAGAAAAATTTTGATCACGGATCTTTAATTTCATCCATACAAGCTTGCATTATATCATCAATTGAGTCATGCAGATAAGAAACAGCGTGTGGATTTTGGTCACATAATGATGGAAATCTTGGATGAAAATGACAAAGTTGTTATCCTTATGAGTGATGAGGCTCATTTTCATTTAAACGATGCTGTAAACAAACAGAACTTTCGATTTTGGTGTCCAACAAATCCACAAATCGTGAGTGAAAAGACCTCTACACAGCTTACTTGTGACTGTGTGGTGTGCGGTTAGTGAAGTAAGGATCATTGGTCCTTATTTTTTAAGAACAATGATAATGCAGTTAGTGAATGCACAATGGACGTGGAAATGTTGTAAGATTATTTATTGCCTGAACTGCATCGTAGCATCCTTGCAATTCGTAATGTATGATTTCAGAAAGCCCGCAACAACTTAAACTGCTCACATTTCTATTGGACATTCGAAGATGAAAATTTCCTGGAAGAGTAATCTCTCATTTTGATGTTGTCACTTGGCACTCCCATTCGCCAGACCTTACAATTCCAGATTTTTTCTATGGGGACATTTAAAATCTCGAGTCTATATTAACAAACTGCACACTAGGAACTTAAAGAATCTATTCGCCAAGAAATCAACGACATCCCTAGAAAAATGTTAGAAAATTCAGTGCGAAGCTTCAAGGAATATCTTCAACATTGTGTTCAAACATAAGGAGGCCATCTTACAGATGTAATTTTCAAACATTAGTTTCTTGTGTGTTTAAATTGCATACCTTATATAATATATTGCTAATAATAAATAAAAATTTCGTTCATAATTGCCTGAGTATGTAATTCCTGGTAATCACCTGTATATAACTGTAAAAATATATTAATACATACTTATATATTATATTTACGTAGTTATGTATACAACATTTCATACATACATTACATCATTTCCACATTACACATACATTCATAGCCACGTTAATCCACATATCGTTCATAGGTGCATACAACCCCATGCAGTAAGTCATAATGTAGTTCCTTACACTTAAATGCCATACATTTTACAATATGTATGACAATTTGTTATAATAAGATCACATTTAACAAACTCTCAACACTATTCATGCCCAAAAGCCAGTTTCAATTATTTATTTACTTGTATTGTAGATTTTAATATTTTCCAGAAGATGTTTATACATAGTGTTCCAAGTTATTTTCTCTAAAATTTTCTTGATTTTACCTGACTCAAGAAACGTATGTTATACACTAATTCATTAGCTAATATATTTTATAAGGAAAAAAAGAAGAATTTTCTTTCCAGATTTTTGTATTTTTATTGGTTTACTGAATAATATAATTATATGAATGATTTGATATAAATAATTACATCAATATTGTATGTTTAATTAAAGGGCATTTAAAACTTATTCAAAATGTATTTATGAAAATTAAGTAATTTAAAAACAAGAGTTTATTTGTTAGAATTACAATTAGGTTAGTTAATAACAATTAAAATGTTATTGATCACTAAAAAAAAAAAAAAATTAAAATAAACTCAATATGAAGAAAATTTTAAGTGCCTTATTACTAAATAATTAGGACCAATTTACTAAATAATAGGCTACATTCATTTAAATATAATATGAAGTATTTCATTTTTACATGAAAGCATGTACAGTAGACGCTCTTTTAACCGGCACGTTTGGTACCACGGCCATGCCGGATAATCGAGCATATCTAGTTTTTAAAGGGGATACCTAAGAAAATTAACTCTATACAAACCCAAATGAATGAAACGCATATTTGACATGACAAGGTTATAAAGAAAAACACAGAGTACACAATGCTGAACATTCCTTTAATTTAATAAAAAGTAATGTATGTATAATAGTGCTAAATGACGAAAAAATTAATTGTACATTACAGTTTGTACATAAAATCACGTACGTAAATTGTGAGTACAACAAGTTTACGCTTAGCGGTCTCATTGGCACTGGAAGAACTTATACTGCGCTTCGAAAACATTTTACTGTACTGTACTTTATATGCTTGAAATTTATTTAAAGGTTAAAGTAGAAAACACTAAACTAAAATGATCACTAACAGTTACATCACAGTACTGCACTGTACAATACTGTAGTTTAGTATCACGTAAGACACAGACAAACACTGGATGATTAAGAAAACAACGCGCGCAGCCCACTGCACTGGCGGGAAATGTCAGTTGAGGCCTGTGAGCCGCCCGAACATAACCGGAAAAAACCGACCATGAGTGGCTCGGCTGATCCCGGTTAGTAGAGCGTGCCGGTTGTTAGAAGCCGGATAAAAGAGCGTCTACTATACTTTAATCTACTTTTCTACATAATTCCTACCATATTTAGGCACTTATGATATCATTAAACCACCTTTTGAATAACATTCTCGTAGAAATCTATTGCCTGAATAGACAACCACTGCAACATGGTCGTTTTGACATCTTCATCATTGTCATAAAGATGACCACCCACATACTTCTTCAAATGTAGGAACAAGTGATAGTCACTGGGTGCTAGATCGGGGCTGTACAGCAGGTTATCACGTTGTTCCCAGCCAAATGATCTGATCAGCTCTCGAGTTTGAATGGCCACGTGTGGACAGGGATTGTCATGAAGCAAAACGATTCCCTTACTTAGGATGCCACACCTTTTGTTTTGGTTTGCACGGCATAATTTTTGTACGGTTTCACAATAAGTCGTATAATTTATTGTATCACCACAAGGCAAAAAACCCTTCCTGACCCAAAATACAGTACACATGATTTTCCCCCCTAAAATTGTTGCTTGAACTTCACATTTTGGATGACGTTGAATGCTGCCATTCCATGGATTGCTGCTTTGATTCTGGTGTAACGTAAGCCACCCATCTTTCGTCGCCTGTGACAATTTTACTTAAAAACTTGTCACCTTCCTCTCTGTAACGCTCTAGGAATGTCAAAGAATGGGTTAAAAGTTTGGTTTAGTGCACCTCAGTCAGCATTTTCTGTACCCAGCATGAGCATAACTTTCGATAAATTAAACGTTCTGTCACAATTTCATAAAGCACACTTCTTGACATATCAGGAAACTCATAAGATAACGACAAAATCGTAAAGTGTCTGTTCTTTCTCACTTTTCCATCAACTTTCTGCAACAAATCGTCAGTAATGACCGAAGGTCGCCTATTTTTTTCCTTATTGTGCCCATTCGTACGGCCATCTTTAAAAGCTCTCACCCATTTCCGTACCATCTATCGCTTATAATGTTTTTTCCATACACTTTACTGATCTGATGAATTTCAGCCACTTCACGCCTTTAGCACTAAGAAAACAAATCACAGCACATATTTCACAATCGGCGGGATTCTCAGTCAGAGGAGGAATATCAAATATTCACAAACAAACGTAAATACAGTCTAATGATTCTCTAACTGTGCCAAATATAGCGTACATGTGCCAAATGCCAACCGCAGCGCTGCAGCGGCAGAATTTCAAAACGCTAATTACCTAATAAACACGCCTTGTATAATAACTAACAAATACTATAATGCAGGCAAATTTAAATTAAATGTACTAAAATGTATTTGTTTGTTTAAAATGACAATGATAGTATTATTGTTGCAGCAGAATGTCAGAGTCATTTGTTAACTCATAGTAGACGATAATAATTCTAATTGTTTATAAATTAACACTAAATACTCAATACCTAAAAATAAAAAACAAAACATGTAATACGATATATAATAGTAGGGTAGCTAGTTATAAAATAAAATTTGAAACATTTATTCCTTGAAAATTGTTAATAAATCACTTAACGTTTGTTTCTTTCTTTCCTCCAATTTTAACTGAAGTTCAATTCTCATTCATTGTTTGTTATTTAAATAGGATTGATATATTCCCATTGAAACTCTGATTGATGTCAACATTCTTCTGCTGATAATTATATTTAACCTAATCTTACCCCTCCCCCTCCCAAATTGTAATCACTTATAATTCTTTGAGACACAAAAGATTCTTCTAAAAGATATTTAACAACTAAATGTTTATTAACAGAAAACCAACGTTCAACTGATGTATTACCATGGGACAGAATAAACATAGTTTTATAACAGATGAGAGGTCTTAATATTTTTTATTTTTCACTACAAGACTGTAGGAAATCTCATATAATCCAATGTTATCAGTTTCTTCAGAAATGAAATCATTGATTTGCTTATTCATTTCTTCTAAAATTAAGCTTCATCGGTCAACAGAGAAAATTGTCGTTTTGTCAGCCAGCTACTTTATCACAAATTCTCCTACTGTTGTGCAATTCTTATAGAACTATATAAATTCTTTTCATAGATTTGATCAATATCATTTTAGGCTGCAAGGAGGTCAGCTCTTGTGCTAAAGTTGATTTTAAAGGACTTTTTCCTCGAAGTTTTTGTACCATTGTAATAAGTATATTTAAAAAATCATTTTTAAACACAAACTTTTGATATTTTTTAATAAGTTTTTTGTAGGATAACCCTACAGTACTTTTTCTGTTGCAACAAGGTTTGCACCATCTTCCAAATCTAAATTCATTAATTTGTGAGATATACTCACCCTAGATATCAATTGTGGTTTACAAATTTCATCATTCAGTTTTTTATTAAGTTCTTCCAATGCTGTAGATAAAAAGGGATGAAAAGCTTCTGATTTCGAAATTTTCTATGGAAAGGTTCAACATATGATAAAATACTTCGAAAGCAGACATTTTTGCTTTAAGAAATGAATCCTTCATAGCCTCTCTGAAGTAGTTACGGTTTTTCTTTTATTTTTCCCTGAATTCCATTACATATTTATCAACATAGTCATATATTTTAAGAGCTTGATCAACACATCATCCATTTTCTGACCATCTTATTGCTGTGAGTTTAAATGGAAAATCTGTACTATTTGTAATTTCTGTATATTTAGCAGATTATACAGACGTCTAAAAAAGTTGAAATGTCCAAATGAGTTTTGGAGAGTCAAGTTTTCATAGTTCCCTTTACAGTATGTAAACTATAAATTCCTATAAAAAGAAGAAATCTGGGTTTAACATTTGTAATTGATTTTCTAATTGTTTTATGAAACTGTTTTGACATTGGGGAAATGAAAGTCCTTCAATAAAACCATCCAATAAAGTGTTGCAGTATAGACCTACCTAAAAACACATTATTCCAATATTCGGTTGAAACTTTTTGAGCATTAACATCCCAAAAACCTTACACATAAGTCCATTTGGACTTGTTTCACAATAAAGACTCATCAAAGCAAACTACATAGACATGTATTGCTTTATATTATTTTGTAATGATTCTTGAAAATATGGAGATAGCCCATGCTTAATTTATAACAGATGAAATCTTAGTTTTTCCCAAGGAAAAATTTAGAAAAATTTCATTACCCGGAAACATCCTTTTCATGGTGATTGGCTCTGGTGGTTTTATGACAAAAGTTTAAAAACACATTTCTAACAACAAACTGAAGCGCCCATATTGTTTAACATCATTTTCATTTACATTGAAAGTCTTTAGACTAGTTTGATTTATTTTTGGCATTGCTAACCGTTCAGAATTTGAACCTAAGGCATGATGACTTAAAATCCTCTCTCACTGAAGTTAAAGGAAATCCTTGATTCTTAGCAAAAAATAAAATTGACGGGTGGTAAGATTTAATTTGTTTTCTAAATGAAAAGGACCTTTAGAATGAGACATAACATCTCTCTTTCCCATATCAGTTAGTTTAAAAGAATTAAAAGTTTTAAGGCCCACTTTACAAAAGGCTGAAGTAGCATCACTAACTACTGTATCAAACTACCCAGATACATTTTTGAAATATTTTACTGTCTGACCAAAGTTTATTAAAAGAACATCGTTTGTTTGCCATTATTTTACTTTAAATTATAAGTCTATAGACACGAAACATATTATATTTTCTACAAATTTCCAAAACATACAAGGGAACAAAAAATCTAATATTTGCAGTACATTTCTTGTATAACATACCTGCAAAAAATGATACAATAGCCTGGATTACGACAGAATAGAGTATGAAAATTCTCCTCAAATACATCATTAGGGAGATTTCCATGACTTTCCAGACTTTTTGTCAATTTTCCTGACTTATCAGAATGTGGACACCCTGTTCAAATTGGATTTTATTGCATTTTCCATCTCAAACCTTCATCCAAAATCACATCTAAATATTTACATGAATTGACTTGTTCTATCACAATATGTGAACAGCATTCCACATTCCTCTTGACATACTTCATGCATTACTAAGCAAAGATACTGTGATTAATATAGTTTCTCCTCTATAATTATAGTTAATATAACATATTTTTTCAGTATTCAAGAGTATGTAACACTTAAAAACCTTAGAGCATTTAGGTCAGCTAGCATAGCTGAATGTTTCTTGCAATGTGTTTCTGACAAAGCAGTATCTGATGATATAAAGCAAAGACATATATATATATTTTTCTAAAATAAACTATATATATAGTTTATATAAAGGTAGGCTTCAGAAATATATATATATATATATATATATATATATATATATATATCATCAAATATAAGTATGAGTCCTCCAAGGATCAGGACTAGTAGCTATAGTAATATATATATATTATATAGCTACTAGTACTGATCCCTGGAGGACTCATACTTAATTTTTTCTATTTCCCCAATAATATCCCTGAATCCGCACACATTGATCCATGTCTAGAGAACCAATTGTTAACTATACTGCTGATCCACATTTTTATAAGAATGACTGCAGCGGTTTTGAGTTGCTTAGGGAAAATACCAGTTGTGAAACTTAAATTAGATAAAATTAAAATAAACATCTGCAACCAGTCCTGAGATGGTTTTTAAAGTCATTGAGCTTATTCTGTCTATTCTTGGAGCTTTATTGATTGTTTTTCAAAGATGTTATAATTTTTTCAGATGGGGTTGATTGGGGTTATTGAAATATAAAAGATGTTATAAAACTTAAGTTAAAGTTTAATCAAGAAAACTATTCCAAAGTTTTGTGATGGCAGATTTGTCTAAATTATTTTAATTAGATTTAAAATAATAAATTGATATTCTTCAATTTTGCTTGTCTTAAACAAAAAATTGTACCAATCATTACTTTCATGGAAAAGATTAAATCTGTTCTAAAAATGTGGCACAATCTATAGTGAAAACAGTTGTATAAAATAGGAATGCTTGAAATAAGATAAAATTTAGAACATTTACTACTTATTTTGTTTTTAATTTGTAAATAATATGGTTAAATTCTGTTTCTTCATGATATGTCCTTACTTATTATTTCAGATAATAATAATTTTTATTTCATTCAAACCGATGCCAAACTTGATTTCAATCTGTTTCCTATCATCAATTTCACCAAGAACTGTCCATAAATCTCACTGTTAGCATTTCATAATAGAAAATCAGTCCAACAATCTTCATGGTAGATATTGTGGCATGGGTTTAAGGTCACCTAGTTCCTAGAGTTTTGTAAAGTCACATATCTAGATAAGTGAAACCCCATTTCATCCATAAGCCATGTGAAGAAAGAATGATTGCCATCAATCTTTACTGAGCCTAAAACTATTACTTTTTTTTTTTTTTTTTTTTTTTTTTTTTTTTTTTTTTTTTTTTTTTTTTACCTTAACTAGTTCCTTTAGTTGTTACATGGCGTGAACTTTGTATGGCTGTAATTTTGGTTTCTTGGCAGATTTTTGAAATGTCCCATAAGACTTCCCAGTCTCTCAACTTAATTAGTGCAATAGTTTTTGTGCAGGATGTAATACTATGTTAAACATCATCAACAATCAATTCACATTTTTATGTTTTGACCTTGAATGAGGGGTCCTAATATGTCAAAATAAAATTGTACACTATAAAATACATACTTGATGTCTGTACTATAACCTTTGTTATTTATTTTTAATTAATTACTTTGATTAAAACACAACTACGTTATCATATTTAAATTTATTTATTCTTTAAAATACAATTTGCACCTAAAGTTGGGTGCCAATATATAACAGTTGAATTAATTAAATCTTCAAATTAATTGATGCACATATGAGTATTCAAATTTATTCATCTTATCACTAAATCTCATCCATTCAACTTAAACTAGACATAAACATTTATAACACAATGAAATACTTAATTCTAGAACATAGCAATTTTATTATTATTATTAGGTGCATCAAAATCGTATCATTAATTGTAATTTTAATTTAGTCTTTATAATTTAATATCTCAATTGCTTTATTGATTTATTGGGCGCCAGGTATAATTTACCAATTATATAATGAAGTTACTTTGATTGCTCTTTGAAAATTTAAGTTTAAATGGCTCTCGGCCTAGCTCAGATTTTATTTAAAGTGGGGCGTGGTTTCTTTGGTAACCTGAAGTAAAAACTACAATAACTAATCAGATAACTTATCGTGGTTCAGTAGCATGGAATGATGTCTTCTTGGAGTTTTTTACAGGTGAGATGATCCCTCGAACTTATGGCAGATATCACAAGAAACTTAATCCAATTTATAGGCACTTTGACGATCTCGAAGCTTGAACTACCTCACTCTGTTGCTTGAATTCTTGGTCAATTAATCAAACTCTTCTTTAACTTTACGATGATTTTAATATAATTCGATGACTTAAAACTTTTCTTCAACTCTACGACGATTTGGCGAACTTCGCCCTGTGCCTAGTTCCTCTCCCTTGCGACGCTCGTTCTTCACTGCTTTTTCTGATTTTTGAATTCTTACGCAGAGTTTTCCCGTTTTTACCCCTTCTTCGCTTATTTCTGGATGACGCTTCTTTTTGGTTGGTTGGATTTGATTTTTCAAACTCTAACCGTCTTTCAAAGTTCGTTAAATCTTGTTTCTTAGCTGAGTTCAACGTACCTCTGCCTAGTTTTTTGTCTCTTTTTCTTTTGTTAACTTGGGCGTACACAAACTTTCTAATTTCCCATGTTGTCACATTACATAACTCAACTCTTCCTATTTAATTTGTCACGCTGCCCTCGCCCTTTCAATAATTTTGTAGTTTCGAAGTATTGTTTCCTTAGAAATCCTTTAACAAAATTTATTATGTGTTGGAGTGACGTTTATGTTTGACATTTATTTCTAACTGACAAGGTTTAAACATTTTGAATTGGACAAAGCTTTTACTTAGGGCTTCTCAACGTTACATAAGTCCCAAGAAATTTTATGTTAATTGCATAATTAATGATAAAATTTGCTTTTGATACACCTTTACACTAAACTTATTTTAATAATACACATATACATATCGTAACATGGACTATGACCTACTCTTACTCTCATTTAAAAACCCATTAGAATTACTGTCCCTTTAAATGACTTTATGACCTAAACTGCGGTCAACCTTTTTTTTTTTTAACAATGGCATTGTCTAGAATCCCACGTCAACAAACCCTTCTTGTAAACCCCAATTAACATTGTTCCCTTGACCCTCTTCAACTGTAGGACATGTGTTTGTTTACATTTTATTTTACAGTTAAATTCATTTATTTTTGTTTACTTAACTCTCTAATTAATTATGAAACCTTTTTAATAATCTACAATTAAATATACCTCGGATGTGAGTTTTATTATTTTTAATACTAGCTAACTTATAAGTAGTTTTTCCTATCTTAGAGATTACGGTGTATGGTCCTTCATATAGTTCACAGAACTTGTGATATCGTTTTTCAATTGTGCTTGACGGAATACAAGCTCTTACTAGTACTAAATCCTTTATCTGATATTCGGTTGGTGGATGCAGTTCATTGAACTTCTTAGCGAATTTTTCCCTTTTATTTTTAATTCGTAAGTATATTTCTCCGTGGTCAATGTCGTTTGTTTCTGTGTTGCCTGGATTAATTAAATATTTTTTCCAAATTCGTGTCGGACGTGTATTAAATTGTACTTCTAATGGTGTTGACTCAATTGTATCATGGTATGATTCGTTCATGAAACTTTCCACAGTTTCAAGTAGCCTTCCCCATTCTTGGTGATTGTCAGGTAACAGGATCCTGAAAAGTTGACCTAGATTTCGCATTACTCTCTCCGCCAAGTTGCTTTGTGGATTTCGTATTGCAACGGTTCTTTGTCTAATTCCCAGTTCTTGTAACCCTTCTGTCCATTTTTTGGATGTAAATTGTGTACCATTATCCGAAAGTATGTATTTTGGTAATTGGACTTCTTTAATGTATTTCCTGATTTGATTTAATGTTGTTACGGTTGTTGTGTTTTTTACCTTATACAATTTTGTGTATTTAGAAAATGCGTCAATCACTACTAAGATGTACCTTGACCCGTAGACTGACCGAGGCAATGGTCCGTAATAGTCTACACACACTAGTTCACCCTTACCTTTTGGTATAATAGGCGTAAGTTCTGCGTTTCTACCTTTGTTGTCATGTTTACATTTTTGACATCGTAAACATTTAATTATTATATCCCTGACCTTTTTAGCGACTTTGTCTCCCGTGAAATCTTCCTTAAAATTATGGTAACATTTGCTTATTCCTATATGTCCGCAAATTTCATGAATTTCCTTAATTAATACTTCAATGAATTTTTCTGGAATCATTAATTTCCACATTCCTCTTTCCTTGCGAAATAATTTTTTTTCAAACAATTTATAACATTCTAAAATTTTTGGATCATTTTCTTCTAATTTACCTACTATATTCCTAAATTTTGTATCCTTCTTCTGTAAAACTTCTATATTTTGTAACTGTTCGCCCACTTCTGGATTAAACTTCTGTAACACTAATTGGATTTGTACAAGTCGGTCCTCCCCATTTTCTTGTGAACATTCTCCATCCTCTGGGAATCTGCTCAATGTATCTGCAACAATATTTTCTTTTCCCTTGCAGTGTCGAATTTGGATGTTATACTCCTGAATTAATAAGATCCACCTCGTCATTCTAGCGTTAAGTAGTTTGCATTGGTTAATGAAAGTGATCGCCTTATTGTCAGTTATAACGGTTATTTTTCTCCCTAATAAATAATTCCTAAATTTCCTTAATCCTAATACTACACTATACAATTCTTTTTCGGCAGTGCTATAAAATCTCTCAGCCCCTTTAAATGTTCTGCTTGTAAATCCTACTACAGCAATGTTATTCTGGTCATCGAGTTGGTACAGTTGTGCTCCTGACGCAATATCGGACGCATCTGTCTGTAAGTAAAACATCTTTTCCATATTTGGGTGCTTTAACGTTACAGCCTCAATAAATTCCTCCTTTACAGCTAAAAAACTCTGGTTAATACTATTTGTCCATTTAAATTTTGTTCCTTTCTTCAGTAGTCCTTGTAATGGAGCTGTTGTTTGTGCGTAATTTTTTGAAAACCGGTGGTAGAAATTTGTTAATCCTAAAAAGCTTTTTAATTGTTTTGGTGTCTTAGGACGCGGAAAATTTTGAATTGCCATCATTTTTTGCTCTTGCGGTTTGATACCATCTGTGGTGATAACAAAACCTAGATAATCTATTTCTTTCCTGCAGAACATAGATTTCTCAAAATTTACTGTTAAGTTGGCGTCTTGAAATACCTTTAATATTTTTTCTAATTGGTCCACATGATCTTCCCAGTTTTGCGAAATACATAAACAGTCGTCCACATACATAATTAAATTCCTTTTAACTTCTTCCGTCAGAATTGAGTCCAAACCTCGCGTTAAACTTGCTAAGCTTGTGCTCAACCCAAACGGAACGGTTTTGTACCTGTAGCACAATCCTTTGTACAGAAATGCCGTGAAATCCTTGCAATCTTCGTGCAACGGGATTTGCCAGAAACTGCTAGTTAGGTCTAAACTACTCATCCAACTGATCTTCTTACCGATTGTCAATAACTCTTGGATTGGTCGAATCCCTTCGTAATCCGGTATGGTTCTCGCATTTATAGTCCTGGCGTCTAAACAGATCCTTACGCTCCCATCTTTCTTACATACAGGTACTATAGGATTAATGTATGCGCTGTTTGCTCTCTCGATGATCCCATAACTTAGCATTCTCTGAATCTCTGCATCAACGGCTTCTCTAAACTTAGTTGCTACTGGCCAACTCCTCTGACAGTATGGTGTTCTATCAGTTACTTGAAATTTATGGTAATAAGTTGAAATTAATCCTGGTTTTTTGCTGAAAACTGTTTTATATTTATTAAATATGCTGTATAACCGCTGCCTATTCTCAAGTGGTACATGTTCCAAATTGCTTATTTTGTTTATATCAAATTCATATTTATCCTCTTCAATTTGTAGGCAATTATTCAAACTTTCAATATTAACTTCTGACGAATCCTCGAATTTAATTTCCTTTCTACCAACTCCATAGTTTAATTTATTTCCTATTTCTAACTTATTATTAATAAAATTGACGATTGCATGATTTCTTGATAAAAACTCTAACCCAAGTATACAATCTCGAATTAGTTCTGGTACTATTATAAAATGCACGGCGATTAATTCTGTTCCTAACTTAACTTTAATGAAAATTTGTTTTTTAACACTTTTGGAACGCAGACCTAATGCTCCAATAACTTTTACTCCTGCTACCGGTAATTCTTCAAAAACTCCTAAATTTAATTTATTTGTGTTGTAGAAAGATTCAGATATCGAATTTACCTCACAACCTGTATCGATTAACGCTCTGACCTGTACACACTCATTAAAAACTAACTTAATTTCTGGACATTTATTAATGTCATTAATTATATCGCTTGTGTCGTGATTGTCCTCTAAATAATCTTTTAAATCGGTGAATAAGGTATTTATGGTTGCCTTGTTCTTATCCGCTAGGTCTACATTCCATTCCAACTTTCACTTTTGCCCTCTTCCGTCCCTGTCTGCAGGTTGTCGACCTTCCCAACGGTTCCCTGGTCCATTTTTTTATGTCGGCACGCACATCTGGTTTTCTGTAAACATCCCTATTCTGACGTAACGGTAAATGTCTACTGTTGTACCCATTCATTTGTCCCCAAGGCCTGTTTACAACTTCTCCCTCTCTCTCGTCGCGTGGATAGGATGCCTTATAATTACCATTTCTTTCTTCGTAACTATTAATGTGTCGTACATCTGCCTGTCGGAATTCCATCAATAGTTTTACAAATTCCTGCTTTGTTTTCACACCCCTGGTGATAACAGCAATTAGTGTAGTTGGGTGAAAGTGCTTAGCGATTTTTTGGACTAACTGGGCTTCTAAAATCGGCGGTTCTAACTCTGAACATTCCAACATCATGTTCTCCACATATGTGATAGCTTCATCCCCAATTTTTCCTTTAAACTTTCCGAATTCCAACCTGTCTCGGATGTTTGCTTGTATCATTTCGTTAAAATATTTATCCATAAATATTTTTTCAAAATCTTCGAAGTTTTTAACTTCCCTACGGTGTAGAAACCACCATACACATGCTTCATCTTTTAAATATCTATCTAACCAATACATGTTCCCTTGATGTGTGTAACTAACGCTAACTTCTTTTATGATCCTTAAAAATTGCATTGGGAATCTTTCTTTTCCTGTAAAACTAATATCCCTTATCTCTGGTTCCCTTATTATGATACCATCCCTTGTTTTTAAATTACTTAATCTTTCATCTACTTCTGTCACTTTATTTTTCATTTCGTCCGTTTGTTTCTGATATTGGTTAATTTTTTGTGAATTTTCTTGGCATTGTGATTCGATTTCTAGAATTTTATTATTAGATCTAGCTTGACTTTCCTTTACCTTATCAATCTGAGCGTCTACGTTAATTTGATTTTCAGTTAAATTTTTGTTTACGGTGATTTCGATTTCTTTAATGCTCTCTTGCACATCCTTTTCTACTTCCACGACTTTACTTGCAATTTCTTTTAAATTTTCTCTTAAATCTTCGCACCTATTACCTAATTTATCGGTGAAATTTTCTTCAATTTTATTTAATTTATCATTCATTTCCGTCCTAATTGTCTCGGCTGTGGTATCCGATCTTAATTTAATTTCTTCGAGCTTGTTCTCGAATCTCTCCGCAAATTCATTAAATTTTCGGTCCATTGTCTCCGCATTTTGACTAACATTGCCACTAAGTTCTTCTAATTTTTTATTATTTTCCTCGAGCTTTTTATTTTGTTCTGCGAATTTTTTATCGATGCTTGCTTTTAGAATTTCCGCATTTTTATTAATTTCTTCGAAATTCTTTTTATTAAGGGCTTCCGCATTTTTACTACTTTCTTCAAATTTTTTATCGATGCTTGTTTTTAGGATTTCCGCATTTTTATTACTTTCATCAAATTTTTTATTAAGGATTTCGATTAATTCGTTTAATCCTACCGTTGGGGTCCCATACACCTTTAAATTTTCACTCTCCCCTGAATTATTACCCTCATTAGTATTACTTTCACTATTATTAATCCCTATAGCTCTATCCATTTCTGATTCTATCCCCATTTGATTATTAATCTCCTCATCAAACCCCATTGTTATTTGGTTATTTGCCATCTTTTTATAATTTTTTATCCTATTACTACGTCTTAACATTAAATTAATTATATCTAATAGTCTTTCTGTCTCTTATCTTATAATGCTACCTTCAGGTTACACCACGTGAACTAAATTTTAATTTTAATTAAGCCACGAGTTGGACGCCAATTATAACCTTTATTTTTTATTTTTAATTAATTACTTTGATTAAAACACAACTACGTTATCATATTTAAATTTATTTATTCTTTAAAATACAATTTGCACCTAAAGTTGGGTGCCAATATATAACAGTTGAATTAATTAAATCTTCAAATTAATTGATGCACATATGAGTATTCAAATTTATTCATCTTATCACTAAATCTCATCCATTCAACTTAAACTAGACATAAACATTTATAACACAATGAAATACTTAATTCTAGAACATAGCAATTTTATTATTATTATTAGGTGCATCAAAATCGTATCATTAATTGTAATTTTAATTTAGTCTTTATAATTTAATATCTCAATTGCTTTATTGATTTATTGGGCGCCAGGTATAATTTACCAATTATATAATGAAGTTACTTTGATTGCTCTTTGAAAATTTAAGTTTAAATGGCTCTCGGCCTAGCTCAGATTTTATTTAAAGTGGGGCGTGGTTTCTTTGGTAACCTGAAGTAAAAACTACAATAACTAATCAGATAACTTATCGTGGTTCAGTAGCATGGAATGATGTCTTCTTGGAGTTTTTTACAGGTGAGATGATCCCTCGAACTTATGGCAGATATCACAAGAAACTTAATCCAATTTATAGGCACTTTGACGATCTCGAAGCTTGAACTACCTCACTCTGTTGCTTGAATTCTTGGTCAATTAATCAAACTCTTCTTTAACTTTACGATGATTTTAATATAATTCGATGACTTAAAACTTTTCTTCAACTCTACGACGATTTGGCGAACTTCGCCCTGTGCCTAGTTCCTCTCCCTTGCGACGCTCGTTCTTCACTGCTTTTTCTGATTTTTGAATTCTTACGCAGAGTTTTCCCGTTTTTACCCCTTCTTCGCTTATTTCTGGATGACGCTTCTTTTTGGTTGGTTGGATTTGATTTTTCAAACTCTAACCGTCTTTCAAAGTTCGTTAAATCTTGTTTCTTAGCTGAGTTCAACGTACCTCTGCCTAGTTTTTTGTCTCTTTTTCTTTTGTTAACTTGGGCGTACACAAACTTTCTAATTTCCCATGTTGTCACATTACATAACTCAACTCTTCCTATTTAATTTGTCACGCTGCCCTCGCCCTTTCAATAATTTTGTAGTTTCGAAGTATTGTTTCCTTAGAAATCCTTTAACAAAATTTATTATGTGTTGGAGTGACGTTTATGTTTGACATTTATTTCTAACTGACAAGGTTTAAACATTTTGAATTGGACAAAGCTTTTACTTAGGGCTTCTCAACGTTACAGTACATTATATTGATGTATAAAATGGCATGTCCAATCCTTCAACAATAGTTTAATATATGGAACACATTTCCACCGAAAAGTTAGTTCGATAGATAAGTTGTATTTGGAAAAATTTGCATTTCTTATCAAGCAATATCAGTCAATAAAATAATAAACAATATTCTTAAAGTATAATTTTATTCGTATGGTGTTTTAACATATGTACTTAGTCATAATACTAACCTTAAACAATGAAAGTTTTTCATCTACAACTTTTCCAGCTTCATGTATGCCATGGGAGCAGACAGAAGAATTTGTCAACACAATCAGTTCTGTTTCTCCATCTGTAATAATTCAAAATAAAATATATATATATATATATAAGTATATAAATGTGGCCCAGCCAAGGAGTCCACCAAACCAAAACTATAATAAGCATAAATTAGGATGTAATGGAAAGGGATTTTAAATAATAAAATATGAATTGGCACTTGCGATTTTGTTGAGCAGTGCAATATGACGTAGAAGGGGGGGAGAGATGAGGAGTGGAGGTCTTGAACCAGCGAGCCAAGCGGGGGTCTGTTCCGAGAGCCGTGAGAAGGAAGACCACTACGGGACGAGGTCAGTCCATTTTCGGCCATGTGCTAGCTAAATTAAACGGTATGCTTTTCGGCCACTATTAAGGTTTTATCTTGCCGTTAAGTCTTTTTTATAAATTAAAATAATTCTGTAATCTTTTAATTCGGCAGTAAATAAAATATAACATTTAATTTCACTTGCGTTGCGTGCGTTCATTAGCGTCCTAACCCGACTCCTTGGCCCATCCTGACAAGATTCGGCTAAAATGTACGCGGTCTCCAGCCAGCCGGAGCTTCCAGCTGGTCAAAAGAAGTGGAGACGGTCACATAAATAATTGTGTAATTGTTTAAAAAGAAAGTAACCCATATTTTTTGGCGATTTAAAAAAATACATATTCTACATACCTTATTTCTTAATAATAAAATAAGTTTTCAATGTGGACTAACTTTTACATAGAAAAATCGCAATTTAAAAACTACAAAATTCAATGCATTTATAGATCACCGAAGTCAAGCAACATTGAGCGAAATCAGTACTTGGATGGGTGACCGCTTAGGAAATAACACACAATTTCTTCTTTTTTTAAACAAATGTACATGTAGGTCAGGTATATATATAGCCACCTCATTTGACCTTGTAAGGTAAAAATTCGTGTACAAACATATTTTAATGTGACCACTTAATGGACCTTAACCTAGAAAAGTTGAAATTGTGTTATTTTTCTGTGAAAAAGTTAGCTCCGCAATGAAAATTTACACATATAATCAAAACTAGACCTAATTTCTGGTTTTAAAATGATTGATAATGATTTGCTGTTCATATTTTTAATTTGGTTTAGTCAGAAATTTGCCATCATTTATATAAAGAAAATTAATACATCAACTCTCGTTATCAAAAGTTTAAAACTAGTAGCCTAGGGAATGTTGGAAACTAAAACTAAATCTATATTTAAGAAAAGTACTCGAGCCTAAAACCAGACCTGAGTAGTCAAAGCTAATAAGGAAAAATAAGGACTCCCCAAATCACAAAAACGTTTCGAAATAAGAGCACGACGAAACACCCTGCGGTAGAGTTGGACCCTTCACTATGGTTCAACTTAGCCAAATTTAGGCCCAGCAATGTGCATGAGATACAAGACTGAATCTATGCTAAGACGAAATACAAACGTGATCATATACAAACCACAGGCCTACTCTACACAAAGGACGGTAAGCAACTGATGTTGGTAAATGTCTGATTAAACCGTTTTAATAATATGAATAATCCATCATTATCAGATAACTTAAATACCAGAATAGATTCATGGTACAGACCTGGAACTAAAGAGTTTCTTGCCATCCAACTCTACCAAAGGGTGCATCATGCTGGTATAATCAAACTTGTCAGATTTGAATTTTTTTAATATAGAGATATTTAGCAATGCTATTTACTTTTAGTTGTTTTGAATACTAATAATTCTTTTTTCAAAATAGTGGGCTACAGTTAATCAAAAAATATGGAAAGTACATAATATAATTTATACAACTTAGTTTTAAAATATACAAGTGTCAGCTGTTTGAATTACTTACAGAATTGTTCACATAAGTCTTAGTTGGGAAGTTGCAGGATCAAGATGTGTTAAGAGAGTTAGAGTCCAGAGTTTGGGCAGGACAGTAGTAGTTTGAGTCTTAATTTGAATTTGAAGTGTTTGAGACGTATTGATTGTACCGAACTATTAAAAAAATGTAGAGTGATCTGTACATTATAGATGAGCATGTTAAATGGTGTTAGTTTTATTAAACTGGACAAAGTGTTTAATACGAGTAGCGTGTTTCGCGCAAAGACAATAGATAATTAGCGCGTATCGTATTAAAAATGTGTCGGAAGATGAACAATCGCAGATAGACGAGTGCGATTAAAAGACTCGTGCGGTTGATGCGATGTGGACAGACAGCCATCACATGTGCTTTCTTGGAGGAAAATCCTCAACAAAAACAGTGTAAAAACAGCGTTATTAAACACTGAAAACAAAATATCATGTATATATATGTAAAAGTTTTTATGTGTAATGTTTTGTTCTTAAAAAATTTAATATTTTAATGATTCATTTATGTTTTTTGAGAAATAAGAATTTTAATAAAGTAAATTTAATAATAAAGAAACAGATAACTTTAATCTGTTTGATTTAAGAAACTATTTAAAAAAGTTGCAACTTTAAGATTAATTCAAGATTTAAAAATAGACCTTCTTCAAAGGCATTAATATTTCAATTCAGCTAGGATGTTAACTATAGTCGATTTATTTGATTTTTAAATAATGATAAATGTTTATGTATAATTATTCTGTTAATAAATTTATGTCAAGTTTCAACAAAATAAGGATTATTCATTTAACCAGGAAAATCACTGTAAGTACCCTTTCAAAAGAACTTACACCCTGAGATTTAAATAGCTAAATTCAATCTTTTCAAAATTGGTAAGCGAAAGCTTCCTGGCGCTCATAACTGTCGAGCAAACTTTAAATTCAGTAAAATAATAACTTAACTTCTTTTCTTTTATAAAAAATAAATAACTTAAAAAATAAAACCCCTTCATTTTATCAATTATTACAACGTAACCATGATGGGATAAAGTTTTGTATTCATCTGGTTGCTACTATCGCTAGAAATAGAAAATGGGTAATAAATTTTTTTTTTGAAACGGTTTTGGAGTAAGTATGTTAGATGTCAAAAATGAAGTTATCATTTTTCAGAAAAACCTGTATCAACCAAAATCAATTGCTTACCACCTTTTTCTAAGATATACAAAAGTTTTGTGTAATATTTGTGAATACATTTAGAAAAAAAAAATTGTTACATTTTCAAAATTTAAATAAATATTTTACGAAAAAGGTAAAATGATCATTTTATTTTCTTCAAAAATTCACAACAATAAGTTAAATATATTTTATACACAACTTCTATGAATCATTATATTCAGAAAGGTGCATAGAATTTAGGTGTATAGTGAAAAAAAAAGTTAAATGTAAAACATTTGGAGTTTTTTTGTCAAATACCAAAAAATCGGAAAGTAACGGAGGGAAGAATTTCACAGAAATGGTAATGTACACCATACAAATAGATTTTTTTGGACTTTTTTCAACTATTACAAGAGATTTGTAATATATTTGTGAATATATTAAAAAAAAAAATTGTTACATTTTCAAAATTAAAAAAATAAATTATTTTACGAAAAAATGAAAATTTATCCTTTTTTTTTAAATGAAAAATATCGATGTACATACATACCTCTAGTTATAGCATACAAAGATTTCACTGGATATGAACTGGTAAAAGAAGCCAGTAGAATTGGAAGTATTGCATTATAAGCCATTACTTTACAGTCTTTCCCTGAGCAAAATATAATGTTTCCACAATTAGAGAAAATACATGCTGTAGGTTCACTTGGGAGACGGATGGTTACTATTACACTCTTTAGTGAAAGATCCCACACCTAAGAAAAGCAATAAATAAAAAAACACAACATCACATAAGCTGATTGTTTAATTACTTGGTTACAGACAGTAAATTTACCAGACCCTCTATATTTTTATACATAATCTATGATAACGTGTTGTAATATAAAAATAATATAACTCTATTATATTTATAATATTAATTGCGGAACACGCTAACTCAATAGCCGAATATAACTGGTTAAAGAACAAAATTAAACAAAAATATGCAAAGAAAGATAGACTAAACTTAGTTATATATAGAATACACTTAAAACTAGCTAACCAACTAAACCAGTTGGAATTTGATTCCTTGATGCGGACAATTGACAAACAGATCAAAGGCCAAATTATAAGTAGAACACGCTCAATAGAGTTAAAGCTAAGAAACTTACTAATCAATAAAGAGAAATCAATTGTGAGCACAACTCCTATTATTAACCATAAATTTTACGCAATAAATAAATAATATGACAGACATAGTTTGCAATAATGAGGAACAACAGCTTTTGAATAAAGGTCTGAAATACAATAAGTAAACATGACAATGAAAAAAATAACCTCATGAATATCGAGGTCACAATCCAATGCTTACCTAAATATAAGCAAAATATTACTAGATGCCTTATTAATAACAAAATAAAAAAAACTATGTAAACGACATAATTTTCAAACAAAATCAAATCATCGAGACCAAATGATTATTAAGAATATAAATTCCAAACTACAAAATAATAAATCATTGATCACAAAAGCAGATAAGGGCAATTCCGTTGTAATAATAAATAGACAGGATTACATTAGGAAAATACTTGAATTCTTTAATGATAATGGTATCTCCAAATTAAAATCTGATCCAACCAAGAGTTCAGGCAAAATCATCAATGATTTAATTAACAAATCTAAATACATCATCAAACATGAAGATAAATTTTTTTTAAAGATGATCCTAAAGCACCCAATCTCAAGGCTTTACCTAAAATTCATAAAGACAAAATTCCAATAAGACCTTTGGTAAATTTTACGAATGCACCTTTGAACAGACTCACCAAATATCTAGACAGAATCTTGAGAAGAGAAATAAAATTCAAATATTCATACAGCTTGAAAAATAGTATTAATCTAACAAATAGAATAAGTGCAATCCCAAATAAACCCAGCTATAACACGATCTTCTATGATATAACCAATCTATACACTAATGTACCAATAGACGCTAAATTAGAACTCATAAAGAGCAACCTGAGCATGAACAACAAACTAAACAACGATTCAATAACCGAAATAATACAAATGCTTAAGCCTTGTTTAGACCAAAATTATTTCAAATTCAATGATGAATTTTACAAGCAAATTGACGGACTAACGATGGGCTCACCATTATCGAGTTATCTAGCTGAAATTTTGTTGCATGAGAAAGAGAATAAGTTCATAATGCATGAAAGAAATCCTTTCAGGAACAAATTAGTTTATTACTACCGTTATGTCGACGACATCATATGTTTGTTCGATGGAACAAGAAGACAGTCTGAATTAATTAAACACTATCTAAATAACATACACCCATCTCTAAAATTCACCATAGAAGTGGAAACAGAACACTTAAATTACTTGAACATCACAATCTATAGAAATAATAACAAACATGAATTTAAAATTTACAGGAAACCTACCCAAACCGAACATATAATTCATATCACTTCTAAACATCCAATGTCACAAAAAATGGCAGCATTCAATAGTATGATACACTGGTTACGCAGCATACCAATGAATAAAGTAAACAACAAAATAGAGCTAGACATTATCAAACACATAGCCTCAAGCAATAGATACAATCCCACAATAGTAGATAAATTGTTAAGGAAACATAACTCACCACATATAAACAACAATAAAGAGGAAAAATTAACATACACAACCATAGAATACAGTCAACACATAAATCATGCCATAAACAACGTATTCAAAAAACAGGGATACAGAGTATGTTACTGGACCGAAGACAGCCTAAACAGAAAAATTGGAAACCGTATTCAACCAAGTTCAACAGAGGTGGGGAAATACAACGCAGCAGGAGTATATAAAATAACTTGTATGAGCTGCCAAAACTTTTACATAGGCCAGACTGGAAGAACACTCAAGAAGCGGTTTAAAGAAAACCTACCACATACGAACAAAGGAAAAAACTCGTCGAAATTTGCAGCCCATATAATTGAAATGGACCACACGTATGGAACCATCGATGAAAGCATGACAATTTTGCATCGTAACGCTAAGGGACAAAAATTGAATGTACAAGAGGAATTTGAAATATATAAACAATTCAAGACTAACCCCACAATGATTTTAAATGAGAAACTGAACTTTGCCTATAATATCACTTATGACTCCATCTTAGGACTACAGACAAGTAAGAAAATGACGGACTGAAACGGTTTGGTAAAACATAAAATTTTAGTTAAAACATAATAAATATCAAGAATACATAAATAAATGGTAATATCCATAAATAATTAATAATGCGTACAGAAAAAATTAGTTTAATATGAATAAAGGAGAATTATAAGTGTTTTGTCAATTTCATTAAAAAATGAAACATTCATTTCGTAAGGGAAGTGGGATGGGACTAACAGGAGCCAACATGTCAAAAGCGAACAATAGAGTTGTTGATCACGTGACACCTCAGGTCAAGACTGGACTAAATAATCTGATTCAACTTGTTACAAAATAATTCACATGCAATTTCCTATGTTAAATTTTAAATTGTTTAAATTTTGAATATAAAATCATATTATGATAAAGAATAACTGGTTAGGATAGGAAATACAAGAAAATATTTATTAAACCGAATAGTTTAAATAGTTATTGCAAAAAACATGCATAGACAAAACACTAAAATTTTGTCTAGATAATAAGTTAAAATTTTTATAATGGAAATAGGTTGAGGATATGTGACATAATATAATGAGACTAAAATAAGTACATATATAATTAATTTTGGGATGGTTTTTTGACCACCGAAAAATCGACAAAGTTCAACAATGAATAACTTATCAGAAAATGAAAAACGTAAAGAATTCCTTTATTTTTAAGGCAGAGGTTACAAAAACCAAAAAAAAAAAACAATTAGAAATTCCGAACCGATCAAAAGTTGGTCAGAGAAAAAATCACGAAAAACGAAAAAGGGTACATCTTAGAAAGTTATCATCCTACAATTTTAAATCAAAGCTGTATGGAATCCAGAAGTCAAGAGGAACAAAATGACATTTCCAGAATTCCTGTTAGAACCAGAGATATGGGAATTTTCAAGAAAGTTTACAAATTAAATTCCAGAAAATCAGACATTACAGGAATCAACCTGCAGTAACCCCAACCACACAATAGGGGTGGAGCCAAGTGTTTGGATTTTGCAAAAACAGTGCTGTCAACCCATGTACAAATAAACTAAATAATAATTAGTTAATCAACAACTAATTAAAGTAAAACAAACATTAAAATAACCAAAAGGGTTATAATATAAACTAACTAAAGTGAAATCTTGAAGAAATAAACCAAATTAGTCAACTTTTAACGTCATAAATCAAAGAGAAATGTTCATAGAAATTGGTACCAGTGGAACAGGGAATAAGTTTTGGAGGTCCATTTCAAAAGAATTATTCTTCACTCTTGATCCAGCTCCTAGGAGGTGAACGTCTCTAACCAGCACCAGGAGGAGAGTCATCTACAATCATCTTTATGTGATCAGCACTATACCGATAGTTTTATTGGAAGTGACCTGGCATTTCAAATGGTATAGCAAGATACGACAAACAGCCACACTGATTCAAACTTGGACTTCATCTTTAAACTTTTCGACTACAAGATCTTCAATCTGTAATCATTCAACTTTAACAACAGCACAACCGATTTCACAACCGTAACTGAAGACTGCTAGCTGACATCAACTAGACTTCAACCTTCACCAGAACAACTGTAAATATGTTTACAAGGTACCACAGTTACGTTCTTGAATAAATATTTGCTTTGAAATAAAAAATTAATAAAAAAACTTTCTGGGGAAAATTATCAAATTTAAATTATTTTTTATTTTATATATGTACTTTTTAAAGTCAATGTGTTTTTAATTTTAAAGTAAGTTTGATTTTAATATTTAGTAAAGATATATTCATTTTAATAATAATTAGAGAAATAATAGTCATTGATAATTATGTTGAATTTTTGTAATATGTTTTAAAGTTAAGAAAATTTATGATTTGAAATCTTGGATAATATATAGAATTAAAGAATTTTTAATTAAAATATAAATTTGATTTCAGGATAACATTTTGTTGTGTGGCTTTTAAACTAACCCTATGTTGTTTTCAGCTTAAAATTAAGAGTGTTTTTTAAAAACAATTTGTGCTCTCATAAATTTCACAATTTTAAATGGATTCTGCAAAATAACTCTTTCAAATGACACTCCCTGAGAGTGAGTTTTAAAGTTAAAGCAATAAGAGAAAAAGAGCTAGTCTTGATTGAACAATATAAGTAATAAAGGAATTTTAAAGTGAGTCCTAATATCTAAGAATAAATACTAAAGACAGTATTTTATTTTTGAGGCATTATGATGTTTGGCAGAATAAGGACGTCAATAAATATTTTTTCAAGCAGTTCCCCAAAGGTGGGACTTGAATAAAATTAAGGGTTTATTGGAATTGTATAGCATTAAGTTCAATATCCCATTTACAACCTTCTGTTGTGAATAACGTCAAAAGAAGAAAAGGGTTAAAGCAAACATCACAATGTTTCAGGACTAGCAAGGATAACTGACCAAAGCATAACTTCAAGGACAGCAGTCTGTACAATTTATCGCTGAGTGAAGCATGATCAAGTGGAACTCTATTTTATATAATCCATGTTTATTGTTTAATGTTTCAGCTTTAATATTTTTAACATTTTAATATTTTTGAAGTTTTAATTTTATGTTAATCTTAATAATTTTAATAGTGAAAGTTTGGTGCTAAAAAATTGTTATGTGTTATTTAATTTGATTAAATTGATGATGGGATTTATCCCAAAAAAGCTTTAGTGCAAATAATAAAGAAAGATCCACTATTGACTACAGAAAAGTAAGTTTATTCAATTATTATATTTATAATGACGAGAATTGTAATTATTTGAAACTGAAATTAACTAGACAATTTAAAAAAAAAACTAAAAATTACTGGTAATAATTCAAAACATTGTACATATTCAAAAACAAATAATAAGGAGTATTATGTAAAAAGGATTAAAAAGAAGTAAAAAAGAGATTTTTAGTGATTCCAAGCTGTTGCCTGTAGACAAATTATTAAAATTCTTAATTTCAATGATAAATTGTATGATTATAGGTAAAATTTGTAAATTATGCCCAAATTTAAAATGTATATCCTTAGATGTATTTGTATCTACAATCTTCTACAAACAGTTTGCAAATGGCAGATAACTGTAGACATTTTAAAACAGAGTTAACAAATTGTTAATGGATAAAAATATGTAAATAACATAATGAAATGTAAAAGTGTATGTCAATGTGTCTATGTGTTTGTGTACTTTTCACAACTTATAGGAGGGAAAATGCAAATATTCATTTCACACAAAATAAAGGCAGTTATAAAAACAAAACGAAAAAGAATTAAAAAGTTATTTAATTTATATAGCATACTTAATTATTATATCTTTAATTAATATTACCTACTTTTTGACACTGAGGTTTTAGTTTGAATCCCCCCCCCCCTCTAAACAAATGTTACTGGTGGCTAATGTCTGAACTAACATATTGATTTTTTTCGTTTTACTGTCAGTTGATTATTTTTCCAATTACTCTCTTCTACTAAACCAATTTCTACTAAAAAATAAGTTTAAATACATGTTTTGTACATACGTATATGTTTGTTATTTATTCCATATTCTGTAAATACTCTGTACAATTTAACCTTAGGCCTATTTTCTGTTTACACAAAAGCTACGCAACACAATTTAAAGATAATAAAATGAAATATCTACGGCTATTAGCTACAACCTTCTACATTTCACTTAGTGTATGTGTTTTCCGCTAAGTTGAAACACTTACTGGTAAAAGACTCTAAAATAAAATCTTGCATTAATGGTAGTGTCGGACCGATCGGCCGACACGCCACTTTAACTATGAGCTTGCTGTCGTACTGATCGGTCCCCCATGGCACTCAACGTGTTAAAAATAAAATCATAGCTGTAATGATTCTTTAAACCTCAATTTTGGTGTTTTTAAACCTCAATAATAACTTTTAAATTTATACTTTTTTGAAAGAAGTATTTTTTGTTTGTTTAGTATCTTAGGAGATAATATTTGAAAAAAATAAATAAATAAATAAAATAACTTATTTTGGTTTTAGTGCAGGAAGTATCAAAATTTAAGTTTCAACAATTATATTTTACATCCAATATTAGGAGCCGAAAAAAAAAATCAATTTTGAAAAATATTGGTCCAATGGTTTCTAAAAATCACTGGTAAAGCACACAATTAGTATAAAACATATTTTTAGACTCCAAGTGGTACAAATAGATATATACAAAAATTTCAAGTTTGATTTTGTTCATCATTACTATAACATGCATCATTCTTCCTACAAAGTGTGAATATAATGATTCTAATCTAATCACTCACTGTTATAATTTTATCACTGGATGCAGCTACAATTTTTGTAGAGTCAGGTGAAAATTCAGCACAAACAACAATAGTACCTTTATTACAAGACAAATCACACAAACTTGTTTCCCCTGTACGATCCACATTCCAAAGCTCAGAATAGCTCACCTGTCTTTGACGAGGTGATGGAGTTCTGTTACCTAAACAAAATTTTAACTTAGTCACAAAATTTAAGCTGAAGAAACAAAGTTTAAATAGATGAAATGTATGGATTAGGAATTAGATTAGGTTTAGGATACAAGAAAAATTTAAGTCATAAAAGTAGGTCTATAATAGGAGTATAACATTTTATAAAAACAAATTTATTCTAAAATAGAAAGTACCTTAGTTTATATCTATGACAACTTATTATTTTTTTAATGATGTGTTTTGGGAATTCTATCCTATTATCAAATAAACATAGAATCACTAATCTGAGGTTGCCAATACATTAAAAAGAAACAACATAATGTAATACTTAGAAAATGTTGGTTTGATTAAATATTTAAAAATAGTGCGTAAAGTAGTGGGGATAACTCTGAGTCAAATGTGAATTGGATGATATTCAATACCAAACAAAATAAGTTTAAAGATAAAGTAGATTTCCAAACAAAAATAAATAATAATGTATAAATTTAAGATAAATTTTTAAAATAAAATGTTTATTAATTGTGTGTTGTGTGAAATGATGATCGAACACTCTTTGGGGGGTGAGATGGACATTTGAATCTAACAGTGGTTAAGATAGCTACATACGCATTTTAACCGGTATGAACAGGAATTGGAGGATGTGGCAAGCAAACTCAGAGTGGAGCTTGTAGGCGATGGTCGTGTTAAAAAAGTCTAGAACTGGGGCTTGATGCTGAAAGACCTACGGGAGAGAGTTCTCCGAGTTTTCCGTTCAAAGATAGAAAAGTGTTTCGAAGTATTAGTTTTGTAAAAGACATGGTGTACTAATGTTTTTATGAGTGCTAATGACAATATTTCATGTTTTTAAGATCGTATGTGCTTAAAAATAAGAAAAAAACTAGATTGTGCAATTTTGAACACGTGCTTTGTTAAGACGGACAATAAACTATTGTGTTTGGTATGTTAAATGAACTATGTTTCAAGCATCGCATCACGAATATTAATCAACCCACAGGTGTAGTCATCATACGTTCAACGCTCGAACTCCAATATTAGGAACAATGAACAATACGTTTCTTCAACTGGTAACTCGTGTTATAAAATACGTTATAATACAAATCTGTAATCTTTATATAATATGTTCTATGTTTCTTTTTGTATTTTATTGATTTAAATTTAATCAATTTAACTTAAATAAGTTTACTAGTCCAAATACCAGTCAGGTAATGGACATTATTAATTTTCTTTTTTTTAGATATTTTTGTACTCAGACAAATGAGTAAATAATCATTTCAAAATTTTAACCTCATGACAGTAATTCAATACTTGCAAGTTTCTTTTTAAATAAATTCAATTTTTAATTAAAGTCAATTCATGACAATGAAAATAGACCTTTTTCAAAGGCATTAAAACTCAACTACTAGTAGAATGATAATTATAATTGATGTTTATGATATGTTTCTTTTGATAAATGTACATGTTAATATTTGGTTTGTCTAATAAATGTTTATGTTAAAATTTCAGTTTTAGTGTTATTCATTCAACCAGGTCACTGAGAGTACACTTTTGAAAGAACTCACTTCCGAGATAAGATTTTAATTTAAATTCATTTTCAAAATTGGTAAGCGAAAGCTTCCTGGCGCCCGTAAATGCTGAGCAAACTTTTAGATTCAATAATAAATTCAATTTCATTTTAAATTCTTTTTAAAGTAACCTAAAAATATGAACTCTTACAGTTCATAATTTTTAGATTGTTACAATAAAAACACAACACAACACACTTACGGAACAGTAAGTTTGTAGGTACGCACCATGTGACTACCAAATGACTATTGTTGGTCTATTATCTTGTGCACATAAAACTTGTGTTTAACATGTATGAAACTTGTATGGACTTCTTGACCTCTAATCGCTGTGTAGTATAATAGGGTGTTCGAATCGAAGTTTAATTGGTCATTTAGTAATTGTTGTTCTGTTGTTAATTATTTTTATTTTTTTGTAAATTACATATCCTCCACAGCATCATACGTTTGTGGAAATTTTAATTGGTTCATAGTTTTTGCTAAAGTCTGTACAATTGTGGTTTGTGTCATGCATAATTGGATTTGTTTCCGGAAATAGTCTTTTTTGGTATGTGTTATTTAAAATGTACTTAAACAACCTCCCAGTTTGGTCTATGTATAATTTGTCACATGTTATTTTGTACAAGCCAGATTTATGTTCTCTGTTTAGTTCTTCTAAAGGTTTTGGGTTTTTGGGGTGAAGTAATTTTTTAATGATATTATTGGTTCTACTGTTCTATTTAATTTTTGAAAGGTTGGTCTTAAAAATTTTGGCCTTATGCCAACTACCAACCAAATTTTACATTTAGGTGGGGGGGGATCAATTTTTTATGAATTGATATATAGAAATATATTTTTTCCATTCTAATTTTTCTACAAAATGAATATTAGGTCAAATTATGTTAGAATTGGATAAAAATCGATTAACTACTTTAACTTACAGAGAAAGTTTTACGTACGAAAGACAGGCAGACAGCATTCTAAAAAAGTGTCTCAAAACAATTAATTCCGTGAAAAACTCAGCATCAATTTTATGAGCATTCTCTATACTACGTATATGTAAGAAAGTAAGTTTTTTACAAATTTAAGAAGTAGAATTAAAATTTTGAAACTACAAAACTAGTGTTCTCACAAGTAAACAAAGTCGTATTCATTGCTAAAAAATACAGAGGAAAATAAGAGTTTTATAAAATACTCTACATTATTTAAAAAAATGATTGAACATTACAAGCACTATTTTGAATTTTTTAAATTGTAGATTAAAAATTGTGTAATATTAAACTATTTTTATAGCTATTGTACTGAAATTGTATGGTTGTTGCGGTCAACATATATTTACAGAAATATATCAATCCAATGGTAGTTTATACAAAAACTGCATTAACAAAATATAATTTAAAATAAAAACAGTTCTACTTATGTAATAGTTTTTGGAAGTGATTGTGGTTAGGAGCAAATTCGAATTATTATTGATTAAATTGTATTTAACACCTGCTTTCATAATCCCAAACTCCCACAATAACACACCATTCATGTAATACAAGAAAAAAATCAAAATACAGTAATATACTTGCTTATTTTTTGGATACTACCAAATCAACATTTAGTAATAATTAACTGACTAAAAAATTTAAATGCACTTTGTCCTTCATTGTCATAAATAACTTAATCCCACGTGAATAAAAATACTATTTTCAATTTGTAATAGTTTTATTTAAACATTATAAATGTAAACTCAGTTTGATGGGCAAAATTGTGAAAAATTTTCCAAGTGGCAATATCTGCAGAAAATGCTCGGCCAGTGCAGGTGCTTATTTATTCAATAAAAATCATAACTTAAGTAAGTAATTATTAATTGTGACCAAATAATTCACAAGAATTAATACAAAAATAAAGCAATTAATAATCAACTTTCTACTTAAATGACATATCTATCAGAAACTGCATAAATGTTAAGAAATCAAAATGAAGACGCTACGTTTAATATAATAGATGTACTTACCATAACCATTACTATAAATTCCATTCAAAGGGCTATCAGAATCCACCAGCTTCCAAACTTTAATTGTAGAGTCTTCTGATGTTGATAGAAAGAATTTGTCATTTTTGCTAACTGCAAGATGTGTTATTTTTTTTTCATGACCTTCGAATGTTCGGAGAACTAATCCTCTAAAGTCCAAAATCTAAAACAAAATTGATATACATATAATAAAAATGAAAGATAATTATGTCTCTCATAGTCAAGAATCCTACTGACTGTACATCTATAGTAATTTATAAATGATATTCAGCATATTTCTTGTAGATTTTGCAATAATGTTGACCTAATTCCCATATTAACAATGCAGCTATCAACATGGTGAGACCAACACCTGGAAACTAATCACAATCCCTTGTAGATGTAGTTGGAGTATTTTGCTGCTAGGGAGGAGCACTCCACAGTTCTACGCAATAAAAAAAAAGAAAAAAGATCTTGTTCATATAATTTTTGTAAAATGGCAATTCTTGTTCAAATACCACAAGTTGACAATATTTTATAGTATTTTTCTTCCTCTTTCGAACTATGTAATACACATTATCGTAGCTGTCATAGTTTTTGAGATATATACATTCTACAAAGTAATAACTAAGATTAACCGATCCCATTTTCTTTTCGATACGTTTACGAAATGTTAAATATCGATTAGTAATATTATGATTTTTTTGAAGATCTTTATATCATTGGAAACAAGAGTTTCTGATCTGTCAAATGTTTTATTCTATTCTCCTGTACTATTAATATTTGGACTGGTCTGTACAAGCAAAGACAACATTACAATTGTGTCTGGTGACCTTCCTCCTAAAGCTATATAGTAGTATTACCAATAAAATGGCTGCTGCTGTCTGGTTCATTAAGTGCATAGTAATTTATGTTTTGTTGATATGTATTGATACAGATTTATCTTCACAACTATACTGTATTATACAACTATTGTAAGTCTTTGAATAGTCTAAACAAATTTGTATGCAAGTTTGTTGGTGATTTTAGGTTAATTTTTTGTTGCATGAAAACAACTTTTTTTATTCTTGATTACTTTTCTCTGAAATGTATCATTGTAGAAAATTTCGAAATTCACAGCTCATATGTATTTCTCTAAACGATGGTATATATTAAGTTAGATTTTGAATTAAAAAAATATTTTTTATTAATTTTTTAAAATAGGTTTAACTTTGTAGCTATTGAGTACTTTATTCTTAAAAATTTAATTTTTCCAATGAAAGTTTTCTAAATTGATATATTCTTGTACACATTTTTATTCACAGTTACACTACAAAACTTTTTTAGTAAACTTTTTGTTATATGGTAATATAGGCTCTTTCTTGTGTCATTTTAGGTTCGGTTATTGCACGATTTTAATTCCTGACATACTAACTCCAAACTTGTTAAATATAAAATATTTTTCATTACACGGATACATTTTGTATAGCTTTCTGACAAAAATGTTATAAAATGATGACAAGTTGTGTTTTCTATAATATTAATATTTTTTGTGATTTTTTCAAAATAAGCTTAACTTTTCAGGTTTTTTATATATAAAAACAATGGATTTTTCAACATGTAAATTTTATAAATTGATTAATTTTGTTATCAACATTAATTCACAACTATATTACAAAACTTTTGGCAATCTTGAAAAAAAAAAAGTTTGTTACACAGTATATATAAGTTTTTATGTGGTGTTTTCACTTTATTTTTTGCACATTTTTGATTCCTAACATACTAACTCCAAAACCTTTAATCTAATACCTTGTTCATTACATACTTAAATTCTCTTCACCTTCCTGAGAAAAATGATATATAACAAGTTGTGTTTTTCATAATATTACTATTTTTCGTAAATTAAAAAAAAAAAAAAAAAAACATTAAAAAAGATAAAAATGGAATCTAATTGCACTGCCAGTTCTACGGTTAAATAACTTTTAAATTTGAAAAGGTAGACAATTGTAACTTTAGAAATGTTTATTGGTGTATTAAGAAAACTAATTTTTGGTATTAGTAGGTAATTCACCCTCACCTCAAAATGTGATTCAAGTATACTTTATTTTGAAGGTCTTGTTTAAAACAAAATAAGCGTGGAAACTAGCAGTCGCCAAATCTTCGCCAGTCTAAAACGGTGTCTGGTCAAAAATAGAAAATCCAATTGTGGTCTTCAAATTCTACTATAAAGAGACACAATTTTGAAATTAAGATACAAATTTTAAGGTAATTCAACTTCCTGGTCACTTGAATAACATAACAATAAAGTTTTTATTATAATAATTTTATCACCTTATTATTTTCCTTAGAGAAATTCTGAAGTAAATTGGATTTTTTGAATATTTGACCAGATTTCTTTTTGGATTGGAGTAAGATAAGTGATCTCTAGTGTGTGCAATTATTTTTTTTTAAACAAAACTTTTAAAATGAAATATTACTTTGAGGTTTTACATTTGAAAATTGTAGATTGCCCTCCAAAAACACCATTAGGGTGAATTTATCTTATACTGTAATTCCAAAAATGAAAAAAATTTATTTAAAATATCAAATCTTACAATTAAAAAAAAAAAAATTCTTTTACTGAGGATATTGATTTTTTGTCTTATCATACATAACCAAAGTTCTTTTCTTACATTTTCGTTAAGGTTTAATTTAAAAGTTCAATATAAATAGTCTTCACAAATTTCAGACACAATATTATTAAATTTCTTTACTCTTCAGATACGGTAAGTGCAAGTAATAAAAATTGGATAGATATTAGCTTTCCTTTAGTAGGCTAAATTTATATTTGCTGAATTAGGATGTATTAGGCTATATATAATCTGCTTCTCTTAAATTCACCTTTTACTTTTACAAATACTTCATCAAACAGTCTGAATCACCTCTCATGTAAATTTTGTTGATTATTTCAAATATCTGGTTCTTAAGTCTAGAACTACAAAATATATGTCTTGCTTAAATGGACGGAGTCCCGATTTAATTGTTGCTTAGGTTTCAAAACTCATCAATAGCTTCTTTTTATCCGATCACATTTTAATCTCTTAGATGATTTATCCACAATTAGTAGTTTGCTCTTATTCACACTTCTTATTAACGATATTTAACTGTTTCATAATTATATATCTCTAATACAATGTTTCTTCATATTAATTATTATATTTTACTTAATTTCTATAATTTAACATTTACTCAGATTTATATAAAATTTCTTTCCACACATTTGAATCTCAATGGACCTTGATTGATTTCTCTTTCTTTTACTGTACAGTTTTTTTAGAGCTAAGTCACGCCACTTTTTTTATAAACATTACGTTGATTGCAGATGACTCCCGCTGTTGTTCAATCTACTGTAGTGCTAGCTTCCTATGCTTCTGTGCAACTGATCCTTTTCTATTTTTCATATTCTTCTTCAACTCTACCTTCCTGGACTTCATCTTCGTCACCTTGACAGACTTTCACAAATAATTTCTTCTTTTGTAAGAGTTTTATTTTTTCTAAATTCAGTCACCCATAATCCATTTTTTCCCCTCCGAGATTGTTGCACTGCGGTAGTTTTTACAGGTCATGGACCAAGGTGTGGTTGTTATCTTTTGGAATACTTTAATATAAAGTGGGACTATTTTCTTCAATAAGATTGTCATCTTTCATCTTTAGTTTTTTCAATGCACTCATCCATATCTGGCCAAGCTTTACTCTATGATTTTTTAAAATATAGTGTGTAGAATTTCATCAAAAGCCTTGGCCAGCTTTTGTAAATACATTAATTTTGTTTGTACAGTAATATGTAAGTATATTATGTATTTGATTTTTTATTACAGCTGCAAGTCCCGTGTTATTCATTTATATTTTACTTTAAAGTTCGGACAAAGGTGTTTGTCTATAATGCCTGTTCAAACATTCAATGACCCCTTCATCCATAAGTTGAATGAGGCTTCTTACGTTAAGGGGTAATAACAAAATATTGACACCCTGCTCACAAGGGTGTTCATCAGGGTGAGTCTGCACATTGTCTATAACTAGGATAGCTTTTACAGGCAACTTAAATCTAATTAAGTGGCTTTTAACTTTAGGGACAAACTCCCAAATAAACCGCTCTTTGAAAAGGTACGAGTCCATCCAGGGAAATTTTTGGGTCCTGTAATAAACCGGAAGACATACCATCTTTAAATGTTTGAACACACAAGGTTTTTGCGATTTTCTGATAAAAAAAAGCAGGAGCTTATAATATGTGTTGTAACAACTTCGCTAATAGTGGAATTAAATAGAATTTAGATTTATTGATTTTGAATGTACTGAATTTATATTTACAGCATTAAATGATTTTATTGGGCGCCATTCTATGATTTGAAGCATAGACACTTAATTAATCTCTTTCAGGATCGTGATTCCTAGAAAGTGTACTCATAGTTACAAATTACAGATATTTTTGGACATATTCTAATTTAATATTCTTTTGAATATTTTTACCTGAAAACATACATACATACATACATAGATATAGATAAAAACTCAATATTTCCTAGTTATGGAAGTACTTCCTAAAAAACATAAAGAATACATATGAAGCATAAGCTTTCTTATAACTAACAAGGATATAATGTACGTACAACAGGCAATCACAGTATATGATTGCCCGTTTGCTACACATGATAGTATATGACTGGATGTTTTGAAAAACTAGGGAAAATTGACAAAGTCTGTTTTTTGTAGGTTATTATTCAAAGTTTACAAATGATAGTACATGACAAATTAAATAAATGGGGTTCACAGTATATGATTGACTGTTTTCAAAAACTAGGGAAAGTTCACAACTTATCATTATTTTAAAAGATATTTCAATGCCTCTATTTTTAAAACCATTTTACAAATTGATAGTTTTTTCCTCAAGATTTTAAATCGTCTAACTAGAATATTTCTTTAGTTTTTTATTATCGCTACATATGTTACGATAACCAATAATATATTTTTATGTGAAAAAAAGATGTTTTTTGAATACAACTTAAGCACCGTATACCAAGGTTAGTTACAACACTGAATTTAATTAATTTCAAAAAACTATTTTATTCTGAATAGCGCATTTGAAGCGTTGCTCTAGAAGAGCAGCAAATCTGAGGCTGTCAGCCAAATGGGAAGGTCTTGTAGTGGCAAGAGAGTCAACAAGACCACACTCGCCGGACAAAGATGAGCGATTCATACTATAAAACGTATTCTGTACCAGTCTGAATGCCAAATGCTGGGATTGGTGTATAATTTGGGCCAATTAGGGATAACCTACACTGAATTTCATGTTTTAATTTTGAAGACTTATTATTTCATAATTTAACTTAAAAACTATAAAAGTTTACAATGTTTATTTATTTAATTTATGGTATTGTATTAGTAGTAATACAATATTTAACATTTTCCATTCATACAAATCGTTTACTCGCGATTATATAACATTAACCAATTTTGGAACACTGTCTGTCCGTTCATACGAGGCTTCGAATGTACAATTACAATGCAATACGAGAGATGACTCAAGTTTCCCGACGTCTTGAGAAATCCATCAATAATCTCGTTCATTGGTTTTCTCAGCGTACATTGAGACTCTAAAAATTTTACCAATTCAATTTGAGTACAAAATCCTGTAGTGATTTTATGTTTCAATCATTACTCAATTATTATGTCAATCATTACTCTTTCCAACACCTAATTCATTACAAATTATTAGCAGAGATTTGATCTTATCTAATCGTTCTACAACTTTAAGTTTTTGTTCGATAGTAATTACAGTAGGTTTTCTTTTCACGGCACTCTTTTTTAACAAAATGCACAATTAATAGAAAACAATAAACACAATAGACTTGATTACAGACAAACCTACTGAAAAATATTATCTTAGAACTGTGCACACGTCTTCAGTGGAACAAATCAACCATTATACAGATTGATATTGATAATGTGCATCAATTGTTAAAAGAAACCATTTATATTGAGTATCCGGTGTTATTGAGGAGCGTGGGAAACAGAATGGAATTTGAGTTAGAGCATCAGGTAGCCTGGCCGATTGAACCAAGGCAGTTAAGAGAGCCTTCACTATATTTTCTTTCATGGTCTGGATGTGTAATATTGATCCCGAATTTGATCAGACTTTTTTTTTTAAAAAAAGAAGGTATATTTGAAAGTGGCTAAAACTAACAATTAACTTCATCATGACAACTCGAATGGCTGAAGTGATATTCACCATCACTTCAATTTTATGCAAGTTTAACCTTAAGGTGTTTAGTTGTGATGAAAAAGGTAGAATTTTAAATTTTGACTATGTTGGATTATAAAAGTAATGTTTTAAATTAATAATGTATTAGCATTGGTTTAAAATGGGATCTATACATTTTACATAGTTAACATTATTAAACTAAATGAAAATTAATGTTTCCCTTTTTATCTAGTTGTTAAAGACGAAAAACATCTTGGTCATCCATCACCTTATCGAAAATAAAAAATAAGGTTAGGTCTCAAATACTCTAATAGTTTCAGGGTCTGAAGAAAACAAGACCTTGGTTAAAAGAGACCTGATAGGAAAGATGAAAGAGAGGGACCTAACCCAACCAACATAAAAAGAGTACATCCAGCTAAGATCCTTCAGGACTACAACACCTGTTGTATTTACTACAGTGAGCCCTGAGGGCAAAAATTAAATATACTGATTACATTAGTTTAATACTGATAAAATTATTCATTTACACATTTTTATCTATTAAAAATCCAAAATAAGATATTTATTTTTTAACTTTTTAGAAATATGAATTGAAACTCAGTATACCCATATTTGTTTGGACATTGTACACAAATTTGTAATTATTTTCTGACTAATATAAGCCAAACTAATATAATAAATGGTGCAAAAACCATTGGACAAACTTTCTACTCACCTTTTCCCAAAACCAAATAAAAACGAACCAAAACTAATCGTTACTAAAAATGTTAGCTCAGTAATTGTCAATAAAAAAATTTAAAATAAACCACATTTTATAAATGAAAAAAAAAACTTATATATTTAAATAATTACCTAAACTATTAATATAAATCATATTTGATTAAAATTGAACTTTTAATAAATAACAGAGGTCAATAGGTTCGTAAAAAACTCAACACAGATTTTTTGACCCATCATATAAGTTTCTCTACACTATGTACATATGAGAAACTTAAAAGGGAACCATTTATTTATCCTTTAAATAACTGATATATACAAGAAGTACCAGTAATTCTTAAATTATACTACTAACTTTTTAAACAAGTTAACTAAATTTTTACCTGAATATGTCCTGATTCTTCAGCAATGATGATGTTACTTTTTATATCTGAAAAACAAGCAGCAGTAATATGTTCACGATACTGGATTACGTTGGGAGCAACACGACTATCAGGAGCACCAAACCTAGAGACACAATTATAGTAAACAGATTAACATAAGACTTTAAGAATAGAAAAATAGGACACAAAATAGAAAGAACAATATATACAACAAAGTAAAATACATATAAACTGGATATTCTTTGTGATAATTCAAAACCAACTAGTTTCTCCGCAACTTATTGTCAGGTATTCAGGTAGATACATTGGTTTAGTGTCGATCTGCCTTATACCTTTTGTTTAGATTATTCACACACATGTAAATCTGTATTTGATTTGATCATCACTATCATCAGTCATCATTTTTTTAAATACGGAGTCACTTCACTTAAAATACGGTTCATTTTCACTTTTAATTAACAACTACCGATCTAACATTTTTTGGTAACAATTATTTTGGTTCATTTTTATTTGGTTTTGGGGATGGATGAATAAGAAATTGTGCGCAATATTTGTAAACCATTTATTTGACATATTATAGAAATATAGGGAATTTTCCATTCTTCATGAACTTCCTCTCTATTGATAAATTTGTTCACACATTCTTTTAATTACTCTAAATAATTTACTACTACCATAAAAGAACAAGCTCTGATTCTGTTCTATACGTTTTGTTAGTTTTTAATTGGTTTGCAGCCCTTTTAAGTAAGTTCAAAATTTTCTATTACTTAAAGTAGAATTTGTATTTCCAATTTTTAATTCACTTTTTGTTTTGTCAGTTTAACTAAAATTCTTCATCTTCATGATGAACAAGCAAGAAAAATGAGTACAAAAATACAACTAATCACCCCATAGGTCTTTGCATCAATTATCATCTTCTTTTGGAAATTATTAATGAAACTGTTCAATTTAGCATGTATATTATATATAACATGCAAAGCAAAACTGACTAAATGTAATGCTTATAAAATATGTTACTCAAGATAACAGTTGGTTTTGTTATTCTTCTTTCTGCTTTTCTTATTGTATTGATATTAAAATAAAATATATTCTGAGAAAAGTAGCAAAACCAAGTCTATATTATTGACTCAGTAAAATATAAGATGTTATTTTTAATACTACCATTTAAAATATACAAGATGTTATTTAAAAGGGTGTAAAAAAAGTAGTGCACAACTTCATAACTGTCGATGGTCATTCAAGGTTGAATTTTTAAAAGCTTATTATTAAAAAATTAATCATAATTTACAAATTCTTCACTTACGGAAATTGAATGTACTTGTTCCTTGAACGTTTGTGAGCAAGTTTCATTGCTTCTTTGAAGACATAGCTATTTTTGTGTTCCTGAAGAGCAAACTGTACGATATCAACATCTTTCATTCTTCTAATGCTTTGTCCAGCCCATTCTATGAACCACTGAAAGTCACGTAGTTTGTTCACATAGTGTGGTGCCTAGTAAACAAACATAATGGCACTATATTAAATGATAAAATAACTTAGTTTAAGGAGAGATGTAGTGGAGTTGATTGAAATACATATATTTTAACAACTACCTGAGCTTAGCTTTTGCATCAGTTACGATAGTTCATGGTCAACCTGTCCGAGGTTGAATATTTACAGTACCGGTTTTTTAAAATCGCTTTACTGTCTTGCTCACAATTGATTTACTTATTAATTTCGAAATCTATTATTAAATAAATCACATAACTCTTGTAAAGGCTGAACTCTGTCATCATCAACAAAGTTATTCTTTCGGTTTAATTTAAAGAAAGCATTATTATTTAAAGATTTAAAATTTAATAAACTAAAAAAAAATGAACAGGGAAACTAATAACAAAATTTTCATGAAATAATAAATTTTAACAACTTAATACCACTTTACTAGCACTATCTAATTTTGCCAATACAATTAATTTGAAGTAATAGATGAAATAAGGAGTTAATAAGTTGCATTGTTATAAATTAACAGCTGATTTGGTCAACTAAATTTGTAATACATTTTAAAGTAAGTAATTCTAGCTGATTGGTTTCAAATATGATAAATAAATCAGCTGATATAAAGAATGGAAGTTTCTTTTTATTTAGAAAATAATATCAGCAGCCAATTTGTTGTTGTGTTATTAATTATTAGTTATTTTTTAATATAATCATATCAAACCACCGTTTAAAGTTATTGGATAAATTACAATTGTAAAATGCAATAAATTGTTTGTGTACCGCTTTTGACCTCGTTTTATTGTTAATTCTAGATTACACGCACCACGGTATTTTCGACCAGGTACATTATGTTTTGTTTCTGACTAATTGTTTATGCGTTAAAACCCCTCCCCCCAGCAGTATCTTCCTCTCTCCTCCTCCCCTACAAGTGGGCCATTTGCTTTTCAATGTTAGTCATCAATGTGACTGAGTGAGATAGGTATATTTTGCAGCCTGGTCTAATGTCCCGTGTGCGAGTAGTTATGTAACCTTTATACCCGGTCTAAAGTTCCATGCAAGACTAAATAACGTTGTTTTTAAAGTTACCAAGAGGATATTGTAAATTGTGTTTATGTGTTTTTAAACATTATTTTTTTATAAAATGGATCATATTAGTGAACAACGTATTCGTGATTTGTTATTGGAACCCATGTCAGAAAATAATGAGCTATCAGCTGACGATAGTGATGATGGAGAAGAACATGAAGAATATGCTAGTGATCACAATACAGATACGGAGCAATTGTAGATGAAGGTGATATGGACATTGAAGAGCAGGTTCAGTCGGTGCAACTAGTACCAGTCAGTGCAACAGATACAGCAGGTACAAATACAAATTTTATCTTGGGGAAACAAAATGGTACTGTTGCAACCCAACTCAAGCTGTGAAGCGACCGCCACATAACATACTAAGGATACATTTACCAGGTGTTCGGGGACCTGCAAGAAATTGCTCAGAAATATTGGAGTACTGGAAGTTATTTTTTACAAATGATATGTTGATTGACATTGTCAGGTATACAAATATTCAGATATAAAATATTAGGGTTAATTTTGACTGAGAGCGAGATGCCAAGGATACAAATCTTCCAGAAATACAAACATTGTGTGGGCTTTTGTATATGGCAGGCGTTTTCAAATCATCACATTCAAATTTAGATGATTTCTACAAAACAGATTTCACGGGTGTGGAAGTTTTTAGAACTGCAATGGGTATTAATAGGCTCAGATTTCTCTTGAGCTCCATACGATTCGATGACAAGAACACAAGGATTGAGAGATGCCGTTTGGACAAGTTAGCGCCAATTCGTGACTTCTTTCAACAGTTCAACAATAACTGCAAACAGCATTATTCTATTGGAGAACATGCAACTGTGGACGAAATGTTAGAGCCATTTCGTGGACAATGTTCATTCCGCCAATTTATGAATTCAAAACCGGCAAAATATGGCATCAAGGTGTACTGTTTGGCAGATGCCAGAACATTTTACGCCTGCAATATGGAAGTTTATTGCGGAAAGCAGCCTGAAGGGCCGTACCAATTCAGTAATACTACAAAATATGTGGTTTTGAGAGCTATTGAGCCCATTTCAGGTTCAGGAAGAGGGGTTACAGTTGATATTTTTTTTTTTTGCTCAGTACCTCTTGCTCATGTACTGGCAAAAGACCATAAATTATCTTTTACAGGAACTTTACGCAAAAACAAAAAAGGAAATTCCTGCTCTCTCGGTTTACAAAGAACACAAAGAAAGGGAGCTCCACAGCAGTGTAATTGTTTATAGGGAATTGGCTACTCTTCTGTCATATAAATCAAAACCTAAGAAAGTAGTTTTACTTCTGTCAACACTGCACCGCTCAGATGCTATTGACAAAGAAACTAGAGATCTACTGAAACCAGAAATGTTACCGCATTACAACAATACTAAAGGAGGTGTTGATACGTTGGACCAATTAAAAGCCACCTATGCTGTTACCACGAAAACAAATATGTGGTCTCTTTCTCTCTTCTTCACCATGATGAACACAGGGGGAGTCAACGCCTTTATAATCTACCTGGCAAATACAAAAAAAGAAATGACTAGACGAGAGTTTCTAAAGACCCTTTCAAGAGAGCTCTGCATGGACTATTTAAAGTACAGATCAACACTTGAAAATCTGCCAAGACAATTGAAGGTCAGGATAAAGGAACTAGTTGGAATCGAAGAAGATCCACGACCTCGAGTGTAAGGAGCTGCTGGCCGCTGTGCTTATTGTTCATGGCGACAAAACCGAAAGACGAAGGTGATGTGTTCTTTGTGTAACAGATACATATGCAAGGAACACACAACAAACTTTTGTAAAAACTGTTCAGAAAATGCAGGCGTTGAAGATGTCGAAGAAGTGTAAATATTGTGTTGACCTAAATATCTAAACGTATAAGTAAACATTTTCTGTACATTTTTACTTAGCAAATATTTATGTTTTTGATTATTATATCAGTGATATTATATTATAGATATTTTTGATACAGTATGTTGATTTTTCTCAAAATCTTTTTTTAGTAAAATTTATTTGTTTGATGAAATTCAGGTTATTTTGAATTAAATAGTAGGCCTACTTTTATAAAAAAAATTAATATGATTTGTTTGTAAATATAAAAAAAAATAAATAATCTGTTTCATAGGGCGGTCAAAAATGTGAAATTAAGTATATTTTCTTGTTTTAATCTGTAAAATAAATAAAATAAAAAAAAAAATTTAAAGCCAATCTACATTTTTTATTACCAAATATATCTGTAAGAACCCAAAATCAAATAGAACTTTAAAAGTAGCAATCTCAATACCATTATTTAATGTTAATTATGTACTTATTTATTATGTTGTAGCTATGTATTGTTTCTATTTTTTTATTTTTTTTTATTAATTTTTTTTTGTTAAATAGTAAAGCAATGTTTTAAATATGTGCATGTAGTGGTTTCTTTTATATATGAATTAGTATTTGTATAACTTATTATTTAATTTCGCTGGAGAAGGCTTGTTATCTGATATTATTATTCAGAACTGTTATGTATTGATATTATATTCCAATTGGAGGGTTTATTACTTAATAATTTACTATTATTTACAATTTTGCACATACACTAGAGTGGGACAATAAACTTAATATTTCACCAAAATTTGAATCAGTAGATTTTGAGAAATTACATCTATTATAATAGCTTCATGGGTGATTTAAAAAATTTTACTCTCGAACCGGCATTTTTTTAGAGATAGCGACTAATAAATTTTGTTTGGGTACATTTTAACAAAATTTATTCAAAATCTTAAGAGGTGATCTTGAGAATATGGGAATTTTGTGTATTTGTCTTATGTACTCTCAAATTTGTAAAAACAGAATTTTAATATTTTTATAGATATTGTTTGGTTATTAGTTAAATTATATTTATTGTTATATTTAGACAAAAATATTCAAGGAATAAAATCTACAATATAATTGCATAAAATGTGCAAACTATTTAGAGTAAATGAAAACTTTTAATGTTGATTTAATACTTTCTAATAATTTTTGTCTTCAACAAATTAGGTTAGATTAGATATATTTATTACTATATAAAACCTTCAAGAATAAATATAATTATATTTAACCTATATTTATTATTTTATAAATTTTCCTGTGTCAAATAAAACACTTTAAGTGATGGAGAGACATGCATAACTGAACTATATTGCACATAAACAGTAGCTTAGTTCTATTTGATTTATTCCTAGTTGCCACCTTAGCAAATAATTTTGCCTGACCACTTGTTTTTTTCTTTTTCTCCACCACAATGATACTTGCATATAATCATTATCTCCTTTATTCACCATGTCTATTTATAACTTTCTCCTCTTATCATGTCTCTTCCAACTAAAAATAATTTAACTATTTGTAATCACAATGAAGTGTAAAATCAGGGATCACGAACAAAATACTATCTTTTTCAAGATAAATAAATATTCTAACCAGTTCATTCTCAAAGACAATTCAAGAGTTCAATATAACTTGTAATAATGATTTATAACGATTTGTTTCTGTATTTAAATAGTGATTTTTGTATGTAAGTTTTAAACATATACATGACTGATTAATTATAATTAGGAGCAAATTATGAGAAATATGCGTATAAAGTATCAAGTATATTGATAAAGTATCAAGTATATTGATAAAGTATCAAGAGATAAAAATATAGTTTACTATATTTACATAATTAATTTAATTACTACTTAATTTGGGCTCTTAGTTTTGATAAAAAGAATTAAAAATTACTTTTATTCTATCATAAAATACTTGTAAAAATGAAAGTTTAAAAATCTTTCATTGCGCAAATACAGTAAACTATATTTGTAGTCATTGTCAGAAATCAAGATAAAATGATTACAAAAACTTGAATAGCATCATGATTCTATAGAAATAATAAACTACTGTAAAAGATTTATAAATAATAAATTTGGAAAGTTGCAATAAATGTTGAGTAAACAAAGAACACTCTTAAGAAAGAAATATTGCCTTACATATTGCAAACCAAAATTCTTGCTCTGGTGTCTTAGTCCCTGAACAGAACCTTTAATTCTATGTTCCCAGTTAAATATAGGTACAACACTATTTTATAATTATATACAACTAATTATTGTAAATTATGATTAAGACAAGAAAACTATAAACACAGGCCAAAATATAGAACAATAAAAAAATTGGAAATAAAACAGTTTAAGTTGAAATGACCTTTAACAATTTAATTGTTTTAATGAATATTCATGATGTAAATAAAAAACACAAAGGAACAACATTTAATTACATAAAGGAATATTAGTTGGTGATGGAACCAATGCCCAAGATATGCAAAGAATGCTGACGAATTTTAATTTAGGCAGTAAGCACACTGATTGAACGCTATACATGACTACCAAACATTCACAATTATTTAATTTGTAAGTTATCATCTCAAACAAAATTTGTTGCAATTGGAGTTATGATTAAAAATTAAACTCAAATAATTGGTTGCAGTTGCTATGATAATTTACAAAGTATTTAGGTTCAGTATTGAAATATTTTCAAAGATACAAATAAATATATTAGATTTGAAATGGTTGGCGCAGGTAAGGGAAACCCATCAGTTAAGAAGTTTAGTAACCATCTGAAAAAGCAGTTATGCTTTCTAAAAAAATAGGGCTGATGTGTTAGTATCAACTCGCTAAACAGCTTTAATCAGATGACCAATATTTTTAGGTCATTAGATAGATACCTTGCTGCTACAAATTTTTTATTGATACTGGAGAGGTATGAGTGCACTGAGAATTTACAGCTCATGTGTAAAAAGATATTTCTAATCTTGCACTGCTCCATGACAAATATTTTTATCTGTACTGAGTTTACATGCATACTCTCTAACATATGTTGAGGGTCGAACAATTGGCTCTGACTCCTGTAACAGAAGAAGTATCTGAAAAATATAACATCAATCTAAGCTATTACTAAATAAGAACTTAGTAAAAATCTTGTACCAATTTATCAGTGATATGTTCTTTGTATTTTCTATAGTCAGAGAGAAGATCTGCAGGTCCCACAACTCGTAGTTTCGCTTCAATAAACTCCAAATTAAAATACAGCTTTGGGAACATTGTGAACATCTGGGCTTCATTTAAGTGGTAACCCAAGTAGTAGAAGATATAATTATCATTTTGAGGGAGTTTAGAGAAATCACCATCACATTTCTTCTCATAACAGCGGATTAATTTTTCATGTAAAGCCTAAACAGGAACAAAAACTTTTTATAAAAAGCATTATTAATATTATAAAAAGTGAGCACAAATTTTATTAAAAACTAATTTATATTATATTTACATCATACTATTGATTTATTGAACAATCTGTCTTAACTTTTTATTACTTAAATAATGTTGTATATGTTTTGGCTTAAGCCATTTGAATAATTTCATTAAATACTCGTATATAAAATAAAGATATATAAAACTCTAACACAGAACTGCTTGAACTTACTTTCTGAGCTCATAGAACGCAAATACGTTTGGATCATGACATTGGATTGAGATCTAGATTTTTATCTGGTGTAAATATAAATGGACAAATGAATGATGTATTTATAGATAATTGTTTATTATTTCAATTACAACATTGATAATATGAGAGCATTTTCTTTTACATTGCTTCAATATATTTTGTTATTATTGGCTATATTTTTGTAATATTGTTATGTATAATAAGGGGGGGGGATATCTTATATAGAAAAAAAGTTAATTCTTTCTAGCGTTTTGAAAAAATTGGATATAACACCTTGTTTTTTAATTTTTTAAATTTTGTATGCTTACTCATGTATATCTTTGTTCTTCTGTTTATGACACTTTTTAACCAGAATTTGTACCTGGGATTGAAGGGCTATCTGGTTGTTTCTCTTTTGTATTGACTTTTTAACAATCGGATGGCCCCTAAACTCGCCAGGTGCTCTACTTTGCAGTCCACACATTTTACAAGCTGATTCTTGTTCGTTAAGTACTCAACAGTTGGATATATACCAAAACATTTCACACAAAGTCACTTTTGCAGTAGTCCTGAGTATGACGAAATACTTGACATCACTTGCATTGAGGAATTACGTTAGTGTTTCCTTCTAAGTAATTCAAATATCACTAATATTCCCATTTTTATTTTAAACTTAATAATTCTTTAATATTGGTATCTTTATCAAAATTAATCATAAAAAGAAACATTCTAATTTTCCTTATAAAACGATCTTCTTTCTCATTTACTACTGTTTCTTTTTTAATCATATTTTTGGCTTCTCTAGCATTGAATCCTTTTACAACCATAAATGATAGCACCTTCGCTACAAGTAGAATCCAAAACCTCTTCCTACGACTTTTATTGGTCTGCTAGCTTTATCTTTACTGGCTTCTCTGTTATTGAATCCTATTACAACTATCAATGATAGCACCTTCACTACAAGTAGAGTCCAAACTTCTTTCTACGACTTTCATTGGTCTGCTAGCTTTATCTTTACCGGCTTATCCGTCATTGAATCCTTTTACAAACATCAATGATAGCATCTTCGCTACAAGTAGAGTCCAAACCTCTTTCTACGATTTTTATTGGTCTGCTAGCTTTTATTGCAAGTGTGTCATTGTGGCTTGTGATAACGTAGCAGTAATGGCTTTATAAGTATCACTGCCTGGCTCATTTATTTTTCCAGCCTTTATTGTTAAGGTTCATGTGTTCATGTTCTTCATAAGTTACCTCCGAGATCAGTGTCTTTAAGTTATCAAAGACTATGCCAGAAATACAGAAATATTTAACGAAGATGGGACATGAAGTCTTTTTTCCTCAGATCCTTCTTATTGCTACTAAAACTTTTCCATATTTAAAGTGCTCCACAATTACAAATATTACAGGAAACTAATAATTATGCAAACAATAATGTACAAACACTATTCTTAAGTGTGTATATAGTTAAAGACTGACTAAATGACAGTGTCAAGATTTGGTGGAAATTAATGACCTGCTAAAAACACACATGCGTGTAATCTACAAATAGCTATGAACACAGTTGATATATTTGTGTATTAGTATTCTACAATATATTATTAATAGAAATTTTCAATGTGTAGAATCTTAACTATGACTGGAAATAGGGTTTTCAAATAATTTGTTGTTGTAATTCCTTATTTTCATGAAACTGTCTTATTTTATTTACTGATGATAACAACAACTTGTTATATGGCCTCATGGTAGTAATAAATTAGAATATTTTTTTTGCTCTAATGAACAACACTTCTGATTCCATATCCTTAACCATGGAAAATGAAGTAAACAATAAACTACCCTTTCTAGATGTGTGTGTTGAGAGAGATAGGGGGATCCTAAAAACTTCAGTTTATAGAAAAAAGACGCACACCGGTCGTTATTTAAATTACAATTCTAACCATCCTATGTTCGTCAGAGAAGGAATTGCTCATTCCTTACTTGACAGAGCTAATAATATTTGTTGTGATAAAAACAGTCTAAACTTGGAACTAACACGTATCGAGCAGGATTTAAGTTCTAACGGATATCCTCTATCCATTCTTTCCAAATGTAAATGAGCGAAAAATAATAAAAATATTGAGTCTAAAGATGAAAATAAACCACTAGCGTACATCAATATCCCTTATGTGCCGGGATTATGGGAAAAAGTTAGACGCCTAGCCAGAAAATATAAAATTTGTACCGCTTTTAAAACATCAAACACCATTAGGCAACATCTCGTCCAAACTAAACCTAAAAATGGCACGCAGGACACTAAAAACTGTATTTACAGTATCAAATGTGAGTGTGATAGACAATATATTGGCGAGACAAAAAGACCATTAAACATTAGAATAAAAGAATACAAAAACAATGTGCGGTTAGGCCTAGTCGATAAATCAAAAATTGCAGAACATATATGGTCCGAAAATCACAAATTTAATTGGGAAGAGGCAAAAATCATACACCGGGAAAGTAACTTATACAAACGTAAAATAATTGAAGCCTCATATATAAAACTAACGGACAATCCTATCAGCCAATCAAGTATAGAAGTAAGGCCATTATGGCTCCCATTATTAAAAAAAGAACTAAAATTTGATTATAATACCCCTACAACTAAAAAACAAGCTGAAATTTTACCTGTTAAATCGCCAGAAGGGGTTGTAACCCCCTCTCGGGCTAGGAAGCTTAATACAACTAACAATAGGCCACTCCCCTAATAGTTTGTCATGCCTTCTGGACCACGTCACTTGTTGCTGTATCTTTGATACAACAATACATATTTGACGTTAGTTGTGTGTTACCGTGATTGTGTGTTTTTTGACTTCTCAGTTTTAGCTCTGGGATGCATGCTTAGATATTAAGGTTGGTGGTATTCATATTTAATTTTACTTCTTACATAGGCTTAGTTTCTAGTTTCATGTTTCTTTAGTTTTTAGTCACTTGATAACAGGAATTGATCCTTATTCCCGAAACGTCGTGTTTTGATTTTTAACACACAAATGATGGCAAATGTCCGAAAAATGCATAATAATAAAACAACAACTTCCAGTAATAATAAAGCCTGTATTCAATTACATTGGTGTCAGTATTTTTATCATTGTGCGATTTTTTTACCATTTGTATATGGTTAATTCTTTTTTTTTTTTTTTTTTTTTTTTTTTTTTTTTTTTAATCTGATATATTTCAGACTAAAAAATACAAATAACATCGGTGGACCATGGCCTCATAATAGGTGAGAATGAAATTGAAGAGACTCAGTCAGCATAGTTACTATGTATGATTTTAACAATTAATTCGCGATACCATAGTTAACAGTCAACAGGTTTTGTCAAAAGTTATGTTCAGATTGTAAGGGTTTCATTTAAGTCAACGAGTCTTTGCTCAGTCTAGTTCAATCATAAGAACTCGTTAGATCATTTTTTTTTATTTTACTGGATTTAATACCCTTGAAATGAATTTACTGCTCTTAATTTGGGGGCTCCACCAGACCCTTTAGGGTCAATCTTTGCTTGGCATGAGGGATGCCTCCAAAAGAGACTAGGTTAGAAATAATACACCAGGTTAGTAGAACAATCTACTAATCATATAATTAAGAATTTAAGAGAAATTATCTCACTTACAACTTCTCCATAAACTATTCCATGTTTTCATGTTATTCCATATTACAATATAATAAAGTAACATTATTCATTTATTCTTCTACTTAACTTAAACAAAATCACTTATGCTAACATTCTATCTTAGTTCAATTTAAAAAAATAATGAAATTGAATCTATATAGTATATCTGCTATATGATATGTTTTGTAACCCTCGAGATCTGTCTTACAAGTATTTACATTAGAAACTACTTACATTTTCTGACAATCCTTAGATACTTAGATTTTCTTTACTTAACAAATCGCACTAAACACTTCACTTATTTAGATTGCTCACTCGTTCACATTTGATAGAACTCCTATTTATCACACCACCATAGAATTTTTAATTAGATTTATTTATTTATTTTACATTTTATTTGACATCAATCTGCAAGCACATATTACAAGTTGAACTTCTTTTTAGCTTGTTCCTTCCAAGACTGACTTCTAATTTTTCCGGGCTTGTTCCCCTCTCCTTTTTCCACGTGTTTTAAATAGTTATTTTTGATTGGCCATTATTTGGCTTGATTTGTTCTGATTGGCTCGTGTCTTATTCAAGTTTCTATTTTTATGTATTAATTTTGTATGAATATGCGTATTTTTCATTCTCACGGCAAAATATTCTGGCAGTGCAAAATCATGCTTTGATGAAACTCAATATCGCTAGGCTTTTAGTTTTACATCCGCACCGAACATCCTGTTGAAATATTATCTGCCTCTGATTTCTAAGTTAATCGTAGCTGAAATTTATTAATTTATTTCGATTTGTTTAATTTTGAGAGTATTATTTATTTTAAAACTTAATTTAAGTTAATTTGATATTTGGAGTGTTCCTGATAAGATAATTTTGTTATAAGAGATCTAAAATGATTTGGAAGCCTCAGCATTTTCTAATTTACGCAAATTAAAATAAACTATGGAGTACTCGTCATTTCAAAATGTGCAAAAGCTATTTAAAATTCAAAAATGTTGTAAGGCTTATAAAAGGTCTAAATAATGGAATTCTGTTACTAGACATCAAAGCGACCTATGTAAAACAGGCTTAATAATTGTAGAAAATAGCCTTCTCAGGCAAGTGTTACATTTATTGACCAATTCCCAATAAATATTAAAAATATTGAAGACCAGAAAGCATTTAGGAGGCATCTTCGATATATTTTGGTGTACAATTCCTTTTACTTGGTGGGGGATTTCCTCAGTCATACATGGTGAATTCAGATGTGACGTCTGGATATCATTTAGAGCAGTTGCTCAATTCGGCGATAATCCTGCCTTGCTTAAATATAAATTGTATTCTATTTTATGTAATTATACAAATATATGTTATTTGTAATTGTATTATCGTGTACTGTATTTAAATGTATGAAATCTTTGGTAAATTAACTCTTGTTACATAAAAAAACAATTGGTTCATGATAAAAAAATAAATATATAATCATACTTACACGTGACTCTTCTTTATTCAGTAAACTTCTCAGATATTCTAGCAGTAGGTCATGGATACCATACACGTAACTATTCAGTTTCTGATTCCATTTTCTAATAACCAAGGACTTGCGTACAAATTCAGCCATAACTTCGTTTTTTAAGCGATATTCGCTTAAAGACCACAGAATTTCTAGAACCTACAAACAAAATAAAAATATTTAGTAACAATAATTAAGATAGATTTTACATAATTCACATTCACTTTTTCACTAAAAAAAATTAAAGAAAGAGTTGTCACCATAAAATATATCAATTTTAAGATTTAGCAAATTTTGAAAATCTATGAATCAAAACAATATTTAAAAAAACTCTCTCTATGTATTACATGTAGAACTATTTCACAAGGAAATAATTGTTCTCCAGCTATGACTTTCCCACTTCTTTCTTACAGGAGTTCCAGACATTTGTCATGCACTTTACTTTTTAAAGTCATATCAGTTTTTATGCTCTTTGTAAACTTATTTTTTAAAAAATCACCAAAATAAACATTTTATCCAAAACCTAATTTGCTGCACATAATTTTTGTATAAAATGTATCTGTGAAAGGAGGAAAATGTATTGAAATATAATTGGAATTATTATATTACAGTATTGTTATGAATCAGGGATTATCTCAGATTGTTAATTGGAGAATATTTCACTTTTATTTGATCCTTTCATACTTGTTTGTTAAATTAAAATACATAAATTGCAATATTTAATTAATGTATACCTACACTCATAGATATAAGACCAGATAGAAATGGTATGGTCTCTACTGCAATCAACTTTCATAAATAAAATTCAAGAAATAGTATATGTTCAACAGATTTGGTTAGGTTCTTATAGGATACCGTAACAAAAACAATAAAACACTGCTACACGAGGAACCACAGCTCAAGGCCAACTGAAGGCTAAAAATAACTATTGGCCAAAAGCTACTTGACAGCTACTGAGCGGGAGAAATCAATTAAACTATCAGGTGTGCCAATTTTGTAGAGCCAAAATTCCCGTCCGGTCTCAGAGACCGGTGATACGGTTAAAGTGATAGGAAATATATATATATTTGGTTGATATTCTATTAATCTTCAACAAACTAAACGTTTTTGACTAACGATTAATATAAATAATCAATTGATCAAAATTATTTGTCCCAAATTTATAAGAATTAAATTAAAACCTTTGTGTCTTTTCTTTTTATATTATTTATGTTTTATACTGGAACATATAATTATAATCGTTGATAATTTTTGACAGTAAAAATTGAATTATTTACGAGTAGATATTATGAAGAAAGGATGTGATAAAACAAGTGTGCATTAAACGGCATTCACGTCTCATGCATTCTTCCCTCCTACCACAAAACCTCGAAATGACCCAGCTTAATTACAACTGTACGTTGCATTGGGATAAAATGGCCCAGAGCGAATAGTTTAGTTTTATAATAACCAAAATTTTGTGAATATTCTTTTGTTCTACTACAATAAAGTAGTTTGTTTCAATTAAAAATATATATTTATATTTTATACCTTAGGCATATTTTGTTCTTACTGATATAGTCTAAAAAACATGCTTTTCCAGGGAGTTTTAATGAAATTTCCGCCTTTTTCCAGGGTTTTCCCGATTATTTAAAATTCCCAACTTTTTCCCAATTTCTCCATTGGTAGACACTCTGTTAATATCTCAAACTCTAAATTACTATTTTTTAAAAATTAGAAGCTCACCTCTGGTTTTATGTTCACGTCTTCCAAGAACAATGCAAAATCTTTATAGTACTCCTGCAGTTGTTCTTCTAACTTGCTTATACATAGATCTAGTGTCGGTTTTAAGCCTTGGATTCTTGTAAGACTGCGTCTTTTGATATTTCTAGTGCATATACAAATGAATAATTACTCCAAAAAGAGAATAGGACAAACTAATACAAATTACAAAATAATGAAGAGAAAAAAATAAATTATGACTTAAAGAATAAAATTTAAATATTTTAAGTACAATTTTCCTCCTTGGGGTTTGATTGCCATGGATAGACATTCTTGACTGATCAAATATGTAATATACAGTGTGTTGATTCAGTATTGGAACCACCTAGTGCAAGTAAAAACTTGAACTTCTGTGCATCTTTATTGACCATTAAGATTTACCTTTGACTTATTTGACCATTTTTACATTATGTTGACTATGAGCCTCCACTGAGGGAAGGCTCATATATGGTATTATACAAATTTTTTATGCAAGTCTATGTCGAGTGATAGATCATTTTAAAACTCTCTTAGCATAGTAAATAATTCTGCAATCTATGTTTTAAAGAACTATGCTATCAAATTGGCAGTTGGTTAAAATTTTAAAACAGTTGTATCTAGGTTTTTTTTTGGTTATTTGTTTTTAAAAGGTATACAACCAATTATCAAATCAGTTTATTTTTAGAAACTGGAAAAGTTAAAAAAAAGCGATAAATTTAATTAAAATGAAATTAACAGTCTATCTGTTGCAATAAACAACTAAAGTTAAATAACAACAGTGATATATAAGTTTTTGTACCATTATTGTTTAATGGTTGTACTGCAAATAATGTTTTGTTTTACGAATGAACTCAAAATGTTTCATTTAATAATAACTGATAGGTTTTTTTCCTTTTACTTATGGAGTAAGTGATTACAGTGTAAATAGTGATTTTTTATTTCGTTGTTCCATTCTGCTATGATAATATCTGAGTGCACATGAAGAAATAATGCTATTGATGATCAATGGTTTTGGCGATCATGTCAGATCTTATCGTGAAGTAAGTAACTTATTTAATGATTCTTTTCTAGAGAAAAATCTATATCACATTCAACAGCCATTAAAACCGTTTAACGATTTAAATTGACAGATATTGTACAAAACCGACCGAAATTTGAAAGACCAAAAACTGTAACTGATAAGGAACATTCTGTGAATGTGTTGCAGATTTTTGTAGAAAATCCACTCAGTTCTTTATCCACAATCCATTTATTGCACAAATTAAACGAAGATGATTTTGATAGAAGAATGGAGTTTGGTGAAATTATGATGTACAAATATGGTGAAGAGACATTTTTTGAAAATTGTAGTTTTTTCTGACGAAGCATCTTTCAAGTTGAATGATAAGCAACACACTGGATGGCGAAGACTAACACTTAACATACCAAAAAACTAAATATGTGGGTAGGTATTTTAGAAATCTTATTTGAGAAGGACCTTTCTTTAGTGGCAACACTGTGATGTACAGAAATATGCTCCACAATCAAATACTTCCATTGAAAAAGTATCAGGCCAAAATTTCCTAACCATTGGTTTCAGTAGAATGGAGAGCTTCCTCACAACAGAAGAGAAGTTAGACAGTACTTAAATGAAAGGTTCCCTCAAAAATGGATTGGGTGAAAGAGAACAATAGAATGGCCCCCAAGATCAACTAATTTGTCGTCAGTTGACTATTTTTTTGGGAACATTTGAAAAACAATATTTACAAAACAAAACCTCTTAATTTAGATGAACTGATGCAACGAACTGTACAAGGAATGAACATAAGTTCAGAATAAGTATGGAACAATACAGCGTAATCTTTTTACACCCATATTGCACATTGTCAAGCTGTGGAGGAAAATATATTTTGACCATTTACTGTAACCTTTTATTTGCCATGAAAATAAAGGGTTCTCGATTCTCTACTTCGAAAAGACTGTAAGTTATTGTTTAATTAGAACTTTAGTTTTTGTTTTTAGTAGCAGAAAATTGTTGTTTCATTTCAATTATATTATTAATATTTTTAAATTTTCCACTTCCTAAAAACAAAACTGATTTCATAATTAGCTGTATACAGTTTCAAAATAACAAATAACTAAAAGCTTAGATACCACCGTTTTAAAACTTTGACCAACCACGATTTTTGATAGGATAATTTTTTGAGACGCAGATTGCAGCATTATTCAATGTACTAAGAGAGCTTCAAAATGATGTATTACTTGACATAGGTTTGTACAAAAGATTTAACAATACCGTTCATAGACAGTCTCCCAGTGATGGCACATAGTCAACAATAATGTCAAAGGTAGGTCCTAATGGCCAATAATCATACAGAATTTTTAATTTTTGCTTTCACTAACTTAAAATATTCCAAGGTGACTCCATACTTACTCAACACCCGATACATATTGTGGAATGTAGCCTATGACCTACTAGAATTCTACTCTGATCTTAAAAGCCTGTTACAAACTAAATTTACAACTATCTTGGGATCAGCACCCTCTAAAGACTTTTGGGATCAGGCTCAAACCTTCACCTTTCCAAATATGCCATGTCTTCATTGAACAGAAAGTGTGAGAACCGACAGACATCTCAGTTTACCAACCTCGTTATTTTAAGTGGTACCTCACTGGACAATATTTAGTATGCAGACCTAGTATTTATTGTAAATCCTGCCTAAGCCTGGAAAACCTTTTCAACTGGTTAAGCCCACTAACCTTAAATGTTAGTAACAACTGATTATTTATTCAATGGTTGATATCATACAAATTTTGAGAATTATAACACTGATATGAAACTTTTTTCATAATAAATTAAATACATCCTTCATTTTAATGTTTTATCTCTCTTATTATAGACATGTGGCTGATCATTAATAAATGAATTCCCTATTGGTAACACATTCAATTTCACATCACTAATTAATATTATTTGAACAAATTTGTATTCATATTTTAGCCAAATGAACTAAAAACTTTATAAAGATATCCTCAACTCAGTATCAATAGTTGCATCAAGAATGAGAATTGGGCGTGTTGTCACAGAGGAATACTTATTTCATTCTGGCCTTGCAATAACAGCTTATTGTAAGGTGTGCACTATAGAAGTAGAAGAAGAATAAAAAACTCTATTACATTCTTCTAAATTGCACGGACACAAATGCTGCTAAAAAGTCTATAAGAGAATCAGGACATTATTTCCAGTGAAAATACGTTGTAGAAGACAGTTTGGTAAGCATTTGAGAGACATCCTATGAGTGACATCACTTGAAGGCAGAGACGCATACAAAGAAATAAGTATTAATTTTTTTGGTCACAATACAGCTTTGGCTGTTATGTTTGCTATCGATTATGTATTGCTGCGGTGGGGGTACCACTCAGATTATTCTGACCGTCTCTCCCCCACTTTGCTCTTTCTTACCAGCGACTTGGTAAGAACGAAAAGACAGTTTGTCACTCTAGAATGAACTGTCTTAGATTACATAATCTCTCTCAACTAACTGTATACACATAAATTCTATACAGACATACTGCCACTTTAAAGTGGATTTTTGCACCAAAATTTGGCTAAAATTCTTGAACTAATGTAATTTTAAAGATAAATAGATCTTAACTGTTGTGATCTTTTTAATATTAAAGAAGAAGTGCTGTAATATCTTCAATATTTAAAAAATAATAATTCAGAAAACCATAAATGTTAACCTAAGCTATGTAAAAACAAGTTATACTTTCAAAAAATGTTCTTTCAATTTGTCTCCCTCCTACCCTAGGTTAAATTTTCCAGAATAACAAATCTAAGAAAATAATAAGTAGGCCTACCATACTCAAATAGATTTTGCAGTTTTAATTTATGAAAAAGATAGTCTTTCAATTCAACATCCAGATAAAACAAGTTGATTGGGGACATTGTGGTACTTACTCAGCCTCATCATACAACGTGTTTAGAATTCTTGGGTTTTTAATGAAAATTTGTCCTAGGTATATTCTAAGAAAACTTTACTTTTCACATGTTCAAATAGATTAGAATATGGCATTCGTTGTTAGGAGAAGAGGTGTGGTAATGTGAAAAATCAAAATTTATAATAGGTTTAAATTCCGCGGGTGCATGGACCAAGACAGGAAGTCTGGATCATGAATTGTATGTAGTAAATTCATTTATAGGAACAAAATGGATTTTCAAGACAACAGTATAAAAGATCATGTTTAATTTTAATATAATTTAGTTTAATTAATATTGTATGTGATTTGTGAGTTTTACGACGAGTGCGGACTGTTTTACTACAGCCAAGGTGTGACCGGAAAGACTCAATTTCGGAAGTGAGATATCTCGTGGTTTTGATGATCAGTCGAAGTCCAGAGCTTGGAGGGACAAGATGTGTTTTGTAGAGTTGTCTTAGATCATAGCCTCAGCAAAGCATGGTCGGTTTTCTAGTAAAAGTATAGTTTTGAATTGTTGTGTAGAACGGTTGTTCTTTAAAATCTAAAACTAAGATATTGATAGGACAAGTATAGTTTGTAATATTGAAAGAACTGTGTGTTAAAAGGGATTTTTATGAATCACGTGTAATTGTAAAAGACAATAGACAATCACGCGAATAACTATTGAATTCGGTTGTATTGTGGACAGTTATAAAGTAAAAAATGGACTAAAATACTAGTAGACGTTTTCGACACAAACATTTTTTTTAACAAAGTGTAACATAAATGCTTTCAGTAGAACTTTTTCCACGGGCAGAAGAAAGGATCATCAAACAATAGGCTTCTGGTTCACCATTGTGCAAATGCGTTCTGAATCAACGAACTGGTAAAATGTGTTATTCAACACATGAACTTAATTCATTTCTTGTATAAGTTTTAATATGTTTATTTTCTAATTTTATAAATTGATATTTTACATTGCTATTTTTTAATAAAAATTAATTGATGTCTGTTGACGTATTGCTTATTAGAAATGAGCTAAATCTGATTGTCAAATAACAGAGAGTCTGAATCTGTTTATTTGAAAATATTTGTTGCAACATAACGTTAAATTTAATACAAAACAAAGAAAATTTTAATAAGTAAAGTTAAAGAATCCGTAATCATTTAAACTCATTTTTATTTGATTAGTATGTGAGATGAATCTTAAATCTTTCAAAATTTTATAATAAAAAATTCAACTAGTAATTGCAAGTTACATTAAAGTAGATTCAATTTTTTCTTTAAATTCAAATTAACATTTAAAAAATAACAAAATAGACCTTTTTCAAAGGCACAGTCATTAAGAATAAAATATAGGATGTCAATCATTGTTATATGTTATGATATACTTTATTTAATTAATATGTATGAATATCCAATGTTTTATGTTTAATAAATATTTGTTAAATTTCAGCTACAAATGTTTTCATTTCTGAAACCAAGATCACTGTGAAGTACACTGGTAAAAGGACTCACCCCTGAGAAATTTAACAACAATAATAATTAACTTTTTTTTTTCTAAATTGATGTTAACACATCTGGCGCCTATAAGTCGAGCAAAACAATCATTAAATTCAAATTTTAATAAATAAAAAACTTAGTGGAACTCTTCAAGTTCAAAAGAATAAAATTTTCATTCATGAAATAGCTTCACTATCATTAAATATTAACAACAGGCTCATTTTTGAATTATAACAAATGGCGCCTCAACTGTGGGCATTTTTGGTCGAAAAAACAGTGATTTTGATGAAATGAAAACATTTATCAAGGTAAGGACTTTCTCTATAAATTAAGAAAGATTCTCTTAAAATTTTGTGTTAGAAATAGTAAAATAAAATGGAGTCAGAAATAGTAAATGTTAATAATGATGAACAGGTAGGGTTAATAAATCAAAATTCTTTAAATAATGTAGAACCAATGGAATATACAGAGGGTATTTTTGGGAACTTAGGGCAACTACCAATACAAATAACAAAAAGTAATGAAGAATTAGATGAACAGTTCGCACAAGATTTTTTAGATCAAGGAATAAGTAGTAATAGTAATAGTAGACGCTCAAGTATTAGTAAAATTAGTAGTTCAGGTTCGGATTTTAATGGGTTTAGTAGTGATGGGATTCAAGATAGTAAAAAACGATGTGAAGATATGAATAAAGAAATAGTAGGAATATCAGGGGTAGAAACTGTAGAAGAAAATTCAGATAAGGAATTAGGGGATGAAGAAATTAGAGTAATTGAGCAGGTTAGTGTAATTGAACAAGACAGAGTAGAAAAGGGTGTGATGAGTAATGATCAAGGCATGAGCATGGAGAAAATGTATGAGATGTTAGTAAAGAAATTTGATCAAACTAGTTTAAATAGTGATAAAAAATTTGAATGTATAAATAATAAGTTTGATCAAGTTAGATTAGAAACAAAACAGGAAAGTTTAGAGTTAAGGCAAGATTTAAAACAAGAATTTAATATTAGATTTGAACAGAACAATCTAGAACTTAAACGAGATAATGATAAGAAGTTTGAATGTATAAATAATAGGTTTGATCAAAACAATTTGGAATTAAAAGAAATAAGTAATAAATTTGATCAGAATAAACTAGAAATTAATGCTAAACTGGAAAATTTCAATGCTAAACTTGAACAGAATAATGCTAAATTAGATAAGATAGATAATGACTTGAAACAGAGTAAATTAGAGTTAAGACAAGATAATGTAGATCTAAAAGAAGAAATGTACAAAAAATTTGAAGAAAGTAGGGCAGAATTTAAAGAAGATTATGTAAATGTAGAACAGGGCTTAAGACAAGAAATTAAGCAAACTAGGTTAGATATAGAAAATAATTTTGATGAAAAAATTGTTAAAATTGAAATAGATATGTCTGACAAAATATGTAGCATAGTTAAGGAAATTGATGATGTTAAGTCTGAAACGGAAGTAAAGTTGTTAAGTAATCAGATAGAAGCAAAAAATAATCTGAAAATTGTTGAAAATAAAATTTGTAAGGACATTTTAGAGGTTAAGAGTGATGTAAACAATAGAGTAGATAAATTTGAGATGCAGTTAGGAAAAACGGATGAAAAAATAACGTTGTTAGACTTAGAAGTAGGAAAACAAAAGAATTTAGAAAAACAAGAAATTTTAGAATTAAAAAACAATGTAGAGGACCAGATTAATAGCCTAAACTTAAAATTTGAAGGAGAGTTTATGCAGAAAATAAGAGAGAATTTTGTAGAACAAGGTAGCATAAGTCAGGGTACTTATACAAGTGCGAATATAATTAATGAGACTATAATCCCAGAATTCCAAAATGAAAGGTTAGAACCGCATCCGAAAGTATTTATTGAAGCTATAGAGACATTTAATAAAATAAATGGGGGACAATGGAAGATAAAATTAGGTTGTTTAAGAAAATATTTTAAAGGTGAAGCAGAGTTATGGTTTGAGGCACACAAGAATGAGTGGGGTAATTTTGAAGAGTTTAGGGTAGCATTTCTAGATAGGTTTTGGTCTGAAGAGAAACAGGAACAATTGAAAACTAAATTATTGGTAGGAAGCTATTATAGAGGGCCCATAGAAGAGGTATTTAAATATGTAATGAGACTATACAATAAGACACAGTTTTTAGATCCGCCCATGTCGATGGACACTTTTATAAGACATATAAGTAGGAAAATGCCAGAGAAATTAGAGTTAATGATGTTAGCAGCAAGACCTAAAAATGTTAATGACCTAGAAAAGTTAATCTTAAGTTGGCAAGAAAGTCAAAAGTTATTAGGACCAGATAGGGCAAGGCAGGGAGATAATAGGATGAATATGGACAGACCAATGTATAAAGATTTTCAACCACCACAATTAGGACAAGAAGGATTTCGATTTAGGGCACCACCTCATTTTCAAGAGACAAGAGGAGAGAATAGATTTAGGGGACCAAATAATTTTACTAGATTTCCTCCACCTAATATGAATAATAACAATAATAGGCCAATGTTAACAAATCAACAAAATTTTAATAGGGCAAATGGAAATGGCATGAATCAAGGTTTCAGGCCAAATTTCCAACAAAAGCGACATGATCAGGGAAATAGGGGAAATAGTAATAGACCGCAGGAAAACCAAAATGGACAACAATAAATAGGGCCCAAGCTTTGTTGTCTAAGAATCAAAATAGGCCTAAAATAGTAGATTTAAAAAATACAATTTCCTCCATAATAACCAAAGATAATAATAATATTGATGTAGACATTAGAGAAGAATTGTTAAATGAAGAAAATTATAATAATGTAAGCATACAGCCTATAAAAGGAGAATTAATTGAAATTGATGTGAAAATTAATAAAGAAGAATTTAAATGTTTAATAGATACAGGTTCTGAAATTACTGTTATGAATGAGGAAATTTATAAGAAACTAATTACTAATAATGATAAAATTTTGGAATTACCAGTATGTAACTTAACAATTGTAGGAGTAACAGGTGTGCGTAGCAAGAGGATTACAAAACAAGCTTTTATAGATGTAGAAATTGGAAAAAATGTAGTTGCAGTAAACTTTTTAATTGTTAGAGGTCTAAATATTGAAATGATTATAGGATGTGATTTTTTAAAACAAAAGAAGGCCCAAATTGATTTTCATGAAGAAAAGATTATGTTTAATGTAGAGGATAATATAATTCAAACAAAGTTCAAGAAGCAAATTTCGCAAGTAGAATGTTATAAATTAAAATTGTGTAGAACTAAAGCAGAAATAAATTGTTATGATGAGACAGATTTTGATTATGAAGAATTGCAAATTAATGATGTAGCTACTAACTTTTTTCAAGATTTTGATTCAAAATATTATGAAAATAACTATGAAGATGTAGAATGGACACAAATTGTAGAGAAAATTTTAGAAGAATGTAACTTAGACTTAGATAATGAAAAACAAGAATTAAAAACTGTATTAAATGATTTTAAAGAAGTATTTTCGGATCAGCCAGGAAAAATGTTAAATTATAAAGCTAAACTAAATGTAAAGGACGATAGTAAATTTATAAATAAATCTTATGCAATACCACATTCTAAAAAGGAAGCTGTAGCTAAGGAAATTCAAAAAATGATAGACAATGATATAATAGAAGATTCAAATAGCCCATTTTCAAATCCATTAGTATGCGTAATTAAGAAAGATTCGTCCATAAGATTGTGTTTAGATGCTAGGCAAGCAAATCAAATAATAATACCAGACCGAGAGGCACCTGAACAGATAGATGATATATTGCAAAGGTTTGAAGGAGTTAAATATATTTCTAGTATAGATTTGGTCAGTGGTTTTTGGCAGATAGAATTAGATGAACAATCTAGAAAATATGTTGCTTTTGTATTTAATGGCAGGAATTTGCAGTTCAAAAGACTCCCTTTTGGTTTAAATGTTAGTACTTCTTTGTTTAAAAAAGGTCTAAGTATGGTATTGGGGCCTGAAGTTTTGGAATTTACAACAGTTTATGTAGATGATGTATGCATAGCATCAAAATCGTTTGAAGAACATATGAGACATTTAAGAAAATTATTTGAAAGACTTAGAACACATAAAGTAACTATCAAAATTAAAAAGTCTGTTTTTTGCAAAAAAGGTATAAAGTTTTTAGGATACAATATATCAGATATAGGAATAGAACCAGATCAAGAAAAAATTAAAATAATACAAGATTTTCCCACACCAAAAAATATCAAACAATTGCAAAGTTTTTTAGGCTTATGTAATTATTACAGAAAGTTTCAACAAAATTACGCAGAATTAACTAGTAAATTCACACATCTTTTAGGAAATAATAACAAAATTTGGAATTGGACAGAGGAAGACGGACATACGTTTGAAAGAATAAAACAGGTTTTCTTAGAAACGATAATTTTACAACACCCTAATTTCCAAGAACCTTTCTATTTAAACACAGATGCCTCTGATAAAGCTTTAGCAGCCGTATTATACCAAGTAGACGTAAATAATGAACATCTGGTCATAGCGTTCGCAAGCAGAACTTTACAAAGCAGTGAGGTCAATTATACTGTAACTGAGAAAGAATTATTGAGTATAGTCTTCGCATGTAAAAAGTTTAGAAATTATGTGTTAGGGAACAAAACGACTATACGCTCTGACCATAAAGCGTTGACTTTTTTAAAAAATTGTAAATTAACACATGGTAGGCTTTTAAGGTGGATATTGTTTTTACAGGAATATAATTTGGAAATTGAGTATTGTCCAGGGAAGGAAAATATTGTAGCAGATGTTATTTCACGAACGGATCACAATGAAGTCATCAAGACAGGCGATGAACATTTAATTAAAATTTTTCAAACACAAATTGATAAAAATTTAGCAAAGCAAGATAGAATTTTAAGAAATGCCTTTAAACGTTTAAATTTGGAACAAAGTCAAGATGAATATTGTACAAGAATTATTAAATTATTGGAAGACCAATCTGTTAAATTTAATAAGTTAAGAGAATGTTATGTTATCTATAATGGTGTTTTATTTAAAAAGTCAAAGAAAAATGGAATTCACAAAATTTGTTTAACGAAATCTTTAATAGAAATTGTAATTAATGACTGTCATGAAAGATACGGACATATTGGTGCAGGAAAGTGTTATAAAATATTAAAAGGACTATACGAATTCCCAAATTTAGAAAAACAAATAAAATTACAAATTAGGCCATGCGATTTATGTCAAAAAACTAAAGTATCAAATATAAAAAATGAAGGATTAATGATAAACATCTTACCTGAAAATGTGTTAGATTTAGTAGCAGTGGATTTATTTGGAGAATTACCGACGGGAACTGGTGGGGTTAAATATATATTTGTAGTATTGGATGTTTTTTCGAAATTTATAAAATTATATACTATAAAGAGAGCAATTGGGACAGTTTTAGCAAATAAAATAGTTAATGAATATGTAAAGGAAATAGGGAAACCAAAAATAATTCTAAGTGACCACGGTAGTCAGTTCCAATCACGAATTTGGAAGGAAAAATTAATAAATAATGATATTCAAGTTAGGCACACATCAGTATATCATCCTCAATCGAATCCCAGTGAGCGTTGCATGAGAGAACTAGGTCGAATGTTTAGGACTTATGTACACAAAAACACACAAAATGGCCGCTTTATGTAAAATTTATCGAAAATTGTATGAATCAATCCATACATGAATCCATCAATGATAGTCCGTATGAAATAATGTTTAAAAAGGAGTGTCCTCGTATTTATAACCAACTATGCAAATTTCCTCCGGGAAAAATAATAGATTTTGAAGAAAAAATAGTTTTAGCGAGAAGACATTTGAAATTAAAAGCAAGTCAGCGGAAAAAAATATCATGATAAAAAACTAAAACCAATAAAATTTGAGATAGGAGATTTAGTTTTGGTTAAAAATCACTATCTGTCATCAAATTTGAGAAGAGAAATAAAGAAATTTTTCTTATTATATCAAGGTCCATTTAAAGTTATAAAGATTAAATTAGAAAATGCGTATGTAATTGGTACAATAGATACAGAAATAATTAAAGGGACATACAATGTCACTCAATTAAGGAAATATATTTCATAAATAATTAAAGAATTGGTAATAATAAATTTTAACGTTAAATAAATAATTTGAATTGAAAACAGATTTAAAAAAAAAAATAATAATAATAAATTGTGTAGGCCTAATGTAAGAAAACTTTTAAGGCAAACTAGACTTTTTGAGAATGTTAGATGAAAGGATCATTGGAGATGCAAGATTGTTAGTAAATAACTCTGTATATTTATGAAAGAAATAAATATTAACATTACGTGTTGAGATAAAGTATTGATTAGAAAGAAAGGTTTAATGAGTCTGTAGGAACCGACAATATTTAGAATTGAAGTAATAAGATTTAATATTGAAGGTGGACGTTAATATTGAATATTTAATAGTGTCAGGAAAACTGGAACGTAGTTGCAAACCAAAAGATTTCATAGTCAACTCTTATCAGTAGTAAACAGATAAAGATTGCATCACCATATACAAAGGGGAAGTTGTTTATTCCTAAATCAAGCCTAAGATTCTATTGCGCATAGCATAGAGACTAATATACAGTGTGTTACGAAAATACTGTTCTGGAAAATAAAAAACTTTTGATTCATAATTATAAATTAACTTGCGTTTTCAAATAAAAAATGTTTAAATAAAGGATGATTGATATTAAATAAAGTAAATAGGATAAAAGTTGATTACTTGGAATAACTTTTATAGAATTAAATGTAAATTTCTAAGTAAAGAACTTAGAATAGTTTAAAAAATAAAATTTTCATTTTGAATCTGGATAATGATATGTAGAAAGGATTACATAAGCAATAAATCGACGATGCCAGGAATAAGATTGGTAAAGAAAACATTATTTCAACTTCGGATGATATAATTTTAATGAAATTTTTTGTGAAATTCAAATATTCTTCGTGTAAATGCATTTAAGAAAGAACATGAACATTTTGGGTGGATGGTTGAGAGTTTGTGTAGTCAAAAGGGATTGTTTTATTCGCAAGAATGAGGCAATTTCGGGACTGCGCGAAAAGCGTGTTATGAGTTTGGAGTGTGTAGTGGGCGGTATTTCGAATCGAGTAGAGGTATCGCATTTCAACCACTGCATATTTTAGGGTCATAACATGTTGTTTCGTGTTAGAGTTCAAAGTGTAACCTGAAGGGTACATGAAAAATATTAGAATGTCAGAAGGACTATAGGGGTGAGAAGGGGTAGAAAAATGCATAAAATAATAAAAAAAATTCATGAAAACTAAATAAAAAAGGTATAATAGTAAAAAACAAAATAAAAAATGGAACGTTGGAGGGTTTTATTAATTGAAGTTCGGCCGGGGTATCTTACAACAATTAAAGCAATTTGTCTAATTGAGGTAAGGTATCCGGGCCGAGTTTTGAAAAATAAAATAAAAAAAAAATAAATAAAAATAATAATAAAAAACAAAAACAAAAAATTGTCACACAACTCATGTAAATGAAATATAGTTAAAAAATTTGACAATTTTTTGAGAAGTTTAAGAACAAAGAGTTCTTAGCTTGTATTAAGAAATACAACGGTATAGTAGAAGGAGTTCAAGAGAGAACAAAGAGTTCTTGATTCTATTGGAAAAAAAAAGATTTGGTAGGCGAACTGTCTTTCGAGGCAGGAAGTAGCTATGTTCGAAAAGTGATATGATAAAGGACCTAAAATATCATTTCTAGAATGTAGTGATTTAGGGTTAATTGGAAAACCTACGAAAAAATCCAACGTAGTTGTTTAGAGTTCTGTCACATGTAATTTTGGGCAAAAAACATAAACAATGACTTATGTTTGTAAGTGTCATAAACTTTCATAGATATAAGGAAAAGTTTTTTTTTGGGATCCATTCTAAAAAGTAAAAACAGATGTTGAGGGAAGTAGTCAAGGAACGATAGGACAATGCTTTCATGGTAAAAGGAGGGGGTTTGTTAAAAAACAAAGCCTAGGAATAAACCGGACGTGACAGAAAGGGAGTTTTTATGAAATAAATTGAAAAGTTTTGTAGAATTGTAAAATATGTTGATTAATTAGAATATGTAACTAAATGTTAAGTTGTAAAATGATAATTTGTATGTTTGACGTTAATAAATATTAAGGATTATTTGATAATAAGATGAAAAGTTGTTAGTTTTAAGTGATTTATGGTTTGTAAAATGAAGAATAGTTGGTTAAAGTTAGAGAATCTATGTGAGTACGGTATTTGCCAAGACAGATAATAATTAAGTTTTTTTTAGTTTTTTGATGTTGAATAATGAATAAAGGAGGTTAAGTTTTTGTTTTTTAAAGGAGGGAGTAGTAAATTAATAATAATAAGGGAGATTTTGATGAAATTTATAAATAAAATAAATAATTAACGATTTTTAATAAATAATAATTGAATTTGAAACGATAGATGATTGTGAGAAGTTATTTGATAAAGGTGTTTAAAGATTTTGATGAAACAAGGTGTTAGCTGGGAAACAATGTAATTTTTTTATTTTTTGAAGTTTTTGTACTTAAGTAATTGATGACTAAGGAGATTTTAATGAAGTAGTTTAAAATGAGAGATTTTTTGAGTTTTTTATAAGAAGATGATGGCTTTACAGAAGTATTAAGTAAAGTAGTATTGAAATATGAGGTTGTTCTGTTAAGAAACTTTTATAAAAAGGGTAGTTAAGTTGCATTGATGGTTAATTTTAGTTTTTAAGAAGTTTTTTGAGTACTACGATGATATAAAGGAAGAATGCGACGATTTTAATGAAATAATGGGAGATTTAAGGAATTCTACGAAATACGACGATTATAATGATGATTTTTAAAGGAAGCTACGTTGAAATAAGGAGATTATTTATACAAATATATAGGTAACCCGCGGGACTATATAGGTAAATAATGAGAAGAGTTTTTTAATGAAGAGTTCTTGGGGATTAATGCAGCTTTAATTATTAAAACATGAAAGATTTAAGATGGAAATAATTTTAAGATAGGATACTAAAAGGTGATACAATTGTAAAGAAGTAATTTTGAAATAGATAAGATGAGTTTGTAAGTGATTTTTTTTATAATGATGTTATAATTTTGAATTTTAGTATAAGAAAGGAGTTTTTTGGTAATTGTAAAATCAGTAGTTAAGATGTTATCCCAGCAAAACCAAGAGTAATTGAGAAATTGAGTTAAAATAAATAATAATATAAGATGATAATTAAAAAAATTTTTAAAGTAAATTGAAGTAATTTTGAGTAATAAATAAATAATTTTGTAATGATGTTAATTAATAATGAGAAGTTTTAAATTTTAATTGTATTAAGTTGAAAAAATAATTTAGATGAATAGTGAGAGATAGATGTAGATTTTTAATAAAGGATGTAAAGTATTTTCGTCTTGGCAAAGAGTAAAATGTGGGAAAGGAAATGCAGATGGCAGGAAAATATACAGACAAAAGTCTGGAGATAAGCTTTTGAGTGACAGGATCCGGTCAACAAAAAAAAAAAAATGTTGATGGGAAAGTTTCAGCCAACGAAGGTTGAAAAGGAAATTGATGATGGGTTTTATTATATAAATAGAGATAAGGTTTAGCACTAATTGATTCATATTTCTTTTTTGTGTACGAATGAGTCACGATGACTCAACCAATAGTTAAGATAAGAAAGTAGGATTTTTAGTAAATAGATTTTTTAGTTTTTTTTTTATGAAAAGAGAATCTTTCATATAATAAGTATACTAGAGATACTTATTTTTTTATGAAGTCCTTAACTTCTGAAATGAAGTGTCTTGAACATCCATTGAAATTTTTTTTCGAATTGAAATTTATATATAAAAATTTGTATTGCAATACACGTATTGTAATACAAATCTTGTGGGGTTTTTGTGGTAATGTGAAAAATCAAAATTTATAATAGGTTTAAATTCCGCGGGTGCATGGACCAAGACAGGAAGTCTGGATCATGAATTGTATGTAGTAAATTCATTTATAGGAACAAAATGGATTTTCAAGACAACAGTATAAAAGATCATGTTTAATTTTAATATAATTTAGTTTAATTAATATTGTATGTGATTTGTGAGTTTTACGACGAGTGCGGACTGTTTTACTACAGCCAAGGTGTGACCGGAAAGACTCAATTTCGGAAGTGAGATATCTCGTGGTTTTGATGATCAGTCGAAGTCCAGAGCTTGGAGGGACAAGATGTGTTTTGTAGAGTTGTCTTAGATCATAGCCTCAGCAAAGCATGGTCGGTTTTCTAGTAAAAGTATAGTTTTGAATTGTTGTGTAGAACGGTTGTTCTTTAAAATCTAAAACTAAGATATTGATAGGACAAGTATAGTTTGTAATATTGAAAGAACTGTGTGTTAAAAGGGATTTTTATGAATCACGTGTAATTGTAAAAGACAATAGACAATCACGCGAATAACTATTGAATTCGGTTGTATTGTGGACAGTTATAAAGTAAAAAATGGACTAAAATACTAGTAGACGTTTTCGACACAAACATTTTTTTTAACAAAGTGTAACATAAATGCTTTCAGTAGAACTTTTTCCACGGGCAGAAGAAAGGATCATCAAACAATAGGCTTCTGGTTCACCATTGTGCAAATGCGTTCTGAATCAACGAACTGGTAAAATGTGTTATTCAACACATGAACTTAATTCATTTCTTGTATAAGTTTTAATATGTTTATTTTCTAATTTTATAAATTGATATTTTACATTGCTATTTTTTAATAAAAATTAATTGATGTCTGTTGACGTATTGCTTATTAGAAATGAGCTAAATCTGATTGTCAAATAACAGAGAGTCTGAATCTGTTTATTTGAAAATATTTGTTGCAACATAACGTTAAATTTAATACAAAACAAAGAAAATTTTAATAAGTAAAGTTAAAGAATCCGTAATCATTTAAACTCATTTTTATTTGATTAGTATGTGAGATGAATCTTAAATCTTTCAAAATTTTATAATAAAAAATTCAACTAGTAATTGCAAGTTACATTAAAGTAGATTCAATTTTTTCTTTAAATTCAAATTAACATTTAAAAAATAACAAAATAGACCTTTTTCAAAGGCACAGTCATTAAGAATAAAATATAGGATGTCAATCATTGTTATATGTTATGATATACTTTATTTAATTAATATGTATGAATATCCAATGTTTTATGTTTAATAAATATTTGTTAAATTTCAGCTACAAATGTTTTCATTTCTGAAACCAAGATCACTGTGAAGTACACTGGTAAAAGGACTCACCCCTGAGAAATTTAACAACAATAATAATTAACTTTTTTTTTTCTAAATTGATGTTAACACATCTGGCGCCTATAAGTCGAGCAAAACAATCATTAAATTCAAATTTTAATAAATAAAAAACTTAGTGGAACTCTTCAAGTTCAAAAGAATAAAATTTTCATTCATGAAATAGCTTCACTATCATTAAATATTAACAACAGGCTCATTTTTGAATTATAACAGAGGAGAGGTTACAATATAAATTTATATCCTGTCATATTGGTTCAAAAAGCTGTTATTTGTTAATTACAAGTAAAAACAGAATGAACCCATCTCAATTTTTTTTTTTTTTTTTTTTTTTTTTTTTTATAATAAATAATAAATAATATTTCTTTACTATAATGTAATATAATATATTATAAAATAATATATTCTTTCAAGTTATTTTTTTTTTTTGAAAAACTTCTTAAATTTTGAATAACTTTCTAAATGAAACAGAATTACCTCTTGGCTCTACTCAATTCAAGCTAATTGGTTAATTTGGAATATGGATGGTTATTAAAAATAAATAAATAAAGACTAAATTCAGTTTCTTACGTTCTAGGTTCAAACATTAATAAATAATAAGATATGATGTTATATTAACATAATAACATTAATTTTATTAGAATTTAACATACAATATTGGATCATAATTTGTTAAGATTTAACTCTCTTTTAGAGTTCATGAAATTTGTAATAAAGTTTGTAATATTATAGGCCTCTAGGCTTAGCTCAATTTAACAGAACACTTAGACTCAAATACTACAATATTAATTAGGCTAGATCTCGGGGTAGGCACTCGGCTGGCATGGTTGTGTTATACAATTATAACGCATAAATAAATTGAAAATTGAAATGATTAAAATTCTAAAAAAAAAATTAATTAAAGTTCATCAGTATACAAGAAATGTTGAATTGATAATTTTGAAGTAAATAAAGGCCTTTGAATTTAGTAAATGTTTAGAATAGTTAATTAACAGAGCATACCATGCTCTGTACAGTTCACACTGACTCTAATCACTCATTTAGACACAAATATTATAAAAGAAAACTTTGGATGTTTAATTTGGCTTCTGTACTGTCAGGTCACTACAATGTTACTATATGATTTCTTTTAAAACATGGTGCCTCGTTGTGTTGTGGAGTGGTTTTTTTTTCTATTTTCAGTGAGATCGTTTGTTGAAACTGTTGGGGTTCTTCCGCGGCACTATATAGTACCGTTTTTTTGCTTCTTTTCTTGACCAATGACAATTTGGGGTTGTAATAATCATTTCCTGCATTCGTATTTGTTGTTTTGTATCAATTTTTTTATTAATTACACATTATTTAACTAATTTAAGGGTGATTTAGACCGCGTACATACATATCAGCTGATCTATCTTAATACAAGGTTGACTAAATGACTACATTAGTAACTTATTTCTTCTTCCTCAATATTTTACAATGTTTGCAATTAAAACTAACAGATGTTTTTGCATACAAATAATTTATAAGTAGTGGTATCTTAGAGTAATTTACAGTCTGATCGTTCTATTTAGTACTTCGAAATATGGTTACATATATTTTGGAGAATGGTCGTAGGCCGTTTTCGTGTTTAACATTGCAAACTCACTGTTCCTTATAAGTAGTGATTTGCTTGTAAATAAAGTTTGGGATCTTATGAAATGATTTTAAATAAAGATATGTGATGTTATGGTTGTGTAGTGGTGTGGTTAATTTGTGTGTCAGTGTCTAAATTTTGAATGTTTACAATTTAGAGATAGGCCTATCTTACGTCTGCTTTAGGAATGATTTGTTTTGCAATTGATAGAATATGGGTGGTTTATTAATAATAGGTTGTATATAAATGTCTGCTATTAATACTTATGAATGTAGATCGTTGTATTCTATGCTTAATTATCCAAATCGTTTATTTTTCAATTGACTTAGGTTATGTTGTTATTGGTTAATTTAGGCTAACTATCCTAACCTGTTGCATAAGTTATTGATGTGATTTGTGCTGTTATATCTTGGCTATCCTTTCACTTAGACATGTACTTGTAAGTTGCTGAATATTTTTTATAGAAGAACTATGAATATAAAATAATATTTAATCCAATAGACTGACACTCTACTCTAAATATAACTTTCTGACTCCTAAAATAAATCTAACTGATTTCATTAAATCCTCCATAAACAGCTCCAAAATTATTTAATTAAAGTTGGACTATCTTATATAATGTAACTTTTTTCAATTTGAAAAGAAATTAAAATCATGGTTATTATGTCGATATGAAATCGAAACAATGGTTACTTCTGGGGAAATGTGTATAGAGCTGCTCATTTCATATCTTTTTTTATGTACTTAAATATATTTGTGTTGATTCAATTTTATTATCGGAATAAGCCACAAATTATTTAGCTACAAATTTATTTCTGTTTTTATATAAATGAAGAATATTTTGTTTTGTTATTTTTTTTATTAGTTAATCTACAATATATAATCTGCCTTTATATTTCATTAATATGGTAACCAATAATATATCATTTTTCAGTTTATTCCTGAACGGAATTTTAGATTTTTCTTTTAATATTCTTAATAAGGCATATTTATAGAGAGAACTTAAATGTTTCCTTTTTAAAATTAAAAGGAAGATAAGCAGATCCTATAAATGTAATGCCCAAGAGGTGGTTTTTCGAGCCTTGTAGAAATGTAAAATTGTATTGGTAGATCAAGGGGTTTTATCCGGTAGGGTAAGTTTGTTTAAAACAATTTTGTTACACAAGTTTTCTGAATCTCGTAATTGTGTATATTAGTTATTATCTAAATGTAGGCTAAGCTCTAAAGGGCCTTATGAATGTGTATGTACTAAAAAAAGTTTCCACTTTCATCGCTTGTATCAGTGTCCTCAGCTTTATTATTTTTCTTCAGAGATAAGGATTCAAAGTTACATTTTTGACAATAACTCTTCACTATTTGTAACTGTTGGTACAAATTGTTATCTATAAATTTAATGTGTTATTCACATGTGTAATTCAAATTTAATGTGTTATAAGTTGAATAACACACAAGATATGAAATTTCAATATAGTGAGTTTTGTTTGAGCACATTATAATCCCTATAACAAATTTCTAGTTCCTATCATAATTTCCTCAATCATATTGTGACAGGCGATGGGACTTGGGTGTTGTACATGTACATGTAGAGACAAAATTCAGTTGATGGAATTTTCCTTGTTGATGGTTGATCTACTTTGCCAAGAAAACCTCTAAAATGCCAGAAGAATCATTGCAACATTTTTTAAAGAAAGAAAAGGTGTAGTCCTGGTGGATTTTATGGAATGAGGCATTATAATAAACTGCAGTTTACTGAACATTTTAAGGAAGCTGAGAAGACCTTTTGAATTCAATTTTATTAGTTCTTTAAATTTCCTTTGCATGAGACAGGTCAAATATAAATATACAAGTAGTTAAACAAATAAACAACAATAACAACAACAGTTTGTGTTGTGGTATATTTTTTTTAGATGATAATGTTTGTCCGCATACAGCCACACACACACACAAGGCCTGCTGGACAGTGTTAGGAATATATTTAATTCAATTAAAGTTATTAGGTTAATTTATTAATTTGTAAATTATGTTAGGAAGAACTCATGTTAACTAAGCTCAGAATGACCCAACTATTGTGAAACAATTAAAAAAATGTTGAAATGCTTGACTTGCAACGAAAGTAGGGCACCAGAGGCAACAAAAGATATATAAACAGCCATCACAATATGGAGGGGATCTTTTTGGAGCTTGGAAGATACACGGCTGTGTCGCTAGCCATGGTGGTAGATAGCCTAGGGAGCTTGATTCTTAGACGGAAGGGCAATAGCCCAGGAAATCTGACTCTAGGACAGGAGGACAAAGGAGTTGTTCATATCCATAGCTGATACTCTACAGAAAGTAAGCAAGGATTTTTATATATAAAGTCACCAGTAAATGAAATCAGTAATCTCATTTGTAATAAGAGTAACAATAGTTGGAATACTTCTGGGTTTTGAATAATGAATATTTAGTTTAAGTATTGCTCCTTTTGTATTTGTGCTTAATTGAGAGAAAAGGAATGTAAATTCATGTCAATAATAAAATTAATAAAATACTGAACCACTGATTTTTAATTGAAATTAAGAAGCAAGGCAGTTTTGAGATACTGTTCCTAGCAAATGGTGAATCGGCCGTGTTTTTAGTTTTTACTAAAATTATTTAAAAATTATTAAAGATGTTAAAATATTCTTTTATTAAATATTATTGAATTTGTCAAAAGTAAAGAGAAAAAAAAAAGAAAAAAGAAGTTTTAATATATATAGGTATGGTTGGTATGCATTTTGAAAAATTTAATATTGTCAGTGGTAAAATTTAAGTTAGTCTTTTATGTTTCATAAGCAATGAACTGAGTGGGCACAACAAATACTTATGTCAGGTTTAATGTGAATGAAGTGTAGTGTGAAGATTATATAACATGCTGAGTAGGGAAATTCCTTGGAGTTTGATTGTTTATTTCAGTATAATAAATCTTAAAGTCTATTTGTTTCCTTTTCTCGCGGATGTTAAATGACTAATAAAGGCTTAACGGGGGTTTATTTTTTGTCTTGGTGAATTGAGTAATTATGACAATTAATTGTAAGCAAATGTTATGTCACAAGTCATTCTTTGGTGCTAATACTAATTAGACAAGATAGCAAGGTTACGTAAGAAATGCTAACAAAAGACTTCTTTTGCAATGTGTGTAGCATGAATGCTGGCACAGGGAATCTGATACACTACATTTATATTATTGTTCATCAAGTTTACGGCGAAATAAGGTTCTCCGAATTTTTACAAGGAATAATGATCGGCGAATTGTGGCATTCTAGTAATTTAAGGACGAATTGCGGTATTCTGTGAATTTTACGACGAATTAAGGTGTTCTGCGATTTCTACAGCAAATAATGGTTTACAACGAAAATTTAAGCATGCTAAATCCTAGTTTGCAATTTATCGTAAATGTAAACACTGTTATAAATATTTGTGATAGATTAAAAAATCGCATAGCTATAAAGAATTCGATCTACTTATTGTCGACTGACAGTTACATAAACGGCATGTCAACAATTTACATTGCACAAGGTCACGGCGGTTAGATCATAGACTGCTGACAAATCATTGTGGTTGTTTAAAATTGCTTCTTACCTATTGCGTCAAAAGTCTTCTCGGGAAATAAAATTCACGACAAACTTGACATTACAAATTTATCTTTGTTTTTGGTGAAATAAGTAGCTGAAACGGATATTTATGGGTGTCAGGTGTTGAATTTTTCTTTATTTGTGTAGGAACACCAATAAAAAAATAAAAAAATAAATTTTTCTTAAGAATGTATAGTTTAGGTTAAAATTAAATATATTTTGATTGTATGTGAATATAATTGAAAAAAAGTTAGTAAACATTAAGATTTAGATAAATAAAGAATAATAAATAATAACCATGTTAGGATTTACGAAAATAAGAAGTTTAGAAGGCAAATTTGAGGTTAGATTGTGTATATTGATGAAAAATTGCTAAGGTTTAAATAATGTTAAATTTTTATTTGGAATAGTTAAATAATAATAAAATGGAACAATAAAGTTTAAAATGTTGAAGTATCTGATTTTAAATATTGATATGATTAATAAATAATGACATGTAAGGGATTTTGAGAAGTTTTGGAAATTAAATTTACATTTCAGAAAATTGGATTCTGCATTTTATTTGAAATTCTCCAAAGTACACTGTATTAAAAAACTTGCGACCACAGAGAAATTTTTTATGCTCACTTCAAAGAAAATTTATGTGCATAATTTTTATTCTATTTTTTGTAATAAATGTTACAAACTGGCGCCCAACTTCATTTAAAATAATAACTACACTTTAATAAATATTGAATTATTACACACCTGACCATCTTTTTTTAATTGTCTGGTTAATTGATAGTAAAATCACACACCTATAAATAAAATCAGTAATATGTAATGTAATTATAATGAATAGAAATATAATAAATTAAGAAACTAATATAGAAATAATGATCATATATCATACCCCATATCTTTGTTATTCAGTGATTGAACATATAAATCCCAACTCTTTTTCACCTCTGTAACTTCTTCTTTATGATCAGATAATTGAGCACCAATCAATGATACAATCATCGGATAACCTAAAAATCATACCACCATTACAATAAAACTAAATCAAAATAGATATCACATATAATATAAGCAGTTTGTAGTTATTTAATAAAAAACTAACAAAAATCCAGAATAACCTACAAACCTAAATTATTATTTATTAGTCATAAAAAATGTAATCCCACTGTTTAAAGTATAGCAACCTGGTTTAGAGACAATACCATTATCCATTGTGATGAAATTGGACTTGAAGGAGATATGATTGATTAAGTGAACAATTCCTTTCTTATAATTTATTGAGACAATAAATAATAGACTAAAGTAAATAATTATTCAATCTTAAAATGAAAAACTTATTAATTTTGTGTTGTGGACTGATAGACATGGCAAAAATAAAAAGTATCTATAATTTTTTTCATTCCATTTATAATATTTGAATCATTCTATTTTATGTTCTATTTTAATTTTATAATGTGTTATCTATTATGCACTTTTAAATAACTTAATTTGAATATTTCAAATTTCTGTTATTGTATTAATTGAATCTTTATAAATTATCAGATTTCATTACTATAAATTTATTTGACATATAGTTTATTTTGATTTTTGAATTAATCAGAAATAAATAAACTATTAATTGTATATATCATATAATTTCTTTAAAAGTATTTCAATTTGACAAACCAATATGTGGATATTTACATTTTTATTAATACAAAAAAAAACCTTTTGAAATATCATCATCATTATATATTTATAGCGAGTATTGGAAGGATTTTTTGATTTCCTTATTATCACAAGGGGCAGATAATTTGTTTTCTTGATGAATTGGTTTAAGTCATAACAATGAGCCGATCTTTGCTTTTTTGTAGCCTTTGGCTGAATCCTCAAGCTTTGATGCTAGAGTTTTACTAAGCAGCATACAGTAGAAAAGTCCAGTTTCATTCGTGTTATAAATTTGGTGGGCTGTAAGGTCCTCAGTCTAAACCATTGTTTCAAATTCTTTTTTTACATGGTCACTTAACTACAGAATCATTAGAGAGGCTCTCACCTGTCAAAGTTAATTGCTGTATGTATGGCAATTTTAAAAATGTATCCACGCCTGGCTAGCTGTAAAATTTTCTGGTAATTTTTTATTTAAAGCTTTTTGAGCTAAAACTGGAACAGAAATCGGAACACCACATTTTTGCTGAGCACTGTATCACTTGATCAACACATCGTCCAAGGTTTCATTTTTATTCTTTTAATTGTTCCATGCCACTCCAAAGTGTCTTTGTTATGATTTTAAAACGAAAATCCTCAATTTTGTGTTTGATTATTCTTCCAGTCAGATACCGTTGAAGTTCCTACCCCTAGTTCAGCAGCAAATTTGTTTAGTGATTCTTCCTTGTAAATTCTATATAAGGTACCTAACTTTTTTGTCCACTGTAACAATATTATTTTTTTAACCCCATTTTTATGCACTGAACTACATTAAAAATCTACATTATTAACAAAATGATAGAAAAACACTGTCTAATCTCGTAGCGACTTAACAGACAACTGAGTGGTTACTATACTGTACTGACGATGTGACAAATTGATGCAGTGGCATAGTGTACATGGTAGAGAGCGGGGTTTAGATAAAGGGTGGGTCTATTAACCTTGTCCATTCAAAGATGCATTATCAGGCGAGTCTGTCTAGACTTTAGTCCTTCCACTGCTAAAATCTACATATCAAATACATACTGTAATTATTAGAATGCAATGATAATTGATCAAGAACAGTATATTAGTGTTTTTACGCTATATGGGTCACATTTCAATAGTAACTTTAAAAACATAAATCTGTCCAGATAATCGGTTAAGTTGAGGTCTGGATAAATGTGGTTGTATTGTACTTAATCATTAATTGAATAAGATTAAAACATTATTTTCCAAGTATTATAAAATGTTTTAAGATCTAGCTTACCTTTGCTTTGTGCATAAATTACCTTTGCTTGCAAAGGTAATTTATCTACATTTATAGACACACATTGAGCTAATAACTGTAAAGTTTCTTTTTCTGTAAATCCTTCTTCTACCTGAAAAAAATAAACAAAACATAAATTGCTTTTTCTCGCCAATTGGCAAGATAAAAAGACTTCTAAATATAACAATTAATGAACATAAAAAGAACACGCGATTAGGCCTAACGGATAAATTAAAAATGGAAAGAGGCAAAAATAATACACCAGAAAAAACTTATATAAATGAAAACTAATTGAATGGTTTATTTTATATTGACAGGATAACTAAATATATAAAGATGAGCGAGAAACATTTGACATCTAGAAAAATTAAGAAAACTATTGAATTAATGAAGTAGGGAGGGAAATTTCAATAACATTGATTTGATTGGAGAAAGTGAGCTTTTTTACTATGATCATGATCTGGAATTCCAAGTTATTATGAGAGTAATGGATATGTAATTTACAAACTACTAGACTATTTGAACAAATGTTTGAATGACAGTTAGGGGAAAGTGTATTATTAATATGAGCTACCAAATGACATTTTATGGAACTGCTTTTAGAAGGTGTAGCTAAAGCTTATGATAGAGATCATATGGGGAAATATTATTGTAAATAGTCATTTTTTTGTATTATCTAAACTCCAATGAAAAGATATCCATCAAGAAGTTTAGAGAAAGTATTCTCACAGCACTTCTTTCAGAAGGAACATATTTAAAACCGACCCAGAGGTTGCAAAGTACTCTACCATCTGAATGAGAACATCAAGGTGACCCTTCAGTGAAAAAGAGGGTTAGATGTAAAGTTTGGTTTGAGGAGTGCGGTACACAGGGTAAGACTGGACAAGATGGCATGAAAAGAAAGGGATTTGTGACACATGCAAAGATTTATGTGTAGGCCATGTTTCAACAAAAAGCACCAAGTTAATGGTTGTTTTTTTCTGAAATTTCTATTATACATATTTCTTGTAAATAACTATATGTCTAGTGATATTCATTATATACTATTGCATTTCTGTACTATTGATTTTCTATCACCATCCTGCGGAAGAGTGATATTTTTATTTGTAGGGATGTAGTTTAGTGGTAATTTTTTCCTAAACTTTTTATTATAAATATTTTACATTACTATTTGTATTTCTCATTGATTTTTCAAATGTAAAAATAATAAATAACAATATTTATTTTTATTTTCCAATGAGTTTTTCTATTACTACATATTTAAACACCTAGAATATGTGAATATCCATAAACCAAAATTTTGATAATTTTCTGTTCAGTGGTACACATGACCTGAAACAACAATCGAGTTATGTATCAGATATGATACAGTTGGACTACTTGTAATGAACTATGTGTAACATATTTGATGCACATGGTAGAGAATGTGTTAATAAAAACTGAATTAAAAATTGGAAATAAAAATTCTTCTACTTTAAATAATGCTGTAATTTTGCTGCTTAACCCCAGGTGGGAATAATGACTCAATCTCAGACTAAACTCTTGAAAGAGGGGTAAAAAGTTGTAGGATGGGTGTCTGCCATGCTGAACAGCAGGTTAATCCAGGCTACTCTATATGATGAAATCATCACTGTCAGGGCTAGGCGTGGATGCGCACAGGGAGGAGTCTTATCTCCCCTGTTATGGAACCTGGTAGTGGATAACGTCTAAACGAACAAGGATTCTACTCACAGGGATATGCTGATGATGTGGCCATCGTGGTAAGAGGTAGAGACATGAGCGTTGTTTGAGACCTCATGCGGGCTGCCTTTATCCAGGTGGAAAGGTGGTGCCAGGAGGAACAGCTATCTGTGAATCCTGTAAAAACTTCTCTCATTCCCTTCACAAGAAAAAGGAATCTGGGAGTGAGGTCGTTCCCTAAGCTCTTTGGGCAGGAGGTAGCGCTGGAGAACCAGGTGAAGTACCTAGGTATTGTGTTGGATAAAAGGCTCACCTGGAACCCACAGATAGAACTGGTAGTAACCAGAGCCAAGTGTCTTATGTTTGCATGTAAGAGGGCTGTTGGTAAACAATGGGGTCTGCAATCCAAGGTGGTGATGTGGATATACACCATGATCACTAATCTCCTACGCAGCTGTGGTTTGGTGGACTAAGACGGTACAAGGTGGGGTTGGAAGTAGAATGGATGGTCTCCAAAGGGTGGCCTGTTTGGCCATCATGGGGGCCATGGGGTCTACACCAACAGTTACCTTGAATGCTCTACTGGATCTCCTTCCCCTAGGGGTTTATATTCAGGGACAGGCCAGGATGAGTGCATACAGACTACAGCAAACTGGTTGCTGGAGAAAGAGATGGCCTGCAATCGGTCACTGCAGGATAAATCAAGTGGTCAAAAGGGAAGTGTTAGACATGCCCTCAGATCACATGATACCTAATTTTTCATTAGATAAGCCTTTCAAGACGATGATCTTCTCTAGGGAAGAATGGGAGTCTGGAAGGAGGTTATATAACGAGCAGGATATAGTCTGGTTCACAGATGGCTCGAAAACGGAGACGGGTACGGGCGGTGGCATAAATGGGCTTAACCCAGAGAGTTCCATCGTACTGCGCCTAGATAAGCATGCTACTGTTTTCCAAGCAGAAGTAGGTGCAATCTCTGAATGTATAAAGGAGAATCTAAGAATGAAATACACAGGTAAGAATATTCTGATCTTCACAGACAGTCAAGCTGCTATTAAGGCACTAAACACGACTAGAGTAAAGTCGAAGCAGGTATGGGACTGCATCTCATCATTGATAAAGCTTAGTCAGGTGAACACGGTCACTGTGGGCTGGGTTCCTGGCCACTCAGGTATTGATGGTAATGAGAGAGCAGACGAATTAGCCAGGTCAGGTTCAGAATCCCCTTTCGTGGGCCCGGAACCGGTGTTCGGGATCTCCTATGGACATGCCAGAGCTGCGGTTGAGACATGGATACGGGAAGAGATGAATAGGGCCTGGACGAATTCAACTACTAGTAGACTTGCAAAAAGGCTATTTAGACCAAGCAAGAAACATGCTGAACAACTCATCTCTCTCAGAAGGGATAACATGAGGTGGGTGGTTGGGCTCTTAACGAGCCACTGTCACCTCAGAAAACATCTACACAGGATAGGGATTGCTGCAGACAATACTTGCAGGAAATGTGGTTTGACTGAAGAGTCCGTAGAATACATTCTCTTAGAGTGTGAGGCGTTAGGACGAGCCAGGCTATACTCTCTAGGCCCTCCGGGGAAAGAGATGGAAACCATCCTAGATAACCCTATTGGTAGTATCTGTTCCTTCATAAGGATGACGGGTATTACTGATTGGGTGTAGGAAGGAAATTGGGGCGGCAAAAGATCTCTAGGTCGATGCCGGTGAGGCCTCTGAAAGAGGCTTTCACGGCTCAGAACGGAAGGAGGGAGAAAAAAAAAAACTACAAGATCTCACTCAAATTACGAGATAAAGCTAAGCCTGTGTGTCATCGTGTATGCCATAAGAGAAAAAGTGGACTATGAATTAAAAGTCACTTGAATTTGAGGGAATCATCAGCAAAATTGACTCTAGTGACTGAGGATCTCCTCTTATCATTCCAAAATAGAATGGCAGAGTGCATCTCTGCGTTGACTACAAAGTAGGAGTGAATGAAAGGTTAACAAATGCCCAATAAAGAAAACCAAAGATATATTGAACAGAATACAGAACTCCAAATATTTTTGTGTAAGTGTTAAAATAACATGAACTTTTGAATTTCACAGGCTTTATAAATCTTCAAAACAATTTTATCTTGTGGGTACACATGTTCCTGACAATGTTGACATTTGCAGCCATTTTGAATGTTTAGTTTATTTTCGACAGTCAACAAGGTTACATGTGTTTTGGTGTGTTCAGCAATATTTTACTTTCAAGAAATATGGTTCACAGAATTTGTATTAAGTTTTGCTTGAAAAAATAAATAAAGTGAACCACGACATTCAAAATGTTGACTGGCTTTTGGTGAATTTACAATGAGTAAGACAAGAGTTTACTAGTGGTATAGATGTTTCAAAGTAGTAGAGAATCATGAAAGGACAATGTTTTGCCACCTTTGATGAGATAAAATATTTTACTTCTCTTCAGTTCTTGGACAAAATTGTATATTTTACACACTACATAAACTAAATAAGACTACATATTTTTTTATTTATAACATAATTATGTCAATTTTGTGTATTTTGAAATTTGCATAGTGTATAAATTTGTAAATGTTGCGGACTAAAAACTATTTTTTTAAAAAACATATTTTGTTTTTGTTGGTAATTATCGTTTTAGTCATGATGTTTTAAAACGTCTGTATCTCACAAACTATGAGAGTGACGATAATTTCGAAGGCAACATTCGAAAGAGAAAGAAAAATACTACAACACAATGTAGATGTGGAGTAACAATGTAAACAGTGTGGAGTTTGACAGAAAAGTGGACTTATGACAAATATGACATAAATTTTATCTTCTGCTGCGACAAACTCTGTAGTTTTTTTTCTATCGACTAAATGCAGTAACTTTAGCGATTTAATCAATTATTTCTTTGGTGATTTAGGAACTTTTGGTTAAAAGAATTAGTAAGTACACACCATTAGCTTTACAATGGTCCTTAGATTATTGCAATAGGACAATTATTAATGGGTGAAGTGTTGATTTGTAAAAAAGCATGATTTTACTTTGTCCCTACAAACACGCAAAGTTTCGACAATATATTGTCGATTGCCAGTTCCAGGGTTAGTACTCCTTCATTAAATCTAGGTTAATTAGCTAGGTACTTGCACTCACGACTGTCAGACATTTTTTCAAATTGTCAATACACAGTTAATCATATTTGACATGAATAGTTTCTACAATCATATAGATATTTTGGTTGCTTGTTCTTTAATTATTACACCTGAGCCATATAACAAAATGATTCACTATTATAAAATAATATTACAGTAGAGTCTCTCAAACTCGGCACTCGATAACCCGGCAGTCCGGATTACTCGGCGACCCCGACGGGAAAAATATATATTTCTAAAAACAATGATGTTCATAAAAGTTCGGCAGATCCCAAAGCGGGCATTAACTTCGATCGCTCGAATCGTTGATGGTACTTTTCCCACGTTAAACTCGTCACAAAGCTTTTTTACAGATTCCCCTCTGTCAAGTCTTTTTAACACATTTAACCGCGTCTCAAACGAAACCAACACACGCTTCCGTTTTCGTAACTCGCTCATTTTTATTTACTGTATATACTGTGCGTACCTGTCAAATAAAACTGAAAAGAAATGTTTTATTTTCCATAATGTATACTAAATTGATTCGTGGAAAAAAACGGCCCATCAAACGTTTTTGCAGGTGTATGTCTGCTATATCGACGGGTGCCAATGCCGCAGTATTATTATGCCATCGACAATGGGATACCGCTATCAACAAAGTCGTTTGATATCGCCGCCGCTTTGGTGCCGCGGTGTTTTTACACTGCCGACAATGGGATACCGCTATCGACAAAGTCGTTTGATATCGCCGCCGCTTTGGTGTTTCAATTATAATTTTTTTTTGCCCTTATTCCCGATAACCCGGCATTTCACAAACTCGGCACACTACCGGTCCACATTACGCTGAGTTTGCGGGACTCTACTGTACTACAATTATAGTTTATAATTTAAAAAATTCTTTACCTTAATAAAAGTAGTTACACCTTCATGTTTTTTCATAACACCTACATCATTTGTAGTCACAAGTATTTTGCAAGAAATCTCCAATGCATCAATTACACTTTCCGATGCAACATCATCCAGTACTAGCAAAGAATCTTTGTATTCTGGACTGTTAAATCTATAAAAATATATATTTGCATACAAATTTTGTACACCTTGTATATATATACAACATGTAACATTTATAATAAATAAACAATATGAATTGATGATGGTTTGAGGGATTTGTGGTCCAAAGAAAAGTGAGATCTTAGATGCATGTTATAGCCTAAATGTAATAACTTCAAAATTCGTCCTAGCCTAATAATTTAATTAACTTAAAGATTTTGGAAATTTGAAATGAATAATATAAAGCATATATTAGAATAACTACAGCTAATTTAAATAAAACTTACCATTTCAAAAACAATAATAACAGTAACTTTACTTATAACTTAAAATGATTGAATAAGAACGTTTTATTATTCTTTTGTAATTTATATCATGTTTAGATAATTATTTTTAATTCAAATTCAATGTATATTGTGTATTAGTTAATTTAAATAACAAACTGGTTGAATAGGATAAATTAGGTTAGTTTTAGTGTTTACAACGAATTATTACAATAAAGTGGAACAGTGCGAACTGGCGGCGAAAGTTAGAACTATTGTTGAAATCTAGGCAGTGATATATAAAAACATAAATATATAAAAAGTGAATGTGGATGAATTAAAACTTTTTAAAAACAATTTTAACTACAGATATGTCTACAAACTAATAAATAATGTTAATATACTATTTAAAATGACTATGAAAGGACATTAAGAAATATATATACAGTATATATATATATATATATATATATATATATATTTGATATGTTTGAATGCACGGCCATACGCAAAGCCGATAGTGGAAAAAAAAATATACCAGTTATGGCGGGACTGCATTGTAGCCCGGGTTGTTGGAAGAAAAAGTAATTTTATAAAGAGTCTGAGGTAATACAAAATTTTTTAATATCGTCAAGAATGAACATTTAAACAAATTCAAAATTATTTATTTGGACTTTAGTGGGTATAAAGATTTAATTATTATAAAAAGATTTGAACTGTAAAAATTGTTAATATTAATAACATTAAAATGATTTGTATATTTTAAGATAGAAGTTTAAAAATGTATGATAGTTGCACATTTAAAAAAAAGCCCGAATCTTAAGACCCGAGAGTAAAGAGTAATTTAAAAAATTGAGTTGTTGTTATTTAATAGTTAACCATTATATTTTAAAGTAAAGTTAACGTGCTAGAGCAAGACCCAACTTGACTAAAATATTAATAATATAATAATTGTGTTATTATAATATACACATACAAATATAGTAAAATAAGAAGTTAAATTGTTTAACCATCTACAGAAAAATCATGTGAAACCGGGTCCCGGACAAATCATGTGAAAGTGTATTGACATTTTACTCCACTATTTGCTAGATTAAAAATAAAAAGATTCACTATATTCACATTTTGGTAATGAGCCTTTGGCAATTTTTTTTTATTCATTTTTCAATATGCTATGCTAATACGGGTATTGTTTTGTAAACACCTTCTGATTATTTAATTGTGTTGTTCACAAACATGATGGATAGTGTGTTAATTTTATTTGAAAGTTGTGAAATTCTTGATTTCTTTCTAAATCTACGTGGAACATATACAGATGTAAAAATTTTATTAGGTAAACATGTAAAGTTAAAGAGAAATTATGATAAGTAAAAGAAAACAACAAGTATGATCTACTTCGTTGAGTAGCTGTGTTTAATTAAAAAAATTGATTACTACAGTAATGTATAAACAAATATCATATTCACAAATATAAGTTGTTGAAATATTTCAAAATAACTGTAAATGTAAATGATCTGATTTTATCAAACCATTACTAATTTTAATAATTTTTCATTATTTGAAAGATAAAGGTCAATTTCCAAGATTTGACAACATATTTTTGAAATTCCTTTTACAAGGCTGATCTGTACATGCAATAACAACAATTTATGAACCAAATACCTGTTTTTAAGTTGGGCCTGTGCTCTCTTAACATCTATGTTAAGTTCATCCGTGAAGATTCGTTCATATAGTTCTGCCTGTAATCCCCACACATCATCTGTTGCACTCCCTGCACTTAACCAATACACTTTACCCTAGAGAAAAGTATCAAATATTTCAAATATTTTGGACACCGAGGAATAATTACAAATGGAAATAAATATCTTACATTTTCACATGCAAAAACACATACACTTAACACAAAAATTTGTAAAAAAAATATTCATATAAGAGAAAATAATATTAAAAATGTTTTTGTTCTAATTAAAAAATACTGTAACAAATCCAGTTAATCAAGAGGCATCAGTTCTTTGGCTACAACCTTCTATCTGTATCACAAGAGACAGAACAGTTTCTTTAAGATTCCTAGTTTTAATCCTTCCGTGTGGAGGATTATGAGATAGCAGAAATAAAGTCGGGTTATGCTATGCCAGTTCATTTAGCAGTATAACAGTTCAATATCCTCAAAAATAAAAGAAAAGATGTAACACAGCATATTGGCTGGAGATATCATCTGGGAGTTTGTTGGAATTATCAAGAAATCTATATAAAAAAATAATAACAAAAGAAAACTCATTAAAAAGGGGAACTCTCTTTGGTAGTAATATTGGCACTAAAACAAACCTTTGCAGTTGACACAAATAATCATCTGTCATAATTAGTTCTCACTATAGTTGTTCTGAAATATATTGACAGCTCTCTTCTATACTTAGCTATCCAACCCTACTTCCCCTACTTACACCACTCCCTGCCATAAAATATTGTGTCTAGCTTTCTACTTCGCTTATAGTTGTTAATAATAACTATAAATATGGATTTTTCATATGATTTTTTAAATAATATATAAAACCTTTTATAACTCTTTATTAGATCTAGTACTATTATATATATATATATATATATATATATATATATATATATATATATATATATATATATGAACTAGCCATGGATAAATTGTTTTACCAACTAGTCTAAAGATGTAATATTTATAATAACTTTAATAAAATATAGCTTTGTAAAAATTTTAGTTATGGTGGATAGGACGCTATTAATATTAGTTATATGGGACGTGATTTATGCTATACCAACATAACAACACTTCTCTATACCAATTTAGCCTGTCTAACTAATCTAAACTACCATGATTTACATAATATCCTAACCATTTCTAACTGCCCAAAGCTAACCTAACCTTAGTAAAGTTTCAAATGAGATTTTGAAGGCCCTGAAGGCATGTGGATTAAAGTTATACTAGGGAGATGTACTAATTTTGAATCCATTGAGAAACCATGAAATAATGCAGTTCGTTTACTCACTAATAGAAATTTCTTTATACTTTAAAACTTAACTTACCTTAAAACATTCTTGTATCAGGGATTTGTTCAATGATTCTGCAGCTAAACATGATTTTCCACATCCTATCATGCCTTTTAAAACTAGGTAATGTCCTCGTTTCAGTAAACGCAAATGTCTACGTACATTTTCCAACTATAAAAAAGCAATATGCAAAATTTTTATTTAAAATTATTAATTTTTATATATTTTGTAGGAAATGCAAGGCCATAACAATAAATTCAACAAATAAAAACAACAGGTGATAAGCTCATCAAATCAAACAAAATTACATTTCCAGCCACAGATTAATAGCAAATGTTAGTTGATTTATAATAACAACTATTTGGTGATTACCATTTCTCAAGGGAAAAAAATATTTTGGTATGAACATGATCTTGGTAGTAACCATGTAAACAAGGTTTGTCCGAAAAGTAGGTGTACTGATATTTTATATCAATGTATATTAGACTCACTTGAAGTTACAAAGCAATCTACTTTATAGTACGACTCTTGGTAAGTTACAAAGTGGTTCCAATGTGATTATAGGAGTACTAAATGTCACTAGAGATAATAATTTTAGAAAATTTTGAATGGTTGTCTTCTTTAAACAAAGAGTCATGTCAACAAAATTTTAAAACTAATTGATGAAGATTTTTATACTGAATACGTTGCTGGAATTGAAAAAAAAAAGCGAACACCAGAGTGTAACACACGGGTGTTTTATATCAATATAAACTTTTTAACAACTGCTCAAAACTTGTTCAAGGATCGGATTGCTGCACATTTCATGGGTTTGAGTATTGCTGTGATGGCAGCTAAAATAACTGATTTGCCTTTAGGAGGTCGCTAATAATAAAGAAGATTGTTAATTACATGAAATAATCTGACTTACAATAGAAATAAAATCAAGAAACTATACATGAAATCTTTTTATATTGGTTATTAGTTCAAAGACTAGACAATGTATTACAAATGGTGTATAGTGAGCAGGTTGAATGACATCAGGCACTGTCCCTTCTCATTTGTCTCCAACGACCCAAAGTATTTCATATTATTACAAATTTGGCCAGACTCTTCTAATACATCACAATTGATCTTTTGGAGATGAAATGTGATATTTAGTTTTTAAATTAACTTCATATTATTCTCTGAGTTAATCTTTCATTTTTAAACCTTACTTTGATAACTTTTAATTACTTAACCTTTGTAATTATAATGTATTATTGTATTATTATATTTCATAACAAAAACACTACATAAAAACCAATAAATACAAAATGGACACCTCCATTTTATCTCTTCTGTAACCTCAATATATCAAATCAACCACCAATAAATATGTGAACTAAATTGAAGTACTAGGTATTTAAAATTGGAGACACCTAATTTTAGAATATGGACATAATAATTTACAAACTAATATTGCTAGTAGCAAAGTAAAATAAATAGGTGCTAATTGTTATAGGATTAACAACATATGCTACAGTTGACCCAAATTAATTTTTAATGGGCTGATAAGAATACATTAAGATAAGAATACATTAAAATATAAATTCAGAGAGGCAAATATTTTGTAAAAAGTATATTTCGGAATCTAGAAGCACAAATTAGTTATTTTTATGAAAATCACAAAATTAATATCAATGAAAATTACTGTAACAATACTTTTTCTATACTTTAAATAGAGAACATGAATTTGTCAAAAAAATTACATTGAACGTTGTAGTGTTTTTTTGAAATCTTAAAAAAAAAATCCTTTCCATGAAAATAAATGATGTTTAGATTTGTTAAAGCTTATTTTGTTTTATATTTAAAAGAAAAAATGTGTTTTTAGTATGGGGTAAAGAGAAATTGTGTGGAGTTATGGTGAGTTTTGTCCACATTGTTTAAAGGCAAATATATGTTGTGGTTATCATCACCTTAAAAAAAAAGAAGGTAACTCGGAATTGCCACAACCATACTCCTTATAGATAATTAAGTCCCTGAAGGGAGAGGAATTATGGTGTGTATTGTTTATGTACATGTTTTAAGTTTATACATACATGTGTGAATACTTTCTAACCATTATATCATTTTTGCAGTTTTATTTTGGAGCAGCAAAATATCTATAATTATTTGTTTAATAAACATTTTAATTTGTGTATATGTAAAAATCATATAAATTGATTTATTATTATTATTTAAGATAACTGGGGTTATAGCTTTTCTTTCGCTATTTAGTATTTCGTGGAAGATTGAAATTCAAAACAGGTGTTACTTAAAGGATCGATCCACAAATTTATTTCAAAATGTTTATTTATTTATCAGTAGGCCTAATGATTGTTTGTTTGTTATATAAATTAAACTGGTTTGCTTTGTATTTTTGTTTCAGTTTTAAACTAAGCAATAAAATTAAAATATTAATAAGCTACATAACAAAGAAAAAACAAAGAAATTAAAATATTAGAAATTTTTATTTCATTTGTATGTTACAAGTTTGAGATATTTTAAACTTACCAAACTCCTTCTGGTTACATTGTGAACTGGGATCGGAGGTACACCTCCTTCTATAGCTAATGAATATTCGACATCGGCCACATTATCTGTGTCATTCAATAAATTATAAATCCAAGGATACCAGTCTTTGGTTTCAATTTTTAATTGCTCAAAGCCATTACATTTTTCTAATAATATATCTAACAATTTTTCATTTCTAGCCTCTTTTGTTGTCTGTAAAGAAATAGAAAACACTTATTAAAACAAAACCCCTTAACATTGTGTATACAAACTAATTAATACATGTGTTCTAAATACAGTAATTAAAAGTGTTGTAAATTATTAAAGATTTTTAAACATGCTTTAAAAAAAAAATCTAACAGAAGCTAGGTAAACATAATTCACTTGGAGCAACCATGATAAAGTAATACTTAGCTGTTACAGTTGCATGTGAAAATAACAGCTGTTAAAGGCTATACCATTATTATAAAGGTTAAATAATACAAAACGTATCAGTAATTACTGACATAGTAAAAATAATCAAATACTCAATTCAATTACTCTTAAACAAATTCAACAAAATCAATCCATTAATCAGTTCCCATGAAATTCCATAAAATAATTAAAACTTCTGATCTATATCATACGGTACATTATATTTATCACTAACACATTAATCACAATTTATAAACAAAATGTAGAATGACTTTTCAAAATAAGTATTATTTTTACATGTATAATTTAATTTAACATGTACATTTTCTTTTTTTAGTTTATTAAAAATACTCTTTTAATTAATGTGCAAGTATGGTTATATATAACTAGCCTAGTTACCTTCGAATAAAAACATTCCACCATGTATGACTGAAAAATAATAGCACCTAATTGGACTACACCTTTTTTCATGTAGTCTTGCATTAAATAGGGCCTACCTCTCTTTCATCTTTCCAAAAAGTCTTCCTTTAACAACTCTTGTTCTCTTCCTACTCTGATGCTATTAGAGTATATGAGAGATAGTTTAAAAAAAAGTAAAATCCCATAACACACAGTGTTACTGGCATTTGACTTGTAGTTTCCTTTGTTGCCTCTTGAGCTTTTGTGTTTCCCACAATTCCACAATGCCCAGGTACCCACCAAAATGATACTCCGAAGTCTGTGTATGAAACACAGAATATCTTCAACCTAGGGATTCTTAGAGCACATATCCTGGATGGTTGGTAATGCATTTTTGGAATTGGAATACAAAAAAAGTTAGTGACAAAACTAGATGGAATGGTATTATGGGTTTTCAAAATAATAATTAGTTTGGCAGTAAATCCACTAGAACCTGAGGGTAATCGAAACATATACATCTGATCGGATAAGTAATATGTACAACTGACTTTATTGCCCATTTTAGAACCATCTGTAAAAATAATTTTACTAGATAGGTATTCATGACATATATACTAAAACTCCTCATGATACACTACATCAGGAGTGTTGTGTTCATAAACCTGGATAGCAAAATATTAAAGGTTGGCATAGAGGAATAAAACATGGATTATACTCATTCATTAGAGGAAGTACAAGTCCCAAATTGTTGAGTTGGTAGTTTTTAGATTGTGATTTTTAAGTGAAAAATAGTGATCTGGGCAAGTAAAACATTATTTATTCTTAAGAAGTAAGGTATGAGGTAGACGATATAAAAAAAAAATTTGAAAATAAGGCGTCAACTTTAAGTAAACAATTACCAACTAATGATCTTTTTATTTTACACGTTACCAGTCAATATAGGCTATAGCCCCAATATCAAAAAAAAATTCATGGCAAGACTGAGAAAGGGAAAACAACAAAATGAAACAGAATAGAATGAATATCTAAACGAGGACAGACCATTAAAAAAAAAAAAAAACATGTGAAATGAAATAATATGTCAGCTTTGGAACTAGAAAACACAAAAAATCAAAGTTCGGAAGTGTAGATTGAAAAAGAAGATGGCAAGTATTGGACAGACTAATACACCAAATACCCTAAATCCAGTTACAAAACCCAACAAAGTTTGGGCAAAGCTGTGAGAAAGGTTTATGCAGCTTTGCCAAAAAGCCCTGGTAAAAAAACAGTTGTTGTTAAGAAATTGTGAATAAGACCTTTGCACCAGTCATATGTAAAAGGCTCTTACATAATAGCAAGGATATTGCAAGAAAAATAAAACTAAAGAGCGTGTGACCAAGTTTTATTATACTGACGACATTAGTCGGCAAGCGCCAGGAAAGAGAGACGTCAAGTTGGTTAAAAGTGGTATCACAGGAATAAGACAGAACATACTTATCAGACACATGACTATGAATATTATGGATGCATTTTATGAATTTAAGCAGCAAAACCCATAGTTGAAGGTAGGCCTCTCAACATTCTTTTCTTGGGGACTAAAATTTGTTCTTCTTGCCAGTCAAACTCCTCACAACGTATGTGTGTGCAAGAGGCATCTTAACTTTTCATTTTTGGTGTAAGCCATCAATACTTGTACTAAAAAGTTTCCTTCGACATACAAAGATTAATTAAACCAAGTTTGCTGTGATAAAAAAATAAAGAACATTGTACTGTATGCTCAAAATGCAATTAGGCCTATACAACATTTCTACTTCCAGCTGATGTAGATCTAAGTCTAACAGCCAAAAGGAAAAAGTGGGAAGAGGTTGAGGGATACTTACAGATAACTGGAAAAGTATAGTCTCTTAAAGATCTGTTTTGTGAGATTAACAGTCAATTAACCTCATTTAAGATGCACTGTGGTTAAAAATTCCAGTATGAGTAGAAGAATGCAAAAAATCGAGGAAATGAGTCTGTAGCTGTCATTCAAGTTGATCTTGCTGAAAACACAACTTTGACAACGCAAAATCAAATCCAAAGTGTGCATTGGAATGAACGCCATGTCACTGTATTTACATGTGTCATAGCCTATGGTATAAAAATAACACTAACATACGCTTTCGTTATTAGACCTTAACCTAACAACAGCTGTATTCCCATATTTTCTGTGTTATTTAGCAGTAAAGAAATGCATTTTGGGACATGAAACCTTTCTTCCAACAAATAATATGATCTGATCTGATTACAAGGTAAATACTTTTTCATAATTGTTTATAGAAAAATCCGAGGACACGGTACAATCGATAACTACCCAAAATAGTACCAATTAGAAATTTTGTTTAATGAGTAATTAGGCCTAATTGAGACTGCCACAGTATTCTTTAGAAAAATATTATCAGGGGTCCAATAATAATAAAAAGTATAGCCTAAAGTCAGCAAGTTATGGATAATTTAGTAAATAGACCTATTAGTAATTATGAATTGTACCTCATCACATTTTAGATAATTACTGACCTATTCAATAAAATAAAGTTTTAGGCAACTTGGAAAATGTGATATCAGTACATAATTATGGTCATGGAAATTAAGCAAAATAACCATTTCAGCAAAAGAAAGAAAAACAATTCAAGATCTTATCTTAGGTGACATACACTCTTTACTAGGCTTTGTAGGACGTATTATTCACAATGTTAAAAGCCTAAACACATAACTTTTTTTATAAATTCTAGACTAATTAGAAGTGAAATTGCTAATTAAAAAAAAAGGGCGATTCAAACCTATTAAGGTATGACCTAAAATAATTCACCTATCAGCAATATAACCTCAACATTAGAAGTTAGGTTATAAACATAACCTGCAAACCCTGAAAGATCTATATGAATTATAAAAGTTCATATAGCCTTAAAAGTTATATAAGTATTGAAATTGAAAACTTACCAAAATTTTAATATCGTCATATTCTTTAGAAGTAAGAGTATTGTTTCTATAAACTCTAAAAGTAACATCGTCATGTAAATCTTCTATAATTTTAAGGCGATGAGTGTTTATTATTGCACGTTCTTTACTAATCATTTATAAACTCTTTATAAATTATAAACGAATAGTACTTTCTTTCACATACGCCCTATTATAATAATAAACTTATGATAGGCTATTTAAAAAAAATAATAAAAAACCTAAATTTTAAACTAGCCCTTCCAATACAGCGAATCCTAATGACCGAAGACTGAACCATCAGAACCAAAGACTAAAGAATTGACTCATCACACAAATGTCAAAACTACGTAAGTCAGAGCCTCAGAACACTCACACAAGTATGAGTGTATTGTCGCACAAATACGACAGTATTCAAGAACGCCTACATATAAATTTCTTTGGCGCCAAAAGTACACTTCCTACTTTGAAAAAAACCACACTAATTTACCACCGAAGTCAGTCAAATAAATTCTGAATGGACATGTTGTAGTTTATGTTGATGACACCGATGGATTTACATTCGATCTTTTATGAAAATGCTGACGTCACTTCTTTGTTCTATAATTTCCTGAGATAAATTACAGAAAATATTATCACATATATAGGCTAGTACTAAACGTTAAATTTCTCGTTGATACTACATATATACAGTATGAGTCAAAAGTATGGTGGATACACCCTGTTAAATTTTAAATGGATAAAGATAATAAATAGAAAAATGAAAGTCAAGACACCTTTCTAGGAAATAAAAGTGAACGTTTTAGTCACTATTACAACTTTGCCCATTTCCCCAAAATGGGATTTTTGGGGGCAGCTTAAAATTTTTAAATGTAAAGACCCATTAAGTGACACCTCATTTTAAAGTCCTTGATTAAAGAAGAAGAACAGTGGATACCAGAGCTTTCTATCTCAACCCAGTAACAAAATGGCAGCTCATTGAAATTTTCAGAACTAGGTTCTAATTTCTAATACTTGGGAAATTTACTGTTTTTTGAAAACAATGAATTTGTTAAACATAAAATCAACAGCTATAAAATTAACTTCTTTTTAAAATGTATTAATAATTTGTAATTACAATAGCATAGTAATTAATTACATTAAACAATAAAACGGCTTAAACTTACTATCCTGTGTTTTTTATAACAGGTGTTCAAACTGCTGCCCCAGGATAGTTTGACAATGTCCAAGCTCGTCCTAAAAACTTGAAACAGCACGCTGTATGGATTCACGCGGGATTTTTTAATTTGCGCTACTATTCTGTCCCTAAGGTCATTAATGCACTGGGGTTTCGTTTTATACACGTTGTTTTTAATGTGACCCCACACAAAGTAGTCCAGTGGAGATAGATCTGGTGATCTTGGTGGCCACTCGGTACTTCCTCTTCTGCCTATCCAGCGATTGGGGAAAATATTGTTTAAATACTCGCGGACATGCAGGCCATAGTGTGGAGGTGCTCGATCCTGCTGGAACCAAACTTGATTACAGTTGTTGATTGCTGCTTGGATAGCTGGATAAATCTGATTTTGTAGCATTTCCTGGTATACCTCGGAATTAAGATTGCTATCAATAAAAAAGGGCCCAACAAACTGATCCCTCACAATGCAAAGCCAAACGTTTAGTTTTTCAGGGTTCTGGGTGTGTTGCTCTCTGATCCAACGAGGGTTAACATCAACCCAATAACGACAATTGTGTCTGTTAACGTTACCGTTTAACATGAAAGTTGCTTCGTCTGAGAAAACAATGTTGTTCATTCTAATTGCATTGTTATCAATGTGCCTCATCATCAGTTCACAAAATTCTAATCGACGATCAAAATCATCCTCACTTAGCTCTTGAACTAAACAAATATTGTACGGTTTAAAACCACCGCCATGTAAAACTCTACAAACTGATGTTTGAGATATACCTAACACTAGGGAAACATTTCTTGTTGAGGCGTGAGGATCTTCTATAACAGACTGTAAAACGTCAAGTGACAATGCTTCATTTGTAACCGATTTTGGTCTTCCATGTTTGGGGCGATCTTTAACGCTGCCTGTTTCCTGGAAACGTTGGATAGTTTTTTGAACTCCTGATTTAGATACTGGGTTTCGATTAGGATAAGTGTCATTAAATAAATTCCTTACTTCATCATAAGATCTTACCCGGTCTCCATAGCCTCGCATCATCAGGATAATAAGCTCTTGTTCACTTAAACTCTCCATTTCAACATATAGTATCACAAACACACATTATCACAAAAACATGTCTTAACTTTGTTGATTCCAACCAGAAAATGAACCTGATAATGGACTTCCTCAAAACTGATAAGATAAGGGAGACCTTCCCTACAGCAGGTAATAACTTTAAAACAGGTTTTAGTTTGTAAGAAAAGTGGTTGTCTATTGGGGTCATTTACCACCTGAATGTGGATGTTCATATTTTGCCTCAATGAAGTTTTACTTAATTTCAATGAGCTGCCATTTTGTACTGGGTTGAGATAGAAAACTCTGGTTTCCACTGTTCTTCTTCTTTAATCGAGGACTTTAAAATGAGGTGTCACTTAATGGGTCTTTATATTTAAAAATTTTGAGCTGCCCCCAAAAATCCCATTTTGGGGAAATGGGTAAAGTTGTGATAGTGACTAAAAAGTTCACTTTTATTTCCTAGAAAGGTGTTCTGAGTTTCATTTTTCTATCTTTATCCATTTAAAATTTAACAGGGTGTATCCATACTTTTGACTCACACTGTATATTATTATTAGGTAAAACCAAGGACCCTTATAATTTTTCACGTGCATGTCTATGTTGCAACGAGTCCATGCATAGACAAGACGTCCAAGACGATAAATCCTATATATTTCAAACTTTGTATTAAATAATTAATTTTATATTTTTTGTATAGTCCCACATATAGGAAATATATAACGGTAACAAATAAAATTACCTTAGGGTAATTACAGGGCGAAAACTAACGCATTAAAATTATATTTTTTGGAAATATTATGTGTGGGGTATCAAATAAAAATAAAATTTATTCCATTTACCAAAATTAATTTTATTTCACGAAGATTTTAATGTGTTGTTTTAAGATACTTCTACTTTATAAAAATAACAGTCCCAATTTCGTATCTAAGTCGTATGGTTTTGTCACACACTTGACCCTCATATTTATATATTCGTTTGCGATACTTCACTACAGGCTGTTTCAAAAAGGACTTTACAACTTTGAAAATGAATAAAAAATTATTCGAAAAAGGTACAGAGCTCGTTTTAGTGTTGTTTTAAATGGAAACACATCAAGTTTTGACTCGTGTAGTCCGCTAGTACTTAATCGCGCCGCACAAGCGCTAGTGGCAGTTACGTTAAAGATGGCTGCTTTCACTGGACCCGAGCGTGCTAGCTGTGTGTTTTGGTTTGAAGAATCGAAGTCGGCTACAACAGTTCAGCGTAATTTCGTACCAAGTACGCTAAAGGTCCTCCTAGTAGGCCTACAATTTATGAGTGGCATAGATGTTTTGTAGCAACAGGGTGCTCAGTGAAACATAAGAAATCCTCAGGTCGTCCAAGCACATCTGACGAAGTCGTTGAGCAAGTGAGTCAAAGTTTTGTCAACAGCCCTACGAAATCGACCCAGCGTGCATCTCGTGAGTTGCAAGTCCCATATACGACGGTTTGGCGTGTGTTGAGAAAACGTTTGCATTTGAAACCGTACCGATATTCGCATTTACAAGCAATTATAAACACTGATAAGATTGCCCGTAAGAACTTCTGTGTGGATATGTTAAATCGAGTGGACGAACATTTCTTGGACAACATAATCTTTTCTGACTAGTCAGCTTTTCACGTGGCAAGGTTTACACACATAACTGTAGGATTTAGGGCAGTGAAAATCCACATGAAACATTGCAACATGTTCGTGATAGCCCTACAGTGAATGTTTTTTGTGCGTTGAGCAAGAGGAAAATGTACGACCCCTTTTTTTCCAAAAGAGAACAATCAACGGGATAGTGTACCTTGATATGTTGTAACAATTAATTGTTGATACCACAGATCGATGAGGATGACCGAGAACGAAATGTTTACCGTACTTCATGCAAGATGGCGCACAACCACACTATCTGACTGACGTCCGGGATTTTCTCAATAACCGCTTTCCAGGTCAATGGATTGGCCGTGCTGCGCCAATTGCATGGCCCCCCTCCCCGTTCCCCAGACCTGACACCGCTAGACTTTTTCTTCTGGGGTTTGATAAAAGATATGGTGTACGTACCAACCCCCTCCTTAGCCGGCCACTATATCTGAACTTAGAGCAAGAATTTACGCTGCCGCTGAGCAAGTTACGCCTGAAATGCTAGTGCGAGTTTGCGAAGAAATCGACTACTAATGGGATGTCTGCAGGATAACCAACGGAAGCCACATATAACATCTTTAGTTTAAGGTAAAAAAACTTGAAGAGTTTTCCTTTAAAACAACACCAAAACCAGCTCTGTAACTTGTTTCATTAAATTTATATGAATTTTCGAAGTTTTAAAGTCCTTTTTGAAACATCCTGTATAATAACATACAAATTGAGAATAGCCTACATTTCATGACCAAAACACAAAATTTAGTTATTCTAAAAATCTCCTTTACGATTTAATTGAAATTGTGTCCTATTGTAAGTTTTTTCAGAACAAAAAGAAAACAAAAGTAGACGCATTAAAAAAACAACTTATTAATAATACAAAAAGGAAAAATACCACAAACTTAGATCGGTTCATTGGGTAATTCCGAATTTACAGGAGAATCTTATATTTCTTTAAATGCTGTCTGGTACATTGGTTTTAGTCATGAACCTCCACGTTCCTCAAAGTTAGCGGTGTCACATTTGAGATATTCTATCATGTCAATTTTTTATTTTCACTTTTTTCCTGGAGTTGGCCTTAAATGGTTTATTTTATTAGTATATTTTCACATATAACCTAAGTAAATAAAGAATTAATGAAAGTAATTTAATTTATATAAATGTTTAATGTTTCAATAATCGGAGCATGATTTCGAATATTAGCCTAATTACCTATACGAAGTATAGTTTTAGTGTGGTAATCGTTAAAAATTCAAATAATAGGTAAGATACTAAATTATATATAGAAAAATATGCAGATTCCAATTTTGCTTGTAATGGTGCCAACATTAACTCTTGGCGATGACAAATAGTGAAGATATTGTCAAAAATGTAATTTTAAACCCCGACTTCAAAAGAAAATGTGATATTCGTATAGTTACGAAATAAAAGGCAGAATCAACGAGTGGAGGAGGCTTCCTCCCATATGTACAACTTTGAGGCACCAACACATTGTGAAACAACACTCTTGATTTACCAATACAATGCAACAATTTCTTCGATAACCAAGAAACCATATTTTAGGCATTATATTTAAAGGATCTAGTTGTATTACAATGTATGATTAGGCTGAACAAGTACCATGTTTTTTTAGTACCCAATCAACTTCTTTTTAATTTCCTTAGGGTTACTTAGTTTTGTTTATCAGTGTAAAACTGTTAGTGATAATTTATTTTATCTTCTCACATAGTATAAAGTTTTGTGATAGTCTAGGTAAATATAAAATGATGTAGAATTTTTTTATTTATGGTTTTTATTTTAAGTGGTTCCTTGAGTGAAAGAATTTTTTTTTTTTACATATCTGTCTAACTGTTTTTCGTCCATACTGTGAGTTGCAACAAGAAAGCTCTGGACCAAATTGATCAACTTTGCTAATGTGAACATATTTTGGCCGTAAATCGAGCTATTAAAAAAATAATATTAACCTAAAAATTGAGGTAGGCCTACACAACATAAGACCAAAACAAAACATAAAGATTATTCCAAAGGGACTCTATGATTTAAATCACAATAAGCATCAAACTGTAGGTCCTTAAGAATCCGAACAGGTACTTGGTGGAATTCCATTTTAAGATGACGAATTTTGTTTGTTTGTTTTACCACTGCTAAGAAAGTATCAAAGATAAGACATTATATTTTTTTGTCTGTGGTTTTTCATATTGTTTTGTTGCTTTGTTTGTTGTAATATATCAACAAAATCAAATGTGTTAATTGTGTATTCGTGATATCCGTTATAAAAATTCGTTTTTGGAATGTTATCGCAGCCGTCAAGTGCTGTTGTTTCTTTCATTTAGTAGGCTTCACTTCTGCCCAAAAGGGTAGACTAATTGCGATTAAATTTGCTAGGTGAGCATATTTTTACGATATTTTCAAACGTTTTAAAATTGTTCTAATATCTTAAATTTGAGTGGTATCTCTGCCACAAAACCAAAACAAATTTTGCATTTTTTAAAAATCGGCTCTAACAATTTTGATTAAATGTAACCCCTATAAAAAATACTTAGCCACCAATTCACCCACAATACGTTTAAATTTGATCAAAAAGTTAAAAGAACCTTGGAAGTTTTAATAGTATCTCAAATCAGTCCTAACTTGTATTTTTTTTTTTTTTTTTTTTTTTTTTTTTTTTTTTTTTTTAAACCTTAGTAGAATATAATATGATTGCTACTATTTTAGGCCATAATTATTATCCTTCACAAACATTTGAAATTAGTTTGATTATATAAATAAGAAAATCAATTTCGTTAAACGAATTATTGAACTGAAATAATATTAAACATTATATTTTAATAAGATTAACAAGTTGATGATGGGCGCCATCATGGTACTTACCCAGCCCCCATCATACAAATACATAATACACAAGCAAATCCTCTAAACGTAGCCTAATGCTCAAAAGATGGTTTCTTGGCTTGTAGGAAATTTTATATTGTATTGGTGATCAAAGGGTCTTATCCAATAGGGCGAGTTTGTTTAAAACAGTTGTTATCTCAACCTCAATATTGTGTATATAACTACTGTACTTCCTTGAAGTCGGCTAGACCCTAACGTGCCTCGTGGATGGTGTATAAATATTTAAAAGTCTCCACATAGGCTAAGGTTAGGCCTATTTGATTAACACGACCACACGAGATGTGAACAAAAATTTTAAAAGGCCGCCATTTTTTACAGTTTCAATAGCGTTCTATAAGATTACACTTCCAAATATCATGTTTTTATATTAATTTCTGTGGGCACTAATTGTTGTCCTTACGTCCAGATGACAAGGACTGGCAGACAGGATATTAAAAAACACTTTTTCGATTTCCTGAGATCATAAAACGTTAAAATCAGTCGAAATTGTTTGCTACTATCAAAATAACCTATCCTTCGTATAATAGGGTAAGTAAAACAATTATTTTTAAAAGACAGGAAATCAGGCCAGATCAGATCCTGTCTTAGTTAATCTAAGACTATATACTGCTCATGGAAGGATGTAACATCCACCTTCAGGTAATGATAAAGACATGATCATATACACTTATTTTATAAATTTTAGACTAATTACAGGTAAAAATGTATATTTTAAAAATAAGATGATTTAATATACAAAGTGTATAAGTTAAGCTATTATATAACCTTAGAAAGGAGGAATTGAGTTAAAAACATAACCTGCAAACCTGGAAGATCTCTACAAATGAATATAAAGTAACAATTATTACCGGTAATAGTTATATGTAAACTATTGAAATCCGGTACTTACCAAATTCTTGATAGCGCCATATTCTTTAGAAGTAAGAATATTTTTTCTATAAAGTGCAAAGGTAACATCGTGATGTAAATCTTCTATGATTTTACGGCGGTGAGTCTGTATTATTGCTCGTTCTTTGTCAGTCATTTTTTATAAATTCTTTTACAACCTTAAAGGAATTAATAATGTTTCTCTCTTTCGCATAGCCTATAGACGAGTTCAGTAATATATTTACGGTAGGTTATTAAAAAGTAGATCACCTTTTACTTTTTATAAATATAAATGAACAATTTACTAAACAAAGTATTTACATTTAATAAAACGAGTTATAGGCCTAATTTAGAAGATATTTGTTTTCCTTTTTTTTCTTTCTTTTTTTTTTCATAGAAATAAAATAGGTGATTTAGTTTATTAAACTATCTTTTACTAAAAATTTCATTACAAGTGGAGTTTTGTAGAAGTAAAATACTTTTTCTTGTTATTATTTGCAGATAAAAAACCGCATAGCCTCAAAAATATTTTAAAGTTAATGCTTATGATTTTTCCATAATAATATTAAATTATCACTACCAAAATTAGGTACTGTTTTCATAGAAAAAAACAGCATACCAAATTTCAAAAACCTAGGACTTTCTGGGGTCTAAAGTCTAATAATTATATTTGACTAAAAAGTAACAATTCCTAAAATTCCTACTCATTAACTTTTTAATCCATTTCATTTTTAATGCTTTGTTTCTAGAATTTTATTTAATAAGTGTTAATTGGATACAAGTTTTGACCTTTGTCATCTTAACCCAAATTACTCAAATAAAACCCAAACAAAATATAATAAAAAACTTATTTTACGACGATTTTCAGTCGTGAGTACACTATATGTGAAATTTATTTTATTTATTATTTTGTCTGGAAGGGAAACACCATTCCCGCATTAAAAATTAAACGTCTTTGTTGTTATAGCAATATGAATTATTAAGAAATGAATAAGGTAGAATCGGTTTAAAAGTTATATTATAAAATTGGTTGTGGTTACTTTATTTAAAAAAAATATTCATTTTAATTTAGGTTCATTTTATCCTCTCTATCATGAGATGACATTTTAAAATTCATTTAGTACAAAACTTTATTTGGGGAAAAGTATTTTCCATCTCACTTTTTTACTTAACAAATTTATAATGAAAAGTACCAATTCACATACAAATATACTCCTCAGGGGTTTGACAATCCAGAGGGGTGTAGCCTAACTGGATCTACACTTTTTGTGTAGTATTGGGTCAGCTCTTTATCTTTTCTATCATATTTTTCTTGACCAACTCTTGTTCTCTTGTGACCCTGACGCTATTACAATATTCGAAGGCTAGATGTCTTTATTTTATGTTCTTTCTTTTTTTTATAAGGGTATGATCACCGAAAGATTGTCTTGTTTAAACAACAAGGAAAAAAACACAACAAAGGTTAAGAAGTAAAGTGTAGGAAATTGGTGTCACTGAAGTATATTTATAAATGACGAACTACTATTTGCTGCATCAGTTTATATTTATAATAGGCTACCAATAAGTATGGATTACATAAAGTACAATACTCAGAGACTTACTCATAGAGTGGCGAACCCGAGGGACCTACACCTTACTTATGTAGTCTTGGGTTAGAGATCTCTCTTATAATCTTTTCTATCAGATCCCCCTTGACCTTTGACAAACTCTTGTTCCCTTCTGACCCTGACGCTATTACAATATTCGAGGGCTAGAGGTCTTTATTTTATGATCTTTCTTTTTTTTAAAATAATTCAATGACGACAGAAAGGTTTTCTGCCTCCAACAAGGAAAGAGAACAAAGTATAATGTATATTACGTATATATTTCAGTTGCGTAACTTTTCATTCATGTCTAGTTACTCCAAGGATAATAATATTACATATTATCCTTGTATACAAAGTTGGTATGATGTAAATATCTGCAATCCAATCGACTTGATTCCGGATTTTCTCCTTATGTACGGAATGGCATTAGCTATTGGAAAGGTTACTGACACTACATACTTAGTATAAAAACCAATTTATGTGTATATAATAGTATACAATTTACATTCCAGTACAGTACAAACTAACAGTAGGGCTTAGTTTTTATTCTAATAATTGTTCACTTTTTTTGTACCCCTCGATCTACTTTTTGTAATCGTACCCCATTTTCTAATTTTGCAGTTCTTCAGCCCCATTTTGGACTTTATTTCGCCAAATTAGCAAGACGGTTTTAATACACTTTTTTGAGCTCTAAAACTTTCATATTCTCTGTATTAGGGTGGATAATGTACTTTATTTTGGTTAAGTGTTTTAAAACAAATTTTTATGGGTATTGTCTGGTTAAAGTTAGACTAAACCTCCTTCATGACTATTTTGTATTACTACTATGTATATATATATACACTACGTATAGTCGTACACTTTTAATAAAAAAAAACGAAACCTAATTTAGACCAATAACAACATTTCACAAGTCCCTGACAGAGAGTTTAAATTTAGCTGCTTGGAGGTACATTTTTCTAACACGTAAATACCTTCAATTTGAAATTTGCCTAATATATATATGCTAAAAATTACATTTGTAGGTCAGGTGTACTGATTCCTCTACACATAGAAACAGTAAGTATTATTAGTTTTCCTTCCTTTCATAAAAAAAATGAAGTTTTCTATTTTATAATTAGTTTAACAATAAATAAAACATTCAGGTTACAATCCCTTTAAACTTGATTTGGTCACGATTATAACAAAAAAAGAGAATTAGTTTTTGCTTATAGCCTATAGGCTAAATAATTTAAAGAAATAGTCTAATGATAATGGAATTACTTATTGTTCATACTGTATTCTTATAGTTTATTCGAACGTTTGCCAACATTAGCGTTTATACAACTAATACACGACGTTTCGACAGTATGGATCCACTCTCGTTATCAAGTAAAATCTATATCATGGCAATCACGAAAAGAGACAACATAGCGTAGTTTCTTCTGAACTGTGCTGGAATCTAAACCTGAACTAATAAATTAAGAAAGAGGCCAAGGCTTTCTGCCTTAGTTTGCTTAGTTTTAGTTTCCAACATAGGCTTTGATACTAGAGTATTTTGACCCTTTTCTCATGTTAGGAGTCACTTTAAAACGAGAGTAGATAAACCGTCGTCTACCTATTTAATATTTTCTTGTTGCTTAAAGTTGAAAAAGTTTTTCCGTCATCATTGGTTATCATCATCTCGATGATAGAGAGAAAAGAACATATTATAAAGAAATCTAAGTCATGAACGCCACAGACAAAACTGATGCGATTCAGGCTACCCTGGGTGACATCTACGCCACGATTGTTTTTCATATCTTGTAACTAATATAACGTGTTCGTAATGTACTGTGAGATAGCGATATACTTCGATAGACTTTGGTAATAAAGAAGAAGAAATAGTTTCATAACTGAATATGAAACGGTCCGAATATGATGACGAATCCTATGCAAGATTTTCGTAAAGATGAAACTAAATTCAAAAAGTTTTATCGTTTGAATTTTTCCCAGTTTGATATTACTTGAAAAAAACAATATACAGATTAACCAGATGAGGTGAATAGTATCGGCAATTAATACACAATAGTAGCCTATATTTCATGACTAGGACCAAAAGTGAGCTTTTTTAAGTATAAGCTCAAGTTTAACATGATCGGAGCCGAGGTCGGGAAACGAGCGAGGATCGAAAAGCTTCTTTTGGTCCAAGTGATGAACTATATTTTTCGTTATACTGCAAATAATATAAGAAAACAATTTCACAAAAACTAAAATGTTATAACCTATACCTTCAAATCGATGGTAACAGCTGTTTTAACGGTTATTTACAATCGAGAGTATCGGTTGTTTTTATAGCCTTTACAAACCTTAATTAATTCGTATAAAAGAAGTAACAGCTGATGTTTTAGGTCTTAGGACTAAAAAGCACAACTTTAGCATATATATAAATTATTCGTGTATTGAAAACAGCTGTTTTTGAAGCAATATGACGAAAAATTTATTTTTTCCCTTTAACGCCTCTAGGTCATCGTCCCCCTCATAAAACAAGAAAGAAAGGAGCATAAAATAAAGACAAGCCCTCTAATGCTGTAATATCATCAGTCGGAAAAGAACAAGAGTTGGTCAAAGATAGAACTAATTGGAAAGAGAGGGATTTAACCTAAAACTACATGAAAAATGCTGTACATTCAGTTAGCGTCCTTAAAGTAACAAAAAAGCAATATTTAAATTTGGACGTCAAAGATTTCGATATTTCATTTTCATTATGGAGCTAACTTTAAGAGCTAACTTTAATGTCTGTAATCGATAAAATGTGAACAATTTTAAATATATTTTTTTGATATTTTACTTTACAGTGAACTAACTTGAGAAGAATATGTTATTACCAAACAAAGTTAATTAAATTTTTATTCAGAAAATTTCCCTAAAATATAAACATTTTTTACGGTGGCCGATAAGTACAAAATAGTTATTGACAAGTTAAACACACATTAAAATCATTTTTACGAAATATTAAACCAATTAAGAGGCCACAATTTATTGTCAATTGAAAATATTACCGCTAAACCATATTTTTGTGTTAAGAATGCTATGGCGCAAATTATTATTTTTTCTTCATAGCAAGATAACTATGATTAAAACCAATTTATGCTGTAGTCTACAACTGCACACCCTACAGACAGTATTCCAAATATCTCAAGTGATCTCACAATGGATATTTCCGAGAAAATCTTTGGTGTATTAAAAAAGTCAAATGGCAACTCCCCTGAACGTTTTATATTATCTTATATGGGAGTTTTAAAATTTTGATAACATCAGTCATTTTTCCAATCTGATGATTTAATATTCTTATAGAAATATCTATTTTTTATGGATTTCGATTCTACACATAATTTTAAGACTTTTTTTTATTTTTGTGTATTTTTTTGTATATCTAACTGTTCAGGAGTTACAGAGGCTCTTTTCACAGATCCGTTTTCTGTATTTAAAACAGAAACAGTTGAACCGAGATTAAAATTGGAACGTAGATAGATTATAATATAATAAATACAACTAAAAATTTTAAAATCTACATCTAATAGTTGGCGATATGTAGTGAACAATTAAGTACCTAATAATTAATATTCATGATTAATGTTTTTCAATTTACAGTTTAAAAAAAACTAAACTTCCTTTAATGCAAACCAAGATTATCATCTTTACTCCTACAGTAAGTAAAGAGTAGCAGAGATATCGATAAAAAAAAAACTTGAAAAGATTCTTGGTAATATACTAGAACACAATAGAGTCCATTTTTCAACAGCTGTTTAAATTTAATACTTGTAAAACAAATCGTCCTTCAATGACAACCATTTCTGTAGTGTAAATAAAAATTTAAAAAATGTTTTGATGTAATTCATAACTTAGTTTTATTAAAAGTATGGATTTATCTTGAATACAACTAATCTTACTTTAAAGCCTGATTTAAATTATTGCGACTATTCTAAAAGAAGCCTTAGGTGTGATTTTCAAATTTCTAGTAGTTTATACTATACTATATCTATGGTCCAACTTTAATCTCAACTGTTTTAAGTACAAAAAGTGGACCGTAAAAACTCCTAAATTATTGTTTTTCAATACTTTGAGCCTCTGTAGCTCCTAAACAGTGGATGTATTAAAAAATTCACAAGGATAAAAAAAAATCTTAAAATTGTTTGTAGAATCGAAAACTATCATAAAATTAGCGTTTGGTATAAGAAATTTTAAAGTTGGCTGCTATATAGGAAAATGTCTGATGGTATCAAAATGTTAAAACCCCTAAATAAAACAACAAAAATTTCAGGGGAGTTGGCATTTGATTTCTTAAAAAAATATATATAAAATACTTTCCAAGTAAAACAGTTGGCACACTTAAATCAATCACTCTGTACATCAATCACATAACTTCTTCATATTAAGGAATATCTGAGAAAAGTAATTTGCTATGTAAGAAAGTAAAAAGAATTAGAATAATTAAGTGCATAGGTTTATCACAGGAATAGAAAGTTAAGTTTAAAGAACATGGAATTCCTCTAGTAACGAGAGAGGTTGGCAAAATGTTTTAATAGGCTACTGTCGAAAACGAAATTATTTGTAGGCCTAAAGTAGGGCCTACATAAATAAGATATAGTATTGTAAATCAACAGTAGGCGTACTAAGTTTTAAGCTTAATTGTCTTGTCACCTGTTTTTTGTTTTCAATTTAATTATGCAAACTAGGCTTTCTCTTTTAACTAAATACCTTTTTTCAGGTACACTAAATGATTTTAAACAGTTCTTCAATTGCACAGTTACACTCACTTTCTTCACTAAAATAACCAGCCAAATTTCAATGAAATAAACTTAGAATCACTGTTACACTGAGTTATTTAATCACAGACGCAATAACTACGTTATTAAAATACTCCAAGACTCTATACCTAGGCTACCAAGATAACGAAATAATAAGAGCCTACTTTCAGCGTCCTTTCCACATTCTGGAATACTAAAACTGGAAGCGAGGTAAAGCTCTAGAATATATCTTACGTATAATAGGCCAACCTAGGTAAGGCCTCCTAGACCTAACGTCATGATAGACCAATAGGGATGACCTATATAGACCTAGGCGGCCTTGGTGAGGTGGAAAAAAACATTTCCTCAATAACGTCAATGTATAACTATTTGATTGTCCTGCACGTAACAAAAGACGCTCTGATGATCTTTAACAGTTCCATTATTTAATATTTTAATGTTTATAGAAATTTATTATTTCCATAATTATAAAATATTAATTTATTTTCAAATGTTTTTATCTCTCACATTAACGTTGGATAACAAATGAGTGGACTGATTTCAATCAAATTTGGCATGTGTGTAGCTGCCATGAAACCAAAAGTCAAAATTCCAATATTATCAAAATCGGCTCTAACGATTTTGAACAAATTTAGTTAAATCGTGTGCTTTAAATGTTCCAAATTTATTTGTCATACGAAAAACACAGTAATTATTAGACTTCCATTTTTGTTTTTTCTAACCTATAACAAGAGTATAGTGGCAATTTCAACGAAGTAAGGTGTATATTATTAATTTGGATGTGTCTGTGAAGAAAACTAGTGCAATGTTTTGGCATCGTTTATTTAAAGTACAAGATGATCCGTTATGAAAGAAACGCCTCTTATTTATACTTACATATTGATTTAATCCAGTTATCGGCTACAACAACAATAAAAATAAATGGCTTGAAAACAATGCACAAACTTTCTCTTTCACCCATCCCCAAAACTAAATAAATACCAACCAAAATTATTCAGCAAATAATTTTGTGTGTTCGGTAGTTGTCCCTTGAAAAATAAAAATGAACCAGAGGCGCCATTTTTGAACAAATATATATATATATATTATAACGATATCGCGTTATCAAATAAATAATAAAATAAAGGATAACAACGATCTCTATAAAAAAATGAGTAATTACATGTAATTTATGATATAAGGGGGAAACTAAATTAAATAATAGAAAAATAATGAACAACTAGTATCATCTGGTAACAGAAAATATTATTTTAACAAAAAATAAAATCAAAAGGACATCTGTGCACAACAAATTAGGAGAGAAAGCGTGCAAAGAGAAAAGAAGCCGTTTCGCTAACCTTGTAGTATACACGTGCTAACGTTAAACAATTTGTAACGGTATCTAAAGGGAGATTTTATGTCACGCAGCTGGATGTATAAAAAAAAGAGAAATCTACAGGGTGAGAGACCTGATGGGACACGCTAGAAAGCATAACGGTACTTCTAAAAAAAAAAACATGAGAAACCGACAAAAGGAATTAGGTCGGCCACTCGGAAAACAGCCACATGGTGAAAGCTAACGAATTTAAAAAAATACAGCCACTAGGAAAAAAGAACAACATCTGGGGAGAAATCGAGAATTCAGCGAGCGAATCGGAGGGGTGAAAGCGAAGGAAAGTTTGGGAAGAAGGGAGAGGTTTTTGGCGTCGAAAATTTAAAGAGGAGTCTAAAATCTGGAGTGGTGAGAGGAGGTCTTAGGGACAGAGAGCATTCTGTGGGACAGAAAAAGGGAGTTAGATTGACCACGAGACTAGGGTTCTCTGTGTCAATACGTCGAGAAAATTAATTAGATGAATCAAAGTTGAAAAGAGAGTTAGTAGTTTTAGTCAAAAGTTTGTTGAGATTTTGGAGCAGATTAAAATATTTTGGAAGAATTGTTCGAGAGAAGAGTCGGAAGAACTAATTCATCGCCAGTGGAGACTTCAGGAGGATCATCAGTCCGAATTCCAGGATTAAGTGGTTGGAGATAGTGTGTGGAGTGTTTTGTTTTTTATATATCTAAATCAAATTTAAAGCCATCGTTGTGTTGTGTGTGGAAAGTGTCTCGTCGATCAAAATTGGAAAGCAGTACCAACGATAAGTACAATTTAAAATTCTTGTTCACTTTAAAATTATAAATTCATTTTTCTAAAATAATTCACTTTAATTGAGCCATAAAAGAACCTAACGACCCCAAAAAGAGATAAGAGAATTAATTAAATAAATTAATAACTAACAAATTGAATAAAGATTATAATAAAGTTTAATTTTATAAAGGAAATAATTGTTTGTGTATAAAAAAATAAAAGTAATTCAAATTACAGATTAATTTCATTAAAAATTAACGCCAATTGTGGAAACTTGATGTTTTTTTTTAGTAATAAAGTCTAGCATAAGGAAAGACAATTAGTTAAGATAAATTTGTATATTACATAACATTAAGGAATGCTTGTGGAAATGAAGAAATTTTAGACACTAATGGAATAGATGTACGTTTTTATGATTCTTTGACATGTTGCTTAAATAAATTAAGGTTTGTTTTTTAAGTAATACGTTGTGTCAGGTGTGTTATTTATATTTCCACATTTTGCAAGTTTAGGAACAACTAAACATATAGCAGGTAATTAAAATAATATTGAATTATTAATATCTAATAATAATTATTATTCAAAATATTCAAAATAATAAATTAAATTAAAAATAATATAACTAAACTTGCGTTTTTGTTATATTTGGCGCACCAACGTTTGGGCAAGAATAAATTAAATTAAATTAAAATAAATATAACAAGTAAACATTCGTTATTGTTATATTTGGCGCTCAACGGCAGGGCTCAATTAAAAGTGAAGTTTTAATTGTTAAACATAGAAATTGTAGAATAAGGACATAGACATTGTTGTAGGATATATTGTGTATTGTGTATTGTGTTAGAATAAGAGAATTAGATAGAGATATATGTTGACGAGAAGTAGGAAAAGAGTATTAGATTCAAATATGGCCAATGAAAGTGAAATTTATAACCAGATGGGGCTAGGGAGCGAAAGCTTAAATTTCAGTGAAGAGGGGAATCAAATTGGGGAAGTAGAACAAATTAGAGGGTTAGAAATTGAGGGTAATGTAGAATTCCGGGCGGGGACCAGCGATAGGAATCCAAGGGTAGAAACAGCGGTAGGACAGGTAGGAGGAGACGGTATGGCGGGATTGCAGGAAATGATAAGACAAATGGCCGAGGAGAATCGTAAGTTAGCTAAGTTAGCGGAGGAAGAAAATCGTAAGTTGGCTAAGTTAGCGGAAGAAAAAGCCGAGAAGTTGGCTAAGTTAGCGGAAGAAAAAGCCGAGAAGTTAGCTAAGTTAGCGGAAGAAAAAGCCGAGAAGTTAGCGGAAGAAAACGCGAAAAGACAGGAGGAGATGTTAGGAACAATTCGTGGGGAGTTAAAAAATAGTATCAACGAGGTCGAGGATAGGATTAACAAAAAATTAGAAGAACGATGCGACGGCGTAGAAAATCGAGTCCGAACGGTAGAAGAAACGGTAGCGGAAATCCGGACGAATTTCGAGGGACAAGTCAAGAAAACGGGAGAAGAATTCGGCAACCGAATCCAGGATTATCGTGCGGAAACCGAGATTCGCGTGCGAGAGATCGAGGACCACGGAATCGTTGTCGACGTTAGGCTACAGGAACTTGCGCAAAAAGACGGAGAAATACGGGAGAACTGTGTAAAATTTAATGACGTTAATACTGCTAAACTGGAAGAAAACGCGAAAAAGACGGATGAGGTCGCGAAGAAATTAATAGAGCTTGATAGAAGGTTAAGAGCGGTTAAAAACAACGGAGAGGGATATATACAAGAGCCGGAAATAAGGAACATAAGTTTCTCAGGAAGGGAGCGGTTTCCTATGCAATTCGTAAACGTAATGAAGGAGATTAGTGAGAATATGGTAGGGAACAATATGAACTGGATCGACCGGTACCTGAAGGACGACGCGTATATCTGGTGGCGTTTGCATAGGGGAAACGTGCAAAATTTCGAACAGTTCGAAGAATTATTTAAGGAAAAATATTTCAACGAAATAATCCAGGCCAAGATTAGGGGTCAGTTGGAATTTGGAAAATTCAGAGGTAGAATGGGGGAAGAAGCGATCGCATACGTAGAGACATTGATGTTGCAATGTTCGGAATTAAATCCACCGTTAACGGAGGATCAATTAGTGAACAAAGCGGGAAAGCATTTCCACCCGAATGTGCTCATTGCAATAATTACGCGAGGAATAAAAAGGAAAACAGATTTCATAAAGTTATTGATGGAATTTGAGCATGCTAGAATAGAGCAAATTAATGAGAGTGCTGGAACGGAAATAAACAGAAGGAATTACCAGGAAAAGGGAAATTATAACTACAATAGTAGGCAAGATAACTGGAGTAGACGACCAAATGACAGGCAAACCACATGGCGAGAAGAGGGGCGTAGACCTTTTAACGAAAGGGAAAACGTAAACAAACCTAGTACGAGCAATGACCCGGGCAGCCAAGACAAGAGGGTTGTCAAGGAACAGATGCCTAACGGTCGGACTAATTATATGAAGGACCTTACTTAATCAGAGAAAAATTAGGAAATACTACATATAAATTAGGATATTTACATAAGGATAAGATTAGGGGTACGTTTAATTGTAGATTATTAAAAGCATATCATCACTAGGAAATGAGATTAGAAATAACACATGTCAGGGTAAACAAATAAAGAAATCTAGGTTAGGACGATGAAAAAATAAACAAAGGGGAAGCAGACATGACCCAAAACAAATGGTCAACAACCTACCACAAGAGAACAATGGAGAAGGGATCCATTGTCAAACACTGAGGTTTACCACAATTAACAATGGCATTGTAGGAAAAGGTTTTGGGACAAATAGTTTTACAATTCCACGGGCAAAGATTAAATTTATTTCTTAGCCAAACCAGGAAATTAATTTAATCTGGGGACACTATAACGATATCGCGTTATCAAATAAATAATAAAATAAAGGATAACAACGATCTCTATAAAAAAATGAGTAATTACATGTAATTTATGATATAAGGGGGAAACTAAATTAAATAATAGAAAAATAATGAACAACTAGTATCATCTGGTAACAGAAAATATTATTTTAACAAAAAATAAAATCAAAAGGACATCTGTGCACAACAAATTAGGAGAGAAAGCGTGCAAAGAGAAAAGAAGCCGTTTCGCTAACCTTGTAGTATACACGTGCTAACGTTAAACAATTTGTAACGGTATCTAAAGGGAGATTTTATGTCACGCAGCTGGATGTATAAAAAAAAGAGAAATCTACAGGGTGAGAGACCTGATGGGACACGCTAGAAAGCATAACGGTACTTCTAAAAAAAAAAACATGAGAAACCGACAAAAGGAATTAGGTCGGCCAATCGGAAAACAGCCACATGGTGAAAGCTAACGAATTTAAAAAAATACAGCCACTAGGAAAAAAGAACAACATCTGGGGAGAAATCGAGAATTCAGCGAGCGAATCGGAGGGGTGAAAGCGAAGGAAAGTTTGGGAAGAAGGGAGAGGTTTTTGGCGTCGAAAATTTGAAGAGGAGTCTAAAATCTGGAGTGGTGAGAGGAGGTCTTAGGGACAGAGAGCATTCTGTGGGACAGAAAAAGGGAGTTAGATTGACCACGAGACTAGGGTTCTCTGTGTCAATACGTCGAGAAAATTAATTAGATGAATCAAAGTTGAAAAGAGAGTTAGTAGTTTTAGTCAAAAGTTTGTTGAGATTTTGGAGCAGATTAAAATATTTTGGAAGAATTGTTCGAGAGAAGAGTCGGAAGAACTAATTCATCGCCAGTGGAGACTTCAGGAGGATCATCAGTCCGAATTCCAGGATTAAGTGGTTGGAGATAGTGTGTGGAGTGTTTTGTTTTTTATATATCTAAATCAAATTTAAAGCCATCGTTGTGTTGTGTGTGGAAAGTGTCTCGTCGATCAAAATTGGAAAGCAGTACCAACGATAAGTACAATTTAAAATTCTTGTTCACTTTAAAATTATAAATTCATTTTTCTAAAATAATTCACTTTAATTGAGCCATAAAAGAACCTAACGACCCCAAAAAGAGATAAGAGAATTAATTAAATAAATTAATAACTAACAAATTGAATAAAGATTATAATAAAGTTTAATTTTATAAAGGAAATAATTGTTTGTGTATAAAAAAATAAAAGTAATTCAAATTACAGATTAATTTCATTAAAAATTAACGCCAATTGTGGAAACTTGATGTTTTTTTTTAGTAATAAAGTCTAGCATAAGGAAAGACAATTAGTTAAGATAAATTTGTATATTACATAACATTAAGGAATGCTTGTGGAATGAATGAAGAAATTTTAGACACTAATGGAATAGATGTACGTTTTTATGATTCTTTGACATGTTGCTTAAATAAATTAAGGTTTGTTTTTTAAGTAATACGTTGTGTCAGGTGTGTTATTTATATTTCCACATTTTGCAAGTTTAGGAACAACTAAACATATAGCAGGTAATTAAAATAATATTGAATTATTAATATCTAATAATAATTATTATTCAAAATATTCAAAATAATAAATTAAATTAAAAATAATATAACTAAACTTGCGTTTTTGTTATATTTGGCGCACCAACGTTTGGGCAAGAATAAATTAAATTAAATTAAAATAAATATAACAAGTAAACATTCGTTATTGTTATAATATATATATATATATATATAAGAAATATATTTTTTTTTTAAAGCCTAACATTAGGTTCGCGTATCGTCCTCAGCGTAAATCGTATTTTTTAAACTGGAGCTTTTAATTTAATGACGGCTGTCAAGGTTCAATTTTTGTTTTTGCTCATAATTCACGAACAGTAATGGATTTTAATTGTGATTTAAAGACAGGTTTGAATAATTAATCTTCACATTTCAGATATGGCCAAAATATACATACTAAATTTTAAATCGGTTTTTCTTTTGAACTCTAGAGCATTGCACAAATGATAAACAACAGACTACAGAGTAAAGACGACAGACTAGAGAGTACAGAGTACAGACGACAAATTATTGAGTACAGGCGACAAATTATTGAGTACAGACGACAGACTACAGAGTACAGACGACAGACGAAAGACTACAGAGTACAGACGACAGACTACAGAGTATAGACGACAGACTACAGAGTACAGATGAAAGACGACAAACTACAGAAAAATACTACAGAGTACAGAGTACAAAAGACAGACTACGGAGTAAGAGTACAGACACAGACTATTCAGTACAAACGAAAGACTACAGAGTACAAACGAGATACGAATGATTAGAGAGTATAGAATACAGACTAAAGAGTATAGACGACATACTACAGAGTAAAGACGACAGACGACAAATTAGAGAGTACAAACCACAAACAACTGACTAAAGAGTACAGAGTACCGACGACAGACTATAGACTACAAAGTACAGTGTACTTTGATGTAGATGACAGACCACAGGCTATAGATGACAAACTACAGACTACAAAGTACAAAGTACAGGTGACAGACTACAGACTACAGGTGACAGACAACAGACTACAAAGTACAAAGTACAGGTGACAGACCACAGACTACAAAGTACAGATACGGATGACAGACCACAGACTACATATGACAAATGACTGACTACAAAGTACAAAGTACAGGTGACAGACCACAGACTACAAAGTACAGATACGGATGACAGACCACAGACTACATATGACAAATGACTGACTACAAAGTACAAAGTACAGGTGACAGACCACAGACTAAAGGCGACAGACAACAAAGTACAAAGTACAGGTGACAGACTACAGACTACAGGTGACAGACAACAGACTACAAAGTACAGATATGGATGACAGACCACAGACTACATATGACAAATGACTGACTACAAAGTACAAAGTACAGGTGACAGACCACAGACTAAAGGCGACAGACAACAAAGTACAAAGTACAGGTGACAGACTACAGACTACAGGTGACAGACAACAGACTACAAAGTACAGATACGGATGACAGACCACAGACTACATATGACAAATGACTGACTACAAAGTACAAAGTACAGGTGACAGACCACAGACTAAAGGCGACAGACAACAAAGTACAAAGTACAGGTGACAGACTACAGACTACAGGTGACAGACAACAGACTACAAAGTACAGATACGGATGACAGACCACAGACTACATATGACAAATGACTGACTACAAAGTACAAAGTACAGGTGACAGACTACAGACTACAGGTGACAGACTACAGACTACAGGTGACAGACAACAGACTACATATGACAAATGACTGACTACAAAGTACAAAGCACAGGTGACAGACTACAGACTACAGGTGACAGACAACAGACTACAAAGTACAGATACGGATGACAGACCACAGACTAAAGGCGACTGACAACAAAGTACACAGTACAGATGACAGACCATAGACCACAGACTACATATGACAGATAAATGACTACATAGAGGATAATAGGTTACAGATAATAGAGGACGTACGACAGACAACAGAGTACATATGACAGACGAAACAATACAGAGTACAGACGACAGACTACAATGTACATAGTACAACAGACCACAAACGACAGACTACAAAATACACATACGGATGAGAGACCTCAGACTACAGACGACAAATGACAGATGACATACGCACACTACAGAGGACATACGACAGATAAAGAGTACATACGATAGACTACAAATTACAGATATGTTTGACAGACAAGAGACTGCATGTGACAGACGACAGACTACAGACTACATTTTACAGACGACAGACTACATTTGACAGACGACAGACTACAGACAATAAATCACAGACTACAGAGTAAAGATGACAGACCACAGACGACAGACTACAAATGACAGATGACAGATGACAGACGACAGACTACAGACAATAGACCACAGACTACAGATGACAGACCACAGACCACAGACGACAGACTACAAAATACACATACGGATGAGAGACCACAGACTACAGACGACAAATGACAGATGACATACGCAGACTACAGAGGACATACGACAGATACAGAGTACAGACGACAGACTACAGAGTACAGACGATAGACTACAAATTACAGATATGTTTGACAGACCACAGACTGCAGGTGGCAGATGACATACTACAGACAATAGACTACAGACTACAGAGTACAGATGACAGACCACAAACTACAGATGACAGACGACAGACTACAAAATACAAAGTACAGATGACAGACCACAGGCAACAGAAGACAGACTACAAAGTATAAATTATAGATGATAGACCACAGGCGACATACGACAGACTACAAAGTACAAAGTAAAGATGACAGACCACAGACTACCGATAACAGACGACAGACTACAGACCATAGACCACAGACCACAGGCAATAGAAGACAGACTACAAAGTATAAATTATAGATGACAGACCACAGGCGACATACGACAGACTACAAAGTACAAAGTAAAGATGACAGACCACAGACTGCAGGTGGCAGATGACATACTACAGACCATAGACCACAGGCAACAGAAGATAGACTACAAAGTATAAATTATAGATGACAGACCACAGGCGACATACGACAGACTACAAAGTACAAAGTAAAGATGACAGACCACAGACTACAGATAACAGACGACAGACTACAGACCATAGACCACAGACCACAGGCAACAGAAGATAGACTACAAAGTATAAATTATAGATGACAGACCACAGGCGACATACGACAGACTACAAAGTACAAAGTAAAGATGACAGACCACAGACTACAGATAACAGACGACAGACTACAGACCATAGACCACAGACCACAGGCAACAGAAGATAGACTACAAAGTATAAATTATAGATGACAGACCACAGGCGACATACGACAGACTACAAAGTACAAAGTAAAGATGACAGACCACAGACTACAGATAACAGACGACAGACTACAGACCATAGACCACAGACCACAGGCAACAGAAGATAGACTACAAAGTATAAATTATAGATGACAGACCACAGGCGACATACGACAGACTACAAAGTACAAAGTAAAGATGACAGACCACAGACTACAGATAACAGACGACAGACTACAGACCATAGACCACAAACCACAGGCAACAGAAGATAGACTACATAGTATAAATTATAGATGACAGACCACAGGCGACATACGACAGACTAAAAAGTACAAAGTAAAGATGACAGACCACAGACTACAGATAATAGACGACAGACTACAGACCATAGACCACAGACCACAGGCAACAGAAGATAGACTACAAAGTATACATTATAGATGACAGACCACAGGCGACATACGACAGACTAAAAAGTACAAAGTAAAGATGACAGACCACAGACTACAGATAACAGACGACAGACTACAGACCATAGACCACAGACCACAGGCAACAGAAGATAGACTACAAAGTATAAATTATAGATGACAGACCACAGGCGACATACGACAGACTAAAAAGTACAAAGTAAAGATGACAGACCACAGACTACAGATAACAGACGACAGACTACAGACCATAGACCACAGACCACAGGCAACAGAAGATAGACTACAAAGTATAAATTATAGATGACAGACCACATGCGACATACGACAGATTACAAAGTACAAAGTAAAGATGACAGACCACAGACTACAGATAACAGACGACAGACTACAGACCATAGACCACAAACCACAGGCAACAGAAGATAGACTACAAAGTATAAATTATAGATGACAGACCACAGGCGACACACGACAGACTAAAAAGTACAAAGTAAAGATGACAGACCACAGACTACAGATAATAGACGACAGACTACAGACCATAGACCACAGACCACAGGCAACAGAAGATAGACTACAAAGTATACATTATAGATGACAGACCACAGGCGACATACGACAGACTAAAAAGTACAAAGTAAAGATGACAGACCACAGACTACAGATAACAGACGACAGACTACAGACCATAGACCACAGACCACAGGCAACAGAAGATAGACTACAAAGTATAAATTATAGATGACAGACCACAGGCGACATACGACAGACTACAAAGTACAAAGTAAAGATGACAGACCACAGACTACAGATAACAGACGACAGACTACAGACCATAGACCACAGACCACAGGCAACAGAAGATAGACTACAAAGTATAAATTATAGATGACAGACCACATGCGACATACGACAGATTACAAAGTACAAAGTAAAGATGACAGACCACAGACTACAGATAACAGACGACAGACTACAGACCATAGACCACAAACCACAGGCAACAGAAGATAGACTACAAAGTATAAATTATAGATGACAGACCACAGGCGACATACGACAGACTAAAAAGTACAAAGTAAAGATGACAGACCACAGACTACAGATGACAGTCAGTAAAATAGTTAATAATGTCATGGTAATAATCTTTTGTTTGTGATATTAAATAATGTTGATATAAGGTCACGGCATTAAAACTGTTACATTCTCCTTCGGGAATATATGGCATGAATTATTACTAACGTTCAATATATCAATTTCCGTTTTTACTTTTAATTATAGTTTTCTTGTTCCTAGTAGCCTATTGTATGTAGAATTTAAACAAATATGTTTAAAATGTTATGTGTGTTTTATCATATTTTCTCCGAATTTTGAACACAATGTTTTTAAAATGGTTTGGTTAACATCATTTGGCTATATAATTAAAAAGGATAAAATAAAGCAAAAGCTTAAAGTTTCAAATATTTTAATAATATAAATGAGCATATAAATAATAAAATATTTGAAACTTTAAGCTTTTGCTTTATTTTATCCTTGAATATGGAGTTTCAACAAGAAATATCTGCTATTACATTAAAGTTGATATAATTAAAAAGCGGAAGTTGTTCTTTTAGCGTAATGTCTCTATAGTAGATGTAATTTTATAATATAGAAGAGGTAGGGTCTGGGGGTAAAACAAAATGACAGTTTATTTTTAATTTGTTAGCTATTGCAAAACTTTCTCTTAATTTATACAGTAAAAAATGTATGGTACAATAACTTCCTCACTATTCTATAAAAGATTTTACAATTTCCAAACCGCCAATAGAAATAATTCACAGAGTTTTCATATATCGCTTGGAAACTGGTAAAAATAAGGTATAATCAAATTGCATCTAAGTTCTCTGTAAACGTTATTTAAAATTGCTTATTTCCTTTTTTTTTTTTTTTTTTTTTTAATTTAGTGAGAAAAAAACAAAATATTTCTTTTAGGAAAACATGTGATATCAAAACCAAAAAACGCAATGCATTAATGGAATCGCCAAGTCCTATAAAATATTTGGTAGTCTATTAAAATAAGACCAAATAACCATTACAAATGAGAAATAGACAAAAAGTGTAGGCCTACTCATGAACACTTCACTGTCATGGTGAAGTCAGTGTTCATACATTTAAAAATGTACTCGCCACTATAAATAAAATAAAATATCAGTATCATTTTTCGTACTATTATTATAAACTGTATACAAAATTTAAGATATGTTGATCTACATTTAGGCTTATGTACTTTTTCTGATTTAACTGTTGGCCAAGTATATTTTAAAATGTACGATTTTTGTCCAACTTTTCAAGTTAATACGATAGATGGTATTTACTTATAACAATTTTAGTGTAACTTTATTAGTATATTATGTGATTTGAGAATTGTGTTTTGGATCTCATTTATGGAATAATATTATTGAATAATTTCTCATCTATTTTTTCACAATAACTGAATGTTTTATTTTATTTGCTTTGTTTCTAAATAATGTAAGCTCGGATCTTTTCATTATCCTCTCGCCACTCATTGTTATAATACGTTTTCCGTTATCCTTTCACAAAATGTAGTTTAAGTTAGGTTGTTTGATTTAGATTGAAGTAAACACCATTTCATGACAATAATAACGCAACTGAAGTATTTTTATTGGAAATAGTAGCAGGGACTTCCATAATGTACGATGATCAGAACCGGAAAAAAAGTGTTAGAGTTTGTTGTTAGACTATTGTTAGGAATAAGGATAGTTTTAGTTAGGAATATAGTCTAAGTTCTTTTTAGGAACACAGTATGACAACAATTATTGTGGCAGACCTGGAAAAATGATGAAATTGCTTACCTTGCAAGCAAGGCAGACGTCATTGATGCTGCAAAGACATATAAACCCTTGGGTGGGAGAAAACTTGGTCAGTGGGCCAAGATTAATCGAGGGAGGTGCTGCAGGAATTTTTGAAGATAGCCAGACGGACTTGGCGAGTAAGAGAATCCTGGTAGCATAATTCTGGAAGATAGCCGGACGGACTTGGCGAGTAAGAGAATCCTGGTAGTATTGAGACTTCAGATGAGCATCCATGGATGGCAAGCAGGGTGAGCAAACTTCGTGTCTAAACCTTGTAATTATTTCAGACAAAAGTAATAATAAAATATAACGTAGAATCAGATCTGTGAGTCACAATAATTAGAGTCATTCTGCATTAATAGTAGTAATAAAAGATATTGTATTATTATAATAAGATAGGAGATAGTCATTGTTAATAAAAACTAATTAGTATACTGAACCACTGATTTGATGATTGTTAATTGAAAAGAAAGAACCTAGGCAGTTTGACGGGCCGTTCCTAACACTATTATTAGTGCAATTATCATTGTTGTCTATCAGCTAATTCTTGATCGATATAACGTTGTTTGTTACAATATTATCAGCTACTGGCTAGATGATAACAGAAAACACGTTATAAAAAAGAGTGACGGGAATATAACGGAAAAGAACCAATAGCTTTAGGAACGTTTCGATGTTTAATCTACCCTTGCAATTCGACTATTGTTAAAAATTACATTACGAGAGTAATTGTAATTTTTATAAATGTTGACATAAAATAATAGTCCTAATTTGCCGAAATTCCTCACATACAAAATAATAACGTTTACCACCATCAACACTACACACAGTGGTTCCAAATTCCGTAAGCTGGCCAAAATATGAAAGTATTCAGCGATTTGTCTAAAATTATGTATACAGAGGTTTTTGAGTATGCTGATGTTATTATTTCAAAAAACAAAACGGCGGATAAAAAATGTCGGAAAATTGTTATTTTTTAATAAAAATCGATATGGTGGAGTTTTTGTGCTTGTTGAATTAAAAATTCAACAACAAAATTTATTCACAAAAGAAATTAATACACAAAAAAACAGTTTTATTTACAAAATAAATCAGTACAGAGGAATTTTTTGATTAATCGCTATCTGATGATTTATTGTAATCAGTTGTCGAGTCAACAGTTGAATATTCACTTATATTACATTCCGCTACACCTGGAGGGTTCAGTAAGTTCAGGGTTTTCGAAGATACGGACCCTAAACTTTTTGGGGGTAATTTCCATAGATTCGTAATAAAAGGATTTAACGAAAATAAAAGTTTTCAAAATATACCCTCCGTTTTGTGCGGCTACATTTTCGCGAGATATCTTCTTCAATATTTTAATGTATTTGGTATTATATAATTCTTGCGCATCTTCAGGCATCTGTCCTTTCAGCAATAATACGGAATAAATTATTTCACTGCCATGCATAAGAATTGTATGCATGGATGTTGGCATAAAAAATCATGGATATAAGTCGACAAATTTAGAGCTCTAACTATAGTGAATAATTGTTCAAACCTAACAATATTAATATCAAGACCATTAACTAATAATTATAAGTAAGTATATTTAAATTTTAATTGATGTAATTATTAAAACTTATATATTTTATGTTTCGTACCTTCATTAATTTACTTACTTATTTTACTTATTACTTCATATATTTTATGTTTTATATAATTCAAATAATACCTCAAAATCCGTTATTTTATAATATTAAATTCATGAATTCATTATTTTATTCTTAGACTAAATGTTTTAACTGTTTGCATTTTATGTAAAAAATTGAAGTGCAAACAGATAATTGAAGTTAACTTAATAGCAGATAATTCTTTGTTACATATTTTAATATTAGTGTAATAAATTAGACCACAATAAATTTTTGACTGAACACGACGATGCAAATAACTTTTTGATGTTTGAAATTATTTTAATTTTTATGTTAAATTTTATTAATAATTAATGATTGTTAATTTTTATTTTTGTAATTTAATTATCTAAATTTCACATTACCAATATTATTCTACTTACTTTTAAGCAGATAATTCCATTTTACAGCTTGGAAATCTATTCACTACACTCTTTTCTATTAAAAAATGGAAAGCAGGTAAAAATTCAGCTATTGTTCTCATACGATGGATGATATTCGAGGATTACATTTGAACTGGCCCATTAGCTTAGTTACAAGAGATAAACGTCAACTACCTACTGAATTTTATAACCTAAATACTTACCTATTGAGCTAGAAACCATAAAATCCCAATAACAAAATTTTATTTTTTGACTTTTGGCAATCTTTTCAGGATTTGAAACTACTGTGCGTTGCGTCGATGTCTTAATCTAGAATGCAATAACCTTCGCCGTAATCATCGCCTTAAATAGAGACTCCTTGATACTCTTAATAGCGCCAGGGTCGGAAGAGTCAAGGCTGTAGTGAGGGAGGTGAGAAGGTCATGGCGCCGAAAATGTACCCTTTTAAAAAATTAATTTTGAAAAAAATAATAATTATACTTAGTAAAAGACACTGTCCAAATACTATTTTAATATGTAAGAAATAGCTTCCGTGAATGTATAATAATAAGATGAAGTAACATTATACTCTATACAACTCGTTCATTACTTGACTTCATTGATTTTACCACTGACTTACATGGTTAGCAGGTCATTGACACATAGGTCAAATGTAAAATTAATGAATGTCAACATTCATGTACACATGAACCAGAAAATCAGATTAATGTTTGCATGAACGGTGATAACAACAAAGAAGTATTTTAATAAACCTTGGCTTATATTGAAGACAAAGTAAGAAACATTTTAGTTGATAAAAAATAAATAGATATTTTAGGGTCATCTGTAACTTCGAATAATGCAGAGGAGCTAGAAACAAAAGGCAGAGAAATTCGCCGAAAAATATAGCAAGGGTCATTGATTTGAACGAAATTGGAAGAGAATTTGTCAGTTTTAAGTACTAGGCTCTCTGTTAAAGCGGACCATCGAAAGCTATTCCCTTCCAAACAGGACTATCCCCTGGTTCTGTTGCTTCTTGTCAACGAGGGTTCACTAAACTAAAACTGGTTAGAAAGTATTTAAGCTCTTCAATAAAATAGGAAAGACATACAAATTTGACCATTATTTCAATCGAGAAAATGTAAACTTTGACACCGTTATTGATGATATGTCCGCTTCAAAAAAGAAAGAAAAGTCAATGTTTCCAGACATTTCCCCGTTATGTAACCTGATATGATATAGAAATTCGTCAGAAGCGATTTCAATCAAATGTTGAAGATTTGTGAAGGTTTATAACCCAAACCAAAGTAATATTCCGCGAGGAAAACGAAAATAATAATAATAACAAAAACGGTTCGTCGGATTCTATTTGGTATTTTCTATGGTAATTACAATAATTAATTTCTATTAAGTATTTGACACACATTGAACATTGCTTTAGGTTACAAATCTACACGATTCACCAACATTTGATATAAATTGATACTGTATCGCCCATTTTGAGATTAATTACTTCTATAAATAAATATTGAGGTTGATTTGTGAAATAATATTAGATGAAAAAACCTCGAACACAAGATCTCCCAAAAATTACATTCATTTAATCAAACGCGTTTCAACGACAAAGTCGCCATCCTCGGTGATACATGTGCTACAATACCGAAATTATAACAGCTCATGTATCACTGAGGATGGCGACTTTGTCGTTGAAACGCGTTTGATTAAATAAACGTAATTTTTGGGAGATCTTGTGTTCGAGGTTTTTTTTGTCTATCATTAATTACTTCTTCTAACCGAAAACTGAAAAGTCAATAAATGGTCATTAAGGAAGAAATGGCGACCAATAAGTTTTAATTCAATTTAGAGACTATATTTGAGCTAAATTTGATAAAACTAGTTAAAGCTAATTTTTAGTTTTCAATTTTTTTTGAAATTTTATTTATTAAATATAACCACCTGGCCAAACCTTCCGTACGTTTATTGAAGTGAGTGTCATGAGTATGAAAGATAACACAGAGTTAATTTTTTCACGAAAAAACTACTTAAACATCAATTTTTGAAAATAGTCCAAGTCTAAACATTTGTGTTTATTTCGAAATTATAAGAGTTATTGGGATCATAACGTTTTCTTAAAAATGATCAAGAATTATAGATACTACGGAAAATAGACGAAATATTTTTTAATTGTATGAAAACCTCCAGAAATTTGGAACAGTTATCTCATTGGATAAAAATTGACCTAGATACGTTACTTTGAAAATTAAGCATTTTTAACGACCATAGAGCAATCCGAACTACTCATGTTTATAAAATATCTCAAAAATTAAAATAATATGCTAACCGTATTGTGTAAAGGTATATTAATTATCTATAATTTGGTCTTCGGTTTTTACCTTTACAACTGAAATGATTCAAGTTATGCCTGTTTTTGTATAAAGACAAAAAGTGATATTTGTCTTGTAAACAGTCTGTTTAAATTGAAACGATTTCCTTTTTCGGGTTATGTCCGGAAAAGAATTTACTAAACTGTTAAAAAGTTTGATTGTTTAATCATTTTAAATAAATTGTATAATGTCTTAGATTAATAGAATAGTTCATCTCCACTAATGTTACTTAATTTTATCTTAAGTTAAATCATTAAGTTATATTGTAGAATAATTTAAAAAAACGGATGGACTCATGAGCATTAGCGAAATTTTGAACATTACTCCCGAACCATATTAATTTTACTCTTACAATAATTTTGAACTGTTTTTCATACATTAATCTGTTTTACCGCAGTTAAATTGAAATAAGTTATATCGCATTTATGTCAATGTTTAGTTTGTATAAATACCCATCGCTGATTTCTTCTTGTGGCAGATTTTTCCATATGCATATTTAAAAAAAAAAAAAATTAAGTTTGATAGCTTGTGATTTGGGTTTTGTAAGCGTGTGAACAACAGTTTTGTTCAATTACTTGTATGATTAATTTTACATGTTTAGATATACTAATATATGAATACTGTTGTGCATCTTTAGCTTAAACTATATAATATTATTTGAAATTTATATCAGTATTGTTAACTGTATCCATGGAAACAAACAGACAATTAATTTCCTGCAATTAATTGTCATGGCCAAAATCCTTTATAAAATTTGGCTCAACCACCTCTATTGTTACAAAGCGAGTGTAACTGAAGTGAGATTAGGCCTACAATTCCTTAAATCGTGTGTACTAGAATACGTAACAAAACAGATTTCGCATCTGTATATTTTTCGTTATACTACAAATAATATAAAGAATTTTTTTTACAAAAACTAAAATGTTATAATCTATTTGCCTTCAAATCGATGGTAACAGCTGTTTCAACGGTTATTTACAATCGAGAGTATCGTTTAATATTTTAGATTCTTTACAATCGATAATTAATTCGTATAAACGAAGTAACAGCTGTGACCTCGACCTCAGCTGATGTTTTTAGGTCCTAGGACTAAAAAGAACAACTTTAGCATCTCAATGCATGTATTGAAAACAACTGATTTTTGAAGCAGTATGACGAAAATTATATTTTTGTAAAATAAAAATGTTTACGAAAATGTTGAAGATCTTTTTAAACCACAACAAGAAAGGACGTTTTAAGTTGATTACTTTTATATCCATTTAAATAAAACTGTACTTGTTATATTTTTTTGTTAGAAATATCTGAAAAATATTATAACGGTTGAAATTGTTATATCCTGTGTATTCCGTTTTAAAGGTCTCTGACTTAGCAGTGACTTAGTGACTCTGTATAAATTTAATTAAATTACCCCAACAGATTCAAAACCAGATATATTTGAATAGCTATCTCCCAAAAAGCTGTTTCAGGTAAAAAAACCTGGTTATCAGTCAAAAAATTTCATTTTTATAATTTCCAAATTTCTCACAAGTTATATTGACTATTTTTATGAGATTTTTAAAATTAGATAACTTATAAACTATGAAATTTCACTAGATATTTTTCATTTTGTACAAATTCTTGATCCAGACAAAAGCACAATTATTTTTTTCATAATATTAGAACTGTTTATTAGATAGTAAATTACTAATGAATTCATTATTTTTAAAGTTTGTTTTAATTCTTACAACAACAATTTAATCTTTATTACATTAATTGTAAATATTTCTAATGCTTCTAAAATCTTTTTATCAAATATAAAGAAAAACGCCTTTTTAAACCAATATTTTACCTGTGAAAGTGAAATGAAGGCATACAACGTTCTTAACATTTAAATAAAATACGCAAATACTATTTATTTCATTTATCAACTTTTTTTAGATCTCTGAATGTATTTGTATATAAATAAATATTGAGCTATAATAACAAAACTAGGCTATAACAGTTTAGTTATTGTAGCTTATGGATCACTGAGGATGGCGACTTTGTCGTTGAAACGCGTTTGATTATATAAACGTAGTTTTTGTGAGATCTTGTGTTCGAGTTTTTTTTTCTATCTAATATTATCTCACAAGTCAAGCTCAATATTTATTTATAAATAATATGGCACTCAAGTCATGCTACTTAAGTTAAATTTAAAAGTTAGATTATTATCTGATGATATTTGGTTTTTAAGTATGTGTAGAAACCTAAAAGTGTTCCCGAAATTTATGAAGATAAAATACTCACCAATAGCAAATTTACTAAACATATCGAGGAAAGTGTAATAAGGAAGTAGTTAAATTTTGAAATGAATTTTTTATAATCTAACAAGCTAATTTAAAACTTCAAGATAAATTTAGTTTAATATATTGATAAATATAGTTACAAAGACTTTAACTTACGATTTCGGAAAATGTTGTCTGTAATAAAACACAAACACAACGTAAAAATTCTAAACCTAAATAAGAAAATGAGTTATAGTTTTGTTATTGTAGCTCATGTATCACTGAGGATGGCGACTTTGTCGTTGAAACGAGTTGATTAAATAAACGTAATTTATGTGAGATCTTGTGTTCGAGTTTTTTTTTGTATTTGTAATATTTTTATTTTTAAAACTATTAATTTTATATTGTTGCCAGTTTCCATGTAAACAAAGAGAAATTATTAAATTTTAATAATTTATTAATATTTGAAGAAGATATATATAACCACCTGGCCAAACCTTTCGTAGGTTTATTGAAGTCAATAATTTGAAATTAGATTATTAATATGGAGGATTGACAGCATATCACGTGATCTGTGATCTCAGATATAAACTTTGAAATTTCTTTAGTAACATATTAGACGTGAATATGAAGATTTGCGTGGATATGAAGATGTCTCAAATATAAACAAGTCGATTTAATAGTTTTTAAATTGTGATTTATTAGTGAAAAAAGTGACCCCCGCATTGAAAACATTACTTAGTCTTAAGAAGTAAGGTATGTTAGTAAGCGATAAAAAAAAATCCCAAAAATTAGCAATCACCTTTATGTAAACAAATACTGGAAAATTCAATTAAGTTTTAATTTTTCAAAATTTTACTCAAATCACAGCTGTATGTAAAGTTCCGCCGGCATATACTTATAATGCTAGTGACAACATAGTTTTAATTTATGAAACAGAATTTTCTACACATCAAAAAATGTATCAGCTTATAGCTTACATATTTTAAGCTCATAATGTGAGTAGTGTAACATAACACAGGCCCCATATTTTCATTGTCGTTAAATTTTATTCCGTTGTTGTAACTATTTTTACATGTTATTTATTGTCTTTCATGTTCCTTGCTATTTTGGTTGTTTCTTTCAAGATTGAGACAAATAAACAGGCTGATGGGACTGTAAGAATTGAACCAGATTGTAAACTGTCCCTGTGTTACTTATAGCAAAGTTTACTAAAAAATATCGTGACATATTATATTACATTTAAATATCAAGATATTGATCTTAGTAAGCATAAATACGATTACTTTATGAGAAGTTCGCGTCTATTTAGCTTATCATTATTTTAACGGTGTAGATTATAATAGTACACAATTTACCAAGAAATAATATATTTATCAGTTAGTTCAAACAGAATTATTAGAAAGATGCCATAATAATATACACAAAAAGCTATTTGGTATATACTTTGCATCAATTATATTTATTGGCCTTAAAATTTAAACTTGGGTTTCATTTTAAAGGTGTGTTTTGGTTTCTACAATTTTATTATTATTATTTTTTTTAAAAGTAATATTTTTATCTAAACTCTATTCTTCTAGATTATTTTACTTTTTTGAAATTATAGCTGGAGTAAATTACTAGTTGTTATGCTAAAATCTATAACTAGGACTGTTATTTTTAATATGGATTATATGACTTAAAATAGATTTTGCTTAAATTATGTTAGTTTTTTATTATAATAAGTTTCGTACCGCATTTGAAGTGTTCAAAATATAGCTCCATAATGTTTCGTATATTGATGTAATTAGTAAGCAATGGACATAAGTTTTGTGACACGTTTCAATGCAATAGAATGTAAATATATAATAAACAGTTGTAACAGAATGATAAATATCTTATTCTAGAATCAAAATCTCTAACAACAACAAATTAAAAATTTAAAATATCAGAAAAAACAGCTTTTTTAACAGTCAAACTAAATACACCTTAACTAAATACCAAAAATACATTATTGAATTAAGACATAATTAAATTAAATGTCACCTTTTTAAAATTCATAACACTTATTGAACCTAATTAACATTTGTTTTAAAAATAAATAAAAATAATAAATTTAACAAAAAAGTAGAGATGAATATGACAAAAATAAATATTGACACAAAATGGACGGTCAAAACATGCAAATAACAAACAAAGAAATTTTAATGTAAACAAAAATGTGTATTCTGAATAAGGAATAATTTTTATATAGGACTACCTGCAGAAGAAAAATAAGATAGTTGAAAATTAAATTTAATAATGAATATTAATTATTGAAATTAGCCAAAACTAAATAAGATTTTATGAACGATATTCCATGACCTTGGAATGAAGTGGTAATTTTGTTTATAGTGTAATATGATAATATTATATTTATGTTGAAGTGTGTGTCACAATGTGTATATCATAAATATTGGTGACCCTTAGAATGAAGTTGTATTTTTATATAATAATTCTACATTTATGTTGGACTGTGTGTCACTATTGGTATAATATAAATATTGATATCCGTTGCAATGAAGTGGTATTTATTTACGTGACGATATTATATTTATGTTGTAGTGTGTGTTATAATGTGTAAATATCAATATTGGAGTCCTTTGGGATGAAGTGGTATGTTTGTATCTGGTGTAATGTTATATTATTATATTTATGTTGTAGTGTGTGTTATAATGTGTGTTATGATGTGTATAATATCAATATTGGAGTCCTTTGGGATGAAGTGTTATGTTTGTATCTGGTGTAATATGATATTATATTTATATTGTAGTGTGTGTTATAATGTGTGTTATGATGTGTATAATATTGGAGTCCTTTGGGTTGAAGTGTTATGTTTGTATCTGGAGTAATATGATATTATATTTATATTGTAGTGTGTGTTATAATGTGTATAATATCAATATTGATGTCCGTTGGAATGAAGTGGTATTTATTTTCATAATATTGATGTTGGAATCTGTTTCACAATGTGTATAACTCCAATATTGGAATTCTTTGGGATAAAGTGTATGTTTGTATCTGGTGTAATGTTATAATATTATATTTATGTTGTAGTGTGTGTTATAATGTGTATAATTTCAAAATTGTAGTCCTTTGGAAAAAAGTGTATGTTTCTACCTGGTGTAATATTTTATTATTATATTTGTTGGAATGTTGTCACAATGTGTATAATTTCAATATTATAGTTCTTTGGAATAAAGTGTATGTTTGTATCTGGTGTAGTATGACAATATTATATTTACGTTGTAGTGTGTGTTATAATGTGTATAATTTCAATATTGTAGTCTTTGGGATGAAGTGTATGTTTGTATCTGGTGTAATGTTATAATATTATATTTATGTTGTAGTGTGTGTTATAATGTGTATACTTTCTATATTGTAGTCCTTTGGGGTAAAGTGTATGTTTGCATCAGGTGTAATGTTATATTATTATATTTATGTTGTATCGTGTGTTATAATGTGCATACTTCCAATATTGTAGTCCTATGAGATGAAGTGTATGTTTGTATCTGGTGTAATATGATAATATTATATTTATGTTGTATCGTGTGTTATAATGTGTATAATTTCAATATTGTAGTCCTATGAGATGAAGTGTATGTTTGTATCAGATGTAATATGATGATATTATATTTATGTTGTATCGTGTGTTATAATGTGCATACTTCCAATATTGTAGTCCTATGAGATGAAGTGTATGTTTGTATCTGGTGTAATATGATCATATTATATTTATGTTGTAGTGTGTGTTATAATGTGTATAATTTCAATATTGTAGTCCTATGAGATGAAGTGTATGTTTGTATCTGGTGTAATATGATATTATTATATTTATGTTGTATCGTGTGTTATAATGTGCATACTTCCAATATTGTAGTCCTATGAGATGAAGTGTATGTTTGTATCTGGTGTAATATGATATTATTATATTTATGTTGTATCGTGTGTTATAATGTGCATACTTCCAATATTGTAGTCCTATGAGATGAAGTGTATGTTTGTATCTGGTGTAATATGATATTATTATATTTATGTTGTATCGTGTGTTATAATGTGTATAATTTCAATATTGTAGTCCTATGAGATGAAGTGTATGTTTGTATCTGGTGTAATATGATATTATTATATTTATGTTGTATCGTGTGTTATAATGTGCATACTTCCAATATTGTAGTCCTATGAGATGAAGTGTATGGTTTGTATCTGGTGTAATATGATATTATTATATTTATGTTGTAGTGTGTGTTATAATGTGCATACTTCCAATATTGTAGTCCTATGAGATGAAGTGTATGTTTGTATCTGGTGTAATATGATATTATTATATTTATGTTGTATCGTGTGGTATAATGTGCATACTTCCAATATTGTAGTCCTATGAGATGAAGTGTATGTTTGTATCTGGTGTAATATGATAATATTATATTTATGTTGTATCGTGTGTTATAATGTGTATAATTTCAATATTGTAGTCCTATGAGATGAAGTGTATGTTTGTATCAGATGTAATATGATGATATTATATTTATGTTGTAGTGTGTGTTATAATGTGTATAATTTCAATATTGTAGTCCTATGAGATGAAGTATATGTTTGTATCTGGTGTAATATGATAATATTATATTTATGTTGTAGTGTGTGTTAAAATGTGTATAATTTCAATATTGTTGTCCGTTGGATTGAAGTGGTATTTATGTACATGATAATATTATATTTATGTTGGAATGTGCGTCATAATGTTTATAATTTCAATATTGTAGTCATTTAGGATGAAGTGTATGTTTGTATCTGGTGTAATGTTATAATATTATATTTATGTTGTAGTGTGTTATAATGTGTATAATTTCAATATTGTTGTCCGTTGGAATGAAGTGGTATTTATGTACATGATAATATTATATTTATGTTGGAATGTGCGTCATAATGTTTATAATTTCAATATTGTAGTCCTTTGGGATGAAGTGTATGTTTGTACCTAGTGTAATATTTTATTATTATATTTGTTGAAATGTTGTCACAATGTGTATAATTTCAATATTATGGTTCTTTGGAATAAAGTGTATGTTTGTATCTGGTGTAGTATGACAATATTATATTTACGTTGTAGTGTGTGTTATAATGTGTATAATTTCAATATTGTAGTCTTTGGGATGAAGTGTATGTTTGTATCTGGTGTAATGTTATAATATTATATTTATGTTGTAGTGTGTGTTATAATGTGTATACTTTCTATATTGTAGTCCTTTGGGGTAAAGTGTATGTTTGTATCAGGTGTAATGTTATATTATTATATTTATGTTGTATCGTGTGTTATAATGTGTATAATTTCAATATTGTAGTCCTATGAGATGAAGTGTATGTTTGTATCTGGTGTAATATGATAATATTATATTTATGTTTTAGTGTGTGTTAAAATGTGTATAATTTCAATATTGTTGTCCGTTGGATTGAAGTGGTATTTATGTACATGATAATATTATATTTATGTTGGAATGTGCGTCATAATGTTTATAATTTTAATATTGTAGTCATTTAGGATGAAGTGTATGTTTGTATCTGGTGTAATGTTATAATATTATATTTATGTTGTAGTGTGTTATAATGTGTATAATTTCAATATTGTTGTCCGTTGGAATGAAGTGGTATTTATGTACATGATAATATTATATTTATGTTGGAATGTGCGTCATAATGTTTATAATTTCAATATTGTAGTCCTTTGGGATGAAGTGTATGTTTGTACCTAGTGTAATATTTTATTATTATATTTGTTGAAATGTTGTCACAATGTGTATAATTTCAATATTATGGTTCTTTGGAATAAAGTGTATGTTTGTATCTGGTGTAGTATGACAATATTATATTTACGTTGTAGTGTGTGTTATAATGTGTATAATTTCAATATTGTAGTCTTTGGGATGAAGTGTATGTTTGTATCTGGTGTAATGTTATAATATTATATTTATGTTGTAGTGTGTGTTATAATGTGTATACTTTCTATATTGTAGTCCTTTGGGGTAAAGTGTATGTTTGTATCAGGTGTAATGTTATATTATTATATTTATGTTGTATCGTGTGTTATAATGTGTATAATTTCAATATTGTAGTCCTATGAGATGAAGTGTATGTTTGTATCTGGTGTAATATGATAATATTATATTTATGTTTTAGTGTGTGTTAAAATGTGTATAATTTCAATATTGTTGTCCGTTGGATTGAAGTGGTATTTATGTACATGATAATATTATATTTATGTTGGAATGTGCGTCATAATGTTTATAATTTCAATATTTTAGTCATTTAGGATGAAGTGTATGTTTGTATCTGGTGTAATGTTATAATATTATATTTATGTTGTAGTGTGTTATAATGTGTATAATTTCAATATTGTTGTCCGTTGGAATGAAGTGGTATTTATGTACATGATAATATTATATTTATGTTGGAAAGTGAGTCATAATGTTTATAATTTCAATATTGTAGTCCTTTGGGATGAAGTGTATGTTTGTATCTGGTGTAATGTTATAATGTGTATAATTTCAATATTGTAGTCCTTAGGGATAAAGTGTATGATGGTATCTTGTGTAATATGATAATAATTATTATATTTATGTTGTAATGTGTGTCACAATGTTTTTAATTTTAATATTGTAGTCCTTTGGGATTAAGTGTATGTTTGTATCAGGTGTAATGTTATAATATTATAATTATTATATTTATGTTGTAGTGTGTGTTATATTGTGTATAATTTCAATATTGGATTCATTTGGGATAAAGTGGTAATTATTTACATGATAATATTATATTTATGTTGGAGCGTGTGTCACAATGTGTATAACCGAAATATTAGTATCTCTTGGGATGATGTGGTATGTTAGTATAAGGTATATGATGTACTCTATACACTATATTATTGTATATATAATGTAATGAAATATACATAGGTAGTGGTGCTTAATCTAATTAATTGAATGATTATGAACATTGTTATATCATTTGAATATCAATATAACATAAAAAATAATCACTCAAACTAGTTTTACAACTATGTAACCATATTCTTCAATACACAATATACAATAAACAACTTTATCAGTTGTAGTTGCTGTAACCATGTGCATGGAATAGCGTTTAAATTAAAGCATGGCATGAGTTTCACTAATTTAACATGTTATTGTAAGATTTGTGTGAAGAATAATTAATTACATGTAGAAAAGTTAATTTGTTCTCACAACTAGTCAAGGTCATTTTTTGTATCTGTTTATGTTACTTTTCTTAGCCACGATGTCTCCAGCTTATTCCATAATATTACTAAAACACACAAAAACAATACTTTAGCAAGTCATCAAATTTGAGTTAAATCAACGGAATATTAAAATTACACAGATTTCTCTTAAAACCAATTGAAAATCAAGAATTGGGAAAGATTTTGATCAATTTTTGTCTAAATATAGCCTCTAAGGCCCCAAACGAAATTATTTGATAACCATTTCAATCAACAATCCCAATTCCTGAAATTACCTCTTAGTAGATGTAAAAGAACCATGCAATAGTAAAAGTTTGAATATATCTAAATAGGCGCTAGCAATTTCGACCAAGTGTTGGCAAATCTTGAAGCTTTTTTTAAAAAAAACAGTAGTTTGACAAACCGTAAATGTAAATGCAAAAAAAAAAATTGTGAATAATTAAAAAAAATAACTACATTAGAGTAGATAAAATAATTATATTTCATTTTTTCCCCTAAGGTAGATTTCCCAATCTAGAATAACCATATCTTACAAACTTAAAAACCACATATATCAAATTTAAACAAAATCTGTCCAGCTGTTTAGTCAGCTGACTCGCAAGGAGAGGGTAACTTACCAGGGATATCTCATGACTTGGTATCGTACCAATACACTTTGAAGTATCAAAGTATCAATAAAGACTTCGTTTACGTAAAATTTTATCAAAAAAATTGGAAACGAAGTCTGGAAAAAAGCTGGAATATCCTTAATCCAGCTATCTGAGATTAGATTTTTTAGATGCTGCATTGCAAATAGTGTATCTAATATTCAAAGTTTGTAGACGACAATCAAAATTAAAAGAAAACAACTATATACGTTTTAGTTTCCAACTACTCCAAAGATGTAATTGGCCTTTATAGCCCAAATATCTTCATTGTACATATTTATGTACTTCGAAAACCGATATTAGAATTTCAAGAATTTTCAAACATAAAAAATTGTCATAAAAAAGGCATTTAAGTACACTGTTCCTACTTTAGATCCATATGAAATACATGGAAAACCCATCTTTTCCCTTTCATATTTTGATCAAAATAGTGTTTTCCTCAATTATGGGAAGGGACAAGGAGGTTTATTGTTTCTTTGTTGGTTTAAAAGCTTGCTCTTTATCTCACTGCTGTTCCAAATAGTGAGCCACAAAGTATACACACTTTTAATGGCGATCATTTCCCCGTCTATTACAAATTCCCCATTTTTATTAACAGACGGAGTAAAGACGTTGAGAAAAAATGATGAAAACGCAAAATTATAAAATGTAACATATTGCATCCCAGAATAATTATTGGATTCAAACGTTATCGTTTCTTCCATTTCTACAAGATATGAAAGAAGTAATCCTCAAACATTCTTAGGATACCATACTCAGAGGTATAAAAACCAATACTGTGTAGATATAAATGAGAATAAAAGTAGTTTTTAAAAATGTAGGTATTCCGAAATGCGTCAAATAGTAATAAGAGTGCAATGAATAAATGAATATTTATTATCTTCATCTGTGGTTTATTTTCGCCAAAAAATAAATGTCAACGAAACTCGACACATATTTTCAAATGGTTAATGACATAAATACGAATCATTTAGAAAATGGAAAGTATTATTCACTCATTTCAGAATGGTTGCCAATTAGCTAAAGTTAGTTTGACAAATAACGTTTTACCTGTCCACACACGATATGCAGTTTACCATTTTACATCCAATGACACAGCTTGTTGGCTTCTACGATAATAAATAGTAGGTCTATAGTCTACAAACTAGATCAACTTAGTTGTAAGTGTAATATGTGTCAATGTTTTTGTCTGTTTTCTTTCGAATTTGGCACTTCCATCGACATTTATTTCAACGTTCATATTCGACTAAATACAACCACTTTATTTTATCTACGATCAAGAAAACAATTAATTAATTCCATGGAAACTACTAACAATACGTAATTATTAAAAATATTTAATCATTGTCAATAATTAAAGTGTTAGCAAGTTTTAAAAAGTTAAATACATTCCACACATGGAAAATATAAATAAATAAAAACAAAATAAGGTTGTTTGGCTATTAGAAAAAAACATAGCCTAATAATAATATTATAATAAAAGTGATAATAAAACATTAAAATATTTACATCGTAAGCAGTGACAGTTTTTAAGGTATAGAAATGAAAAGATTTGAACCTGGAATCAATATTCAAACGTTCCTCATTACGGTGTACCTTTCCCTATTTGCAAGGTTTCCTCTTCTTCGATGTTCAAGCTTTCTTTTTGTATTGGTTTTTGTTTTAGGAGTAATTATTAGAAACATAATATAATATTACAGTCATAAAAACAGAATGGACCAATTTCAGAAATTTGAACTTCCATAACTGTTGAATATACAGTCATCCAAAAAGTGTGTTGTGATTTCAATGTAAATGGTATGAGAGAAATAATCAACCAAATATCTTGATTTAAGTGACAAACTGTTTATAACGTTATTCGTTATTGCGATGACCATGAATACGCTGCGTGTATGGACAGACGCTATTGCACCGCATGTCAACCACTCAGCATAGTAATGTTTATTTTAGTAATGACGATAGTGCGACAAAATTGGTGTAACCAATTTAAAAAAAAATGAAAATGTGGACTAAAAATCTATAGTTCGATGAAATTTGGAACTTGATTTTCCTAAAACAACTATCCAGAAAAAGCTTCATAAACCTTTGAGATTGCATATTTACAAAATCCAGGTTAAATATCATATTCAGCTAGTTGAATTTCCTGTGACAATGCTGAATAGCTGTGTTCACCGCCACAAATTTAGAACTGGGGACTCTATTATGTTGTGGTATTCCTGTTGAATAATGCGTGATTTAGCACTGTTCATGTTTGCCGAGAATACGATTACAGCTCTATTACTCGAACTGTATGTTTTTCACAAATTGATGGAAAGGAAATGAGTATAATTATTCAGCAAGATTGAGCCCCACTTCATTACAGTTTCAATGCTCTCAATCACTGGTTACCTAGATAGGAAGGCATGCTGTGGTCACCCCTATGGATGTTTTCTTCTGTACGTTATGAACATTGTCTACGCTGGCCAAATACGGAATATACGTCATTTTCCGCCTCTTAACATCCCTTGTACAATGGAACGTACCTGGCCTGAGAACGACTACCGCCTCGATGTTTGCAGATCAATTGATGGTGATCATATTGAGACTCTCTAGGTAATGTAAAAATAACGTGATTATTTTCTGTATCTTTTGGTATAAAAATAAATGATTTATCTAAATCATAAGCTTCGTTATTTTACCCGAAATCATGGATACCTCATTGAAATTATATTTCATTTCTATGGAAACAGTTAACAATACTGAATTGTTACAAATACATTAAAAAAAAAAATAATATGTACAATAACGATTCCTCAAATACTAAAGACAAATAGTAAAGAATAAATAAAGCGGGAAACCTGTATTTATAAATTACCTATTTTTACTGAAACCAAACACAAATATATTCGCAACGAAACCGAATACATTAGTGATTGAAGTCTCTGAATGTTGATTGTAAGATGAAATTTATTAATATTACATTGTTATGCTTAACTTATGTGCAACAAATTTCTATCAATTTTAGTTACGCTCACCTTAAATAGTATATTGTAAATTGCAAAAAAATTCTACCTACATTTTTTTTATATGGAATTTGTGTTTCGTATTTAGAGAAAAATAATAATTAAAAACTTACACATGCCGTTGTTACTTGTATCTTAGCACGCCAACGGTCACAAAAACTAGATAGACTTGACTTTTTTATAAAGATACTCTTGTGTGCTCTTACAAAAACCAATTGAAATTCAGACAATTTCTACGAATATTGCGTGCTATTTTGAATAGTTTTTGTCAAGCAGAATTAGTAATTAAAATTGTACCATGAAATAATATTAAATGGTAAACAATAACAAAGTTACAGTTAAATTGTAATTTTTAACTTTAATATGGCAAGACTTTTATATTTATAAGGTCTCCTTCTGCGACACTACTTAGCAAGAATTATTCCTTTTACTTGTAGGTAAAGTATAAAGTTATGTGATAGGTAAAAAAAACTGGTGTTGAATTTTTCTCGGATGTATCCGTTTGGGGTCCTCTGAGTTCTAAAAAGTGGTTTTAGGAACGATGTCTGTCTGTCTATTTCTCTGTAATCTGCAGCAAAAAAGAGAGGACATACAGAAAAAACTCATCAACATTTTGACTTTAAAAAAATATTTATGTGTTTGCGACAACTCTTTAGGTGAGAGGGTGAACCTAAAAAAAACAAAGGTTTTGGTTATTTTAATTATGGGGAGGCTAGAGGAAAGGTGGATGCTCAAAAATTTCAAATGACATAAACGCTTGTAATACCTCATTTTAAACGTCCCCCATCCCCTAGAACAATTAAAAGAAGCTAATTTTTTCTTTTTTTGTGCTCCTCTCACCTAAAAATTTGCCTTAAACATAATTCAAATATCTCAAATATTAAAAAAAAAAATAATAAGAAGGTCGGTAAGTTTCTTTTCAGCCCCTCTGGTATGTGTCTAATTTTTTGGTTAACTCAGAACTTGTTAACATTTTTTCGGGAAGTCAAAATTTGGGATTACCAAAAAATTTGTAATAAAACAAAATTATTATTTTTTCAAAATCGACTGTAATGTTCGTGATCAAATTTTGATCAAATGTAGCCGCTAAATGACCAAACACAAATGTATTGGTTTCCGTTTCCTTTACATTTATTGGGAACTGTAATAAAATTTCACCAATTTCGTTTTAATTTTGGTGAAATGTAAATATTAATGACACAAACCCGTGTGCAAAGCCTAACACAATATTACCGTTAAGGAATAATTTTCAAACAATATACTTTGACCCACGTCATTTAAAGTTGAATTCATCTTATAATATTAAGACGACGAGTTTATGACACAAGTGAAGGAAGTTTAAAACTTATTTAATGTTAAATATAATCTACAATATCTAAAACTCCATCTATAGCTGATTTTGACTTTTTACTGACTACTACTGTCAGTTGAAGACAACTAATTTTTTTGATAAGCATATTTTGGTTCCAAGTCACAATTTAAATAAAATATTTAATTACCTTAGGTCCGTCTTGAACAAAGTAATTTTCTGATGATGGGGTTACGACCTCGAAACATGTAAGAAGCTACCAACAACAAAGTCACAAGACGAACCTTAGGTTCTAAGGTAATTAATTTTTTTTTGTTTAGTATGTATTTCGATTGTGATTACAGGGTTGATTTATATAACAGGGCTGGATCAAGATGGCGTATTGTTGAATATTGTAACACCACATAAAACTAAAAATATGGTGAAAACTGGGTATTTAACTTATCATATGATAGACTTCCAATAAGTACCACGTGACGTGACGCGTGTTTTCTAAAACCTTGAAATACCAGCAAACTTTCTTTTACCAAAGTGTGTGTTAACAATTATTGTTATTCTCAAGTACAATTTTTGTTTGTTTAGTTCAAAAGTGTATTTTAATATCTATCTATGAAATGTTTCTAACCGATTTTTATCCTATCCTAATATTATTATATCTCAGATTTAGGCTACTCAGTTACTCTACAACGAACAAATTAACAGCACATTTTTTATTCGTAATTAACTAGAGATATAATAACCAACATTTTGATCTTCACGGAACACGGATATTTTTAATTTAATACAATCTATTGCAGTTATTGAGTAAATTATAATGTGCTTAATTAGCTTCATATAAACAAGATTTTACCATCCAGGATCTAACACGCACCGTCACGGGCCTTTATGACCCATCTAGCGTCATCTGCAGTTGGCTACATTGTAACAAGATAATGCTTATAAACGTAACATTTTATTGAATAACTTGTCAAACCTTTTAACATTTTGTTGTAAATATAAAAATTTAATTTAGGCTATGCAAAAAGAGCTTTGAATACTTTAATAGAACATTGTTGTTTATTACTATCATAGGCTTAAATAAATTCCATTCTAAGACCAGTTGCCTTGTTTTGCAAATATTACTATTTATTCACACAAGACAAGTGATAAATATTTTTATTTTACGAATTGTATTCAACATTATTTCAACACACTTCAAACAAATGTTTTGCTTCGAACTGTTGTTCTCTACACTTTTTACCAATTATCCTATTTATTCAGACAAGACTTGTGATACATATTTTTATTTTACGAATTGTGTTCAACATTATTTCAACACACTTCAAACAAATATTTTGCTTCGAACTGTTGTTCTCTACACTTTTTACCAATTATCCTATTTATTCAGACAAGACTTGTGATACATATTTTTTTTTTAAGAATTGTGTTCACAATTATTTCAACACACTTCAAACAAATATTTTGCTTCGAACTGTTGTTCTCTACACTATTTACCAATTATCCTATTTATTCAGACAAGACTTGTGATACTGTACATATTTTTATTTTACGAATTGTGTTCAACATTATTTCAACACACTTCAAACAAATATTTTGCTTCGAACTGTTGTTCTCTACACTTTTTACCAATTATCCTATTTATTCAGACAAGACTTGTGATAAATATTTTTATTTTACGAATTGTGTTCAACATTATTTCAACACACTTCAAACAAATATTTTGCTTCGAACTGTTGTTCTCAACACTTTTACCAATTATTTTATTTATTCACACAAGACATGTGATAAATATTTTTATTTTAAGAATTGTGTTCACAATTATTTCAACACACTTCAAACAAATATTTTGCTTCGAACTGTTGTTCTCTACACTTTTTACCAATTATCCTATTTATTCAGACAAGACATTTGATAAATATTTTTATTTTACGAATTGTGTTCAACATTATTTCAACACACTTCAAACAAATATTTTGCTTTGAACTGTTGTTCTCAACACTTTTACCAATGAATTATTCTATTTATTCACACAAAATTTGTGATAAATATTTTTCACTATAATACGTCAGTAGCTAAAAATAAAACTTTTATTATTTTTTTCTAAGTAGGTATCTACGTAGGAAAGTATTGTGTGATGAAAAAACGCAAGAATAACATACATTTGGAATATTAAATGTTGAGGAAAGAAAATCACATTTTAAAGAAAAGTTTATAGCTTTTCTTCTTACCACGTGGATAACCACTATTATTTACTAATCATTACAAAACAAGAAACCTGAAATCACTCTAAAGAACCAAAGAAGTTAAAAATTAAAAAAAAAATAATACAAAACAAAACAACAAAGACTATATTGAAGTCATCACCTAAAATTTGGAGAAATAAATGAGTTTTTAAACAGATATTGAGCTCCACTTCTGACATGTTCTAAAATTTAAAAAAAACTTTAACACAATTCCTTTTATTAATTCAGTCGCCATCTTCGGTGGTAAATGAGCTACAATAAATGTTAGCCCATATTGTATTGTAATTAATTAATAAACGTACTATTTGTGAGAAATTGTATTCAAGTTTTAATTTAGTCCTGGTGGAAAACCTCTCGGTCATTATCGACTTTTCGAGTATAAAACTTTAAGACACAGGAGAGCCATTAAACATAGATTAATAATTATTTACTATATTTCCATGGAAACTGATAACAATACCACATTTATTATTATTATTAGCCTATTATTACAAAAATGTATAATTATGTCGAACAAAATAATTTATTTGACAAATATTAAATTAAAGTATAATAAAACAACATAAATCTACCCAAAAACAAAAATGTAAGGAAATTATGTAGAGTAAAATTATTACTGTACTTTATTATTTACAGAAAAACCATTAAAAAATCAACAAAAATTACATTGTACAACAAAACATGATTTAAAATCATGTATTAATCTAATTCTCACATTTCTATGCATAGGCTATAGTAGACGGAGCTAAGTAGAAAGAGCGATGAAGAAGCAAAAGTTGACAAGAACACGAATGAAAGCAACCTAATGTGTGTAAAGATGTTGTGACGTCATTACAAGTTACTATTGTCTACGTGCTAATGTTGTCTTAGGTTTAGCAGTGAGACCCCCCACCTCTTTAGTTTAATCTTACTTTGTATCCCCCCTCCCCCTTCGCCAACGTTCCATTGCAACATGAAATGATTTAACTCTAGGCTACAACGCAATTGGGAAATATACATCCTTAAAAAAATATTATCTATTTTATGTAATATAGGCCTAATCCTATTTAGTATTTCCTAATCGTTACCAACTTCATAAGTTGGAAGTTTATGGTACGCATAAAGATGTAAAACTTATAATAGACCAATCTTATTATTGTATTACGGGTAACTTGTTGTTTTCAATAATGTTGGTACAGTATATCCAAATAATGTTTCTATACTAAATTCTAGAAATTTGTTATTCATTTTTTTTAACAATAAGTATGATAATAATAATAATAATAATAATAATAATAATAATAATAATAATAATAATAATAATAATAATAATAATAATAATAATAATAATAATAAACATGAAGATGGAGAACAACGGAAACAATAAAAATCTCTAAAGAGGAACGTAATTGAAACTAAATTGGAAATCACAAATCTCGGTTTTGTCAATCTAAAAACGAAGTCCCTAAAAATGGGCATTCAACGATTTATTGGTGTAGGTTTTCTTAGCCCTAATTTCTTAAAAAACAACTTTACAGATTTGGTGGATTATGGAGAATGGTAATTTAAACCAGACTACCAAATTACAAGTAAACGCAAATTTCGGTTCAAGAAGGATATAAACACAAATAAATATATATTTAAAAAAACAACTTTACAGATTTGGTGGATTATGGAGAATGGTACTGTAATTTAAACCAGACTACCAAATTACAAGTAAAGCAAATTTCGGTTCAAGAAGGATATAAACACAAATAAATATATTTCTTAAAAAAACAACGTTACAGATTTGGTGGATTATGGAGAATGGTAATTTAAACCAGACTACCAAATTACAAGTAAACGCAAATTTCGGTTCAAGAAGGATATAAACACAAATAAATATATATCTTAAAAAAACAACTTTACAGATTTGGTGGATTATGGAGAATGGTACTGTAATTTAAACCACACTACCAAATTACAAGTAAAGCAAATTTCAGTTCAAGAAGGATATAAACACAAATAAATATATTTCTTAAAAAAACAACTTTACAGATTTGGTGGATTATGGAGAATGGTAATTTAAACCAGACTACCAAATTACAAGTAAACGCAAATTTCGGTTCAAGAAGGATATAAATACAAATAAATATATTTCTTAAAAAAACAACGTTACAGATTTGGTGGATTATGGAGAATGGTAATTTAAACCAGACTACCAAATTACAAGTAAACGCAAATTTCGGTTCAAGAAGGATATAAACACAAATAAATATATATCTTAAAAAAAACAACTTTACAGATTTGGTGGATTATGGAGAATGGTAATTTAAACCAGACTACCAAATTACAAGTAAACGCAAATTTCGGTTCAAGAAGGATATAAACACAAATAAATATATATCTTAAAAAAACAACTTTACAGATTTGGTGGATTATGGAGAATGGTACTGTAATTTAAACCAGACTACCAAATTACAAGTAAACGCAAATTTCGGTTCAAGAAGGATATAAACACAAATAAATATATATCTTAAAAAAACAACTTTACAGATTTGGTGGATTATGGAGAATGGTACTGTAATTTAAACCAGACTACCAAATTACAAGTAAAGCAAATTTCAGTTCAAGAAGGATATAAACACAAATAAATATACAAATAAACCTACGTCATAAATAAACTTGACTCCAATCAAAAATGAAGTACGTTTAGGATAAATTTATAACAAGAGTTTAGTTTTACACAAATTTCTCTAATGTCGATAAGGAGTCTTCTATCAACCATAATACTAATCTGGAAGAAGGAAAAAAATGTAATGTACATACATTTTACTTTCTCACTTATAAATAATCTATAGTATGTTTTGTTATGTCAAACACAAATCAATGTGTTTTTTTGGAATTATGTTGGTTTGGGTTGTCGGAATAGATGGAGTTCAAATGAGTTGACCAAGTTTGTTTATTATTTTTTTCCATATAACCAAGCAATATTTAATTTTTCTGATAGCTCAAATATTTGTATCTTGATACCTGCTTAGAGAAAAATAATAAAAGTAAATTTTAATACAAATTGGGTCTAACAATATAGCCTATATAAATCAAATTTTGTACAAATTTACCTTTCTAAGTTTCGAATTATAAATGTATTAGTTGTTATCTCGAAATCACATGAACTTGATGGTTTAATCACAACATGATTTAATTTAAATTAAAATTGAGAATGAAAAAGTAAATAGTTTAGATATTAAGAGTTTGAAGTAGTTTGTTAGAATGCAGATGTTTAGTGACCTTAGAAAATCAGTGGAAGCCACCAGGAAGAAGAATTACGAAGATGACGTGGAATGACGTAAAGATGGAAATGATCCCTCCAGGACAGACGGCTGTGGTCGCTTGGCACAGAGAAATGAATTTGATTGTAGAATCATGATAATAATAAAATAAAACTAAGTTGCTAATCCAATTAAAGGATTAGAATTAAATTGTTCTGTTATAAACTCAAAAGTAGTTTAAAATTTAATTGACGGTGATTATATGAATTTTAATCGATATTTTGTGGTTAATGATAATTTATTTTTCCTTTCTTTGATAACGATATCTTATCTTTCCTTCCCCTGATAACGTTATCTTATCTTTTTACTTTATAAACACGTTTTATTTACTCGCTTTGGCGGGTTCACACATAAATTTTGTAATATATTTTAAATTAACTTCCTGATGGTCTAATAAGTATTTTTTATTAACATAGTTATGGTTTTTTAATGTGGTCGTAAAGTGATAATACAGTTACAAAAAAAAAAGTTTGAATAAGTCTTTCTATTCTCATGTTGAGAGTTAGTTATCTAAATGGTTTGTTTTAAAATTAGTAAAGTAGAAATTATATAATACACGTTTTCGTAATAATAAATAATTTTATTTGTATTCGCTTTTCTTGCATAAGATAACTGTTATGTAGTGCATATTATGTGTTTCAATTGTTAAACTTATTCTCTCTTAGTGTTAAGATTCTGATCTTTTCTCCGTACAGGACGTATACCCTATTAATGCTATTGTTATGAGTATGGCATTTTCCAAATTAAAATGAAACTAGTTGATGCCACTATGTACTCAAGATGCTATTGAGGCTTGACTTCCTGGGCTTCTGATATTAATGATATTACTGATTGTAACCAAAGCTTTGATTCTTTTTTTTTGTATTTTGAATAATGGTTTGTAATTTAATAACACATATATACTTATTTGTAAAAATAAAAAAACATTTTACTATTAAGTTGCATATTTTGTTGTTTAATAAAGTGTCCCTTTTTATTGTACGTACTAATATCCCTGCTCCTGTCCACACTCATTTGTATGTCATGAGAGTTTTGTCAAAGGTTATTAATTTGGAGGGAGGAGCGTTTAACTAATTTGCTAGCAATGGGCCTCGGTTTTCCTATGGACGGCCCTGAAAATTTTTCAACATTTTTGATTTAGGCTTCTACAATTCATTTTAATCACACTTATTTGCCGTATGTTTTTGTGACGATGATTTCAAATTACAACATATTCAACGTTGAAATTTTATGTTCCCAAAAAACGGGTCAACAAATTTTAACTTTTTTTTCATTCCAACCGATTTCTTTGAAACCTATTTGCAATGTGTATCTTACGATATACGTCTAAAATTTACTATGTATTCAACGAATAGTGTCTAACAGTAACCACCCATTTAAAACCAAAACGGCTTCCTAAATTTCAGTCTTTTTCGTCTCAACCTATTTTTTATCATAATGATTTTTCATACTAGTTTATGATTCTGCAGGTGTATGTTTAATAACATACACCTGCTTCCTAAAAACCAAAATTAACCCAAAATAAGTTTTAGGTGGAACAGCCCGATAGATGACTTTTCATCGAGTAATTTGAGTTCAGCACATCGAGGTCCTAACTCATAATTCTAGCTTTCGTAGTCAAAATTTGCTACCAATTGTTAGTTCTCAATTTTACCTCACGATGATGTCAACACAACAGCAAATTTCAATTCTGCATGAATGGTCAACGTCCAAAAATGTAATTTCGAACCCTAATCTGCCCTGAAAATATAAATAAATATCGAGCTTGACTTGTGAGATAATATTAGATAAAAAAAAAAAAAAAAAAACTCGAACACAAGATCTCACAAAAATTACGTTTACTTTTGTGAGATCTTGGGTTGGAGTTTTTTTTATCTGTTAAGAAAATGCAATATTCGTATAGTTACGAGATTAGGCAGGAGGACACGAGCACAGCGAGTGGAGGCTTCACACATGTACAGCTTTGAGACCCAGACATTGACACGAGAGATTTGAATGGAGGCTGCGTAATACATTGAGACCTATTAGAACATAGCCAATTTTAAGGTAGTAGTAATAGACATAATTAATACAAGGTTAAAAAAACATGTGTAACAACTGATTAAATCAAACTTATCGTACACTATACAAGACCCCTTGACCTAGGCTATCAATACAATTTAATATTACCACAACACCAGAGATATAAAGAAAACTACTTTCACTTACAGAAAAAGAGTAAATATTTAATTTATATTTAACAAATAGAAAGTAATATAATTATCAGAAATGGAAGAATGTAGGACCTAAGGACCTACATTCTACATATAGTTATATTTTTTAAGTTTTAACACAACTCAAGGAACTAAAAAGGTATAAATAATAATTCTCACTTATTTTGTCTGTATATTGATACCATAACAACATCTGTAAATTTCATCATTTTATATCATGGATTGAATTCAGTTATAAATATCTTGTGAGGGGGGTGCTCGTGCTGGGTTGAGTAATGTTTATTGCTCTGGAGTAGTATAAATCTATTCAAATTATTGTTTGTTGTGTATTACTTTCACTTGATTTTAAAGTTCTATTTAACTTGTTTCAATTACTGCTGATTATTTAGAGAAATATTACCAATCTTCGAAGCCTTCTCTATTTCATAATAACGCAAAACTAAGGAACACTGATTTATTCTTGAAGAGAATGACGCTACTTTATCAAACTTGCGTCCTCGTCTTCGGCCCATAATTTGTTTTAAACTCGGCCCAAAAATGGTTATCCTTTCTGATTGGCTGTGGCTTCTCTCTTCAATCGTCTGGACCAATCGGAGAGATTCCTTGGGTTTATACAATTTTCATTAATTTATTTACGCACATGAGATTTTAGATGTTACTGAATAACTTTAGAAAATTAGTTAAACATGATTTTAATTAGCTTTCATAATAAAGTTATTTACATGATGTGATTAATATTTATTTTTCATATTAATCGGAACTCCTATTGATTTTTTGTACGCGACGTCGAAGATGAACCAGTACTACATTTAACAAGTTAACAACCATTACTAACATACAATTACTGTATCTTTAATATTTAACTTCTGAGCAATTTTGACCATTTCATGTCTATTTATACATATTTTAATGACTTACGATAACAATTCTTATATTTTAAACTGTTTGATTTAATTTCTGATTACATTAATTTACAATCGTTAGTCTGATTACTTGTACACAGCTGTGAATACAAACTGTCTGTTCTTTCACTTACTAGTTTTATATTCTACAAAACAGATATACATTTGTTATACATTTACTTAGAAAAGGACTTGAGTGTTTTAATGGTGAGTTCTAGAGCTTGTCTACTTTCTTAATACAAAATATGTTGTTTAAATGTGATCTGTAAAATTTAGGTTGATACCTTATTCATCTATACCCAGGGTTGTCCAACTTTGAGTGGCTCAAGGGCCGCTATAAATAAAATTGAGGTTGTGAGGTCCGCATCATAAAATACTTCGTATGCAACTTTGTCACAGTGATTTGTAATAGGTACAAATCACTGATACCTACATTTTCATTTTAAAATCGGATGTTTACTTTTTACTTGTGTAGAGGTTAAGGTTAGAAGGGGAAAGGGGAAAGGGTCTATATACCTGAATGATGTTGACACTCGACTAGGGGAAAGGAAAAAGTACACATCCATTCAGAATGATAATGAGCTGTATAGCTATCTTTTATCCACTGTAATGTTTAATTACTATAATTTTTTGTTGTTGGGTATTTCATTCATTTCCAAGTTTTCTATTCAATTAAAATATTCTCAATTATGTTGGGTTAGGTATAATTTTGGCGTAGACTTGGATGGACAACCTCGTCAGTTTAGTGAGTTAAATATAATTTTTTTTTGAAAATTTGTAAAATCATTAAGTTGCAGCATTGATGGTTTTTCAACAATCCATAAACTGTACTTGAAAGAACGTTACTCATTGTTTCAATCTTTATTCACATTTTATGTTACCTTATCACCAATTAAATTCAGATTTTGTAAACATAATAAATATAGACCTATCAGTCTAAACGATAATCTCAATTCATTGTTTTTAGAGAAGTACGTGGTTATTATTAGTATGGTTAATCGGACATTCGTCATAATTTGTGTATAGAAAATTAATACACGACATTTCGAGATTATAAATCAACTCTCGTTATCAGGTGTGAAACTAGAACATAAGAGAGAGAAAAATTATCAACATAGCCTAATACCCTAGGTCCATGTTTGAAACGAAAACTAAATTTTTAATCTAAGAAAAGTACTCAAATCTGAAACTAAGTCTGAGCTGTCCAAACTAATAAGGAAAAACAAAGATTCCTCGAAACACAACTTATTAATCATAAACAAATAAATCGATGAAATGTCCTGCAATAGATCTCGACTCTATACTAAGGAACCAGCATATCCATACCTATAGTTCTTTTGGCGAGAGTCTGGAGTGAAGCTCCGGCTCACAATTGCACGCGGTATAACCTGGGGGCAATGAAGGACGGGTGACTTGAGGATGATTCACTTTATTTCTTAGTAAACCTAAGCAATTTTCTCTTCTCTACTCCACCCTTATGCTAAAGCGTTCTGTTGTCTACCAGATGTTTTCACGGTTTACCCCCTGCCAGATCCACGGGGCTAACATCGGCACTTTATGTGGATCCGCGTGTGACAGCCTGCCTGCACCAGGGAGCGGCGCTTCACTCCAGACTCTGTCCAGCAATGTGCATGAAGTGCATGACTAAATACAAACGTGATCATATAAAACCACATCTACACAAAGCAACTTGCACCTAGGCTTGGTTTGACTAAGTTGATCGTGTGACCGCCTGCCTGGACCAGAGGGCGGCGCTTCCCTCCAGACTCTGTCCAGCAATGTGCATGAAATGCATGACTAAATACAAACGTGATCAGATAAAACCACATCTACACAAAGCAACTTGCACCTAGGCTAGGTTTGACTAAGTTGATCGTGTGACAGCCTGCCTGGACCTAGGGGCGGCGCTTCACTCCAGACTCTGTCCAGCAATGTGCATGAAATGCATGACTAAATACAAACGTGATCAGATAAAACCACATCTACACAAAGCAACTTGCACCTAGGCTAGGTTTGACTAAGTTGATCGTGTGACAGCCTGCCTGGACCTAGGGGCGGCGCTTCACTCCAGACTCTGTCCAGCAATGTGCATGAAATGCATGACTAAATACAAACGTGATCAGATAAAACCACATCACACAAAGCAACTTGCACCTAGGCTAGGTTTGACTAAGTTGATCGTGTGACAGCCTGCCTGGACCTAGGGCGGCGCTTCACTCCAGACTCTGTCCAGCAATGTGCATGAAATGCATGACTAAATACAAACGTGATCAGATAAAACCACATCTACACAAAGCAACTTGCACCTAGGCTAGGTTTGACTAAGTTGATCGTGTGACAGCCTGCCTGGACCTAGGGGCGGCGCTTCACTCCAGACTCTGTCCAGCAATGTGCATGAAATGCATGACTAAATACAAACGTGATCAGATAAAACCCACATCTACACAAAGCAACTTGCAACTAGGCTAGGTCTTGTGACAGCCTGCCTGGACAAGGGGGCGGCGCTTCACTCCAGACTCTGTCCAGCAATGTGCATGAAATGCATGACTAAATACAAACGTGATCAGATAAAACCACATCTACACAAAGCAACTTGCACCTAGGCTAGGTTTGACTAAGTTGGTAGTGTGACAGCCTGCTTGGACCAGGGGGCGGCGCTTCACTCCAGACTCTGTCCAGCAATGTGCATGAAATGCATGACTAAATACAAACGTGATCAGATAAAACCCACATATACACAAAGCAACTTGCAACTAGGCTAGGTCTTGTGACAGCCTGCCTGGACAAGGGGGCGGCGCTTCACTCCAGACTCTGTCCAGCAATGTGCATGAAGTGCATGACTAAATACAAACGTGATCAGATAAAACCACATCTACACAAAGCAACTTGCACCTAGGCTTGGTTTGACTAAGTTGATCGTGTGACCGCCTGCCTGGACCAGAGGGCGGCGCTTCACTCCAGACTCTGTCCAGCAATGTGCATGAAATGCATGACTAAATACAAACGTGATCAGATAAAACCACATCTACACAAAGCAACTTGCACCTAGGCTTGGTTTGACTAAGTTGATCGTGTGACCGCCTGCCTGGACCAGGGGGCGGCGCTTCACTCCAGACTCTGTCCAGCAATGTGCATGAAATGCATGACTAAATACAAACGTGATCAGATAAAACCACATCTACACAAAGCAACTTGCACCTAGGCTAGGTTTGACTAAGTTGGTAGTGTGACAGCCTGCTTGGACCAGGGGGCGGCGCTTCACTCCAGACTCTGTCCAGCAATGTGCATGACTAAATACAAACGTGATCAGATAAAACCACATCTACATAAAGCAACTTGCACCTAGGCTAGGTTTGACTAAGTTGATCGTGTGTCAGCTCTACCGTATGACGTTTCACATTGCTGGTATAATTAAAAACATTTTGCGATTTGGGTAATTCTTGTTTTTCCTTAGTCTAATAGCTTTGACTGCTGAGGCCTAGTTTTACGCTGGTGTACTTTTCTTAGATTTTAGTTTTAGTTTCCAACATGGATATAGTCTATGGTGATCTTTTTCTCTTTTATTTTTTAGTTTCTCACTTGATAACGGGAGTTGATTTATAATTTCGAAACGCCGTGTATTAATTTTCTATACACAAATGATTGCAAATGTCCAATTAAACCGTATTCATAATATTAAACATTCTACCATTATCCAATAACTTTGAAACCAAAAGCATGTTGTTTTGTACGTTGTTCCAAATTAAGTGGTTCATGTTTACTTTGTAGGATAATTTGTATATTTCAAGATTAATGTACAATTTTGGTGTATTGTGAAGATTTATAATCCAAATCAATATACTAAGTCGCAAGGAAAATAAAATGGTATTCACAAGTAATTTCAAAAAAAAGAAGAAGAAGAACCTAGCGGCGATCAGGGTTCATTTTACCCTCTTTTACCACTTTTATCACATAAAACATACAAGGTAGAAAACTAAAATAGATAAAATACCTGTATATATTGATACAATGCTTTATTTCCTACATTTTTGACATTCTGAACAAATATTTGGTAATAAATTTCTGCATTTTTCCTTTTCCCTTTCCTCTGGAATAGCTACATCAATCATTCTTTAAGTACATTCTTTTTTGAAATAAATATTTTTTTATTTGGAACCAAATCTGACATAACAATATGTCTTTCACGCATTACTGAATAAGTTTGAGAATTAGTCAATTCATTCCAAGTCTAATGTCGGTCAAATGTTGAACATCAATTAATGTTGGCTAAATCAACTGAGATGTCGCCCAACTCTAACCAAGTTTCGAGATATGATCCATATAATGTTTTGTTTTTTTGAAGACTGAGATCAAATTTGAAATTTTACATCGGTTTTTACATAATTGCTAACTATACCTCCCAAAATTCTCAATGTAACTTCAACATTTTATATATTTTTCCATTTACAGACGGATTTCAAATAAATTTGTAATACACAATTTAAAAGATATTTGATGTTAAATAGTTAACCCACAAACTCCAAAAATATATAAGAAATAAATTTAAAATTTTGAAATCTTCATTCCAATTATGTACAATGTAGTCGAGGCCAGAATCCGAGGTCGTTACCAAGCGGAGTAAGTTTGTCTTTCTCTCCAACACATAACACAAGATTCATTTTGAGAATCTGAAAAGCCTATGTTAGTATAATACGATGCTAAGTATTGGAAAGGAGTTTTAAGTTACACATCTCCTGTGTGCATCTTTGTAATGTAAAGACATTTTATAAAAACATTAAAAATGTAAACATTTTCATTGATGCTGCTATGAAATATGTCTTCAATACTGTGTTAAATTGAGTCGGAAATTCCTTTAATCTGTAACAAAAACAAAAATTAATATACTGGGGTTTTATAAAACTGCATATACTCGTAAACATGAATGATTATAGTAATCATAATTATATCTAATCATACACGCAATAGCAGAGTTATATTTTGTTAAGTTCTACTGTCTTACCTTAAAAATTAAAATTAGCCTAAATTTCTACTTTATTTTACTTCTACTTTTTTAAAATTAAGTTATGTCTATGTGCACACCAACACAATAGGTAAACATTATTGTTTTTGTTAATTTTGTTGTTTCCAATTGTGTATTGAGCAAATTGATAATTTAATATAAATAAATATAGATTTCAGATCTTCAACTTCAATACTCTTGATATAATGATAATGAAATTTTAAATTTTAAGTTTTTTATACCTACTATTCATCTACTTGGTGGTTATTTTCTCAAATTTGAGAACTTGAAACTCATCTATCTCCCTCCCTCCCTCTCTCTCTCTCTCTCTCTCTCTCTCTCTCTCTCTCTCTCTCTCTCTCTCTCTCTCTCTCTCTCTCTCTCTCTCTCTCTCTCTCTCTCTCTCTCTCTCTCTCTCTCTCTCTCTCTCTCTCTCTCTCTCTCTCTCTCTCTCTCTCTCTCTCTCTCTCTCTCTCTCTCTCTCTCTCTCTCTCTCTCTCCCCATATAAATTCATTCTTTTGATCGGAACATAGCCATTTACTGTGTGGCTGTAACACAACAATCCAAAAGTAGAATTTCACTTCTTATTTTGATTGACATACAAAGACAGATTTAAGAAGCTTTTATAAATAAATTCTAAACATAAAACATATCCCACTGGCCCATTTCCAAAACTAAATAATAACCAACCAAAAATATCAGATGATAGTTGTTGTCAGTCAAAAAGTGAAAATGGATTATGGAAACTATCCTTGAACCTGGATTTTTGGAAAGACGACGACCAATATGTTTTGTTTGGGTCCTAAGAAGTTACGCTTAATAATCAAAATCATTATTGCCGATTTTGAGATAATTGTAAATTTTTTTTTATAGCAGCTACCCCCAAACTTTGAGCTACAAAAAATCCCAAATTGTGGCTAAAATATGGCTACATTACAAATTTAATTAATTTTCACAGATGATGACAGACAGACTTCAATCCAAAATCTCTTTTTTGGATTTAGGGGACATGAAAACTGAAATATCATCAAACACTCTACATCGAATTTTGACTGATTTTGATCACATCACTTTGCCTTTTTTTATAAGTACATGATAGAAAATAAATACAAAGAGATATGAAATAGAAAAACAGTGATAATCTCTGTACAAGCAAACCTGATATTTTTGCATGTTTTCTTTTTACTCGATGCCTACCCTTTCCTTGCATTGTGCGCCAACTGTCGAGTGGAGGCCTACCTAGGTGGTAGTTACTAGTTCACGTACTTACTGGGGTCAAATCCACATAGAGGTGAGTTATTAATTCTTAGGAACGACAGTGTAGAAATCGTTTTAATCTTGAGTTATGATTTGGGGGATGTGAAAATCATTTGAAGGACACCTCCTCATATTAATTAGAAACTGCTCATTGTATTCTTCAAGTCAAGAGAAAAGTTTCTGTAGTGACGATATTCCCTAAAACCACTCACCACTTCCCTTTAGTTGTAGGAGTTAACTAGAAGCATTAACTACTCCTGTATAATAGGAGATGAGCCTCATTCACCGTGCTCTTCCCATAAGTAATTCACAATTTTAATTGTGTGAATAGTGTAAATGGTATTCAACCCCCCCTCATTTTAAAAGTATACTATACCTTCATTATTAAAGAAAAGTGACAACATTTATAAAGCAGCTAACGTTATTGAATTAAAAAACAAATTATTGTAAATGCAATTTATATCTATTCGCAGTTCTAAATTTCTACTAGGCAAATAATAAAATAAAAACTATTTAAATATCCTTTGGTTTATGCTTCATCAAAATTGAACTATTTGATACGACTATATAGGTTAGGTTACATTTTCCTTAATGACTCATCTTCAATACTTGGAACGTACAGTTTAGACAACCGCTATTGTGACATCATTCTTCATAAGTGTAATTGAATGATTATACAGTAAATTTCAATGGTTTATATTATGAATAAAAGCTTCGCTGTAAATATTACACTTAGCAATGCATAGAAAATGACACAATTCATACTGCTGGAAGTTTGAGGAAAACATTGAGTGTTTAAAACTAATTCACGTCTTCATGTAAGTTTATAATTGATATTTCCTGCATTTGTTATTATATTTATCATCATTGATGAAAAACGCAATGTGAAGAGAAAGACTTTATTAAATCGTCACTTGCTCTGTCCTAAAGGGCAGGACCTTAATACGTTGAATTTTTTAATAACAGTTCTTCAAAACCTCTCCCTATTTGGGAAAGAAATGTCCAGCGAGATTGTGAATCTCACCTTATTATTATTATTATTATTATTATTATTATTATTATTATTATTATTATTCATAAGTAAGCCTTTTATCTGAAACTTTGATTTACTCCTAAAGTTGAGACCAGTTCTTCAAATATAGTTAAAATTTTCTCTCGCACGTTTAACTCTTTCGTACTTGATATGCGAGATTCAGCATCTTTTATCTCAAGTGATTTTGACTGGAGATTTCAAATTTTGACACGTGTTAGAACAAACTTAAAACATTGAAAATCTTGAAAAAATCACCACAAGAAAAATGAGTGGATAATTATCAAGTTTAGTGTTTAACCCATTTGCTTTAGATCTTTCGTCAGCGTATAATTTCAGAATAACTTCACTCAGTGTTTTTACCACGTATGAGTAGGCTACATACAAGAGTTGTCAACGCTTCTTCTGTTAAAGTCTACCTGGTGGGACATAATTTTTGAAGTGTTTAAGAAGAAAGTTTTTTATCCTGAAGTATCGTGCAATAACACTGAACCTACTAACACTTGTAATACAAAATTTTAAATGACCATTATGAATGTAAAAAAGTTGGGAACATCAGGAACTGTGTATTCTGGTCAGCCTGTCTTACATGGTGGAACTCTCCCACTTTTCATCAGATGGTTGTTCCCCAATCCAAATTCAATTGTGGTGTCCGCGGGATTATATCTCCCCCTCTGATTAAACAGTTCCATCCTTTCAACTACTTCTAAGTTGTTTTTACTGAACATTCATTTGATGTTTTTATGGTTCCATAAAACTTCCTAGTTTTGTTGCACTTTTTTCTTTTTGTGAATATAAAATCCTGAGAACTTGAGGTTTTGTACTGCTTCCAATGGGTATGTGTAGTTGGTATCTGGCGTCTAGTAATTTATGTGAGTCAATTTAATTTTAGCTCTTAAATTGGTTCAGTCACCAAACGTTGTAGCTGAATTTGTCACTACTTTCAGCAGAACACAAACTGTTATGTTTGATTATTGAGTTTATATAAATTAAATGGTTTGGCGTGGTTGTAAATAATAATTAGAGATGTCTGAACGCGGTTCCAACGCATTACATCATAAAGTAAGACCTGATGTATAATAGTATATATACTTTATATATACGAGTTGTTTATAGAAAGTTATTATACATTAAATTCTTATTTCTTATAACCATATCTTATCTAATATAAAAAAACCGCCTCCTGTGAATCTTAACAATGTGTTTTGAGTAAAATAATGTGCATTTTAGGTATTTACAAAATACTTACTCTAAGAACGGGCAGAACAACTTCCATTGTTCGCAATTCTGGTACAAAGGAAAGCATCATTACGCTCTGACTGAAAGCTAAAATCCATTCACAAGCCGCGCTTATCACATGAGCAACCCAGCCATCATCAGTCGGTAACCAGGGTCGACCGTAGCTTCGAATTTCTGAAAAAAAAAATCAATCAATCAAATTAATTTACATTATAGAAACCTTTATTGTTTACTATAAAACGTTTTATTCTTATATCAGTCCAACACATTTCCATGAAGATTTTAGTTAATTTGTATTGTTTAGTAGAATAGTATAAGGAAAAGTGCAGCAATTTAAAAGTCTCAAGAGAATTTACGATGTAAATAAGCTTGCACGCGTTTTCCTTTGTTTTGATATCCGCTGGACTGATTTCCACAAAATGTAGTTAGAATCATTACCAACAAGAAAAGACTATTCTTTAGTAAAGCTTTAATAAGCTCAAAGAAACAGCCTATAGCTTTACTCTTTAAAACCATTCTTAATTCTCGGGTTCCATTAAAACGACTAACATGTAATGGTAGTTAGACTATATAGCTAACTGCATTATAGAGGATGTGAACTCAGAATGTGTATGTATTAAATTATCTATGGTCATTTAACTTTTGCGAGTGTTTGTTTTCATATGCATATCCCTAATATACAACTATCATAAGACTTGGAAGTATCATTTTCCCTAGCTTTCATTTAGCAAAAGAAATTGATACGAATATCTAGTTTAATGGGAAAGAAGTTTGATGGGACTGTCTAGTTGAGAATCATTTAAATTCAGTTTTAGTGAACTGAACATAATGATATAACTTAGACTTTATATCCACGATAATATTAGTTATAGAAAATAAATCACCTATTTGTTCAATGATCAATATTGTGTATATGGGTATCACACAAGAAGGTATACAGTGTGTCCCACGAAGGTATTTACATTTTTAAACAACCACCAAGTACATATGCGTCTACCAAATTGTAATATTTCATTCACACATATTGGAAACATATCCAAAAGATTATCAACAAATCTGTAATAGAAATAAAATGGCGGCTGTTGATAGAAATGCAGTTTAAACAACAGCCCTTGTCGCTGGAGAAAAAGATATCATAAAAGCTCCAAATGTTTAAACAGATAGTTATTTTAAAATTAACAGCTGTTTTTTTAATTTCAGATCATTGAATTGTTGACAACATTTATTGTGTTCTCTTGGACAACAAACATAACCTAGGTTGTTCTAACATTTTGCTATATTGTTTCTAGCAGAATGTTTTGTGCTCTAAGGTATTGATTTTAATAATGACAAAGAAGCACACATAATATTTCAAGCTACGTAGTCTATTGTATGATTGAACCTCCCTCACTCATGTCCATCGCAAAGTGCAGGAAGCTCTTACTTGAAACTGGTAGTGTACAGAAAAAGTATCACCGGCAGCCGCCTGACTTAGAAGTGGCCGTAAATGCGTGTGCTGTTATTCTAAAGTCTTATAGTAAACCCACATCGATTCGTAAAGTATCCTTAAGCACTGGTGTGCCTAAGTCTACAGTACATAGAATAATCAAGGAACTCTTCAGGAATGCCTTAGAGACTTTTGTTCATCGATGCTACCAGCAGTTTCAGTTTGAATGATTTTTTATTTGTTAAGAAACATGTTTTACCATAAAAAGAAATTTTATTATTTGTTATATTGTGGTAATTAAATTAAAAAGTTATTAAAGTCTATAAAATAACAAAAAGTTACTTTACTGCTTGCAATCGTTTAAAGTTTAAACCATAAATCGCTGCCAACAGACGCCATTTTTTTCTATTGAAGATATCAGCGTAAAATTTTGTTGGTACACTTTTGGATATATTTCCAATATGTATGAAAAATCTAACAATTTGGTTGATGCATATGTACTTGGTGTTGTTTAAAAATGTAAATACCTTCGTGAGACACATCGTACATTATGGTATGATAGAGAAATCTAAAATCTAATAAATTAAAATATTTACAAAATAATATTTTCTAAAAGCTACCTTTCTTTGCTAAAACAGTAGTTATAAATAGGTGTAAACATCTGTAAAAAAAGGCGTTAATACAAAAGATTTTGCTTTTTACTAGTGATTTAAATTTCTGATTTCTTTTAGATGTTTCTATGAATTTATTTATATCGTTTGTGTTTGTTAATTGTTTGTGCACCAGATTCCTATAACCTTTTAAATTGAGTAAAATCAAATTTATAAATGCTTTAAACATCTAAATTTTAATTTATTTTTAGCCTATTGTATAAAAATATATTTATTAATGTTGATCATTGCCTTAAACCAAATTTAACGACAAAGAGAATTGAAATAGGTTAAAAAAGGAAATCTTTCTAACAACGAACCTCCAGGAAGACAAAGTTGAAGAACGATTTAAAAATTTAGTTAATTGGGATTAAGACTGCAATTTCTGAATAATTAAATAATCAAATAAATCGGGACTCTGACATTAAAAATTTCTAAAATTCATTTGTATTTCTAATGAAACACGAATATTGTATATTGCCCGCTTATCTATTGATAATCGTTAAGGATTGGGTAAGTTAGGATATCAGTTGATACGTGATAGCATAATAAAAGTGTAGAGCACAACAGGTTATTTTATTATATCTAATCTATTTCTTTCTACTGTAACTATTTTCTTAACCATCCTTGATTATCCCAAGTAATCTATTCAACTAAGATTCAAGAATTATCCAATAATTTAGTGGGAATGTTATAATTTTCTAACAATAAGATAAAATATAACTCTAGTTCCCCCAATTACTTCTCTGTAGAATGCATGATTATGATGTTGGTAAATATGAATAAACAAAACTACCGATATTGTTGTGACATCATTACGTAAGGGGAGCGTAATCAACATACTGGAAAGGTTAGGCTGAGATTTTCTAAAGAACATAGTAGAGTCATTTTTCATGAAACTCAATGACACTTAGAACGTACTTGTTGATAATTACCAACAAATCCAGGGTTTATTGGTGATAACACTTTCTTTCCATCATCACTGTTACTCATCCTGTTATTCGCTTCCTATCAGGAATTAAATTAAACATTTCTCCAGATTTTTCGACTGAAAGACGTTCGGTAATTGAATGTCCTTCCTGCGCTTGACAAATATAAACTTATTTTTACAACTTAATTTCAAACATATGATATTCAAAATCATCCCAAATTATGAAAAATATTTGGATGCTTGCAACGAAAATATTCACTAAAGTTTGAACGATATTTCAATACACTTATTCTACTGCCTACACCTTCAAATAAATTGTAGACATTTTAAATATTTAATACCAAAATAGATGTGTATTTCATTAAACGTTCTAAATAAACCTTTCATTTAATTACTCGAGACAACGTTCTTTGTTGGATAAAAATCTGATTCTACTATTGATTTTCCTCCAGGAAGACCGTTAAAATGAGGTCTTACTCGACTTATCTTTACACACCCGCAGAGGGTTCTGATAAAATTTTATCAACAGATATATTTCATTATATCTTAGACATAGTTAAGTACTGTAGACACGAGGCTGTTGGCGTTGTTAAATGGTGGAAGTGGGGAAGCCAGGCAGGTGTTATACCGAGTTATGATTTGCTGTCAATTTGTCACGCATCGCTATAAAACCATTGGCCATCTAATACTTTTATCTGTACAGTCATTCAAAAGTAAGTTACAATTTAAATGCTTAGAAGTACTTTATTTATTAACATAATAAAACTAAAAATATAGTTTTCTTTAATGGAATTTATTAACTAACCTTTAAATAAGTAATAAAACAAAACTATAGGCCTACATATAGCCGGCCAAACGTAAGCTGGCACTTGGGCTTGGCGAGCCGAGGCGACGGACCCTTGGCGAGGGGAGGGTGGAGGTGCAGGTAAAATCCTTTCAGAATACATTGACCCACCCGCGTCCGGTCACTCACGGGTTTGGTTTGTGGATATTATGTCAGATCTTTTTAGCAATATACAAGCGGCTGCCAATAAATGTTCAAATTTTTAATATGGGAGTCAGAAAACTACAGTTATCCAGAAGTAAGACAAAGGTAAATAAAAGGTAAGCTAAGTAGAAAAGGGAGTTTTAATACGTATATATGTTATTTGCTATGAGTTACATTTATATGCTAATTATTTACTTATTTATTATAAATAAGTAAATTTTATTATAAATAATTTATTATAATTATTTATTTACTTATTTATATGCTGAATAGAACAGCTTACTTACGGGCCGATGGTTATGCCCAGCGTTAATTTGGCCGTCGATATTTTCAGAACGACGAATACAGGTTTTCTACCTAGGAGCCAAGTGTCAGCTTACGTTTGGCCGGCTATACTGTCAGAGCAGGTGTTCAATGTACCCCCCCCCCCATCCCCAATTTCCCTCTTGGACTAGCAGCAACCACTGTTTCCCAGATTCAGAGGACGTCAAAAGGAATATTTCATGGTAAATTTATTTTTGTTTTTTTTACCAACCAGGCAACATTCTATATGTTACTTTTATATGAGAAAGTAAAAATAATTTTAAAAAAAGACTTACCTGGTGGAGAATTCATAATAGAAACAACTGTTGATATTATACCGACTACATTCAATAGAATAACAAGTATTGCTATAAATATACGGATGTGGTAGATTGCCGTGGAACTGATTTCTTCTTTCATGTTGAACGATATCCAAGTCTGTAATAGTAACACTTCATTAATACAATTTAGTCGGTTATTTACTATAATTATTTTATAAATAAAACCTGCAATAACATCGAATAACCTTACTTATACACCCATGCAGAAAACAATCTTAATTATCACAAATTATTTATACAAAACCACCCCAGTGGCTCACATATAGTAAGGACAGGGGTATGAATTTCGAGTGACCCTAGTCGGATCTACATTTTTATCAAGGGTTAGATTCCTCTCTATCGGGTTTCTCTTAACAAACTTGTTCATTTCCGACCCTGACGCTATTAGAGTATTCGAGGGCTAGGGGTCTTTCGTTTCTTCCTTTTCTTTAATATAACTCGATAAAAATCCAGAGGTTTTTCACCTTTAAACAACAAGGGGTAAACATTTTAAATACAAAAACATTTTTCCAGAACATTCCTACTTGGGAGTTATGGGTCATAAATGAAAATAAAACATTGACGCTCTCTTTAACGGTCAATACACCAAAGTTATTATCATCAACATTTTAAATGAAATGTGAAGGTTTTTGATATAAACCACTATCTCTAAATTATAATTAAAAGAAAATTACAGTTTGAGCGTAATTTGGAGAATATAGTTACAGTTAAGATTGTTAACCTATAATAATTTTTATTTAAGTCCAATAAGTTTTATCTTGCACAAATTTAATAAAAATCATTTGTCCAATTTTGAATAATTTAGTTATTTGGTCTAATGACAGGTTACACTGATGTATTTTTGAAACATCGAACTATACCATAAATCGTCTCTAGATAACAAATTTGTGTTAATGGTTTTATCAGTTCATGTTTTTAAAACATTATTGGACTCGGAGAACTACATAATGGATATATCTACCAAAAATGTAAAAAATCTATCTGTTTTCACGATTTCATGGATTTGTCTATTTTGCGAAGACACTTGTGAGAAAGTAGAACTAATTTTCGACAATTAATATTATAGAGTATGGTTAGTAGCTAAACTAGACTATTAAGTAAAACAAAATTAAAACGTACAATAAATATAAAACGTACTAACAAAAGTAAAGCGAATAATTTGAAACACCCATCTTATATATACAAGCTGTTTTAAAATAACGATACAGCTGATACTAACTAGAAATTCAGTGAGAGACAATATGTTCGAATTTCGGATTTCGACTTAAAGAGGTTTTTATCTTATAGAGATTTAGTTTCTAATTAGCCACACTATCACCCCCCCCCCCTAATTTGTAGTATCTCAAAGAAATAAAAATTTAATTTGCAATTTTATTTCCCTATCTAAGAACTGCAGTAGATTAATAGATACAGTAATACCGTACAGTATTATGTCAATAGCTAAAAACAAAAACAATGGCGAAAATATAGTAATATTTTTCTTTTCATTCGTTGCTCCACTATTTAGAGTTATAAAAATGAAAGTGTCAACTTCTATTTTTGTGGAAAGATTCGACTTATAAGAGTGGGTCCCTTCTAGTTATAGAAATATTTCAAACAAATTCATGTTGTAAAAGTAATTAAGAACATATGAAAATTGTGTTGGGTTTTGTTTATTTTTTCTAAATACAGAGATTTCCTCACTAATTAATTATATATCTCAGTAAATTATAGAAACTAGTGATTTGCGTAAGATTGAAAATCCTGATACGTAGTTCTATTTTCCTTTATTTAAACCTAAACCGACTATTTTTTATGCTTAGGTTATTATACATTTGTAAATGCCGTTAAAAACCAACCTACGATTTTGTTAGTATAATTTTTTTTTAACAAACCTTACCTCAAATACAAAATAAGCTGAACCGCACAAAATACAGATTGTAGCTCCAGTAAAATGTGGATAGTAGCATTTTGTTTCCTGGAAATTAGCTACTGTTAATAAACCAAGAGCAGCGACCTCACCCAAAATCGTAGCTATAATGTTCAATTGCTCACTGACTCGAGCGAAAGTGTTATTAAAAGTGTAATTTGCAATTTGAAGATATCTTATGTACACACAAAACGCAACTGAAACAGATCAGAAAATACTCTTGATTGAATAAATCAAAGAAGGAAATTATTAATCTTATGAACTGTTTAAATTTTATTCTATAAACTAATACATAAACGTAGAGCTCCTCCGAAATGTGGTGGCGTTCGCCTTGACTGGGAAAAAGAGTTTTTTCTAACTTTTTGGTGGTCGCGAAAGCCGGCGGGCTAGTGCTCCATTGCCTGGACGTCGTGATTATTGCTATATTGTACAGTTAAAAAGTGGTAGTATTTACTTCATTTCCCCGCGCATGTAATTGATATTATTATTGTGTAATAATACTGCAGTAGAAGACGTTTTGTTACGATGAAAAGTAATCAACGATTGAAAAAAGTTGGTGGGAATATTATTGCTTCCAGTCACTACAGATAATTTGTGATATTCATCAGTTTATTAAAAGAGAGGTACAATGAGGTCGGATAATACTGAAGAAAGTGCAAGAAAGGGTTGCCCAAGCAACTTGCGTGTCATGGAAGACTGTTCAACGCATCATTAAAAAAAGTAAGACCAATGAACGAACTCGGCAACATTTTTGTCACCTCGCAAACGACGGCCGTAAGAAAACTTAAATCAAGACTAGATGATTTAGACAAGTGAGTTGGTCGGTGGTGCGTTAATGAATTTCATATAACTCATAAGAAATGATTGACATTGAAAAATTTGCTTCCAGTTTCGAAGAAGAAAAAAATGACTTCAAAGGAGGAATATGGCCCCTTTAGCAAGTCGTACGAGATTTAGGCTTCAAGTGGAAAAATCAAGTGACAATAGAAAAACCTAATAGAAACACTAGACACTACTTGTGAAAAAGGTATCCAATATCTAAGAGGAATTAGATAATGTAGAAATGAAATACGACCCATAATTTACATCATGAAACATATGTTCATTCAGGCCACACAAAGCCACATTCAAATGAAGTCCCGTAGGTTTAAATGCAGGTCATCGTACACCGATCTCAAGAGGTCAATGCACTATCATTGTCCAGACAGGAAGTGAAAATGGGTTTATTAATAAAGCATTAATAATTTTTAAATATGGGGAGAAAAGTGGCAATTTTCATGAGGCTAAGAACTATACAAGTTATGATAAATGGTTTCGAGAAACATTAATACCTAACCTTTCTCCCAACTCGCTGATTGTGATTGATAACGCTTCTCATCATAGGCTAACAAGCTGTTCAACCCAGCACCCAACTCATCAACAAAAAAGTGCGACATAATAACCTGGCTTCGAAAAAATAATACACCATTCGATGAAAAGACCAGAACTGTGCTCACTAATAAAGTTACACCCCCCACCCCAGTTCAAAATTGAATATTTATTAGCGGAACATAGCCATAGTGTTCTTAGACTCCATCCATAATACACCTATCTCAATCCGATTGATATGGTTTTATGATCTGGGCAGTAATCAAGAATCACGTTGTTGAACACAAAACTACATTTAAAACAGATAACTGAATTCAATTTGCGAAAGAAAAGATTGACTCTATATCTGCAGACGACTGGTCTAAGAGATGTAAGTATGCTGAGAAAAACGAAGACGAATATTTAAAGTTAGAAGCTATAATTGACAATTATCCAGAAAGGATCATGTGTTACTTAGATGAGGACAATAAAGAGGAGACTGATGGCTAGTCAGGAAGTGATTGAGGAATTGGTGGTGTTGAGTTCTTGTAATTTGTAAGTACACAATGTATATTTAAATTTTTTAGACAAATCAACTTTTGTGGTTATTTATAGAGTAGGCTATGTAATTTATTCAATAATTAACAGCCAAGTGTATGAATCGTAGTAAAATGAATTAATGTAATTATTATAAAGACTTCCCCTCATCGGTTGCGTCCTTACGCTAAACTTTAGCGTCCAAGCGCCACCACATAACTAACGAGCTCTATATAAAATAAGTCTAAGAAAGGTAATTAAACTGTCATAGGATTTAACTGAGTTTCTATTAGTACATAACTACTGTATATAAAAAAAATAGTTGGTGCGGCCAGTCGGTGAAGTTAAAAACTCAGAACTCAGCTTCTTAAAAAAATCATTAAAATCAGTCAATAAACAAATATTTCCAAAATTTATTGGTTATTTTGGAACCGCTAGCAGCGGTTATTAACAAATCAATTTCAAATTCAAACACACCTCTCCAAAATAGATAAATAATATGAGTTAATATAACCTACGATAAATAGGAATTGTAATTAATTTTCAACTACCTATATTTTACCGTGATTTATATGTAAAACGATTTCACCAAAATATAATAACGCCATGACACACCCACTTGGTATCAGTAATACTGTGTTACTCGGGTTATCCATTTTTGAGATGTAAAAACCATCACTTAAATTTAACCTGCTTTTTATTTTCATAATACGATTTTGACAAAAATGTCCACACTTACAATTTTTTTAAAATAGTCATTCAATTGATGCAATAATAATAATATTAATCCAAGACAGTAAAGTCTAAATGTTATAATGTTGTTCTATATTTCTGTTAGGACGTACATAATTTATTTAAGTATCATTTTACTTACGGTGACGTGTTTTGGATGAACTCCCTTTTAAAAAGCTATTTACGTAATGCTTCATTTCTCAACAGTCAGTATGAATGTACTCAAATTAATTAGTCTAAATGTGTCCCTACGGGCTCAGAACGCTATTACAATACCATAATTTTCAAAAAAATCATAATAATTTTCTTACAATATTGAAGTGAAGTAAATAAAATAATGAAATCACTGGTTTAAAAAATTTCAATTTGAGATAAAAATCTTACATGATGATTGGTCAGAAACAGTGGACTAGACCACTTCATAATTAATAATGAATGTCATCAAAATTGGACTGTTAGCAAAAATATTAATATGAAACCAACCTCTGTTTTTACTACCAACCATTAATTAATTTATCAAAATCAAATAATTTCATTAGACATCTTCCACGTACCAATTTTTAAGGTATTAGACTATTCGTCCTTGAAATAATAATTTACAAATATTTTTTTACTGACAAAGAGGCAGATATCATTCTGAAAAATGTGTTTCTTTTTATGTAACGGTTAAGTAAAAATATTCGACTTGTAAATATTTGACAAATCGCCATCTTAAGTTATATTTTTTCAAAACAATTTAAGTGTGTATTTATTTTATTTATCATTTCTTTTCGGGAACAAAAAAATATGGAGCTTAGAATATTTTGTTCGCGTACAAGTAACATCTAAAAACATTCAGCTGACGGTTAATTATTGCTGAAATAGGTTAAAGCAACCTATTAAATAAATGATTTACCAATGAACTTTTTAATAAATGATTTACCAATACATTTTATTGTATATGTTCAATAAAACATATAATAATAAAACACAACATTAAAGAATTAAACATTCTTTAATTTAATCAGATTGTAGTTAATTTAATTAAACTATTAAAATTACGTATTCTTCAATAACCTTATTTATATTTTGACGGTTTTAAATAAAACAGAACAAAAATAAATCTAAGAAGTTCTGCCTATTATCTCATAGGTGGCGTCGCGGCCACTTCTGTCAAATAGCAAAGTTTCACGGAATAGCAAAGTTTCACTTCTCTCAAGGACAAAGTTTCTTGACCATTATAGCGCTTCTGCAAATAGATGAGAATTGTCTCGTCTCTAACCAGGATATTCTTTGAAAACCAAATTATGTAACTATATTTAGTTAAAGGTTGAGAAATAATTGTATAAAGATTAACATTTATCTCAATATGTTTCTCTTCATATTTGGAATCAGCTATTATTGACGAATTCTGAATAACTTTCAAGTTGTAAAGTAAGTGAGAAACTAGTTTTCTTCTCACTTTGTGGGATTTCTCATTTTGTCTAAATCCTCATTTAAAGGAATAAACAATAACTAGCTGATTTTAGGTAATCAATACGCCACATGTTTAAATTAATTGCATGACAAAATCTTAAAGCAAAGTTACATGTTAACATTGTTTAACTGAATCAAAAATTGTAAAAAAATCATGAAATTGTAATCTGAATAGATTAAAAAATATAGAAATTTCATGAAATTGTAATTTGGAATAACTACAAGTTTTGTTTGAATTAACAAAAATATTAAAATGTTATTGTGTAATACCAAACTAAACTTTATTCAGTAAATTTTGAAGATATCATCCAATTACCATTGATCAATGTGCATTGATAAAAACTTTACATGCACATTTTATAAATTTGTAACACGACGAACATGATTCTAAATATAAAAATATATTAATTTTTAACAAAAGATGATAATTTCTTATATTTAGAATTGTTTTGAAATTAGTGACTTTTTGGACAATAACTCATTTTAATTAATATGGACAATAATTTGGTTGTATTAATTTCATTTGATTTTTACTTGTAGCTTGTTTAAACCAACACAGTTAGAAATTGTTTTTTGTTCAGTTAATCTTGTAGAAGATTGATTACACGATTGGTGTAAGCATCGAAACAAGGAACTTTCTCCAATGAAGTCAAACGTATAAATATAACAAAATCTATTATAAATTAAAGCATCAAATTTTACTAATTAAATATTGGGCAAACTAAACTTATCAAATTTTCAAAATGTTTTCATCCACATAAAATTTGTTTTGTAAGAAATTAACTCTTTAAATTAAATTTTGTAGTTAAATATGAACTGATAACAAAAGACCTAATTAAAAATATGTTCTATTCCTAATTAAAATTAAATAATTTTTAATTGTGCATACAGAGGGTGATGTTGTTCTTGGTTTATTCTTTAATTTTTTTTTACGTTCTAAAATTAATTTTTGTAAAGTTTCTATATAAACATATATATTTACTTATTATAAACAGAAAAACACATACAAAAAAGAAAAACTATAAAAAACAAAACAGTAAAATAACCCTCGAATTGATTAATCATAACCGACTCCCCAATTTATTCATAAAACATAATTCTGTATAAATAAATAGATGTACTCTACTCGTATATTAAGGTTAATGTTCAGTTGAAGGAATAAATTTTACGTTTCAGCTGATATCGTCAAAATTCAGTTTCTTACATAACAAAAAAGAGAGGGAGAAAAATAAATTAAAAACTTCATACGTATATAATATAAATTTATATTTCAAGTATTCTTCAAAAACTTTTGCTTGTTAAAATTGTAATTTCTGTTTCAAGGACAGATAGATCATTTTTTGTTTTATTCTGTTTAAGGATATTTCATTAAATTGTTCATTAATGATTGAACATAGAAATTGTTTCCATTTCCTTGAAAGAAAAGAGTGAACTGTACAGTATTGTTTATTGTCTGTGATCAAACTGTGCATTCTGTTGGATTGCATAACCAGTTTTAATTTATCCTATCTAATTTTATTTAAAAAGTCTCAATAGTGGCCTTAGACGTCATGATATTTCTCCATATATTGGAGTTAGTTAAAAGATTCTATTAATATAGAACAGTTATTTAAATACCACTTACAAACAACAGCACATAAACTCAGAAGGATTGAGAATATACTACTTTCTGGCTGAGTACTTCCTGTGTCACTTATGTACGGAATCCATAGTCGAATGTGGTTAAATTGAAATGAAACTGTATACCTGTGAACAAATAACTAATTAATTATATACGTATTTTTTAGTTACAAGAACATACCACCAGCAAATATCAGGAAAAGATTGAGCAATATTTCGTAAATAGTCACATTTAAAAAAATCTATGTACTTCCTTAGAATTTTTGTCTGTAGTATTTAGCCGAAAAACCATCTACGTCAGCATTACCTTAACAAATAAAAAATAACAGAGCATAAAACACATACCCCTAGCTTTTGAATACTCTAATAGGGAGAGAACAAGAGTTGGTCAAGAGAGATCAGATATGAAAGCTAGAAGAACTTACCTAAGACTAGATGAAGGAAGGTATAGATCTATCAGTGTATCAGGGTTTGCCACACTCTTACTACAAGTGAGCTACTGACGTCACACTTCTTTGGAAAACACTTAAACTCTCGTCGTATAAACAGAAGAGCAATTTGAAAATTAATTATTAATGCTATCTATTTAACTAACTTTTTTAAGTAAACATCCACAAAACCAATAATGAAATTTTATTCATTACTGAGTTATCTATTTCTTACGGGAGATAAGTTGGTATGAAAAGTTATCAACTCTATGGAGATAGGATGGTATGAAAACTTATCAACCCTGTGGACATAAACTGGTATAGAAAGATATCAATCCTATAGATATAAGTTCGTATCGTAACTTATCAACCTTGGTGATTCATTTTTAAAACATATTTTGAAAGGTATTTATAATTTTAATTTTAATCTAAGCTTGCTTTGCTAGTACCATAAATTAGTCTTAAGCGTAAACGTATTTGATTAAAAATTAGTTTTCAATGATGGCGACCGTAATTTTATTTTACTTTCAATTTGGTGCACTACCATGGGTAATTAAAACCCTACATTGCATATTGTTGCCATTTGGCAACACAATATTATTTGCTTTTAGAAATAAGGTTCCTGTCAACTAACATTAGATTAAATCATATGGGAATATTTGTTGGAGAGGGAAGTTTAGGTCTGTAATAGTGGTAGCACTGCTAATGTTCATTTCGCCAAGTGTCAACGAAATTGGTAGAGCATTATTGTATACATCTTATAACAACTCAGGCGAAGATTTTTGCTTTAAGAATCAGCATTTTTGGAGAGACGACAACCAATACGTTTCGTTTTGGTATTTGAAACTACATTTGAAAAACAGCTTCAGAAAATAATCGAAATAATGGGTAGTAGTCTTAAGGTAGCTACCCAAATTTTGATTTATAGGGAAATAAATAGGGAAAAACATACTAAATTGAATAGGCAACAGACGATGTGCTATTTTTTCACCTCAAAACGGATATTTCCACAAACAACTCAACATCGATTTTTTAAATCTACTCATTTGTTTTGGACAGACAAGTTAAGTATAAAATGTAGGGATATACTAAAATTCTGGTTGGTTAAAAGTACGAATATTTTGACGTAGACGTTAAGTTCAGGAAAATCTAGTCGGGGAGATGTATATCATACCAGGTCCGGCTTGGATCTGTGTGTAGAGGTTGGGCCTTGCGGTGAATGGTGAAATGCATTAAAAAAGATATACAGTATAGTATGAAGCTTGGGGATTGATGTGTGTAAGGTTGGTGGTTGGGAAGTAAGGGATTGGCGGATGTGTCCAAAGGCTAGGGCGAAGTCCAATACGTGGTCGCTGGAGTTGGAGCTGTCCCTTTGGTCTTCGTTGGCGGAGCCCTTAGACTTCCTTGTAAAAGCGGCTCTGCCTACGAGCTTCTCAGACTTTACAAGAATAGTCTCGGACTTTGGTCATGGGATTATTTTTAGAGAGGAAGGTACGGTAGGAGAGTAGGCCGCAGGATGTTTTTACGTTACTTGCCGGGAGGCGACTTGCAGAGTAGATCGCCTTTTGTAAACCAATTTGTGTTCCCTGCCGGGAGGCTTCTCGAAGCGGTCTTAAAAACTGTTTTTTTTTTTTTTTTTTTTTTTTTTTTTTTTTTTTTTCTCCCACAATTTACATGTTTTACTTATATCTCATTGACAGTTATGACACGGCAGTTCCTTTCAAAAATATCTCCCTCCCCCCCCCAATACCAGCCATCGTTGATATGTGATTGTGTCATGTTTGTGAAGTGTCGGCTCGAAGTAATGAGATGAATAGTCCGAGAAGGACTAAATAGTTGAGATCTGATTCCGGAGAGATCTGAAATAGGTGTCTACTCGGAGAGAGCCCGAGAGATTCTGATGTTGTGGTCTATCCTCGGAGAGAGCCCGTGGTAGATATGATATGATTTTGACGGCGACTTAGCCGTATTTATAGGTTTTGACCTTGGGGGGGGGGTTCATAAACGGAGTGAATTTTCATTGTGTCTCGCAAAGTGAGGTGAGCTACGAGCCAATCAGTGTTGAGCTGTTTTCTCAGGCAGACTGGGAGCTTGTCCCGCAGCTGATTGAGTCAGGGATTGTTGCGTAAGTGTATGTGCGGGTGTATGCTAGGAGCGTTGCTTTGAGGCGTGTTTTCCTAAGGATTCCTGAGGATCATTTCTCGAAGGTGAATTTTGTTCCATATTGAAGACATTCATTTCTGATAAGAACTTCAATTCTTATAATTTCGGTTCTGTTTAGTTTGATTTTACAATATATATATATATATATATATATATATATATATATATATATTCGTAACGCTATAGTTTCGCGTCCTTCCATTGAAAAATTGCATTACGTTTTGCGTCCGCAGAAATTTGACGTCCGTATACGGACGCCCGATGACAATCCTTCGTTAAAATAATAACAGTTTCGAACTTTCGCGCCAAGTAATTTTTATAAGGAGTATTGCTGACCAATTAACCTTTTCCTTCATTTCCCCCCTTTATGTTATCACTCCACGAGTCAGTATAAAGTTATTAAAGATTTGTCTTCGGACGCGAAACGGCGGTAACATGAAAATTTCGTATATTTTGTTAGTTCAAGCTTTTTTCGCCACGTGGCAGCTGCGTCGCCCCGTATAGTCTTGAATGTGTATAAATCTTTTCGTTCATCTATCAATTTCGCGTCAAATGATTTGACAACATCGCAATCGTAATTCTTCGCTGGCTTTGCGTATTACTACTCTCGACAGACTACCGTCACCCGACATTTTTTTCTCTACCGTTCATCCGATTCAGTTCTTAAGCTTAGCAGAATTCAGAAGGAAACGCGTGTTTCAGTATTGTTTACGCCGTTTGAAATACACAATCATTTCAATTTTCATTATTGATGTGACTGTAGATGTTTGGTGGACCATAAAATATTATTGAGCTTTCTTACAAAAATTATATTAAGCAAATTTATAAAAGTTACTGTTTTTCTACAAAAAAAAATAATTAAACAGGCTTATAAAAAATATTTTAAAATACCAATAAATTATAGTGAGCTTGTGCATACAAATTATACTGTTTTTCAACGAAATTATATTGAGTACGCTTACAAAAACTGTTTTAATATCCCATTAAATTATACTGAGCTCACTTGCAATTTTTTTATTTTATTTTTTTTTTTATTTTTTTTTTTTATTTTTTTTTAACAGAATTACATTAAAAACGCTTACGAAATTATTTCAATATCCTATTGAATTATGCTGAGCTCACTCACAAAAATTATATGCTTGTTCAACAAAATTATTTAAAGCATGCTTATATAAAATATTTTAATTTATCATTAAATTAAATTATACTGAACTATCTTGCAAAAAGTATACTGTTCTACAACAAAGTATATTTATATTATTTAGAAAAAAATATTAATTAAATTTATAAAAATTAAGAAATTTGCAATTCAATTATACTGAGCTCATTCGCAAAGATTTCCTGTTAAGGTTATCCCATTCAATTCGGTCCAGCCCGGCTGGCCGAATTAGAATGATGCTATAGGCCTAAATGTTCTTTAAATGGAGGTGACTACTCCGGTCCGCTTCGTTACGTCACGATCATTCCGTGTTTTAAGGGTTTAGAAATCGAAATCTCCGGACATTATCGGAAATACCAAAAACATTGCTCTATTCGGATGTGAATGGAAGGATCTTGACGAAACAAAGCGGACCGAATCGGGCATACACGTATAGAATTCATCTTAATTTGGCGGACCCGACCGTCCGTACCAAACCGTCTGAATCCCAGAATGTATTTTTTTTAAGTGGCATAGATCCAGTAGAGTATGGGGTCGAGTTCATAAAACCATGTTTCTGGTGTCAAAATGTTTAAGACAAGGGCGCCACGTAGTTTTAAAGGTATAGGCCCCACATAAAATTTCTAAAATGTAGAGGCTAAAACTACGAACTTACCTCTATGACCTGTTTTAATGATATGTAGCTCTGATTTCTAAAGTTCTCCATGAGACAAACACAACCGTCCTTCCTTACGGCCCAACTCCCAAACAAAAAATCCTGCCCTGTCCAATAAGTCAACCGCCTTATCTTGTTTACTTAGTAAGTCTCGATGTCTATGGAACTGTTTATTTACAACCGTTTCAAGCTTCTGTTCTCTATATATTGGTCAGTATGTGTTTAATAACTTAACTGCATATAATTCCAGTTCATGTAAAACAAAAACCTTGCAACATGCACAAAAATGGCCTGTCGTTCTGGTAAATTCAATGTGCCAGTTGTACATTGACCCAAGTGTGCTGAAAGAGAAACTTAAGCCAAAGAACTTTTACCCACACATTTTAACTGGTATAATGACAGAGAAAAGCAATATAAAATGAAAAATATTCATTTAATTTGTTTCAACTAAAAACAAAAAACACAATTTTAAATATTGTAAAGTTGGAATAATAAAATATTATTAACTTACTAAATTATTCAAACTTACATAAGTTGCATAACATTTACATTTTTTGAAAAAAAAAATACATGAAAAGTTTTAACAAAGTATTGAGCCTTTGAACTAAATATAAAAAAAAGTATAACTATACAAAAATATAACAGTAAGAAATAAGTGATTAAATTAATTAATATTAAAAATTATGAGAAATATTCATTTAACTTGTTTCAATATAAAACAAAAATATAATTTCAAATATTGTAAAGTTGGAATAATATAACATTATGAACTTACAAAATTATTCATACTTACATAAGTAAATATACATTTTATTTTTTATTTTTAATTACATGAACGAGTCTAAGAAAGTATTGTGCCTATGAACTAAATAAAAAAATAATGTATAAAATTGGTAAATGTGTAAAATTCGAAAATGTGACAGTAAATAATAGGTGATTATTAATTATTTAATACTAACAATATTTTTTTCTAAATAATAAATACATTGTACAATGACTATGTACTAAACATGTCAAATAATTCAAATTAACAGGTAAACTTTTCAAATGTTCGACATGAAAGTTAATTAATTATAATGTAATGTATATATTTATTATACTAATTACTCAATTTTTTTTTTAATTTTTTTTTAAGCATTAGCAGTAGCAAAAAATATTACTTTTATTACCATTACCTTCTCGAGTCTTGACTTTCTGTTTTAAATTTTATTTTATCTAATGGCATTAAAAACTCAAAAGAGAGATAAAAATAATATGAGTTACTTATAAACTATGAAATAAAACACGTTAGTCTATTTGTAATTTAAACACAACTGACGTATCATGTTTTAACAATTAACTGAATTGCTCAAGGCAATTTTGTATAAATATTTTGCACATAAACTTTAATTTTTAACCAATTTTTATTTTTTAGAAGTTCTTTATTTTTTGATATTAATAGCTCACATTCATTCTTCTTTGGAGGTATTTTATTTTTTATGTGCATCTTGAAAAAGTCATTTACAATTTTTTTTTGATCTGGAGACCAAGGTATTAACACTCGCTTTTTTTTAAAAGATATTTTAGGCCTACTTTCTGAAAAAAACATTTTCACCGTCATCTTTTCCACTATCTTGAGAAATATCATAATATTCTTTAGCGAGTTCTGCTACTTCTTCTTTATCAGAATTTCCATCTAGTAAATTTTCGTCCATGTCTAAATTGATTTCGTCTAACTTTTTACCTTTCCAATCAGCAGCTTTTCCTTCTTCCATCGCCAAGAGTAATTTACAAATTTTTGCCGTCTGGAAAACGTCATCTGGGAGTCGGTATTCACCTCTATGTATATGGTCAGTATGACCCATAAATGTAGCTAGTTGTTCAATATCACTCTCAGATATATTAAAAATCTGAGTGATGGTGGCTAAGTGCTTTCTTAAGCGAGTTGCGGTTAATGCGGTTGGGTTTTTTGCTCCACTTGATAAAGCCAATTTCTGTAACGTTTTATACCCAACAATTGGTGTTTGATAAAAAGGTTTTCCAAAAAGATATGGATTTTCAATCGTTCCAAACACGTGTGGTCGAGACTTGTGTAAAAGTTCCAGATGATCTTGGACATCGTTACTAAAGAGGACTGGTACGCCTCTACCTCTTTTGCCTCGAATCACAACTCTTCTAAATCTCTTCATTAAAATTTTTTCAGAAGCTGTTACAACGTCGGAAAATTCTTCATAATTTGAAGATTTCTCATAACGAAGATACGTATTTAAATGCATCCTCTCCAATTCTCCCGGCCGCCTTCTGTTTAGTAGGAGTACTCTGCAATAAACAGTTTCAAGTAAATCGAGATATGCTTTACTATTTTGTGGATTAGACTCTAGTTCGGTCACTGCCTCTTTTCCTTTTTGAAGAAGATAGTCCTTAAAAATCTTTAAGTCACTTGCTAATGGAATAATTGTAAGTTTATTCCATTTTTTCATATTTATATCATTAGACGCCTGCTTCGATATGTCGTAAAGCCAGTTGTTGTCCAATAATAAAATTGTGGTCTTTAAATCGGCTTCCGATTCCGCTGCAGTTTGCGAGTGATAGACGTGTTTTTCTTTTAAAGCAAAATTAATTGCTATATTGCAACAATCTTTTAAAGATTTTTTAATGTTTAGAGCAAATGTAGGTGAAGAAAATGTATTATTTACTTCACAATATTGTGAAATATTTTTAGTCGCTTGCAATATTGTATCATAATACTGAGGTCTTAAGGCTTCAAAAAGATTTGTAACTTTACTTTCAAGTGTCTTTATCTCAATCAAAAGTTTTGAAAGTTCGCGCATCTTTCTGCTGGTAACGGTAATAAAATGTTTGTCCCGATGGCACTTTAAGTAACGAGATCCAAAGGCACAGATGAGGGCATCTTTCTTAGCAGCTACAGACACTTTGTCCGGACGCATTCGAGGGAAAACTTCAACTATGAGTTCCTGGTCAATTTTAAATGGAAATAAAATGTTTTTATTAGGGGTTAAATCATTTTTATTTGTGTTTTGTGGGCACCGTTTTTTATGGCGCCAAAGACTTTTCCTTGAATAAAACCCAAGACAATATTCACATGGCTGGCAATCAGTTACAAGTGCAACGTCAGGTTTCTTTACTGGTCTAACACAGTCATTAATATTTAACAAATAATTTCCTTGTTTTCTAAGTTTTGCAATAATTTGTTTTCTTTCCGCGTTATTTTTTTTCATGGCCAAAAACTTTTGAACTTCCGTTTCTGCAGGGTGATTTCTAGCAAGATGTCTAGCGAAGTTATCGATACTAGACTCACAATAGATACAAAAAACTTTATTTCTTGTTCTCCGTTTTTTCTCGGGGCCCTTATCATTGGAAGATCGCGGAACACTTACAGAACTGCTAGTAATAGTTGGGGTTTTTGAATGTTCATACGTTTTTAAACTTTTGGAAGTCAAATCGTTTTCATCACATTCATCTTCAGGGAGTAAATGACCTTGAACGTTTTCGAAATTAGTTTGCATTGGAGATGATTCAAGATTTTTCTGTGTACATGTATTTTTAGGTGGAAATGATAACGCTCCAGAATTTTCTTCAGATCCACAGGTATTGTTTAAACTTGATGATTCAGTTTCATCTCCGGAAGGCAAATAATCAGGATCTTCATTATAATTATAAGCAATTGGAGATAGATCAGGTGACACTGATACGTTTTGACTTATACACGAGTCCCTAGAATTTTCATTACATTCAATTTCAAAATATAATTCATCCGCAGAAGGCAAATAATTAGGATTTTTCTTCGAATCGTAATCATTTGGAGACTTTTGGGATGTCACAGAAACGTTTTTATTGTCAAATGATGATACTTTAGTGCTGTTATTACACTTATTTTTTAAAAGAAATTCTTCTGTTTCATCTCTTATAGGCAAATCATCAAGATTAATATCATTGGTAGAATTATGATATATTAGGGGAGTGGATACAATTTTGTTGAGTAATCCTGTTGACGAACCTGTAACAAAATGTACATACTTTTTTTAAAACTTTTGGAATATAAAACTTTTGGAAGTCAAATAGTTTTCATCAAATTCATCTTCAGGTAGTAAATAACACAAATAACGTATTGCATACCTTTCATGGCCTTGATTTTGTCCAACTCTGAAAGTCCCTTTGTTGATTCATAATTGGGTATACTAAGCAGTTGTAAAATATCTCCATCTCTCTGCCTGCCGCTACTACTCGGTGTGTTATGTCTATTTTGTCCATCCTTTAATTTTTCCATTATTCTTATTGTTCTCGGCAACATCTAAGAAAATTAACGAGATAGTTTAATCAATTTCACAATTTAATATGTTCAATTATTTAAAGAATTATTAATTTTACATTACATTTGTACATTAAATAATAAGTAAATCCTACAAATACAAAGTTATATATATATATATGTACAAAACGTACATAAACTTTTACATAATACATTTTTGCAAGTTGTGATTATATCATATTTAAACCGGTATGACATCAGTTTAAAACTTAGGTATTTCATTTATATCCAAAATACAAGTACGAAGACTAACATTTTAATTTTAGAAGTATGTTTCCTTCTTTAGTAGAAATAAACAATAAATATTAATATTTAAAGATTATTTTAGACACATTTTTGAATAGGTTGTAGCTTACAAAGAATTAGCCTACTTAAATTCATTCGAGAGGCGATTTTTTTTTTAATTAAAAGTTACAGTACTGGCTACGTTTTACATAGAAAGGTTTCATATTTAATCTGTACTTTTCCATGAGGGAATTTGGTCATCTCAAGTCTGTTACCATTAGTAAATGGAATATTTTAAAAATAGTACTGTACAATGTATGCCGTATTGATTAATACATATTTAATTTCACAAACATAATATGTTACAAAATAATAGTTTTAATTGAATTGAATTAATTATCCATATCTAAATCTTTTGATCTCAAAGATTTAAGCGTATAATTAATTATTTTTTCAGCATATGCAAACAGTTTCAAAATTGAATCTATCTAAAACCGGCAAAAATAAAAGTTATTGGAATTAGGATGGGAAGAATGCACTAATTTTTATAAAATTTAGGCATAATCGTGTATTTTATTGCATTCTTTTCTGACTAAATAATCAAATACGAATTGTCTGAGTTAGGGAAAACGGTTGTCAACTGATATCAATTCAGCCAAAAGGACGATACAAATAGACTAAAATTAAATGAAATAATAAAAGTTTAATTCTTCATTATATAATTTCTAAAATGGATATATTTTATTCATCAATGGCAATTACATTAAATACTTTTTTGTGTGTACATTAACGTACATCTGAAAGATATAACTATAGAAAATTTCCATTTATAGGCCTACACTATTAATCTTACTATCGGAAGTCTATATAATCTAAATTTATTTTAAGTAATTTTATTCTTCTAATTCTTAACTTTAAAAGAGATTAATAACTTTATTTGCGGTTACTATATTATTAAACATATTTGGAAAAAAATATTTAAATATACAGCAGTTTTATTTATACAAATTTTATTTTTCAGAGCATTTATAAATTATTATAACTCTTTTGAAATTGTAATTATGTTTCCAAAATTCAAATATATATTATACTTAAGAATACTTTGTCATAATATATAAAGCAAAAGAAAATATGTAATACAAATATATAAAAAAACACTTCCTATACGAGTACTGTGTAACAATAACGGGAGCGTAAACTTTCATGCAACGTTTGTCAAACAAAGAATTCTGACAAAACTATAATTCGTAGAAAAAACTTTTTCAAGTAAAAAAATTAGTTCATAAAACGTTGTCTTTCCCGCAAAAACCTTTTTTCAGACTCAAAAAATACGAAAAATCTGTTTTGTTGTCACAGTCGGATCGGAATTTTTATTTTTATTATTTTTTTTTCCATAAAGTTTGGTAAATTAATTTAGATTTTAAATATATGTATTGAATTGAAAAAAACATGATTCTATAATCCTGTGCAATTTAAATTTTGTAAAAAAAAATATTTTGATGGATTGAAACATTATTCATTAACATTTTTTGGTGTGTAATTGAAACGTTCTCACTTGGTCAAACGTTTCCGCATTATGCCTTGCATTCAACCAGACGTACTGTACTTCTAGTAGTTGTGGGAAGGTATAGACAACATAGGACAAATAAAACTGTCACGTTGTTATCAGAGGATAAATGATGCGTGTTGGAAGGGGAAAGTCTACCTATCTCTCTCTACCTCCCACATTCTTCGTCTCATTCGCACAAGTTCTCCAAAAAAGGTCACCGTTTAATAAATCTATCAACAATACGTGCTGTGTAATTTCACACCCACAATTTTAGCCAAGTATGTACACACACACACAAAACAAATTTAAAAAACAGAAGTTCTGTTGATTGAGAAAAGGAGTTTTTCTTCTTCTATTACTAAAATGGGTCAGGTTTTAATAATTAATGAGCTAATATTAATGTGCTGTGTAGAAAAAATTAACATAGGTGTATATTTGTATATATATATATTGTTAATTTATTGGTCATTTGTTTACAAATACTATAAATAATAAACATTATCTTAATAACACAATACAATAACCTCTAATGTTAATATATTATGTTACATAATGAAATGTAACAAACCCAATATTATATTATGTTTTTGGGTGAAATTACATAATGAACAAAAAGTTAAAGAACTATAAAAATAAACACTTTCTTAAGGAATGTAACATACTGACCAACTTACTTTATTTTAAACATAATTTAGTTATCAAAAGATGTTTCATAATATTTAAATATAAAATGTAAACATAGATATTTTTCTAATGACTTTAAAGTGGCTTCTTTTCAATATAACTTTTCATACAACTACTCTCTCTCTCTCTCTTCTCTCTCTCTCTCTCTCTCTCTCTCTCTCTCTCTCTCTCTCCTCTCTCTCTCTCTCTCTCTCTCTCTCTCTCTCTCTCTCTCTCTCTCTCTCTCTCTCTCTCTCTCTCTCTCTCTCTCTCTCTCTCTCTCTCTCTCTCTCTCTCTCTCTCTCTCTCTCTCTCTCTCTCTCTCTCTCTCTCTCTCTCTCTCTCTCTCTCTCTCTCTCTCTCTCTCTCTCTCTCTCTCTCGTAGCTATCGAAAACAAATTCATACGCACACAATTGCATACACACACCCAATTGACCCATTCACTAGTGATAATTATTTTAATTAGTGTAATGTATTGAAGAAGTACACCAACAATAGTTAGTTTTTAAAAATGGTTTCTGAATAATTTACAAAATGTATATCCACTTGTAAATTCTATAATATTTCCAGGTAATCGCTTGAAAAATAGAGCTAAACATACATGATAAAAAGGTTTAGATACAGAAACATTTAATTCATTCTGATTTTTAAATATTTTATACAAACTAAATATCTCATTTAGCCTATAAAAATAATTTTATTCTCAACTAATAAAATAATGTTCGAATATAAAAACGTCCAGCAAAATACCTATATAAAAAAATAGTAACTGCACAAAGACTGTATTTATTTTAGCTTACTGTTATTGTTATTAATCTTAATTGCAATAATATATTTACAAAAATAAAAGATCATACCGGTTTTTTTTTAATTAAGAATAAAAAAACAACATTATTAAATACGGATCATTTTAATAAATAAAATTAAAAAATGTGTTAACAAAATATTATTATTATTTCCTATAAAATATATTCAATTAAACCGCGATACTCGAACATACAATTTTATTTATTTCATTTAATAATTATCGGGATGAACATTTAAATTAGATTTGTTACTTCCCACTCTCATCCAGGAACATTATATTATTCAAACTACAACCAAAAAAAGTTATATTTTCAACGGGACACATGAAAATTAAATAAACATATTCTTCTCAAAATGTAACTGAGGTAAAATACATTTTGTCTATGAATTAATACCTTGTAACTTTTATTATTAGTACTGCTCAAGTTTTACACAGAAAAATATAACATAGACATAAAAATAATTATAAGTTAGAATTAAAACAGAAATTCCTATACAAATACTGTAATTTGAATCAGATCTCGAGATGCGAAAACGGTAGCGTAATATTTTTATGGTTTCCCATTAAAAACATAGTAAACATTTTTTTTAAATGGGTCATAAAAACGTTAAGTCGTTCTTTACTTTTATTTTTGCTGCCATTTTTAATTCTTTGAAGATATGACTAACCAAAAGGTTAAAATAAATCAAATTAATGTTCAGCATTAAGAAACTTACGATTAACCCTATTCGTCTATTCTGGTAGGTTACAGATGGACCTACAACTTAGTTGCGTAGGTTCAAACCTAGTTACTAAAGTTTTTTTTTTACTGCGTGTAACTATCTCTTCTGACTTTATTAGTCTAATTGGAATACAGTAAAGAAGTTAACAAAAATAATAATAATACATTCGTACAAACTGATAATAAAATCAACTCTTTTAAGTATAGGCCTACTTAAAAAGCTCCAGGCCCAGATGGTATCCCAGCAGAAGTACTTAAGGAGGTGGTAGAGATAGCTCCACAACTCTTGTTGAATATGTTTAACGCCTGCCTGAAGCAAGGAGTTTTTAGCAAGTCATGGAAGAAAGCCAGGCTAGTTCTAATTAAAAAAGGGAAAGGAGATTTAGAGTTGCCATCTACCTATAGACCACTATGCATGTTGGACACCACTGGCAAAGTCCTTGAAAAGCTACTCAAAACACGGCTTCTCATCGCCATACAGGAAGCGGGAGATTTTTCGAACAACCAGCATGGCTTTAGAAAAGGACGGTCAACAATCGGGGCAGTTAGAAAAGTGACCCTAGCAGTCGAGGAAACGGACAGAATTTGCCATGGAGCCCGACCAATTGTTTTACTTGTCACATTGGACGTTAAAAATGCCTTCAATTCTGCGAGGTGGACAGATATTCTTAGCGCTCTTGAACATTCGTTCAGAATCCCGGAGTACCTGCTCTGCATGGCCAGGGATTACTTAAGAAACAGACAGCTCTTATACGACACCGAAGCAGGTCAAAAAAGAAAAATAATTACAGCTGGAGTAGCGCAAGGGTCAATTTTGGGACCGGACATGTGGAACGCTCTGTATGATACCCTTCTCCGAATAGAGATGCCGGAAGGAACTTGTACTGTTGCGTACGCTGATGATGTAGCGGTATTGATCAAGGCCCGTAGCACAGAACTGGCTCAGCTAAAACTGAATCAGGTTATGAGGAGAGTGGGCAAGTGGATGGAGGAACACAGCCTGCAACTGGCTTTAGCAAAAACGGAAGTAGTAATACTTACAAGGAAACGAATTCCCACCTTAGTAAATGTGCAAGTAGGAAGTGAAAACATAATGACAACCAGAACAGTCAAGTACCTGGGGGTAACACTCGACAATAAACTGACCTACTGGGACCATATCCAGAAGGCAGCTGACAAGGCCTCAGTTGTTTCTGCCAAATTGAGCAGACTTATGTGTAACCTTGGAGGACCCAGCCAGACCAAGAGAAGACTGTTAATGGGAACAGTGCAGTCAATTCTGCTCTATGGAGCGGAGATATGGGCAGAGTCTGTTACAAAGACCAAGTACAGAAAGAAACTATTGGCGGTACAACGCAGAAGTGCCCTGAGGATTGCTTCCTCTTACCGAACAGTATCCGAAGCTGCGGTTCTAGTAGTCGCCGGAACCATTCCTGTGGATCTGCTAGCCATTGAAAAAAAGAAGATATACGACAGGAGCCAAATACTGGGACGAAAGCTAGCAGCGGTTGAAGCTAGAACGGATACCATGATATCGTGGCAGAGGAGATGGGACGAGGATATACAAGGTAGATGGACACATAGTCTTATCAAGGACCTAGAGCCCTGGCTTCAGAGAAAACATGGAGAAGTAGATTTTTACATCACACAGTTTCTTACAGGACACGGTTTCTTCAGAAACTATCTGTACAAAATAGGTAAAGCCAAAACACCGCAATGTCAGATGTGTGGAGCTGAGAAGGATGACGCTGCTCACTCCTTTTTTGAATGTACGCGATGGGATGAAAAACGAAACCAAGTGGAGAACGTTATTGGTAAAATAACTGTTGGAAATATCGTCTCACGAATGATCTCAGACGAGTCGGGCTGGAGAACTATAGCACAATATGTAAGAGACGTACTATTAAGTAAGAAAGAAGATACATGCTTAGAGGACTAGAAGAGGACAAGCCTGCGTTACCGTAGAGACACAAAACGTACTTACACACTAAACACGATGACCTGGTCTGATGCAATGCGAGAGTAGTTCCGGACTAGGATCCTGGAAAAGAGGTTAGGGTTTAGTGGGTAAACCGGATGAACCGGGAGTCCCACACACCGGGAGACTAGTCTCCTGATGGTGCCTAATGCATTCCCCCCTCTATAAAAAAAAAAAAAAAAAAAAAAAAAAAAAAAAAAAAAAAAAAAAAGGCCTACTTATTAGGAACGTAAAAAATAACTACAACTGGCTTTATAATTCGTTAACAGCTCTAAATACAATTAATTTGTATAAAAAATCAAAGTGCTGTTAACTTTACCACACAATTTCTGTCATGTTTATTACCCCCCATTAACAAACAAAAGGCTGGGACTAAGGGCTTTGTCGGCTACTGGTAGGTCGTAAATGCACAAGGGATGCTAGGTTTGATTTGTCAATACACTTAAGAAATAAGAAAAAACTTAAACATTAGGCGTACTACGACTATTGTTATGTATACATTTTTGACAAAATTTAATTTAATATCGTTACCAAAAACCAACTCGATTGTTACTGCACACAAACAGGCTGCGCCTATATTGTATGATTTTTTTACCAAATTATGTCGTGTTTGGTATCATTCTTCTAATTTTTTCATTTACTGTACTTTTCAAATATTCGATGGAAATTTCCAAATTACGATCATGAAAAGAATGTTAATTTCCTATAGTGGGGATGCATAAATGAGACACAATATTGAATTTGCTGAAGGCGGAAGCGAGGCCTGGGGTTTAAACAGGTTCAAGTGGGTGTGTGTTACCTGAATAAATTACAATAGCTTGGACTTAGAACTCAAAAATATGTCTACAGAGAAAGTTATTTATTACACGGCGGGTTGTTTGTAAGTAAAATAATTGTAAACAAGTAGAACTTTATGGTTTAGACAACTTACAGATGGTCCTTTTCATGGGTCCAAAGTCCACTGACACTTTTCTTACTGACGGAAGTGATATTTTTACTTTTCTAAAATTATCTGCCATAGTAATATTATATAGTTTACTAGCCTGCCCGATCCGGCTTTGCACTGAGAGACAAATCAAACTTAAATGTATATTAACCAAAAAAATATACCAACAAATATATTTTACTATGTATTTCTTATGGGGATTTTTAGTAACAATTTAATAAAACCATGTACAAATTTGTCATTATTTCACAAAAAGTTTAGGTTACTTGTTAAAATCTACTTCAATGTTGTTAAAAGTAGCGAAGAAATTAGTTTTTTCGTTGTAAAGTAATTAAATTTGATTGTATCTTGATGAAATTTTCACCAAATGTGTACAAATATTAATTAATAGATGTGTTAAAATTTATTTAAATCTGTTTATTCGTTTAAATATATATATACAAATCATCGTCTATTTTGATATATATTTTTTAAACGAATTGAGAGATTTAAACAAAATTTACCACACTTCTTACTAATATATTTATAGACATTTTGTGAAAAAATCATCAAGATATAATAAAATTTTATTGATTTACAACAAAAGAAAAAAACAATTTCTCTTAACTAATTAACAAAATTAAATAAAATTTAATAATTATGACAACAAAATATATACGTACATGTTGTGAAAATTTCATCAAGATACAATAAAATTTAATTACTTTACAACGAAAAAACAAATTTCTTCAAAACAACATTGAAATAAATTTCATAAAATATATAAATAAATTTTCAAATAAATAAAGTAACCTAAACTTTTTGTGAACTTTATTGAAATGCGACGATACGCCTTTTTTAAATCATTTGCATCTCGAAAACCACCAAACGGATTTGAAATATCAAAACATTTTTGAATTCACAATTAAATTTTCTATAAACTATCAAAGCTAGACTTCTATAACTATCATATCTAGACTAATAATAATTAAACAATTTACAACCATTTACCGCTACCTGGTTGAAAATAGTGTCAAATTATAACTTGTATAGGCCTAGTCTATTTATTTATAGATTTTGTTAAAATTTTCAGGAAATGTTCTATATGACTATATCAAAATCATACAAAAATTTGAAAATGATATATACATAATGTTTTGATTTATGAACGTGTATAGCAAAAATGTAAACGATTTCTAAATATGGCTATTTTTATTGGTTTATTAGGCTACATACGTTTATTAATCGCTGTAGTTATATTCTGATATACCAAATTATATAAAATGAATAGAATTGTGAATTCAATTTCTTTTAGATAATTAACATCCGTTTAACGGTTCTCGAAATAAACACAATTTAGTAAACCAACGTATTCTGTTTTGATTTTCGTACAGAGAGTATACAAATTGGGTACGCGATAGTACAAAAACGCTTATATATCGAAAACTAATTATCGGAAGTTATTTTTTAAAACGGATTTGGATTCCTCATAAAATATACTATAAATTTTAAATTTTATGTTTTTATGTACGGACAATTATAGTTTAACTTTTTTGAATTAATTTACGCCAATGTATATTTAAAACGAATTATATACAATTCATCATGGTTTTTAATACAAATTAACCTAACAACCAGTAGCCTACTAATAAAGATTTTATAGAAAATTTTATTGTGAATTCAAATATTTTTTCAAAACAAAAATCCATCAAACGGTTAAAAATATATATAAATAATGTTGAGTAGCCTACGTTACCGAATACCCCAACATCCCGAACTTGAATTTAATTTCACGACATATAGGCCTACCATTGTTTCATTATGTAGCCTTTGTTCATAATAATTATATATTATGTGTAAATAATGAAATTATCATTACCAGGTATGGTCAGTGATTATAACTACATGTTTCTAGTAATAACTTTAAAAATTTTAAAAGAAAATATACCAAGAATTTAATTTAATTTTTAGAAAATGTGGCCAAATATATTCAATAATTGACGTTTTATTTTATTTGTTGGTATATCTAATTCGGGAATATTTTTGTGGCTGATATTTGAGTGAATTGGCACTTGCTTTGTCGTTGGCAAGCCGTAACCGTGTTTGGGAATTGACACCAAACTTTTGTTGCAATATCTCCATGTTAGGTTAGATATCTGTGTATTTATCGTTTTTGTTGATAAGATGTTCACCAAAAGAAGAGTTTGTATATGAAGTCCTCTTAGGGAAGTGTTCCTTAAAACTTTTGTTGAAAGAGCGGGCAGTCTGTCCTATATAAAAATTCGGACATTCATTACTGTAGGCCTACAACAAGTGATATTGTATATGGCAGTCTTATCGTGTTTGTCATTATGTATGTCTTTTTTTGGGTTATTTAAAAAATAGTATAGTTTGTTTGAGGTATTGAAAGCAACGGTTACGCTCTCTTTAGCCAGTCTACGTTTTGGAGTATGACTCAATGCTGATCCATATTCTGTGGAGACGTAAGTTTGCTTTTTCTTTTTAATAATGGGTTTCTTATTTGTATGTTACCTGATGAGTTGGTCGATATCTGAGTTCTTGTACCAATTGTATACTGCTATGGGTTTAATTATTTTTACTTCCTGTTTATACTTCTCCTTGTCTAGAGGTACTGAGGCTAGCCTGTTAACGAAATTATTGTAAGCTGCCATTTTTATATGACATGGATGATGGGAAGAAGCGTGTATAGTCTGGTTTGTTGTGGTAGGTTTTCTATAGATGTTGAACTTAACACTATTGTTTATTTTTGAAATTGATAGGTCTAAAAAGTTTAAATTGTTATTTGTTTCCACTTCAACCGTGAATTGGAGTTTTGGATGCATTGTGTTTACGAAGTTAATCAGAGTTTTTAATTATCTATTGTTGCCATAGAAAAGTACTATAGTATCGTCTACATACTATCTGAAGACTATTTTTGGCCTATTTTGATTCATTTCCGACCAGAGATGTTTGTTTTAGATTTGTCCTTCCAGCAGAATTTTGTCCTTCCTTACTTCCATAGACAGACGAATCTCGCAACAGTTTTTCTGTCGAATCAACGAGCGCTGAAAAAACAGTTTTTTTTAGCTGTATACGACACCGGTCTGTATTGCGGTCGGCGTTTTGTACATATCATAGGACCGCTACTTATTATTTTTTTCAAACTCTTAAGAAGTTTGATAACGAATTTTCGTTATAATGATTATATTAAATAAAGATTTTATTAAAATTTTCAGGAAATGTTATATATGACTATATAAAAATCATACAACAATTTGAAAATGATATATACATTTTTTTTTTGATTTATGAACGTTTATAGCAAAATAGTAACCGATTTCTAAATACTGCTATTATTATTGGTTTATTACATACGTTTATTAATCGCTGTAGTAATATGATATACCAATTTATAGAAAATTTAATTGTGAATTCAATTTTCTTTAGATAATTAACATCCATTCTACGGTTCTCGAAATAAACACAATTTAGTAAACCCGTGTACATTAGCGTTTGAATTTTATTGAAATGCAATGACACGCCTTTATTAAATCATTTGTATCTCGAAAACTACCGAACGGATTTGAAATATCAAAAAAATTTTGAATTCACAATTAAATTTTCTATAAACTATCAGATCTGTGCTAATAGTATAATTATAATTAAACAATTTACAACAGTTTACATCTATCGGTTTGGTTGAAAATAGCGTCAAATTATAACTTGTATAGGTCTAGTCTTTTTATTTATAGATTTTGTTAACATTTTCAGGAAATATTCTATATGACTATATAAAAAACCTACAAAAATTTGAAAATGATATATACAATGTTTTTTGATTTATGAACGTTAATAGTAATCGCTCAAAATTATAAACGATTTCTAAATACTGCTATGTTTATTGGTTTATTACTCACGTTTATTAATCTCTTTGATAATATTCTGATATACCAATTTATAGAAAATTTAATTGTGAATTCAATTTTCTTTAGGTAATTAACATCCGTTCCACGGCTCTAGAAATAAACACAATTTAGTAAACCAGCGTACTCGGTTTTGATTTTCGTACAGTGAGTATAAAAATTGGGCAGGCGATAGTACAAAAACGCTTATATATCGAAAACTAATTATCGGAAGTTATTTTTTAAAACGGATTCGGATTCCTCATAAAATTTACTATAAATTGTCAGTCTTATGTTTTTATGTATGGACAATTATAGTTTAGCTATTTGAATTAATTTACGCCAATGTATACTTAAAACGAATTATATACAATTTATCGTGGTTTTTAATACAAATTAACCTAACAACAAGTAGCCTACTCATAATGATTTTATAGATAATTTTATTGTGAATTCAAATATTTTTTCAAAACAAAAATCCATCAAACGGTTAAAAATATATATCAATTTTTGTTGAGTACGTTACGCGCTTATTAGTACTTGATCAGCTGTTAATTGTATGCTGTATTTCTGATAGAAAAGTATGGACAATACTGCTATTTTTGTTGGTTTATTAATCGCTGTAGTAATATTCTGATACACCAATTTATAGACAATTTAATTGTGAATTCAAATTTCTTTAGATAGTTAACATCCGTTCAACAGTTCCCAAAATATACACAATTTAAAAACCCGCGTACATTAGCGTTTGCATTTTATTGAAATGCGATGACACGACTTTATTAAATCATTTGTATCTCGAAAACCACTGAACGGATTTGAAATATCAAAACATTTTTGAATTCACAATTAAATTCCATCAACAGTTGTTAACACAAGTTATACATGATTAACCATGCCTTGTTGCATAACAACCCCATAATAACTAAAAACAAACAATAAAAAGAATCCACTATAGGCCTACTATTGAACTATAGACTATATTTATTTGTATAAATAAACATATATAAACATGATATATGTTATAATTGTGTAACATATTTATAAAATTTTTCATTCTAAACCTTGAAATAACATCTCAACCCTCTATTGTCATTGCCAATTGAACTGTATAATATTTAATTGTATAAAGTTAAAATACATCACATTTTTTGAATCAGAGAATGTGTACATTCTATTACCACTTTTCAAGAATAACTGGGAATAAAAAACATTTCATATATCATTTAAAAATATAAATGAAATACATTTTCATTTTCATTGGATGTTTAGAAATAAGGAGTAAAAGTAGGATGGGTTGAATTAAAACTAATGCAATTTTATAATAAGTTGTACTAAGTAAAATGTATTGATTGTTGAATTTACTCTAAAACAATTATTATTTTTAATAAAACTGTACATTGTTTCTGGGAAGAATATGAACAGTAATATATTACTATTCCAAAAACCCAAAACTATTCCATATTATGGATTTTTAATACATCTTTTATTTCATTTCAGTTTGTAACCAAAGTTTCCAATATAAATTGGTCTCCTAGATAAATTACTACGTAACCATTCGTAATTGATTAATTCACACATAAAATATGTAACAAAATATTTAATAAAGATAATTTTGTTCTTTAAAACTAGTGATATATATTATTTAAAAATCTGACAAATTTATATCTGATATACAAACACTTTTCGACGTAAACAGATAAATAGTTTTTCCATTTCATATAAAAGGTAGAACTCTTTAAATGGAGTAATTAATTAGAATGGCGAATAACTTATGTAATTTATAATATATATTGCACACATTCAAATAACGCAAAGAAGCAACAAGTATACAACCACCTCTAAGAAATTGAAATGGACAAACGGACTGAACTCTAAGTTTATGAAAGGTGCAATTGACGGCAACACTGGATCTGTTCCATCTGGCAACAATGTCCCCAAAGGCATAGTGACGTTCGTTGCAGTCTACATACAAATATTTTGGTATCCTCACAAAGGCATTAACCAACTTGCTCTTTTCTCTCGAATTTGAATGGACCAATCATACTCAAGAACCCCATAAGTCACCTTTAGGGTAAAAGCCCGAATCTATTCTATAGGAGAGAGTATTGCGTTCAGCGCAGCCCTGGTGGCCTCTCTTCAAAACTAAAGCTGTCGTCCCAAAAGCTATTTTAGGGGATATTTAAAAATATTTTTATTTTCGATCTAATATGCTTAAAAGTATATGTATATTACATATAAACTTGATTTAGGCCGCTTGCCCTTGTGGGGATATTGTTGTCCACAAGGGACAACATCCTTAGAAGTACTTTACAGGACGAGTGAGTATGCCCGGAAAGGTAGCTGTGATAGCTCTCTCTCTCTCTCTCTCTCTCTCTCTCTCTCTCTCTCTCTCTCTCTCTCTCTCTCTCTCTCTCTCTCTCTCTCTCTCTCTCTCTCTCTCTCTCTCTCTCTCTCTCTCTCTCTCTCTCTCTCTCTCTCTCTCTCTCTCTCTCTCTCTCTCTCTCTCTCTCTCTCTCTCTCTCTCTCTCTCTCTCTCTCTCTCTCTCTCGTAGCTATCGAAAACAAATTCATACGCACACAATTGCATACACACACCCAATTGACCCATTCACTAGTGATAATTATTTTAATTAGTGTAATGTATTGAAGAAGTATACCAACAATAGTTAGTTTTTTAAAAATGGTTTCTGAATAATTTACAAAATGTATATCCACTTGTAAATTCTATAATATTTCCAGGTAAACGCTTGAAAAATATAGCTAAACATACATGATAAAAAGGTTTAGATACAGAAACATTTAATTCATTCTGATTTTTAAATATTTTATACAAACTAAATACAAAATATATATTTTTTTAAAATTACTTTTGCATTTATTATTTTAATCATAATTCAAACTTTACTTTGTATTGCAATGATAGTTTTCCACTTTTTCGTTATCTCATTTAGCCTATAAAATAATTTTATTCTCAACTAATAAAATAATGTTCGAATATAAAAACGTCCAGAAAAATACCTATATAAAAAAATAATAACTGCACAAAGACTGTATTTATTTTAGCTTACTGTTATTGTTATTAATCTTAATTGCAATAATATATTTACAAAAATAAAAGATCATACCGGTTTTTTTTTTAATTAAGAAGGAAAAAAAACAACATTATTAAACGGATCATTTTAATAAATAAAATTAAAAAATGTGTTAACAAAATATTATTATTATTTCCTATAAAATATATTCAATTAAATAATAAGTAGTAATAAATTCTGTCTTACCTTAATAATTGCATGTAGGCGAAATAGAACTCAAAACATCTTCACAACAAACTGTATTAGAAAATATAGAATAAACATGTGTTGAATAATATAGACAGTCACATATTTGAAGGATCAAGCAAGAGACTGAAATCAGCTCGCACGTGTATGACAAAAATGAAACATAAGCAGACACTTATCTAGGTAGAAGGCGGAAACCGATGCTTACGACTTGGCAACGACGTAGGAGCCTAAACATCCTTATCGCTGATGATAATATTCGCTTCGGATGCTAAATGTAACTGTTATAAACAGGATGTAGAATATCCTCAGCTTGAAAGGAGTTAAAAATGATATGTCAGTGCACGTAAAAAAAACGGATTTTAATTTTGGAAATTTTAAGAAATAAATATAAAAACATAGGGTGTAATACTAACATTTAGATATATACTCCACACAAACACAAATATACTCTTCAATTAAAGAAAGTGTCAAATGTACGTTTTTTGAAAGGAGGGCAAATTGTTAGCGGGATGAAAATATATATATATATATATATATATATATATATATATATATATATACACACACACACACACAAGAGTTAGCTTTTATTAAATATAATTCACGTAGGTCTATGTGTTTTCCTTTTCCCGATAATTAATGGTTATTGGAAGACATCTATAAAAGATCTAAAAGTTTTAAAGCTAAAATTAGGTTGGATACAATTATTTTAAACAAACATTTAGAAGATTGTTTTTTTTTTCCAAATAGATGTAGTATGGTAATAACCGTTGGATTATACTCGATTAATTTATTTGTTATATGTTCACTGATTCCGAGAAAAATAAACTATAGATACAACATTAGTGTTTTTTTTTTTTTTTTAAATTATAGTACGTATTAAATTATATACTATATATATATATATATATAGTAATTGTCCAGTTAAATTTTTTTGATATCCTTTACTTTGATATATTCAAAATTTCCTCTTTCTCTGTGAAAGACAAAGAAATTTTTACATATTGGTTTCATTGCAATATATGAAATTCGTAATTGGCTATATTTCTGTTCTCCATCTTCGTTCCATGAGATTTAAAATTGTTTAGTAATGATGGATGAATAATATTAATGTGGTTTATCAGGACAGTTACTATCATTTCTGTATAAATAGAGATAGACGATATTAACGAGTGTTTTGATAATGAGAGTTCATCAGTAACACCAAAACTCTCGAAACATCAGTAATTATTTGCTTTTAGTGCACAAATGATGCCAGATGTCTGTAGAAACCATATTCTCAGTAATAATAATTAATGTACTATATGAATAATAAGATTCTCACTATTACATTAAATAGTATATTTAAAATGAACAAGTTCTTAATATTCTGGAGGGAAACAAAATGCCGCTAATTTACCAACGTCTTGGAGCTCGAGCTGTGTCTTTGGATACTTCGGTTTTAAACATTCATTAAACTTATCATTTCATTTGTTTGCTGGTTACTAGACTAGGAATCTTCTCATTTTAGTAAAGTTCTCGATAATCGAACATTTTGTTTTTGTTTTAACGTGTTCTTTGAAACATACTGAAATAAATTCTGACTACCCAGTAACACCATAAAAAAAATATTTAAAAAATGAGAAAGTGGCGCTCTATAAATTGTTTTTCCAAAATTATAATTACTTATCGAAAAAATAGTTGTATTCGAAAAAAAACTATCTTTTTAATTTCTCTCATGTACGTAAAAAAAAGAAAATATATATGTGCTGGGTCAAACAATCGGTGTCGTGTTTTTGCGGTTCACCTGTGTTGAAAAAAGTTTTTTGGAATGATGTTCTGTGTAGTGATACGACCCAAACGCGTGATTCTAAAAATCAGTTTTAACGTCAAAAAGGCCGATTTATTGTCCTTTAAATATCTAAAAACACGTATTGATCGCCGGTTTGAGAGTTATCGTTAAAAAAAAATCGGCCATGGGGTGGATAAAAGATTTTATTTCTTTTCTACCGATTTCAAATTTTAATGAAATGGGAAGATGATGATCCAAACCACCCTTGTGAAAATCTTAAGTAAAAAATATTAAGATTCAGGAATGGTCCAGGGTTCATTTTCATTTTTTGACCGACAACTACTCAACTGACATTCTTTGTGGAGAATCATTTTGATTTGGGTTTGGGGATTGATGCCGTTAGAGACTTCCAGTTTTCGCCACAATGTCCACAGGCGCTTTAAATGTACGGATACAACATTTTATTGCTGGAATTGTTCAATGGACTCGTAGTGAACACACTGAAAAATTTACAATAAAACTTTACTAAATAATTATGATTAAACAATTAACCTGTGCATTTTTTAATGGCTAAGTATACATCTTTTGGGACAGGACTCTCTTTTCCTTATTATTGTTCCTAAAGTTATCTTTACTCTCTTGATATTTAACAAGATATTTTGTAATGGGAAAAAGTTATTAACAAAAACGTGAATTGACCATTTTTGTTATTTCAGATATTGCACCACAAACTAGGTTAACCGATTGTCAGATAAAGTTTTTATATATTTAAAAGATCATGTTGACAAAAATTTAGTTTCTAGAAAACTTTACCAGAACACAATTATTTTTCTAAGCGGTTTGCCTAAGGAATCTATTCTTGACGGAGCGATCACTCCAGTCTAAACACAATTATAGACTGGCGTTGTACAAAGGTACAAGAAAACTATTACATACTGTCAAGATTAATTTACAAATATTCAATTGTTAATATCAATCTTCTCCGATTATTAGCAAAAGCTCCCTTACGTAAAAAAAAAAGCAGTTTTAGGAAAACGAAATATAATGACTTGTTTTTAGGAACAACAAATAAAAAGTTACTCTCGAATAACTGTTTAAACATCCAACATTAAAAAATTTACTGGCAGATTATTTATGTTAAAGAATAACTGCGTTTCTATTTCAACAAAAAACAATAAATACAATAAAATATATTTTAAATAAAATTTGAACACAATTATTTCTTACAAATACGTTTATTAAATCAAACACGTTTCAATGATAGTTTCACCGAACAACCTCTTTATTGCCTTCTGGAGGCGCCAAGTAAAACAAATTTGAAACCTGAAATTTAAAAAAAAATTAACACTTTACAGCTTTTAAATGAAACATTTTTCTCTAAAGCATAAAGAAATAGTGTTTAAAACAAAAACGTAACAATGGTCACTTGTTGACAAACTTTTTGCTTCTAGTAATTTTAGTAAAGGTTTAACTTGAGTGAAAATGTGTTATTATTATTCTACGACTGAAACATTTGTTTTAAAAAATAACTTGCCACATCTATCACTTTGTTTCTCGTCGTAAACTGATTGAACTAATCGCGTCGATTCGTTGAAGACGGTCGACTTCTTCAGGGGAAGTACTTAATACATTAATCAAAACCTATTTATTTACATACACTAAACATGAATATCAGAGTAAAAATCTTCGTATTATTGTTTTAAATATAACAAAACATTACGTCCTGCCACATTCTCCCACGACCCGTGATAAATGTCCGATTGTGGTCGGCGAAACGACGCTAAAAATATATCACTACGACGATTTACTATCAAAATTAAGTTATAGTATTAATAGTCGATGGAAATGTAAATAGACTATTCTATAATTATAATTTTATTATAATAAATCTATTTATATAATTAAAACCTTGCTTTTTAATCTTTTTAAGATAGACCGATTAGTGCAAGTTACTATCGGACAAAGCCCAAATTGTTTTCTACCATTACACAAAAATTGTTATAACTTTTATTTGTTGAAAGATTTTTTGTTATTATTTTCCCTAAATAATGTAATGATTACTAGAAGTAAATATACTCCTTATTCTTAGGCCTATAATCTTGTATTTTTTAAATTTATATATTTTACTGTTGAAACCATAAAACCTTCATAATACTACAATATCACACATCGATTTTGCTGATAGATTCTCACAGACATAGGGTTCAACGAGGTGTTAATTTAATTGAAATTATTAACACGTTTTTATTACCATTGATTTCATTTGAAAAAAATAACATAGAAAAAACAAAGATACGATAATCGGTTAAGATCATATTGCGTAATTTTTTATCAGAGTTAAGAGGAAATTAACCTAAAATAATGGGAAATTTAACCTACATCTTTCCTTTCTTCCATAGGTTTTCTGTTTTTATTTGCCTAGCTAGTATGAAGATAGACTTTAAACAAGAATTAAATCAAATTTTGAGTAATGTGTGAGGTGATATTATATTAAAGACAATTTTTATAGGTTATTCGTTAAATTAGCATAACTTATAATATTAATAAATCATTCAGGTTACTCACGTTATTAAAAATGAAATCGGGAACAACAAAAAAAAGATGCTGTGCAGAATATGTGCTGGAGCTTTATTTTCTTCCATTTTCCCAATCCAGGTAAAATAGAGACCTGTTGTAAAAGAGTTGACAATGAATAAATTGCACCGTTCCACAAGTTTTTATCGATTATTGACTAACGTTGATTTGTTTAACTAATACTAGCTTACTTTACCGATAAGATAACCGTTTCAAGAGTGTTATGAGGGGAGGGGAATAAAATCTAATTCTTAAAATTTGAGTACATTCCAATAGATATTTTATCGCCCAGATTATCTTCATAGAATTCTAAGATGTTAAACAATATAATACGTCAGCGATTTCTTTCCAAGTAAGGCCTAACCTAAATCATTTTAGTTGTAATTTAAACATTTAAAAAAAGTTTTAGTATACTTTAAAATAGTATAGTAATCAGAGACAAAATACCCTGAAAATGTTAAGTTAATTCCTTAATGGCTAATTTTTTCAGTAAGAGTAGAGTTTTGGGTTGCAGAATACGTTTAAAAAAAGTTCTGTAAATTAGGTTTGGGGGGAAAAAAAGTAATTTGAATATTGAAAAATGTACTTATTTCTAGATTTTTGTAATTATTGCCATAAATATGAGGGATTCGAAAAAAAATTTAAGAGAGCAAAAAGAAAGATAATTAAATATTCAATAAGAAACATGTATTGTATTTTTTAATTTTTTTAATTTATTTATGTTTATTTTTCATAATCCCATTTGAAACAATGAGTAAAGACAGTGGTGAAATGACTAATCTTGCTTGTACATCAAAGAAGTAAAATTTTATTGAAAATTTAAAATATATGTACATTAATAATTAGAAATTTGTAATACAAAATGTTTTCCTAATCAAAAATTTTCTTCTTCACTCATGCTAACGAAAGTTACTATTTCCAACTAATTTTATAAGAAAAAATAATTGTAATTGACAAATACAAGGTATTCGAAAACTTAATCAACGGGTTACCCCAAACTACAATTTTAATTTGCCATTCCTTGAAAAATTAATCAGGAGACTATTTGTATACTGCAGGGTACATTCACATATTCTAACATACTATGTTCAACTAATTTTGTAAGAAAAAACAAGAAAAATCACGTAATAAAAGTTATAGAAAATGAACCAAAGGGTTATCCCAAACTACAATTTAAGGTGAGCTATTTATTGAAAAAGTGGTTGGAAGACTATTTAAATTTTTGAGGGGAACATAATGTATGTAGGCGCTGGAAAATCTTTTTTGTTCAAAAATAAAATATAACACCAAAACTATTCTACTCTGCAGTCATTCACACACACTCAATGAACACTATAGTCATCATTGCCATGATCTCTTTACTCATTTATAGAATGAAGAGTGTTTTGTTTCACTTTTGAGTGTCTCTTTTGAGTGTTTGTTGCACTTTTAATACTAAATAAATTTTTATCACAGACGCAAAATTTTATAAACTCGCCGAATACACGGTAAACATTCCCACGTGCAACGGTTCGTAACTGTCGTCCGCAGACACGTGTTGTGCGCGCATCACCTGTGCTCCGTATGTACAGCTCTGGTCCCCTTGTAATTCCAGGAGTTTTCCACTTGGATATCTCAATGTACAGAGGTCCAAGGAAGTTTCCAATGCCCTTTCAATTCCAACCTCTTATATATGTTGGACACGACATGTTTTACTGAAAATAACTTATAAAACAGCATTATCACCAGTTTCTCACAATGTACTTAGGTTGTCACCTCAATATAAACTACATACAGTACAACCAAATCTAGCAGAATTGTAAAATCCAGTTCAAAGGATGAACCTTTAACTTTTTATGTGTAAAGAAGTATATTTAAGTAGCTTAAATGGTGTTTTTTAGTACTGTGTACGAGTTTTGTTTTCATAAGATATTCTACATTGTTTCAAATTATAAACCCTTAACAATATGTGTACAGAGAAAGTAATTATTTAGATTTAGATAACTATTATTTGTTTAATTTTGTAAATCTTGATATTAAAAGGTTTTCAAAGGTTTCTACCCTCGCCATTTATGTTTAAAATATGATTTACATTCATGCAAGTAAAGTTTAAATCATAAATTTCAATCTATTTTCTTTTTACAAGATTTTATATATAATTTACAGAGCCTAAATATGTCCGCGCTTATTCAACCTATAGAGATGGGGATTGTGTCATTGGAAAGCTTATTGTCTGAGGATCAATAGTATAAATAATATATAGATTATAGAACGTTAATCGAGTGACAACCCACGGTCACAAGGGCATTTGAATGAAGCAGGAGCTAGGTAGTTATGCGCTAAATGTTAAATGTTTTTCAATATGCACAGGAAATGTTTTTCCTTCAAGAACGAATTTGATACATTGTAATATGATTACAACAAAAACCAAAAAATGTACACAACTTACAGTTAGATATCAGTTTTTATTTCGAATTAGTATAATATGAAATATGATAAATATATATTTAATGTGTAAACATTGATAAAGGTACATCTGTTATTTACTCTTAAAATCTACTTCGTTTAGTGATTTTCCACAAATGGTGTATTTATCCTGTCCTTGGGCAGACAACACCCCTTAGTTGTAGACAATAACTACTAACTCCATAGTTTTTTTCTGACTAAAGGAGGACAGAGGAATTAATTTGATTAAAAAGTTTTTTAACGGTTTTTATTATTAGAATTGGGCAAAAGGACAAAACAATTGTGTAATTAAATCAAAACAGATCTATAAATATTTTAATTAAGTTGGAATGTACGAACTAATATATGAAGGAAAAACAACAAACAATGATTACACAACCTTCCCATATATACAATAACTTATACTGTTTACAACAACGGTCAACTTTAAAAAATATTAAAATTTAGAATTTTAGAATTCAATATGAAATTTAGAATTACAATTTTAATATATTTTTAATTATTTTGTTACAGAATTAAAGGGAAGGAAATTTGTATCTATAGCAGAAACAATAGATAAGACTTTTTAATATAACGTGTAAATAATTTTACATGTCGTATTTCACTAAAAAAGCTTTAGTAATTTTCGAGATTTGAAACGACAATATTTCTCTCCACCTCTTCCCACCGAAATCGGATATGAATTTTTCTTCTTCTTATAAAGCTTAATTTTACGGTAAGAATAATAAAGCATAACTCTGTTTAAATGTGTCCTTCTAAACTAAAGTTAAATTGGACTATAATGATGAGATATGTGACCAGGTGTGCGAAAATCTGTAACAAAAACAAACAATTAGTCAAACTAAAATAAACAATAAGAAATATACACAAAAATGATAATTATTAAACAGACCACATGATGCAGTTATCTTTCTATTTAAATTCATCAATATAATTGTTGTTATTGTGTCCAATGTATGAACGTGAGTGTTCAGCGATAACAATTTAATCTAACGTTTTGTTTTAAAATGGTTAATAAAATGTTCTACAGCGTTATGACAATTTATAGATTTTTAAATCGAAAATTTTCTATAATATTGTTCGAAATTTCTGAAAAATATTTAAAATAAGAGAGATTTATTATTATGTTTCTTAAAGGCGAAAGCATTATCATGGTTTTTTTAATGTTTTTAGCCCAAGATGGTAGCCGGTCAAACATCGACTTATTTTACAATTTTTCCCTTGATATTGGAACAGATCGTATATAGTCCATTTCATCTCTACGAGAATTGTCATACATTTTTTTTTGTTTTTTGTTTGTACCTCATTTTTATTTTATTAAATTTAAGTAAACTGCATTTATTTGTTCCTAAAATATATAAAAGTAAAAAACTTACTAAATTATAGACAAAAGCCAGAGTTTTTCACCTCTGATCAAAGGATAACGGACATAACACTCAAATTAATTTTGAGGCCATCCCGGACAATTCAAAGACCTATGGTCACTCTATCAATAGATAGAAAACACTTAATTCTTAATGTAATATTTACTGCCTCCGATTAGTAGAGTGGTTGGCGTTTTTGCTCCGTAGGGTTCATGCTTATGGACACCAAAGATTTTTAATTTAGTTGTGTCACATTTATATATTCTTCAATATATCCATTTGGTGTAGCAGTGGAAAAAAATGTTACTGTACTTGTGACACTCCCTCCTCCAGTTACAAATATACACAGATAAAGTCTTTATTAATGTGAACCAAAATACCAGCAATTTAAGTATGATAATCTTGAAAAAATAAATATGTAAACTTCATAGAATAAATTAAATATTGAAGTCTTTTTGCGTTTTCATTTTTTTATCTTATTCATAAAAGTCAATGTATCAATGTATTGCCAGGAGGCCAACCCTTTTCAGCTGGCCGAAGTAAAATTGGTTATACTGTACATTGTTTATTAAATCAACATAATATAATTAAATAAATTATATTAAAGCTTTAATATCTTAATTTTATATTATTCATACACAACATCTAATTATATAATATGCCTAAACTTTATAACATTAAATATAAAATCATTAATCTTCTACTCACAGTTAGCGATAGACCTCTATCTACCGTAATGAACCCACAAATATCATAACCTTCCAACAGAACGTCCACACACTTCGAAAACAAGCATATCTAAAAACAAACAAAACAAAATAATTTACTAATTCCTCATAAATTCCCAACATCATTGCAAAATTATAGCAAAAAATCATTTTTAATCATAGCAAAAAAAAAAATAGAAATGCTAAAATTTAAAATATACACTTTTTTAAAGATTTAAATTACAAATTGAATGGAAAAAAAGTATTTTTGTATTCACAACGTTAGTGGTCCAAACCAATTTACCGAACTGCATCTCATTAAATTAAAATAATATTTAGTAAATTGGTTAGAGAAAATTTTGAACAGCTATATGGCAATTTATAGTTTTTTAAATCGCAAAATTTCGATAATATTGTTCGAAATTTCTGAAAAATGTTTAATAACGGGAGGGATTTGTTATTTTGTTTCTTGATGGCGAAAGCACTGTCGAAAATACAACCCAAGATGGTAGCCTGTCAAACATAGACTTATTTAAAAAAATTAATTTGGATAATGAAAAATATACTGGTGAACATGAATAATATATGAACAATGGGAAAGTGCGTACAAACGAAATTGTAACTCCGAGAAAAAATTACAAAAATATTACGAGTTTCATAACAAAGAAATTAAAACAAAATATTCGGCCTACCATTATCTTCACACCCACCGCAAGTCCATTACCATATTACCGCATTACCATAATCTAATCAGCGCGTGGAACATATTCTCCAATTAAATTATTAAATAAACTAATATCCTCTTATGTAGCGTAGATGGACTGTTTCAACAAATATATCAGTATTTATTTTTATATAAATATTATACACTAAAAATCGTAGAATTGTCCTCAAAATAATTACATATTCCTTAATAATATTTCACTTGGTTAAACAACTGTTTCAATTTTATGAACTTCTTGTTAAAATTGGTAATAATGAAATTAGCTAAAACATCACTTCTGCGTTTTCAACTTTGTTTACTTTACAATGGTCTAGGTAATTTTAAAATCTATATTTTCAATCAAATTTAGTTACGTGTATTCAAATTATCTATTTAAAATTCCATCTAATTGGAGAACATTTTTGGAGTTATAATAAGGAATGATATATATACGAAGAAACCCAAATAAGTTTTTCCACTTTAATCATTTGTAAATTATAGTGTTTTATTTAAATAATTTATCTTTAACTTATCTTAACACACAGATAAGACTGAAGTAATTTGCACATTAACTGGTGTTTCAATCAAAATTTACCTAAGATAGAAACATTAGATATTTTGATGGTTAATATTTCGTATAGAAAGTGACAGTTCTTCCTTTTTCATAAAAATGCTTTAAAACAAAATCAGCTGTTTATATTCATTTTTCTTATGTTTATATTTATTTGCTATTGATAAAGATTTAACCAAATTTAGCAATGTTTCTAATCAACGAGGATTTAATATTATTAGTACTATTAAAAACAGTATATATAAATAATAATATATATTTCATTCAAGGTGAAAAACAGATTTAGTTTTCAAAGCAGATTATATACAGAATAGGGCAAAAGTGCCGCTTATATTAAAATATCTCATCTTGTCTTTGGCTTATACACATCAATTGAAAGCTCTTGATTGGCGCTATATACAGAAAGTGCCAAAACTCGGGTTCCATATACAGAATGTTCCGAAAAATATAAATCTTAATTTTCTCTCTCTTTTTTAATCTAAGCATATCAATGTTTATAACCCCTCAGTTACTCCTAATAAGTCCATTTATTATGGGGAAGACAGAATTTCTTAAAATATTACTTAGGTACTAAATGATGAGGAATTAAATTTTACAGTTTTATTTCATTTTTAATCGGCCATAACAAAAAAAAAAAATAAATAAATAAAAATATGTGACAACGCTTTGGAAAACTTTTTACATTTGCTATCTGATAATGTAACTAAACACAATAATTTTTTTTTCTGCACAGAGTGTTCAAAAAAAGGGAAAAAGACAATTAGGCTCATTCTGGAGATAGCCTGTAGGGGGTTAGATAGGGTTATTTTAACCATAATCAGGACTTCTACCCCACAAAAAACTTCAATATTTTGAGTCAATGGGACACGCAATCCATCAACAGTCAGACAATATTTGGAAAATGGTATAATAGTGTTCCAAAAGAATCAAATCATCAAACACACGGTTTCGTCATTACATCAGGGAAATAATCTCTTTCCTTCCTATTGGAAAAGTAAATACAAAATGCAATCATTTGTTTCTAAAAATGGTGAATAATAACATTATAATTATAAAAAATAACTGTCTACAGCAAAAATTGAAAACAAAGAGACGTTTACCTCATTTACTGTTTTTTTATCGATATGGGGAAAAGAGGTTTTTACATGTAGCAGCTCCATCTTGAACTTTGAAAACTGAAATAGAAAAATGTTTGTAGTTAGCGAGTTAAAAGTGTCTAGTTCCCTCAACGTCTCCCCCCCCCCCACAAGTTGTCATGCTTATAGTTTTCAAAACAATTTTTAATTTTTTGTAGAAAAAAATACAATTTTATAATATTTTATGTAAAATGTGACAGCAAAGTAGAATTACTGACACAGATTCAAATAAACGACGACAAAAGTTATGGTATTTTAACAAGTAAAAAGAGCCGGTGTTTTTTAAGTGACTTCTATAAATTTAAGAAGTTTAAGAAATTTAAGAAGATCCGATGATAATGAAATGAGTGAATACAGTTTCGAATTGCCGCTCAAGAACTATCGTTTATATAGAAAATTAAATTATACCACATGATATTAAAGAATCAAAAAAATGATTTCACTTAGTGGAGATTATGATGTCATACGGGACGGAGTGGAGCCCTTGGCAATTTTGTGATCGTTTCCTCGTCTCTGAAAACTTTCACCCAGTATAACTTTTGACTCGGTGAAGAAGACCCTCGTTGTGGTCTAATTGTCAGATATGATCGTAAATGTATAGATTTAGAGTATATTAGGAGTATTGAGTTGTATTGCCTTGATGTTGAAAATGAACAAATTACAACACAGTGTCGGCTTATTTAAAAACCAAATAGAAATTCAGAAATCGTATACTGTTGAAAAGAGCATTTCAACAACAATCCAATGAATCCTTATGAGAAAGTAAAGCGACGTCTAAAACAAAAACACTGCGACAGCTGTGATGCGCTTAGTGTATCTGCAGCGGAAGCGGATAATGAAATGGTTTCTACCTCCACGGCACATAGATGCGATTACCGACCATGGAGATATATTGGGCGGTAGCTAGGCGTGTTTTACAAATACATTTATCAACAATTCGTTTTGCCATAAGTGTAACGTGTGTGATGACCACGTATTCACGTTATCTGTCCGTACCCACGACACAAACCGCATCACTCAACACTGTATGTGTCGACGGTCTTAAGATTGAAACTAGCCTACGTGACTAAAGGCAGGTAAACCTAATAAATAATAGGAAAGAACCACAACTTCATCAAAATCCGATGGGAGTCAAAAAGGATTTGGCGCCAAAACAAAAAATACATAAATCAAGAAAGTGACAAAATTGACGGACATTCAGTTCTACAGAACTCAAAGCATCAACAATCAATATCTCAGGAGAACAAATAAGAGTAGGCTACTTCATAAAATAGTAAAATCAATTATATAATTCATAAAATAATAAGTTAAGTGTTAATATTGTGTAAACCTAAGTAAAAGTGCAAATTTGGAATAAAGTGCAGAATTTACAGCCTAACATAGAAGTGTGACGATAGTGTTGTGAAATGAAATTTATGATTATTATTAGACTACTAATGTAAAATATTCATATTAAATGTACTTAAACATATTTCAAAGTAGTTTAACTTATTAATTTAAGTCAGATGTAATTAAAATAAATTTAAAGTTCAAAACTAACAAAATAAATTTAAATAAAGTAAGTTGACTCTAGGTCCGAAGTCAAATAGAACTTGATTGTTTAGAGGACTTTAGAGTAAAGTTTATAGATGATATCTTGTTGAGAATTTTGTTTTTAGAGAGTTAAAAGGAGAATTAGTTAAAGGGATTTATAAGGAATATAAGATATAAATTCCGAGATTCTCAAACTTAAAATATATCTTATGTTTTAAATATGATTTTTAAAAAGATTTTGTATTTAGTTCACAACAAGGGCAAATGAAAAATGGAGTGTATGTGTGACTGAATGGAGTTTATTTGGAATTATCAAATTTTATCTTTCATTGTTGTAATTATTTAAACTTGAATTTTCATAGAAGATACTGTAGTTCAAACAATTAGTCTCTGTTTTAAAAACCTAAATTAAAGCAGAGCGAGTTTATTCTAGGTGCTAGAAAATGGTGGAGTCTCTAAATTTAAAGAAGTTAAGAATTTAAAAAATTAATAAATCAAATTAGTGAGCATAGCCAAGATATGATAGGATGATGTGAAGTGTGACAGTGTTTGTAATTTTAATATAAACATTATCTGGATTATTCTTAATCTATAATTAATATATTCTTTGACTCACCTGATGTGTTATCTCATAACCTATATTAGAATACACAAATAGAAAAGCAGTAGAAGGGATAATACCGACAATAGTCATGGCAAGTTTGTTAGTCTCAAATTCATTTGTTTGAATACCAGCGATAATAAGAATAAGTAACATATATATGAATATAATAATGAACATAATCTTGTGCACAATACAAATAATTTTGAAATGTGCTATCATCGTTGCGCTCGCCCTCACTGATTTCAAGAGTTGTAAAAAGAGTAAGCGGTATTCTTGTATAGTAGTTGCGGAAGTATGAATAGTCCAAACCTAAAAACACAAAAAATCACCTTTGTTACAACGGTTTAGAAAAAAACAGCTGTTAATTATTTTTATTCGTGAATGTAAATTTTGCTAATAACAAATTAGAAAAGTTACATTAAATATATTACAAATTTCTATTTTAAAATAAAATTTAAAATTATTGTCGTTTTGTTTAAAGGCGAATAACCTCTGTTTTATCATCGCCTTAAGGTTAAGGAAGAAGAATTATAACATAAAACAAATATAACCAGTACCGATTGGACACTTTAATAGTGTGGGGTAGGGAGAGAACAAGAGTAGCCTACAAGAGAAATCTGTTAAGAAAGATTAAAAAGTTAGGTCTAACCCAGACTTGATGAAGAAAAGTGTATATTCAGCTAGGATACTTCAGGATTGCCACACCTGTAGCTATAACTGAGCCCCTGAAATGTAATATTGAAAATAAAAGAGTTTACGTTAATAGTTAAAGATTAGTCGTGGCTGGCAATTCCAAATATTTAAATGTTTATATTACTTAAGAACTATGGAATACAATACTATTATTAAAATATATCGAGATACAAAATCACTCTCCAAAGTGGATAAAATCGAGTTTCTGAGGTACATACAGACATTTTTTTAAGACTCGTTATCGTTGAAGATAGATATTATTGTTAAAATGTTTTTATAAAATTTAATTGTATTAGCCTACATTTTCGATAAATGAAGGAAAGTAAAAAGAAAAATGGTAAATTATAAAAAAAAAAATTATTTCAAATAGTAACTTCTTTATCTGCACTAGAAAATATAATGACCTCCACTTATATAAATACTAAGTAATTGATAAATACTGTATCAATAAAGTAGCTGAGTGCTAAGTTCAAAGTTGTAAACTAACAAATTACTTTTATTTGATAAGAAAGATCAATGATAATCCAAGAGCGCAATGGAAACTGTATGCTTTATCGAACCTAAAAATAAATGAGCTTTTAATTCATAAATACACAATACCACGGGAGGCATGGACACCATTATTCCAGAGCGATCCTTTGATAATTCCTCCGTATTAGCTTTGAGGCACATTTATTGTGTCTGTATTGTTTAAAATCATTTACAGAGTTCGCCACCGTCACACTGCTTAAAGACGCAAATATTATTTGAGACATATATACAACTTTTTCATGAGAGAAATATCAAAAGGGAAGTGGTTTTAGCTAGTTATGATTTACATTGCAGAAAATATTCTATAGTTTCGTTTAGGTCAATAATATATTATATGAGACTAGAACAAATGACAAATACAATTTCAATGTCAAAGATCATGGTTATAAATTTAAAACCAAATCAGTTAAGAAACAATAACCACTTCTATCCAAACAGTTTATGATGAATGTCTGTGGCAAGAGTGTTCGTACTGAAAATATAACGTCTTGATTTGGTAGCTATTTACAAGTTTTTTTAAGTTCCTCAAGGATTATGATTGATCATTGTGGCAACATTATAAAAGAGTGCCCCAAGAAATTCAATTACAATGTATTTTAAGTTGGGACTAATTATTTTAGTGTCCTCGAAGAGTACAGTTCTGAACTACTTACTTCTAAGAATTTCAAATTAAAAGCCTTTACAATACGCCTGGTAGTTTCTAGATCCATAATATAAAAGACAGTAATCAAGTTTGTTGATATTACTTGATATCCACTCAGAGCTGCCTTCCATAGTGGGATTTTATGGTATATGGAAAATATATATGCTGAAAATGGAATCAGAGCCAACAAGATTATCGATCCTGACCTTGAATAACATAATAGAATCGATTTTCCTATTTTTAATTGACACCCAGTAGTACGTTGGAAATTCTTCTGAAATAAATTAAACAATATATTATTAATCATCATATTTTATAATTATGGATCTTAACATACATTACTTGATGTCAAAAACATCATAATTAGCAATTATCTTCTGAATAGAAAACAGCACTGTAGCCATCTTCAAGATAGGACAGACCTGGGACAATATCTCTGTACCCGTTTTCATAAAAAAAAAAACTATATAACATGCTTTCTACTCTCTAAATATTTTTAAAAATGAATAAATTGCTTAACAATTTGATAAATATATGTTAAAACTACAGTTTAAAACTTATTGTTCTAAAAAAAAAATTAATGTCATTACACAAAACGCCTTACTGCAACTGCAAACATGCGTTTAGCCTATTAGATCTTGGTTAGAGGTTAATGTGCAGATAAGGATGGGTTCAGCAGCTGATTAACAAACGACGTAATGTTCTTAACTCAATTCATTAGACCTGGTTTATTAGATCTAATCTCCACTCTTGGTGATTTATATACTTCACTTTATATTTGATTAGAGGTCTACACTGTTAATTCTACCTTACAGTGTGATTGCTATGAAGTTATATGGATTCTTAAGTTATGCTAGTAACACTTTTATGTAGCATAAATTTCTTAGTTTTGATTGATAAAACGTTGATTATAAGGCCCCATAAAATGAGCTATTGCATTATTATTGTATCACAGAATCAACAACTAATTTAAATAAATTTAAAAATAATGCAGGTATGAATAAACTACATGTATATATTCACATCTGTGTATAGAAACGCTGGTGATGGTTTTTTGTCCACTTTTATTCAAATTTGATACGCTTGTGTGGTTCTACAATATTTTATTTTTTATTCTTGATCCAGAGCCCGATGTCTCTCATAGATGTCCGCCATTTTCCAGATTTGCGGATTTGTCAATAGAACCACTAGTGGTGGTTTTCTCCTTAATCCTCAGTAACAAATTTGCCTTCACACCATGATCGCTTATACATTGCAGAAGAGAGTCTTCAATCGAGTCCGCCCCATTATCACATACTTTATAAACAAAAGAACTAGTAAGGTGGAATCTGAATAGATATTTTTGTGTGATGTGATTGCAAATGCAATAATATTTTGAACGAATTTGTTATCCAACAAAATTATAAAATATTAATTCCCATTTTTGTACAAAGTTATAAGTTTTTCCTACAGTTATGCGGGTATAACTTATCATTAACAGTTTTCTATTTATTTACACAAAAATGTTTAAATCAAAACTAATACAAAAAAATTAATTTGAAAATGCGTTTTTAATTCATGTAGCTCATACAAATAGATTGTTGAATTTTTCGTTAATTCGATTTACATTTCTTATCTCTAGATGTTAATATGTTTTCAACTTAACAAATGCTCTCGTTTTCTTCTGTTTTTGATTAAACTCCATATCGATATTATTATTATTTTATCTAGTTTACTCTAATCTTTAAATGTTAAGAATAAATAAATTTGTGAAGCGCTCATAAATAATTCTACGCTTTTACCAAAGTTAACAAACATAATTTATTGTACATTTATTATAAAAGCCTAGTTGAAACAGATATATATTGAATAGCACAATTATAACTCCTTTAAGCCCAAAACTATAGCCTTTTAATTTCATATAGTGTAAAACATCACTATTATTTCTGAAACACAATTTGTTTACGTTATTATCTAATGTTAGTGATTTTCGTAAATGATAGGTAACTTTGTATTTGGTGGAAAAGAGATATAACAGCTCTTGTAAAACATTAATTGTGTTGTTTTGAATATATTCTTCTGTCATTCCCTAGCCTTGTCTAAACGTCGCTGACGAGTTTCGAAAAAACTCCATTTTTAAAAGCTATTTACGTACTTTTTGTCCCTAAATTAGTCGTCTTTATAAACAAAATAACTTTTCTTTATTTTTTATATTCTTCTGTGGTTGGTTGACATCGTGCTGCTATGATATTGTTAATAGTTAGTTTCCACATTTCGCTGTTTTAGTTTAGTTTATCTCAATAACGTTAGATTATTAAACATTATATCTAATTGGTGATTTATTTGCTTATTTATAATATTTTGATCTTGTTTATTTCCAAAATTTATAATTTTATATTTACCGTCTATCCTTGGTAGAGTAATGTAATAATTTTATAACAATCATTTGGGATGTGCTCTTCTTCTAACAGATGCAAATCAAAATTTGCATCCTTTCTTTCTTATTTACAGGAGCTAATGTGTTCCTTAAATCGTGTCTAAAGTTTACACACCGCTTGGCCTATGTTTGTTGAGTTACTCCCACATTTTATTTCATAAACTTAGTGTTTTATTTATATTCAGTGTAGTCTTTGTATTCAATTTAAAAAAAATGTTTTTTACGTCTCATTTCCTGTGAAAGTAAACCCAAACTTTTTTGTTTTTATACTAGCGGCATTTCTTAATCCGTGAATTAAACTTTCGATTTTTTGGAAACAATTCTTATTTTGTCTTTTCTATATTTACTGTTTCCCGCTACTTGAAACATAGTAGCCTATTTCTTTCTTTCTTGGATGTTTTAGTTAAAGGCAAAGTAATATATTAATTATATATCGGAAGGCGACTAATTTATGTATCATTGGATGATTAGATTTTGTATTTATCAGTACAACTCTATATACTAAAAATTGCACATTCTAATTCTGTAGAATTTTTTAAATATTAAAATCCAAGAAATTATTCGCTTCTTTTGTTTCCATTTTTCTTTAAATTTACATGTTTTCTGTTTAATTAATTCTTCTAAATTTGATTTATATTTTTTTCCAATGCTGTTTTTTATTTATTATCGAATCATCTACAAATATGAGATATTCTAACAGTTATATTTCTTATAAGCTATAAAAGTTGTCTAATGATAAAGATGTTCAATGTCAAATGAGATGGGTCGAAGTTAACAGTCTCCTTTAATTTTTTTTCCTATTTTTCTGCCATTAGAGACGAATTTTATAAGAAATATTTATATGTAAGAAATCGTATTTCTTTTAAGGTTTCTATTAGTTGTAAGTTGGAGCAGTTCTGTAATTTATTATCGGTCTAACTTGTTAGTGTTTTTATGTATTACCCAACATACGAAGTAGAGAATATGTTTGGTAATCACAAAAATTTCGAACTCCGTTTTTTTAATGATCTTAACATTTCATGACTCAGAATCCGATAAAATTATTTTCGGTGTGTCATTCCATCGTCGTTATAGTTGTCGTTTCTACATGAGCATGGCCACAAATATTAGGATATGACATCTTGTGTGTTATTTAACTTATAACACACTAAATTAGATACACATTTGCAAATTTCAATTCTACATGTAATAATATCAACTCCACCTCTCTACGACGACAAATAGCGAAGTTATTGTCAAAAATGTAATTTCGAATCCTGATAGTTACAAATTTCGGCAGGGCGGAGTCACCGAGTGTACCGAATTGAGGCGCCTACACTTATGTATGCCTACAGTTTCATGACCCGCCAGGATCGAGGCACTGACATGAGCGAAATACATATCTACGAGGCCCGTTAGGCCTAATCCGATGCGAAGAAAGTGGTGAGTTTTTAAAGTCTAAAAACCTCTCTTTCATCATCTCCTTATAAAAAGAACATAAAATAGCCTTTAAATACTCTATAGTGCCAGGTAGGAAATAACAAGAGTTGGTTATGAGAGACCTGATAGGAAAAATGAAACATCTAACACTAGACTACAAAAAAGGTGTAGATCCAGCTAGTTTCCTTGGGATTGCCAAGTTAGTACTTGTGTAATAAAGTACGGGGCTCAGTAACCACTGTTCTAATCAATACAATTTAAAATATCATACAAGGGAAAAATCGTATATTTCATCATTAGAACCAAAAGTGAAGCTTTTCAATACAAGCTCAGGTTTAACGGTCGAGGCATAGCCGTGGCCGGAAATTGAGCGAGGATCGAAAACTTGCTTTGGTCCTAGTGATGTAGTATAGTGGTCCTATATTTTTCGTTATACTGCAAACAATACAAGAAAAACATTTCACAAAAACTAAAATTATATAACCTATTTATCTTCAAAAGTTTGGACAAGTTACACAAGTTTGCAGCTATTAAAACTGTTTAGTTTGTGTTAGTGGTACTTGTTTATAAAATCGATGGTAACAGCTGTTTTATCTGTTATTTGCAATCGATAGTATCGGTTGTTTTTATAGATGAAAGGAACAGCTAGATCTCAGATGATGTTTTAGGTTCTAGGACTAAAAACAACAATTTTAGCATCTCAATGCATGTATTGATAACAGCTGTTTGACGGAAAAAATATTTTGGCCGTGACATTTAGAGAATCTGTTGTATTACATTATATTGTATTATAGGGCTGATTAGGTACCATGATGGCACTCATCAACTTGTTTTTTAATTGTGATCTCATTATTACAACACTTTTATTCATGTTAATGCATTTATATTCATTTCTATTAAATAATTTGGGCTATGTTTCTAATACTTTTAATTTCTTTCTGGTAAATCTCAAATTGATTTTGCCCTTCATTTTACATTCAATTTTTATTTATAAATTCATAGTGTTCCATGTATAGTCAATTTTATTTATTAAAACACTATTACAATTCCCTTATTGGTCTTTATAATTAAGGTTTTTCTTTTAGGGACGAAAAAGTAAGTTATATAAATAGCTTTTGAAAAATTGAGTTCTTCCGAAACTCGGTAGGAGAAGTTAAGGCATTGCTAGGAGAATGTAGGCTACTCTTATCTATTAAGTACGTCCTGTTATAAAGTTATGTTATCATAATAATTAATCGTGTCATTAAAATTATTCATTCCCTCCGTCTTTTAAGACCAAATTTTTGTAGTAATGGAACCTATCTTCCGTCTCTTGTAATACAAATTGTGTTACAAATCTAACTCTCTTAAACTGAACCATAAAAGACATACACAGCAGTTCTAATAACTATTTTACTAACCTGAAAAACTTTCCATCGATTAACTTGTCTGAAATAACTTGGAACACTTGGCCAAAGGAAGAAAATAATGAAGAGTGGATACACAAGCAGCAGAGTTTTAAGGAAAGCAAGAAGAGTTTGATAAAGGTGTAGAGATGTGGCGATTTTATTGAAAACGAGTTGTAGAAGAGTACAAGAATAACATCCGTAAATACAAAACAGAGTTAAAATAATAAAGTTTAGTAGGTAACGAAAAAATCTGGATTCTGAAACGAAATAACGAGATTAAATGTTTTCAAATAATAAATATATAACAAATAACATTACACACTATAGATCTTTCACAAACTAAATAATTAGAGCTAGGAACGAACTTTGGGAAAGGATTTTTTGAGTTAAAACTAGAGGTATTAAAAAAATGTTCATATCACCAACTATTTTTTTCAATATGGCAGTCGGCTTTAAATTTTCATATTAAAAGTCGTCTTTTTATAGGATTTTGGATATAACTAATTATTTTAAGACTCTTTTATTGTTGTCCAACAGTTTAGGATCTACAGGCACTAACATTTTTCAAAAATTTGTAAGCTCAAGCTATTTTCGACACGATTTTTTACACTTTTTAAAGTCAAATTCAGGTGAAATTTAAACTAGAGATTGGGTAAAAGGTGTAATAACACTACTGTTATTTATATTTGTTCTGTAGGCTGAAGAATAACAGAGTTATCGGTATAAAACAATAATTATAATTTTCTGGTTATTGTCTAGAGTTTAGAACATTTACTACAGCCACTAATAATTACAAACTTACACCAGTTTACTGGCTGTATAGTGAATAAGATATTATAAGCCAAAACTAAATAGTTTTCAATAATATAATTTGTTCTTAATTCACAAGGTGTAATAATACATTTAGCAATAATAAATAGCTTTTTTTTGTAAGCCAGTGGATGTTCTAGTTAGTCTCTAAACAATTACCAGATAATTATGATTTTTGTTTTCTATTGAAAACTCTGTTATTCCTCAAGTGTACAAAATAAAAGTAGTGTTATTACACCTTTTATTGTAGCTTAAGTTTAAATTTCATCTGAATTTAACTTTGAAAATAAGAAATATCGTCTCTGAAAATAGCTTGAATTTCAGAATTGTTGAAACATATAAAAGTGCAAGTTGAACCTAATCAAGTTGAAGATATTAAAAAAATACCCAAGTGGGTTTAATTATTGGAAAAATAGCGGTTGGTATGAAAAATTTGGTAATAATTCCAGTTTTAACTCAAGAAATCTTGGAGGGGTGGAGTGGAGGTTACTTTCTAAAGTTTTTTGCAACTTTTGTACTTATCGAATATACAGTGGTAGTATCTGTTCTAATCACACTATAATAATAACATTTCCCCACATATAGGCTATGTAGTTTAGGAAAATTTATGTAATGGCGATAAAATTGATGTCGAGTTTTTAGAGATATATTCATTTTAAGATTCCTTGAGGTGATGTCGGTTTGTCGTCTATCTGTCTCTCTCTAAGTGCAATGCTCTATAGTCCAAATGTGTTGAATTATTTAATGAAATTTGTTGTGTGGCCATATTTCGGGATATTTTAAAAGTAGTTAGGTAAAAACCCACAAATTAATTTATCTCCAAATCAGATCAATCGATTTTGATCAAATTTTACTAAAATTTAGACTCTCTAAAGCTCTAAACGAAACATATTAGTCGCTCTCTCTTGAAAAATACCAGTTCGTGAGTTATTCATAAGTTTTTTCTTTTTTTTTTTTTTAATAGTCATGGGGCTGTTATAAAAGACGAAATTTATCCTATACATGCCGTTTAGATTTTAATAAAATAAGAAGATTAATGGCTGAATCCTGTGTGCAAAATTGTAAGTTAAAAAATAATATGGTTCAGGAATAACTGCTACAAAATGAAAAATGAAACTGCCATCACTAAAAACTCGATTTTAATCAGACATATTAACTTATTAATTAGCCTATAAAGACGTGTTTATTTGACAAGAGAGCAAGTTTATAGGCATATTATTTTCGTAGATGGTTCATTTTCAATTTTATTTGACATCTTAACGAAATGACACTTTTGGTGACAATTAGTTTTTATTTGTTTTTTTGGAAATGAGCGGTAAATTTTGTGCAATGTTTATTTATTATTGTCAAATAGATATTTTAAATTTTACTCGGTAATATTTCTTATAAAATATTTAATTATCGTTTTTGCAAAACACTCAAAATTAAAATGTTAAAATCAATTATTCGAAGTTAGTAGGCTTATAATATATAGGCATAATAAAGCTTATACGAAAAATGTAATAAAGCTTTCAGTAAGCAAAGTATTATAGCTTTATAGTATTATATATTGTGTAATTTATTAATGGGTTTTTTATTTCTTCAACCATTTTGTGCGGTTTCAAAATATGTCACTTTTTATGCTATAACAACGGAACCTAAGTTTTTGTATTATTATTATTTGTTAAGTCTTCTTCAAAAACAAATTCTACATGATTTTAGTCGTTCTTATCTGTTAAGTGATCTCAAGATGATCAAAATTTAATTATCATGTGGCTTTTAAAGTGTACCTATGAAAAAGTAAATTTTGAATATCTTAATATAAAACTGAAAGTTTAATTGAACTAGCACCTAACATATCCACAGTATAAAATCCCTACATTAAAAGTTAAAATATTATCCAATATTATCACACTCTTTAATGTGTACATAATTATTTTAATTTTTGTAATTAGTAATATTCCATGCCAATGTTCCTAAACGCAATTAGACAAGAAATTGCTGTTCAGGATTACCTCACATATAACTAAAATGAAGCTTGGCAGCAGACATTAAAACTATATTTCAATCAAATTAGATTTACTCTTAGGATCAGTTTTATTACATAAGTGAGACAAACTTAAGTTTTTTTTTAATGTATACATATTTTATGTATAAAATGTTACTCCACTTTGTCTAAGGAGTCGTGGAGTCGACAAAAAGCTTTTAAACCAGGAAGACGTTCAGAGACATATATATAATTTGTCCCCCCCCCTATCTGGAAGGTTTAACATGGGCACCCATGTTACTACTTACTACTTAGAAGATATAATTACAAATTAATATTTAAAATGTTACCTTGTTGAAATTTTCCAATCGGGAAGATACAAAAAATATTTAAACAAATTAGTATAGGCCGTAAGCAGACATAGTAAACATTTTCTTCACTTCCATTTTGTGCGTCCTGCATCAACTTTTTTTTATTTCTCTTTCCTTTATTCTGAAGATGTAATTCTTCAATGTAAATAGGTGTTTCTTTAAAATTATACATCAAATCTCTTTTGTTTTCCTTTAAAAGAAGAACACACTAAAAGTCATTACGCAATCGCATCCATCATGTACATCAAGTTTGTGATAGTATGTTACTTTTTACTAATTTCATATTTTATAAAGTGGCTTGGATACTTTTAAAATAAATTTAAAATCATAGTAATTGTTTGATAAACCTACTAGTTTAGGAGTAATAGGCGCTTAAAGTTTCAAACATTTGACGTTTGAAGTTTTTTTCAGGAGGCAATATTCCATACTTCCCATTGTTGAATCAAAATAAAAATCTAAGTAGGGATAGTGTAGGATGTGTAAATACTATTGTAGGACTACGAACAAAACAAATAATTTATGCAAGAAATGAAAATTTGATGAAATACAAGCTATTAGATAGTAGTGTAGAATAAGCTAGGAAATTAAATAGCCTTTAAAAATTATTTTTGTAGTCATAAATTATTGCGCACATCCTAAACTATGTCTATTTATTTTTATCTTGATTCAATAGAAAATTGCCTCCTGAAAATGCTTCAAACGTCAAATGTCCAAAATTTTAAGCGTATATTACTCCTAAACGAGTATCTTTATCAGACTATAACCTAGAATAAAAAAAGTCTTAAAATATTGTAGCCTACAAAATCAGAAAAAACGGGGGTCCTCATAAGAAATTAAAAAGTTGGCAGCCATTTTGGAAAATTGCGGCCATTTTTCATAGTTTGCAAAACAGATTTTTAAGTTATATAAAAAAATTAACAACGGTCCCCATTTAAAGCTATGTTTCAGATTAATAGTGTACGATATATCAATCACCCTACTGTATATGAGTTGCTATTCAAAAAAATAAGTTGAAATGAATTTCAAAACTTTCTCTCATATTATATGAATCACGCCACAACTTTCCCTTTAAAAATCATACATTTTCCACAATATGTTCCTATTTTAAGCGTTTAAACAGTACCGGATCTAGATCTTACCTTGCCGACGGCTGCTAATTTGTAATGTATAACAAATAATAATGTTAATTTAATATCAAGCTTGAAACTTGTTAGTCCTTAGAACTTTCTACGTCTGGTAACTTAATGAAGGGCAATATCACTCAACCATGCAGCAATATCAACACAACATAATGACATGTGGGTATTGCTAATGAGAGGAGCAATAATCTTGACAGGGTAAAATATTACTTATAGCATTTTTTTTTGTTAGACACTAACAGCGTCCCAATGGAGTGACAATTATATATGCACTGTAAATATTTAATAGCGTACAATGTGCAGCCCAGAACTATGGAGAGACGCGTATTTCCAAAATTAGTAAATTTTTAGTGATTGAGTCAGTACATTTTCACCGTCATGTAAATCATAAATTGTGTTTATTATATTTAAATTTTGGGTCGTAATTATTGGTAACAACGGTCTGAAATTACAATGTATTTCATATTTTCATCATAAAGTGATATTGGGTTTCGCACTAACTATATAAATAAAATCTACATTATATATCCACCTAATTTAATGCATTGAATAATTTAAAAATTATAAACAAAAACTTATTCTCGAGGTACAATTTTAAAAGTGTGGTCTTGATGGTTACTTGGCACAATATATAGGCCTACTATGGTTTTCTTAGTAGGTCGTTAATGACGTATTCACTTAGCAAAGAAAGTGTGGTTTGTCACTGAAGCCAATCTTCAGAGCAAAGAGCTTAAAACGAATGTCTTTAATGCTTTTATGATATTTTTGATGTGAATGGTAAAGGTGAGTTTTTCTTTATAAATAGTAAGGTTTCTGACATTTATTTTCCATACTTTGAGTGATATATTGAGGTGGAGGTCATCGTAGTCTAATAAAAAAAAAAAGAAAAGAAGATAAGACGTTAAAATAAAGACTCCTAGCCCTCGAATATTGTCATAGTGTCAGGGTCGGAAGAGAACAAGAGTTGGTTCAGAAAAACCTGATAGGGAAGATAAAAGAGAAGGACCTAACCTAACCTTACTCAAGACTGCATGAAGAAATGTGTAGATGAAGCTAGATCTCCTTGGGTTTTTGTTGTGAAAGCTTCAGCTTTGTCTGTCGTTTATCCAACCGGAGTTTGATGGTAGGTTATTCCCCTCATAGTGGTGACTGATTAAAATGTAATAAAGCATGACTTTATCGCCGAAGAGTTGCAGAAACACAAGGTTATAGACACAAGTGTACAGAAGGTACAATAAATTACTTGAGACCATTTTTTGTCTAGGCATGTAGGACACCCGAAGCTTTCATAGCCTAACCACTGAGTGTTGAATTGACTCATTACTCAGTGGGCCTTACCTTCAAAGGTTTTCTGACGTCGAGGAACAAACACATCAGTTATAAGTTTATATAAATATATTTGTTGAAGCCTTCTGCAAGACTGTTAATGACTGAAAACTATTCGACACTATTGTATGTCTGGTCACTCTTCATAGTGAACCATCTGCTAGTAACAATGTTAGAACCTGTGCAGAACGTTAAACATATGTTTTTTCCTTATTGGTTAAAGGCAGTTCAGAAGTTTAGTATTTCAGTCAAGTTTGGATCTATTCAACGCAGTTTTCGTCGTACCTTTTTTATCTAGTTTTGTATTCAAATGGAGCTAGATGGAGAAACTAATTGCATTGGTACAAGAGTAACCTGTATTGTACACGCCTTGGTTAAATCTTCTATCAATTCATTTATTGACTTACCTTGTCTTCTTACTTTAGAGTTAAAAGAATCCATTCTTCTTGTAGTATTGTATTTATAAAATTAGTTGTCTTCTTCAAACTTTCACTAATTAAACAGACATAGATATTCAAAAGTAGCTAAGTATGTAGTCATAAGAGTGATATTTAAACAAATCTTTCTTGTCAATCAACAGCCCACTCAAATTACACGTGTTATTCCATGGATCCACCCAAAATAACTTTCGTGTTCTTCTTTATCTTTTAAAACAACAAACATTGAACACAAATATGATCATGTAGTAGTGATCAGACGCAGGGAATAGGCTATGTAGGCTACGATGTCGCGAGGTGTCACACAACTTAGTGTGACACATCATGACGACATAAAACCAGCTTTGTCGTGTTGCGTTGCGTACAGTGTGCGATCTGGCCAACAACAAATTAATTACCACAGAAAATATTTTAAGAATAGTTTTTATATAAAATTAGAGAAAAAACCATCAAGTCCGTTATTTCAAAAATCCCGTTTTAAGTATATAAAGTACTTAATTATTTAAAAAAAAAGGATTTATAATTATAAACCCGTTATTATTTTTATCCAAGTTGTGAACTTGTAGGTAAGATCACACCTCACACCTGTACCATGAGGTCCTTGTGAACCATGAACCAGATACATATTTGGTCAAATGAAACTCGCTTTTATTGAAATCCGTAAAAATTGTTTACTGATTCCTTATCTTATGTTTTTGTTATGATGGTTTTTTGTCTTAAAAAGTAACAGAAGAGAGAGAGAGAGAGAGAGAGAGAGAGAGAGAGAGAGAGAGAGAGAGAGAGAGAGAGAGATTTTTTGATTAAATATTTACTATTACATTTACTATTGTATAATTATTTGTCTAACTAGCTGTGTCTGCGGCTTCCCCTGCATGAAAGTCAAGCCAGTTATATTTTAAAACATGTAAAGGAATAAAGTACGTTATTTAGTAAGGAATTTTCCTTTTACCTTTCTCAAACAACGTCCAAAATAGATAAGAACACTATAAACAACGATAAAAGCACAAAAATAAAAATAATAAACATTCCTATAGAATAGCATGAACATGAGTGTGGTAAACACGTTTGGCGGTTGCAGCCGTTAACAACAAAAAGATTATCTCAGTTGTTTGTTGTTATGTGAAACGTTGAAAATCTTCATAGACAATTGGAAGACCTTTGTCGTCGAGTTATTCATAGCTATAGTCTTTAGAAAAAACGTCACGCGACGCCGTTCAAAATTAAACTATTTATAATTTTTAAATCTTTATAACAACCATAGCAATTTTAATAATTCTTTGAAATAACTTTTTAACTATGTACCAACTTTCAAATTGATAAGTTGTATATTGTTTGAATCAATTTTAATCAAACATACTCTAAAATATAATACAGGAAAGAAAACTGTATGGAAACTGGAACACCGGTTCTCGACTTGTAAGCTGTCAGACTTGCGTTTTATAAATAAGAGATTATTTATGAGTTAATAATTAGTGTAACATGAGGTAGGAGTTTTGCCAATTATATATTATTACATATATTTATATATTCTTTCTTGTTGTTTAAAGAGAAAAACCTGTCGGTCAATATCGCGCAAAGCTCTCGAATACTTTAATAGCTTGAGGTAAGATGAGAACAAGAGTTGGTCAAGAGAGACCAGATAAGATAGATGATAGAAAAGGATCTAACATGGGTTTATAATATACGTAATAGGTGCATATATCCAGCAGCTTTCGTTGATATAGCCACTATAGTGAACTATTGAGAGCTGTTACAAATATAAACATCAAGCATTGGTTGTTTTTGTTAGACAAATACCGTCGGATTAAATATAGTAAAAGACAATAACAATAACTGTTATAACAGGTACTAACTTCCTTATTGATTAAAACTAAAACGTTAAAAATATATTAGAGGAAATGAATTTCCTTTTCAGTGCTAGCAAAAACAATTTTAAACTTGGGAAGTGCTGTATCGATTTTAAAAATATTTTCTGTTCTAATTAATGATTACATCATAAATCAACTTTGTCACTTTGTCACATAGGATGTCGCGGGAAAATGTAATAAAATACCGGTACGCAAAATATATAAGAAATCTGGTACTCCTATTTTTAGCAAGAAAAAATGGTTATAACTTGGAAAATGCTCCGTCTATTTCAAAAAAGTGTTAAGTTCCAATTAGCGTTCAAATCGTATACCAACTTTGTCACAGAATTGTCATTGAAAATTTTCAGTAAATGTGTTAGAAATGGCAACCAATAGGTTTTGTTTGGATCCTTAGTGGCTACACGTTAGAAACGATTTTGAGAAAATATTATTTTGTTTTTTATTAAGGCAGATACCCGCAAATTTTTTAGTTATCAAAAACATTTTAAAATGACCCGAGATATGGCCAAAATATTTCCACATACCAAATTCGATTAAAATGTTCATTGTGTTTGGACTGTAGATCACTACAAAACGACAGACAAGCATGATTTCAAGAGAACCTCAAAACAGATATTTACGTTCATTGTTTGGTGTCCAAGTCACTTTGTATAATATAATGAGTAATAAATTATTTATATTACGTTTATAGTTCCGTCCTGTGACTTTGTTTCATTCTACGGAGTAAAATTACTGAAGATGGAGGTACGACTCCGAAACGCGTCTTTGTAATAAGACAAACGCAAAGTCACATGACGGAACTATAAAGGTAATATAAATAATTTATTACTCATTATATAAGATATTTACGGAAAACTCGAAATCGATTTTTTACACATCACACAACTTTCCTTATTCAACTTTTATATAAGAAAATAAAAGCAATTTAAAAACATGTTTCACATGCTCATTAAGTTTTCTCTATATAAAATAGAGACAGTAAAATTCTACACGAGAATCTAAGCTCTACTAAATTAGGAAATTTTTTCTTGAAACAAATGTTAACATTTAAAAATAAGCCATTCACAGGTGTTCACTTATATACCGAGTATCGGTACAGCGTAGCTGAATCGACATCTTTCTTATATCTAGTCTTGGGTTATTAGCCTCTGTTGTTCTCAGTATTCGAGAGCTAAGATACTTTATTTTACTCTCTTCTTCTATAAGACGGTGATGACCGAGAAGTCACAAAAAGTATTAATTGTTTTAATCAGGTTGAAAATTAACTTGTTACAAGGAAATAAAATAAATAGGAAAATATGGATAATCATAAAATCTGATAATAATGAAGGATAATGTTCAGAAATCATTTAGTTTATTAATGGTCTTTAACACTTCAATAAATTAGAAAGTTCAATTATGGCCTCTTGGGCTTAATGTCTTAATATTCAATGAGGGTCTTTGGGTTTATATGTGAGCTTTTAATGACTATCTATCGTTCTCACCAAATTTGTTGAATTGTATTTTAAAATTTTTCATTACTATGTATTTACGGTTATACAAATATAATTCTGATTAACACTGAACTATTTAACTTTCTTTAGAAATACTCTGTCACTCTAGATTGTTGGACTGAACTGAATTTTCTTGTATAAAGTCTTCAAGTATGGGAAGCGTCCTTTTCCTTTAAGCGTTCCAACATCAATTCTTTCTTCAAGTTCACTGCATTCTGGAAACGTTCAAAATTTTCGCCTTCTGTATTCTTTTGTTAGTTGGAGTTTAATTTATGAACATTAGACAATTTTGTTTCTATGATTTAAAACTTTTAAATAGTTATTTTTGGGGAACAAGATTGTGAAAATAAATAAATTACGTAACCGAATTTATGAGTTTTTTTTAAAACTTGAATAAGATCTTACAGACTTTTTGCAATAAGAACTTGTAAATTTTTACACTTGACAGGCAGACACTTAATTAACATTTGTGTATGTTTGAAATTAGTCACGGATATTTTTTTTTTCTAATTTGTATTATTACTTAACAATTAATGTTTAGGATAGCATAAATGTATGTTGGTACATAGATAGACAGGGCTGTGTTTGAAAATTGCACCAATTAGATACTGAGATGCTTAAAACAATTTATTTAAAATAACAAAAAGACACTTTTTACTAAAGTTACCTTACAACTATCACAACGTGTAAAAATTATTAAAAAACAATTTCATAACCCTTAAAATAATAAGATTAAACTACACAAGACATTAATTTTCAAAGAATGTGTTTATAACCTTCTTATTAGCCGTTGACCAAGGTTCGAAAAAAGTTTAATAATGCAAACTAACGGAAATTATACTCATCATGACTAAACTAAATGCAATGAAAACTTTTAAAAGAATAAAAAACTTCAAATTAAGTAATCCAGAACACATATACTGTAGATACGTAAAACATGTCCCACAAAAAGGAAAATTCAGGAACTGAAAAGAGCGACTGATTTGTTTCGATTTATGGTACTCTAGTTCATCAATTTTCTCTGGCCATCTCCATAGCTTGCCACTCTTTTGCATAGATGACACAACTGCTCCATTTTCTGTAATTGCTATAATCTTCCTACAAAAAATACCTCTTTCGTAACTAAAAGCAACAAATTCTCCCACTTCTCTTTTTACAGGAGACCATTCTTCATCCGTGTTTTGAAATTCAGCTCTAGGTTTTATAGATCCAGGACTCTCTTTGGTACCGGTATCTTCTATGTCACTAAAGCTTTCTAGACGGTCACTTGAATCTTCGTATGGAATGTTTTCTTCTTCATCACTTCTTTCATTCAGAGGTGCACTAGTTTTCTTATTCGTTGTGTTGGTGACACCTGATGGTCCGGCTACTGCTTCCATTTGAATAATGTCCTCAAACGTAATACTCGCATCCGGAGAAACATTGGCTTTCCTTCTTCTCTTTTTGATAGCATTTACTGGACCTGTTATTTGTTCCTTTTTTTTCTCCAAAAATGTCTTAAAACTATCTTCAACTGAATCACGATTGCCTTGAATTTCTCTACACTTAAAAGATTGTATCAATTCATTAACATTGGGGGGGGGGGGTATATACCGCATTTTTTAAAGTCTGCTTTCAAGTTATTTTCCTTATTTGGCTCAACACCTTTTTTTTAGTTGGACAAAATATTTCTCCAAAATATTTAATGGACGGAAAAAAATCCGACTAATAGGCCTAGATTTACGTATAACGTACGTTTAAATCCACCCTGTGTTTGAGAAAAAACTATTCAAATAAAGTATTTAATGTTTTAATATAAACGATACAATTTAAAATATTCCCTTTACTGTGTGAAACTGTATGAGGATTTTTTTTGAAAGAAACAATTACAAAAATTGTTTAACTTTTTCGACCGAACGTTAAAATGGCCTTTTTGAGTTTGAAATTTTTAAAATCGTTATAAACTTGAGCTATATAAGAAGAGAATGTCGTAAGAATATGTACCTAACATGTTTAGTCGTTTGTACCGACAATAGATCCAGTAAAATATTCTTCGTTTTTTTTTTACACTAAAAAGAACTGAAAATAAAAATTTCAAATTTGCGGGTCGTCTACGCCACTACTTCGAAATGTTAGAATATCAGATTCTTTTTATTAAAATTTTGTACCAATTACATTTACATTTTATTTCTTCCCTTTACATAGCGCGTACATTTAAAGATTGAATGTACCCCTCATTAACCGCTTTTTAGGTTAGCCTATATGCTATTGTATAAACACCTTACCTTCACTATTTAGGAATTTAAAAATATTTACTTTACATGTTTTATTTGTTAACAGATTAAATGTTGGAAAAGAACCTGCATTTACAGCAGTGTTTTTTGTTTGATTTTAAAAATAAATTTATTTTTAGTGTTATAATAACATGAGTATACACACAAGTATAACAGAATATGTATTTTAGATAAATTTAAACAATATTTGTTCAATATTTCACCAGGCTAAGTCTAGTAAATCCAAACACTAAAACGTACCACTATATATTTTTTTGTACCTATAAACAAATTACAAAAAGTTTTAGTTTTTATTTTCTTGACGGTGTTTTGTATATAAATATTTCGCCACCTGATGAAAGAAACCAACTTTAAAGATTCATTAATTCCAACAGATTGATATTTTTCCAATACATAATCCCTCCTTCAAAAATGTAATATTAAGACTTAACAGTACAAATGTAAGACATATTCATGTATTGATTAAAACAGTCATACTTGTTAATAATTGACTTAGTTCAACTTAATTGCTTCCACATTCATGGCCATTATATTTTTACGTTACAAAGTAAAAACAATCCGTACTACTACAGTATGTCCCTTGTAAAACGCAACCCTTTAATCAGCATTCCATAAAATATAAATCGATACCTTATTCCCCTACGATTTACTGGAATGGACTTATCCAACATCAGACAGTACTAAATACGGTAGCAGTAAGAATGCTCAGTTTATTGTTAATTAAAAAGATGGTGTTTTCAAAAGGGTGATTGAAGTGCATGTATAAAACATTTCAATTCTTAATAGTACTGAGGTTAGTAACTAAACTCCTAATAATTAGGATAAGTGGGAAAATAGGGTTGTTTTTATTGGCAAAACAGAATTTAATCTAAACGAAACTGTTTTTGCAAGTTTGCTTAGTGAATCTGCTTTCTCAATTAAATTAGCTAAATAATTTAATTTATTCAATGTGAAAATGTTTGATGATAGTGCATATCTTCCTGATACTCCAAATGAAAGTGAGAAACCAAGAAAGAGGAAGATTGATCCAAAAAATTGGGAACCGTCTAAAGAGAAGGTAAGAAAACGTAAACTTAGGGATAAAGGTTTTCAAGTCATATGAAAACATATCAGCAATGCGAATCCTGTCAAAGAGAGAATGTTCATTCAACGAAACATCACAGTTAGTTCTATAGCACGGAAGGTAAAGGTGCACTGAAGCACAAAGAAAGAGGGGTTTGTCAATACGTTTAAAAGTACCTACTAATTCAAGGTTTATTTATATTTGTAAGGAAACATTTAAGAGCATTCTTAGTATCACGCAGAAAAGTTGAAATAACAGTACACGACATTTTTACTCACAGATGAAGATATAACAAGTCCAGAGGTGGTTGGAGACTTAGTGAAACACAAACAACCCTGTTTGATGAAATATTAGGCCATATTAAAACATTAGATGCAGGGAAAAACATAATGGAAGAGGAAATGCTCCAGGGCGATCTTATTTAGGAAATCACCTAAGTGTAAAAAGAACGTTGAAGTTATTTTGTGCTGGTGACGATTCCAAATGCAAATACAGTGTATAATATCGATTGTTTATGACGAAATTTAATCTGAGTTTAGGATTTAGCAAAACTGATGTACAGTGGAATGTGTAAGATTCTAGACTGAGCGTAAATCCGATTCAAAAACTAGAGAAGAAAAGGGATCTATTGTTGTAAACTTAAGACTATATAAGGCCAAATAGTTTTATCTTGAACTGAAAAAAATGACTGGAATGTAAATGAATTATTATTTTCGACCTTATGGAAAATCAACAACTCCCATTGATGAAGATTTTTATGCTCGTCAAATACGGTACAGTACTACATTTTTACATCGAGAAACAAGAGTCCTAAATCCTGAAACTGTTCATTTCTATAGATGGCTGGAGACTGGTTATGAAAGAGAAAGTAATGAAATCATTTCTTGCTTAAATCACTTTTTATATCTTGTTGCACTTCCAATAATAACACCAGGGTGCAGTGTAGAAACTAAGACTTTGTGTGATGGGTGCCCAAGTCAAATTACAAACTACGACATGATATATTCTATAACTTATGTATTTCTAAAAAATCTAGTATGAATGTCTTTTTCCAGTAATGTTTTTTTCATACATGCCAGCAAATAGAGCCAGCAAAAAGAATTAAAAATTATTGATGCCAAAGTGTTGAAATGGAAAGAAAAAATCGAGTGGTCTTTAAGCCAGTGTATTCTGTTAGCTAAATGCACTTTAAACTTCAAAAGCAAATCTTCTAGCTTGAGACTGTGACTCTGAAACTATCCCAACAAAACAAGTCAAGTCTGATATCAGAAGCCAAGGTGAAAGATCTAAATTCCTAGCAGCAATGTGGATCTTGAATTTTATAAACCCAATCGAAAAAGACGAAGATAGTGTGATTGTTGTTGTCAATGAAGAACAATAATAGGATACAAAATGACAAGCGGTGAAAAATTATCAATATCAGGAAAAATGTAACCTAAACGGACAGAGGAATAGAAGCGGTTTGGAGCATGTGATTCACCCAGATTCATCCCTCCCCCCACCCCTCAAATTAAGGTATCAAGTTCGTTTTATTTTTATTACAAAACACCTTTTTCCATTAAGAATATGAAAGCAATGACATATTTTTAAATGTGTCCATCTATGCTAAAGTTAAACTGGATTATAATTATAAGATATGTCACCACATGTGCGAAAATCTGCAACAAAAACAAACACAGCGTGAGGCTACATACAGGAATACAAAATTTATCAACAATAAGAAGTATACAAAACCATCACAATTAATAAACAAACTGCGCAATACTGTTATTCTTTTTACAATATCTTAGGCTTGTTTCTTAATTAAAAATAAAATAGAGTTAATTTTAGGTTCAAATTTAACTGTGATTTATCTCAAAAATGCAAAACAATGAAAACAAAGTTCTACGTATATATGGCACCAAAGTTTTTAAATCTTATATCAAGTGATATTAAAAAAGAAAACGTTTATTAAAATGTTGAATTCGTTGAAGAATGTTTTGATATCGTGGAATAGTTTTCAGATACAATATTGTTCTAATGAAAATCATCCTGTTTTCCAATTTAAAAATAAGATGAAATTTATTGCTCGTTGCAAATTGTAGATTTGTTATTATTGAGAACCACAGTTTTTGTTGTTTAAAAAAGAAATCTGGTTGAGAGTTTAATTTTAGAAACTCTCACATCTATTATGTTCATTTTGTTTTGTCAATTTTAATATGCGTAATTTTATAAAGCTTAGTCCATTTTATTGTCTAATATTAGAATTTATTATTTGTTTATCCTTTCATTTTATTTTTGCAAATGATAAATACAATATTTCACAAAACAGTATGATTAAATACAATCATTATAGTTGCAATTTCAGTCCCTTGTTACCACTTTGATAAACTTTCTTACGTTATAATTAGTTGTAGATTTTCAGTGTTATTTTATCACTGAAAAATTACAATAACACATAGGATAGAACAAAAACTCGAGCACAAGATCTTACAAAATTATGTTTACTTAATGAAACGCGTTTAAACGACAAAGTCGCCATCCTTAGTGATACATGAGGATAACTGTTATAGGTTAGTTATTGTAGCTCATGTATCACTGAGGATGGCGACTTTGTCGTTGAAACGCGTTTGATTAAGTAAACATAATTTTTGTGTGATTTTGTGTTTGAGTTTTTGCTATCTCAAGTCAAGCTACCTATCTCTCAAGTCAATTTCAATATTTATATATAACAATAACACGTATTTTACAACTTATAGAAACCAAAATGTAAAAACATATAGATATGTTGTGATATGCCGTGAATTAGACAATTCTAAGGAAATCCCATTTTCGGCACCCCACGATTTGGTGTCCAAGATCCGTGGATTCAATCAACACTATTATTATATTAACTTACACTCTAGCATACCGAGTAACAAGCTGTGAGAAATAATTTAGAAACATTAACCATAACTGAACAGAATACCAACTTATTAAAACAGTTGTACTGCATTTTAGGTCTATTTAGTCATACGGCCGTAGAACAGGAAAATTACTGCATACCGGTTGTTGGAATAATAACACGGCCTCCCAGAAAACCCAAGGACCCAAGTGAGGTCGGAAAGCCAAAATTTTATTTGTAAAACGAAACGAACTTAGAAATGAGACAGAACTTGTTTGCTTCCGTGTATATCGTGGGAAACTCTGAATTGACAGATCACTTTCCTGCATCTCCTATAAAATAGGATCACGTCACACTAGAATACATTGGTATAGTGATATTCTAATTTTGTTTGTGGGTTTTAATAGATATAGATTATTTTCAACACAAAAAATTCTAAAAAACATAAACAATTAATTTGTTTAAATTTAACTAAACAATTTCCACAAAGAAATTAAAATTTTTGAGAAAAAATTATAAATTATTGATTAACCTTTCCGATTAATATGCTGACGTATACAAAAAGTAATTTAAAATAAAATTCAGAAATTAACAATAAATTGTTGGTGTGATATTTGAGAGTTAGGACAATTATTTTGTTGTTTGATTAATTTAGTAAAATTAGATTAAATGAGTATTAACCGTCTTATTTTTAGGTTACCCATAAAAAATACTAAACTATAATCATGAAATACAGTCGTCCATTGCCTCACCTTTAACGATAGACCTCTATCAACAATAATGAATCCATCAATGTTATAACTTGGTAACAGAATGTCCACAGATCTCGAGAACAAACGTATCTACAAATAAATAGAGTTGTAAAACATAAATATTGTAAACTGGGTCAACAATTTGATTAAACTACCGTTATTCCGGTATTATTGTGTACCAAAATATAACAAAAGGCATGTTTTAAAATGACACTTAGATCTTATAGAAACCAATATGAAAATCTAACTCGGAACAACAAAATACATAAATATTATCAGTTTTATAAATATTTTACACTACGTACTGAAGAAGTTTATATTCTGTTATATAACCTAGTCTTTTGTAGCAAATAAATCGAATGTCTTATTTTACTTTTGAAATTTGTTATTAATGAATAATTGTAGAAACTTATTATATTATTCCTTTATTTTTGTTTAAAAACCAATTGAGTTGAATAAAATAAATGCATAAATATACCTGTTTTCATTTTTTCTGGCAAAATAAAATGGTGTAAATACGTTCCTTTGGCATCGGAACATCGATATAGACATTTCCTCATCAACACAATACTTTGAATAATACATAATATAAAAAAACTTAAAATTAATTTGTTTGCCTTAAAATTTATTGTCCCTAAATTACATATTATTTCAACAATAAATTTAATAAATAAAACCTTTGTACCTCATTCATTGCTTTTGTATTGACATCGTACAAAGGAGTTTTCATATAATATAGCAGCTCCATCTTGAGTTTTGAAAACTGTAAAACAGACAAAAAATTAGTATAAAATTCCTATTACTCAATTTTTTCTATAAGTTTTTTCATGCATAGGTTTCAGAAAAAAATAGGTTTTAGATAGATAGTAAACACAGAGAAAACAACATTTTATAATACTTTTATTCTATATAGTTTTTTTGGAATATAATATTGTCTATGTGAGCGTTCAAATTCATTTTATATAAGAGTGAACAAACCCTTACTTAGGAGAAGACAATAAGCTTTTAACCAAGAAAGAGTTAAAACTTTTTTTTATGACAATTTTGAATGTTGGGTTAGGCCTATAGATCAACTTATTAAAAACCCATTTTAAGTGATTAACTGAATAATATTTACTTAATAATTTTATATCTATTAAAAAAAAAATCTGTATATTGATTAAATATATAATTGAATATAAATATAAATTGTATTTAAATATAAATAATATTGATAAAAATAGAGCAGGGAACATACATACACAAAGAAGCAGTGTTACTTGAGGACCTTTATAATTTTATTATAACATCAATATTATGCTCTAATACAATTTCATATTTTCAAGGTTAAAGTATGGCATAGCATGTTGCTTTTTTTAGGCGGGGAGGGGTTGCCTTTGTTCTCCTACTGATGTCAATATGCTCCTATTGAAATATGAAAGATTATTTAAAATGCAGGTGCGGTTGGTACCTGAAAAATGTGGATTTTGTAACAATATTGAATTGTTTTAGAAAACACGAAATATCAAGAAACATAAAGAAGTTACTAAGGTTAGTGTTATTAAGTTATTTTATTTCAAAATTATTTAGATAATAAAATAACTGAACGGTTTTTACGATACACTATCATAAATATTGCTAGTGAAATTAGTTAACTTTATAAACAATAATTTATAATTAGGTAACTACTAATTTACGGAACATTATTTTATAAATTTGAAATAATTTTTATTTAAATTATCTTTACTTGGGAAAGACATCAATTAGAACTTGTTTCAGATGGGCAGATATCCTACACTGGTTCACGGAAAGGCTGCCTGTGGGGTGGCTAGCCATCCATCTCTTTACTAAATGATGGCGATCAAAGGAGAATTTAGGGTTTCTATTACACCAGATTAACCTAAAGTAACTTGTTGTCTGAGCTGGAACATCATTCCAATGATTTTGTTTGTTTTTTGTTTTATTAGATTACTCACGAGAAGTGCAATGCGTAGAATCGATTTGAACTTGGAGATAGCGCTTAGAAATACACCGACACCAATCACGTTAGTGTAAATTATATCACCAAATAACAACATTGGACCTCTCCTTCCTGAATTTAGTTCAAAATAATACAATACTCATAAACTACAGCAAACTATAAATAGTTAAGGTTAGGTAAATTTCTGTCTATAGCTTATAACGATGTTTTTGTAGAGAACATTGCTAATTTAGATATGTTACGATTTTGGTCAGACAAAATCCCCCCCTCCCATACACCAAATAGTGGGAAGATAGTTTTGCGGTTCACAGTAAAAGTGGGTGGAGTATACATACAAAGTAAAGACGGTGTAAAATAAGTAACCAAATGATTTCTTACTTTTTTAAAATAAGTTTTTTAATGAGAAATACAGAATTACGAACATTTTTGTTATAATTTGTTTATTTCCCTGTTTAATACGTTATATAAACTGTACAATAATATACAGACTCACCTGCTGAGTTAGCTCGTAAGCTGTATTAGAATACAGAAATAGAAAAGCAACAGCAGGAATCAAACTAACAACTGTAATGCTAATTGCGTCTATCTTGAATACATTTTTGTCAACACTAGTGATAATAAGAAGGAGCAACCAATATATGAATAGAACAATGAACATAATCTTGTGCGTAATAAACAAAAGTTTGTACATTGTCATCATCTTCGTGCTTGCCCTGACTGATACCAAGAGTTGTAAAAAGAGTAAACGGTAATCTTGTATTGTGGCTGGGGAAGTATGGACAGTCCAAACCTAAAACAAAAGGACGAATTAAATCTCTGGATAGATAAGTTTAGGAGTCAAGAAATAACTTGTAATGCAATCTACATAAAATTTAAAAGATATTTGTTTAATTTATAGAACTGCAATGTGTGAAAGAAATTACAGTGAAAAATTGTAACACAAAAAAAGAACACATATTTTATCTGCACAAGAAAGTATAATGCACCTCCACTCTCGTAAATAATAAAGTAAATAAGCTAGTTATTAAGATACAATAAAATAAGTTATTTGAAAATAATGGTGGTAATCCATGAGGAAATTGAAATCCGACAAAGCTTTGTCCTAAACACCCAAAACCGGCTCTACATTACAGTCTGTATGAAGTAACCTGTCTCCTGACCCTTCGACTACCTGGGACAGGCCCGGGCCATTCACGTCGCCCGCAGTTGTTTACCTAATTAGTCGCCTATAAGCTTCCCCACTAGCTTAAGTAACTTTTTTACCTAAATCATAATTTCCGAAATGTTATCAAATATTTGAAAAGTACATAAAAAAATAAGATCAACGATACTAAACAAGGGCAAATTTGTAATTTCATTGTCATATTGTTACATAAAACCAACTTTATTATTACAAGATTTAAACAGACTACTTCTATATTTCTTATTACCTCTATATTGTTAGTTTTTATCAAATTTGCCCTTGTTTAGTATCGTTGATCTTATTTTTTTATGTACTTTTCAAATATTTGATAACATTTCGGAAATTATGATTTAGGTAAAAAAGTTACTTAAGCTAGTGGGGAAGCTTATAGGCGACTAATTAGGTAAACAACTGCGGGCGACGTGAATGGCCCGGGCCTGTCCCAGGTAGTCGAAGGGTCAGGAGACAGGTTACTTCATACAGACTGTAGGCAGGAATGCTTTCCCCATCCACAATGCTCTAACTCGCAGTAGTGACCGAATCTTCGCGCGCTGTCTCCCTCGTTTACATGCATATCATTATTTGTGTAGCATGCAATGTTAAAGTAATTTCTTTTAGGTGTTAAATTATTCGTTCGTAACTGTTGATGAATGACATGCCACATCGTTATTGTGTCTAATTATTACATATCATCAAGTGAGGGGTTTCACTTCCCAAATGACGAACATCGAAGTGCTGTTGGCTTTTAACCATTCACCGCAAATATTTTGTGACTTAAAAACAGCGGTGGTTTGTATAATACATTTCAATGAAAGATTAATAATTCCCGAGGACAAAGTTAACATACCAGACGGGTGCGTGCTGTGCGTAAATCAGGACAGGGTTAAACTGGTAGACGATGTGTACCAACATTGTTTGAAAACCAGGCGATACCTAAAGAATTGTCTAAAAAGAGAAAAGTTCAAGCTCAAAGACAGGTAGATAAAAGTTTCCTTTACCTATTGTAGGCTACACATTATGTATTGCAAATAACATTAAATTTAGATTACACAAACAAAATAAACGTTAAAAAACATATTACCAAATGATTTGATATTAATTCATTGGAGTCATTAATACATTAATGGTCAGTTTAAATGATATGTACTCGGAAGACATTGAAACCAAGTCTTTAATTAATGAAGTTGAGAACTGTATAACTAGTAGTACGGACACAAAACTGAATAATATTCATAAGTGAAATTTTTTAAAGGAACAAACTAAACTGATTTATCAAATAAGATAACATACCTCTAATTTGATTCGTAACTCTATTGTTTTTTCCATAACACTTTTAAAATAACAATTACTCAAAAATACCGACGATGCCACATCTTAATACCTCCAAATTTATATATATATATATATATATATATATATATATATATATATATATATATATCCAATAAGAAATTGGATTCAACAAAGAGAACAAGAAAAATATCAGAAATATTGCAAACTGGAAAAGAATTAAATTTTTGGGGTGAGATATGAATAAATACACTTTGAAATACAGCTCAACAAAGAAAGTAATATTTGAAGGAATAAAAACCAAACTTTTTATCAACTTTGGGTGAACAATGTAATAAGTTTCAAAATGTCAAATGTTAAAACTAATACCAATTTCTCTGTTTTCTAAAATGTTAGAAAATAAATAATTGGATTCAACAGAAACGTTATAAAGAGTAAAATATGTTTACAGTTACAAACTTTTGAAATAAGCATTAACAGTTAATAAGCACATACAGTTGTATAAACAAATTATCTCACCAAATGTAAATATTGGTTAAGTAAACGAAAATAAATACTTATGGTGTGAGCAAGTATATTGTAACAATTTTAAAATTGCGTTTGATCAAATTATATACCAGTCAATAAACAATATAATAAATACCAAATAATATACCTACTCAAACTTTCTTATTTATATATACTATGGTAAAATTTAAAAAATGTAGTTTCTTACCATAAAATACATATAAAAACTTTTGGGGGATGGGTAAGTACTATGGTTGCCTCGAAATGACACTCTATTAATCCTACCGCTGTATGTACACTTTTGGATAAACTCAATCCTTGGTTCTTATTCACAATCTTGAGATAGCCTAGCTGGATGTACAGTTTTAGCTTGGGTAAGTACTTTGATGGTATAAATACTTTTAGGTTGGGTAAGTACTATGATAACCTCAGAACCTCATTCCTTGGTTGCTACCAGTGGTGGGCATTCCTGAGATAGCCTAAGTGGCTGTATATTTCCACAATCCTGAGATCCTACCTGGATGTACACTTTTGGGTTGAGCCGTGGTTCCTACCAGGGGAGGGTTGGGTTGGGTAAGTACTATGATGAGATCAAAACCATACTCCTTAGTTACTACCATTTTTTAAATGTTAGAAATATAAAACTTGCTAAAACTGATATAAGATTTTGTTGGGATAACGTAAAAAAGAAAACTATCTGTCATAGGAGTTGTTAAAGTTATCTTTTCAGCTCGGAGCCGATTACAGTATTAGACTTGTAAAAAATCTTCAGCAATTTACAGATATGAACGGCAGGTTTATTAACCTAGAAATTTTATAGTTTTTAATATTTTTTAATGATTTTTGTCACACTTATCCCCGTAATTTATGCCATTGATGCCCACAACTCAGTGATATTATTACTCAGCTGGAAATTGTGGTATCATAAGGAAGGAAAGTTTTATTACAAGGAAAACTAAGCAACTGAATCCATAATTTTTAACTGTGTCTTTAGGAACTATTTTCTCTTTATGGTCTATATAAATAATGTCATGGTGTTCAAATGGACTAAGTTTAAATACAAATAACTTAAATAAAAACAAAGGCTTTTGGGTTGACATAAAGCTGTTATTTGTTTCAAAATCATCACGGAATATCGCCCTAGCCTACTTACTTTAAAGAATTTCGCATTAAAAGCCTTTGCAATGCGCTTAGTAGCATCTACATCCATGACAAAGAAGACAGATATATAGTTAACGGACGTTACGAAATATGTACACAGAATTGCAGTCCATAATGAAAGTTTTCCAGCCACATACAATATATATAATGTATAAGAGCTCACAACCAATAGGAAAATATATCCTGTCCATGAATAAAATTTATTCACTCTTTCTATTTCTAGAGGACTCCCAGTAGTATGTTGAAAACTCTTCTGAAATGAATACAATAATATATTTATTAATTATCATTTTTAATAAACATAACATGCACTATTATTTCGGAAGAACTGCAATTATTATTTTCATAGGAAGTAAGCAACTAGTCGTCTTTGCTATAACATGATGAATCCAACAAACACAAACAACTTTAAAATACATTAAAAACGACATGTTATTTAAATATTAAATATTTGATATATTATTGGGTTTTATATTTTTTTAAATAGAATTATACATTACTAGCAGAGTACCCGTCCTTCGTACGAGGTTAACGTATAGATAATTGAGTGTTAAGGGAGTTTTCAAGGCCAGTGGGGCGGTTCCCTGATGGAATTTCTAAATAAAAATAGGCCTATGTGTTAACCAGGGACCCTAAGAATGTCCATGTACAATTTCAGCTCAATGGGTCTAGTAGTTTTTACGTGATTGAGAACATACACACACAACACACACACACACACACACACACACACACACACACACACACACACACTGCGACGGTTCAATTAACCGAAGGAAGAATTCTGAAAACTTCAAAATTTCAATGAAATAAACCGAAAATAGTAGAAGTAAGAATAATAATTTGATTAAGTATAGGGAAAGTTAATGTAACTAGGCAATTCTAAGAAGAGATCAGATTGTCCAGACAAGAATAATCAAGCTTTCCTGTCTACATGAAAACATCCCATAAGAACACATGTTAAAATTTCAAAATTCGAAATCAAATATAAAAATAATGTCATCTTATAGAGTAATTAAAATAGAATAATAAATAATAATAAAATAAACTTGTAAAGTAAATATTTAAAAAGTTATAGTTGAGAGGAAGAGGGGTAAAACAAAAATCTTTTGTAAATCTAAATTAATAAAAGAACTAATAATAGAGTTATATGATCATAAGACCAATAAATAATAATCATTAACCTAAATCAAAAAATAATTAAACCTAATAAAATAACAAGGATAATAAAACCGAATATGAAGAAAATGCCGTAACTTGAGAACCAGAGAAGCCAGGAAGAAGGGGGAAACAGTTTTGAGACTTTTGGAATAGGAGGAACAATAATCAAAAAGAAAATTTTTTAAGTTTTCCAAAATTAAGGAAAGTAGAATTGGAAAAATTACGAAATCTTCAAGTCTTCATAACGCAAGAAAGAAAGGTCACACAGGTTCAAATAAAGTTTGGACAGAGCCAGGAAGAAAGGGGCTTCAAACTGAGCCAATCAAAAAGAAGATCGAGCAAAGCAAACGGGAGTTATGACTAGTTGAAGAAATCAGAATACAGACGAGAATTTCATGTTCAGACGAGAAATCAAGGTCGCGCGCTCACATAGCTTGTCACAAGTAGTGGGGGAAGGCATACCAACAATCATGTAGAATACAAATAAAACTAATTATTAAAAGTAACTAAAATAAAAGAAAGAATACATGAAAAACAATAGAGATAACGACAGAATAGTGAAATAAGCCAGAAGGAGTTCAAAAATGTATTAATTAAAATTAAAAAACCAAAATAAAATGAAAATTAAAGAAAATATAAAATGTTGAGTAGTTGGCTATCGTGTATAGCAAAATTTTTGACATTCTCGTATTAACATCCAGGAGGAAAACAAGCTTTTACACCACTTTACACCAGTTTTATATATTATACAAGCTGGCTGAAAAGAAACTACCATCCTCTCTTATTTTTTAAACATTTTTGAGATATTTAAATTTTGTTTGCGAATAACTCTATAGGTGAGCGAGGCAAATTAAAAAAGCAAAGGTTTAGATTTTTAATTGTGGGAAGTTGCTAAAAAATTTAAATTGCATGTACAGTATAGCCTTGTGGTACCCTAATTTAAACCTCTCTGTTAGACAAAGAAGTGACAGAAAGAAAATTAAATTTTGACCACCCTAAACGAAATGGCGGCAAAAAGAGTTATTTTATGTACAAAACGATCGTCTCAAAAGGGAAGGGAATAGATTTTTATAAATATTGATTCAGTGCTTAAATACAAGACCTGCTTGTTCTTGTGAGGAAATAAGCGCCATTTAAGAGAACAGATACTGTAGTAACAAAATGCAGAAAATGAATACATCAAAGTTTTAAAACGTGTAAAACTTGATGAACATAGCCAGTATTACTGCATGGAGATACAGAGAGAACCACATTTAATATGAGGTAACAACACATTAATGTCATACAAGAGGATGTACTGTACAAATAAATCTAGCTTTGTAAAAACTCTTTTAGCCGCCATTTTGTTTTGGATGTTTAGAATTTAATTTGTCTTATATTACGGAGACGTTTAAAATGAGGTAGGTTATCACAAGTCTTTAAATGCCGTTTGAAATTTTTGAGCAACCCTCCATCCAACCCCCACAACTATAAACCTAATCCTTTTTTTTAGGTTGGCCCTCTCATCTAAAGAGATTCACGCGAACAGAATTCAAATATCTCAAATATTAAAAATAATAAGTGGAGGTAATTTCTTTTCACCGCCAGGTATTACACACTGTATATAGTTAGATAAAAACAAATATTATGCCGGTAACTTTAAATCAGTACGTTCTTTTAGATACTTAATTCTATACCACTTTGTATTCTAATTGTATTTTTAGTATTTGACAAAGTTTAAATGATTAAAATATTATATAAGATTTGTGATGGAAAATACAGGAAAAATTTATTTTCATTTTAATAACATGTATAATTATTGTGTGTGATGTATAATATATAAATTTAAAGAATTGAATGCAAATTCTATACAACAGAGTAGGCCCGCTACATTATTAACTAATTGACTTACCTGAAAAACTTTCCATCTGACAATTTGTTTGGAAAAATCTTCAACATTTGGCCAAAGAAATACAATGGTGAAGAACGGGTACGTCAATTGCATAACTTGTAAGAAAGCGAAAAGCGTGTCGTGCAGGTGTACAGATGTGGCGATGTTATTTAAACAGCTCCGGAGAATTAAACAAGAAATACATCCATAAATACTGAATAGTATGAAGATAGTTAAGTTTAGTATGTAACGATAAAACCTTGATTCTGAAATGCGATAAAAGACATTTAATGTTTACAAATAAGAGGATATTACATATACAGTAAACGTCTAACTATAGCTCATTTGTGGGCAAGTTGTTCGCAACACACTGTCCACTGATGAAAGGACGGCGGAACACTAATTGCTTCCCCCACCACTAAAAAGTGACGGAAACCTGTTGCCCGATGAAGGTCAAGCGCCACTACATACCAAATAACCTCTAATCAGTATTAATTTTTAACAATGGTTTTAATAAATAATAATCAAGTTTAAATAAATACAACACTATTAACAGATTCGTAGTAACTCATACCCCGAACTATCAAACCCTAATCCCAAGAAAAAAAACCAGACATTTCGAAAACGATAAAATTCTACCTTTAAAATGAGCCCCAAAATTCTCTAATTTAGTATGTCCCAATCTGCACGGGTGAAGCGATTATAGAACACAATGGTGTAAAAAATATACTTCTGTCCATACAATCCTTTCTCTATTCCTCAATAAAAACAACAAATAAAAATTCTAAATGAGCGATAATTGTGAGAAAGCCGTGTGGCGAATTTTCTATATAGGATGTGAGAATTAATTTTCCTAAACTTTTACGCATAACGTAATTATTTTTACAAATAGGATAAATTTCTGTAATAATAAAATAAAAATCCAACTGTTAAAGAGTAACAATGTTATTGTTTAATAACAGAATCTCGTTAATAAAATGCCCTTGCTGATATTACTAGTTACACGTTCATCGATTGATTATAGATTGACGCTTATATATGCTAGTGAGGATGTGGTCTTCTGTCCTTGTCTCAACTCTCAGAACAGTAATGAGTGGCAAGCGCGTCGGTGGTCAGTAGTCAATTTTAGTTATTTTGTTATTCCAGCCTCTAAGCTGGTAAATCCCATTGCTAATCATTATTATATAACTAGTAAAAGAAATAGGAGCTTCTTAATGTATATCTAACTTACTTAATAAATAGAATAGTAAAAATCTCTTGAAAATTAACAAAATTCTTTAAGTGATAAATTTTACAAATTTTGTTTTTAAATGCACAACTAGACTACTGAAGGATGAAATTAGGTCTCCACCCAAAAGATTTAAACAAAATAAATATTACAAGTCATTTTTTTATAACTTGTAATAGCCTATTTATAAGTTAATTTTTAACTGTATGAAAATTAATTTGAGCAGCAGTAGAGATCGATAAAATAGATATCCATAATATATCTACGGAACCGTGCGTCCATGGATTGTTTTTAAAATGGTCTGAAATTAAAAACGTTTTGTTCAAAAACATGTAACCTCAGAAAAAGAAAACATTAGGTGTTTATACAAAAACAATAATATGATGTCTATTTGTGGTAAGTGTTTTAAGATTTCGTATCATGGGAAATGCCCCACATTTTGACTTATTAAAAAAAAAGGAAACTTTTTAGTAGTTTCGTGCTATGAAGCACTGAACCGGCTACGGCAAATAGATAGAAATAAATCAAAAACCACTTTTGGCGATCACAAAATTGATATTTCTTCTAATATAGTATTTTGTTAACCATGTTATTCTATAATACGTAATATGTGAGAAAATAAAAGTACAGGCTATAGATCGCATATATCTCAAAATTGGCTCAATTTACTTCTACCAAATTGTGCTGATATGTGAAAGGGCTCCAAACCAATGTACACATCTGAAACAATTACTTTTCGTGAATAAATTTTAAAATAGCAAATAAAACAATAAATATTACGTAAATTATAAATATAAATTAATATATTTACAAAGTTAATTCCTTTGTTTTCGTCACAACAATCCACTTTGGATTACCGGTTTCGACAGTAAACCGTCATCGTCAGATTCAGATCCAAGATATCAAACAATATGATGAAGGTCCGACCGACCGACAAGCTATTGTTTGATTCTTGGATATGACGATGACGATGTGTCGAAACCGGTAATCTGAAGTGGATTTCCATAGAATTCTTGTGACTGAAACAAGGTAATTAACCTATATTATATCAATTGAAACTTATAATTGTATTGGCTAAACCTGCATTATGTCTAATATTTAAAATATACACACCTTCTTGAAATTTTCGAACCGGTAAAATACAAAAAATGTTTAAACCTATTATTACAGGCCGTAAATAGAGGTAATAAACATTTTCTTCACTTCCATTGTCTGCTTCTTGGATTGACTTTGCCTTATTCCTCTTTATTTTATTCTGCATATGGCTTGTGTCTATTTTATGAATAGGCGTTTGCTTAAAATTATACATCAAATTGCATTTGGTTTTTCTTCAATACGAACGTACTACAAATCACTACTTATTTTATTTGTATAAATTTAAAAAATGTTTATCATCTCTGATTGGTTTGCCATTTTTTTTTTTACTTTCAAATATAGCTATGCAGACGTTTTTATTATGAAACTCAGATCCTGGACTATGAAAAATGTTTTTATAATAAGTTTAAAGAACCGTTGAAATGTGTACCTAGTCGTACATTTGAAATATTGAACTATACTTCACTGACATATTAACACGATTAAATCAATAACAATAACAATTATTATAACGAAATCTACCTCGAAGTAAAACTTGTGTTGAAGTAATCTGAATTAATATTTTTGTACAGCCTAACTCTGAAGATTGGGGAAAAGCAGCTGACCTGTTTAAAATTGTTGATAATATCTTCACACACGTGCACGAGCATACACACGCACACGCACTCACTCTCAAAAACGTTCAAAAAATGGAAGGAAAAAAATTAATAAATTAATTTGAAAATGTTTTTATGGAATATTGTAACACTAATTAATATAAATAGAAAATATGTTAGGAAGATTTTTGTAATAAGCCATATTTTTAAAGTTATTAACAACTAAAGTTTAATTAAAATTTAAAGATAATTATTTAATACAGTATTTTAATTGTATTTATAAATTGTAGGCTATATTATGTCTAAGGATATATTATACAAATTTCAATGTTTTTTTTTAATTATATAAAAAAAATTACTGTAACTGCAATAAAGAACCAAATAACGGAAATAAGTAAAAAAAAAGGGAGGAAATTGTAATTAAAGGCACATAAAAAGATTGTTTTATGATGACACAATAAAATAGTACCAGCAAAAGAGCAGTTTTCAAATAAATTTAAAAATAATAAATAAATATATTATCATATATTTTCACAAAGTATCAATAGAATTTTTAATTGTTAAATAAAACAACTTGGGGCTAAAATGAGCTTTTCCCGAGTTTTGGACACAGTACAACATATTTACGTAATAAAAACAGTGTAGGCCTATACATCCAAAGTGTAGAAAGTGGTAGATCGAATATTAGTGAAAACTGGGAATAATTGTGCGTGAACGAGAGACAAGGTCAAATGACATTCTCAAAAATTGAAAAAAAATCAAAGAATCTAAATCTGAAATAATTTTATCACAAACAGTTAATAAAAAGTTATAAAAAAGGTGATTTTAACCAAGGTTTCAAGTTCAGACATTAAGACAGTCAAAGTTCTGAACGCGGTTAGCTACTGCACTGCCAAGTTTGCATCGATCGGGAAAAATGCAATTTTCTCAGGAATAAATTATATTTTTGGAAGAAAAACACTATGTGTAATGTTTAATTTAATCAAATTTAAGTGATAAACCGCTGAAAACACTTTCTGCCGGATTTTTCAGAAATCACTAGTTTTCTTAACTCATATTATATTCCAAATTTTTAACAATTAATTTAACCAATTTTCGCTAAAAAAATAACACATTTATAAGAGGATAAATAATACTCCCCCCCCATTTAGGTTTATCCGACTTCCCTTCCTTCGTTATATAGCCTAGATATTGGTTGACGCGTTTCGGGTAGATCTCATTTTCAGAAGTTTAGCCTAGGAAATATTTAATCCTTGGTTACAAATATATCGATAATACCAGCAACAACAAAGGATATGGTTTATCAATTAATTATTCCGGATGTTTTCTCACTAGTAGGCCTACATATGCACAGAAACAGAAAAGCGGATATGTCCACAAAAATCTCAACAATCCCCCTATCCACCGCTACTCTAAATACAAATATACAGTAAGACAATTTTTAAAAGTATCACTCGGACCCAAGAATTGTTCGGATGTTGTTGAGTTTTTGTTGGGAGGAGCTACTCTGTACTATATTGGTACATTGCTCGTATCGGCATTTATGTTGTAGTAAGATTAAATGTGATACTCCAGAACATATTCTCCAAAAATACCACTGGTTGGTAGGGCTAAGTTATTTGCAGAATTAAAATATAACTAATTTTTAAAAAAATATTTCAAATAATTGCAAAAATTTATCTTAAGCTACACTATTTTAAACAGCCGGTAGACTATTTTAAAACTGCATTAACGGAATACGACAGCTAGTGCTTGAAGAAGTCAGACCTCTATACCAAATTTAGACAAATTGGAACTGACATTGCAACCTGTAGGGTTTAAGCACAAACACACACGCGCGTATAACACCATACACATACACATATATACATATTTGGTTTATAAAAATGCTCCTAATAAGTCTAAGGCATGATCGTTGCACATTCCATAGTACCAGATCAGGTTCCTGCCTTGCCGGCCGCTAGTAGCTAATATAACAGAATTTGCTGTTTAAAATTCATTAATTCTTACAACTGTTCATTCTAATGGGTAGGCTTTATGCTATTATATAAACTAGAACTTAAAAGAAGGCAATATCACTCAACACACTAGTCATGTTAGAATGATATTGTATTGGAATTAATTGCTGAAATATTAATGAGGGAATTAATGTCATGTCATGCACGGGGTCTCAGTGGATATACAAGGTTGCACGCACCATGCAACCAAGAGCGGTAGAAGAATGCGTATTTCCATAACATAAGTTCATTCTCTTATTCAGGATTCGGTTGTATAATTTCGTCATCTGATAGATATTTATTACATACACCATTTACTAAACCATATTTGTAGTATTAAAATTTAATTTCTGATGTTATATTTTGATGAAATTGATCCAAAATTACAATTAAGCCTATAATTTCGTTATCTTTTATCATAAAAAGTTGGAATTAGCGTTAAATTCAGAGATATAATCTACATATTTTGGCCTAATTTAGTGCAATGGAAGTTTTAGTATGGGCGAACACGCAGTTATGAACAAAACAAGTTGATCTATCTTCTTATGCTTTTATATCTTGCATCATTAATTCCCTCAACAGTTGTGTTAGTCACGTATTGAGGATGTTTGCCAAATTTCATGTTTATTTATCAATACGTGGTTCTTTGAGTTTATTGTTTATGTTATGGCATATTCTTCAAAGTGGTCGAAGTCAGCGTTTGTTGAACCTAAGTCGTTACAAACCCAATACAAGCAACATCAATTCTTTATTAATTATCTCATTTTTGTACTGATTCAAAACCACTAATTTTATGTACAAAATAGATAAGCCAACGTATGATATGGTTTGATGCTTCTGGTAACTGCATGTTCTAACTCATCCCACACGAGCACATCTAAACTGATCCAACAAAACTATAACTGTTCAAGCCCTTTATTGAAACCTCAAATTATTATATAGCCTACTATGAGACTACTTCTCTTATATATAACTTCAAACTAAGGCACATCAATATCAGAACTGATATGCACGCACCTATTTGAACGATATTCTTCCTCTCTTAGGATGTTAGCTATATTACAGCAAACCCTTTTGTCTCATTGAATTTCTATTCAACAGTGGACTAGATCAAACTTCCTTTAGCGAAGCTGTTTATAGTTTTTACGGCATTTGATAGACATAATATAAATTTTAAAAATATATAATGCAAAGTAATTAAAAACACCGTAATACAAAATCCCTTTAAAAAACATTTAAGAAAAATTAAATAAAACTTGTTAACAAATTTTTAACACGCAAAAGCTATGACACACATTTGTTTCGTTATCTATGATAAAATTAAAAACTTCAATGACCAAGTCTGAAATTTAAATTTTGACTACAACTTCTTTGTTTTTATCGTAGAAAGTGGCAAACTGCGAGACTGCATACTGTAAGCTATTTAGGTTGTAAAATTTTGATTAATAAAGCCTGGGATTTTTCATACTAGCGGATGCAACATTTAATTTTCTAAGAAATTTTACTAATAATGTTGTCAGGATATCTCACTTTCCAAATTAAACTACTTTCCCTGTAAACCGGGGTTTTCTTCTCACTTTTAAAAATTCACTCCACGGCATAAAATAATTCTAACACTATTTTGAAATATACAATAGTATATGTATATTTTACTCTAAAGGAATTTGTTAAACATTTTGTCAAAAAGTTTTGCTTCTATGTTTGCGTAGTTTGAAAAAAAAGAACAAATCTTTTTGGTTGGTGAAGTCTATTGTTGATAAATAAGTATTATTATAAATTATAGATTTTCATAATTTACAATATTAGTAGTAGTAGCCTACTATTTGTTAATTGATTTACTGGTGGAGAGCTATAAACGAAATTTATTTAAATGTTAAATCGGCTGTTATAGACACCATGGCCTAGGTATGAACATTCACAACAGTTAAAATAATATGTTTCAAAATAGGAAAAATCAACTTAGTTTTATTTGAAGTGATATTTGGTCTTTTTCACTCAAAATAACAATGGAACTTGCGACCTTTAATATAGTTTGGATTCTTAATTTAAATCAATTCAAAACGTATGTTGTGATTTGTTTTACTTTGAAATGTTTTGTAGTTTGATTTGATGTCCTTTATTTTGTTGCAAAAAAAGCCTTTTATTAACATTTATATTTTACTTTCTATATATAAACAAAAATTATATTTTAATTATATATTTATATTTGAGATCCTATAGCCTATATTTATTATTAATAAAAATATATGTGCTCTCTGCATAGTAGGCTACTTTGTATATTATTCACAAAATACATTTTGTCTAAATTAAAAAAAAAAAAGAAGAATGTATTTAATTAATAAGGAACCTTGTGTTAAGTACAAAAATGATATTAGTTTTCATTACTGCCAGCGAAATTTTATAATTTCATATTCAAAACACAAGATTCAATTAATCATCTAGTTATGTAACTAGTGTAGTAGTATGTAACTAGTAGGCCTAATGTATCTAGTTATAAATATTAACAAATACTTGCTAGTTTCTCTCTTTAAGGAAAATCAGTTCAGAATATATTGTAATGTAACAAAACCAATGTTATTCACAGAGGTGTCAGATTGAGTAACTTAAACTTACGGAAAAAGAACTAGATTGCAACGATAACTCGACTATCAGACCACAGCATCAAATGGTTATTGCTGCCCGCTTCGTTATTGGAGAACCACTTACTGAAGCTTTCTTTTATCGTTACGTTAAAGAATTAATTGCTAACAGTTTGTTGTAGTTTAACTCCGTAGTTTCTAAATTATTATTGTAACATGCAATAGCCATGGTTGGATTGTGAGTTATTTTTTGTTGACAATTCAATAGTATTACTAATATAATTCGTATATTATAAAAGACTTTTTTTTTCAAGTCGGATGAATGTTTTTGAATTTTTGTATAAAAATGTTAGTTGAGTGAAGGATAAATCGAACTTTTATAGTTGAACAATTTGGTTACAAAAGTATAAACTATAAAACGTAGGTTTTCAAACATATTTATAAATGTTTGGAGAACATAAACCTTTAGTTTGGAGAAGAAATACAAAGATAATTTAACCACCTTGGTTATAAAGAATAACCTCGTAAACTTTGTTCCGAATTGAAATTTTACTTTAGTTGTATATTGAAAACAATGAAACCTAGATAACCCAAAGTGGAGTAGTGATACTATGTTAAAAATATACCTATAATACGTTATATTATTAAAGCAAAAGGTTTTGCATATTTTCGACAGTAGATATATGTTAAAAATATATCTGTAGTACGTTATATTAATAAAGCATAGTTTTTCAATAAAACTACTTCATAATAATACTCAGAATATGCGGTCGTCCCAGACTACAATAACCGTTACTGCAGTTAATAACTAGTAATTGACCAATACTAATAAAGAAATATCCGTTATTGAGATATTAACCGTTTATCTCATCTCTACTATGATGCTATTAGGGTATTCGAGTGGTAAGGGTCTATATTTTGTTCTTTTCTTCTTTTTTTATAAGGCGATGATGACTGAGAGGTTTTTAACAAAGAGAAAAACGTTTTAATAATTTGCTGAGACCTACAAACAGCTGTTACACTACATATAAAACATTTCTAATCCTCTAAGTTGTGACCCTTCCTTAATCAGTTTGGTAAAGAGTTCCTAACTGAAAATTCGCCTGATACTAGTGTGACTGTGAATTGACCTAAGTTGGGACCTGGAGTCAACTGTTGCACAAAAACGTAACCAAAATTATTTTGATTAGTTTGGAGAAGAAATACAAAGATAATTTAACCACCTTGGTTATAAAGAATAACCTCGTAAACCTTGTTCCGAATTGAAATTTTACTTTAGTTGTATATTGAAAACAATCAAACCTAGATAACCCAAAGTGGAGTAGTGATACTATGGTTATTAGACTGTAACTTTGAGTGATACGATATTGGACAGTGTTAAAGTAATAGACTTTCATCTTTTACCGGATAATTCCAGACCTAGTATTTTTAAGGAAATGGCAATAAGTAATTTTTGTTTGACAGGGGTTTTGTGTATCTAAAGGTTTCTGAAATTTTTGCAACGTTTATTTTATTCACAAAAACTAAAACTGTGGGTTTTAGTAAAACTAAAACTTTTACTTTAGAATATAAGGCAGTGATATCAAGTCGTCACAGTAATGACATTTCGTTCGCTCATTGGTTTCCAACAATTAAGTGTTTTTAAATTTCTTAAAATTTTATAAAGTGCTCGTTTAGAGTTTTCAAAATTTAAACAGTTTGGATTAATTGTGGTAAAATCCTTAATGTCAACAAATTTGTAGTATGCTGTAAATAAACCCTTTATATTCATCTCGAATCTTATAAAAGTATATTGGTAAGTAAAATTATATTTTATGAATTTAAAGGCCTAGATATTATTAATTAACAGTAGGCCTAGAATGTGTAACTATATAAATACTCAAAATAATAAAATATATTGAAATTTAAAATTATAACATTTTACTGTTATCAAATATGGAACCAGTGTGTTAACCTAACATGAAGGCATGTTGTAGTTCTTGCAATAACAAATTATGTACCCTTGCTAGTTAAATGGTATTTAGGAGTATTTTGTAGTAAATGCCCTTGCAAGGAATAAACGCAGTAAAATAACTAGGGAATTAAAAAATAAAATAATTATGTGTATTGCATTCTATTTGTATTTTCTAATAAGAAAAAGAGTAACAGTAGGCTATTATTGCTGAAACAGTAGGCATCATAATCATAGTTACATAATTTGTTTTATAATATAAGTCTACATCCCATTCCTTGATAAATAATGTATGAACAAAGAATGGTAAATGTTTACTTTAAGGTGGCGCCTTATTTTCCGGATTTTATTTTATATTGGCTACTACATACTTTACTTTTTAAGAATAAATAATGTTTTCCTTGCGCAGATGACTATTTTTCACTGAAAAATCACAATATAAATACTAGCCTACCAAACCTGACGTATTTATAGGTTAAACATAATAGCAATGTTAATAGCATATGGTCTCACGCATTACACAATGAGACTACGATAGATCGCTATTTCATATCACAACAGGTTTGGCCAGGTAGCTATATATATAAAACCTCCAGGCCAAACCTTTCGTAAATTTATTGAAATTAATAATTTGAAATTAGATTATTAATATGGAGGATTCACAGCAATCCTAGAATCCTAAAGTTTAGAAACTCGAAATTGCAGCAATAAATGAAAAATGCAAAAATGCCCTGTGCTGGGAAGGGACTAGGTTGGTAGAGCATTGGCGCGTAAAGCCAAAGTTCCTGGGTTCAATTCACAGTCTAGGTCTTATATTTTTCACTTGAAATATTATTGTAAAAATAATTGGCAATTACTAGTACACTAATATGATAAGATAGAAACATGTTTGGTGTTTTTTGTATATCCAGTAGTTTACCAATGTTATGTTTTGTACTTTTGATATTAGGTTAGGTAAATAGGCTACATTAAAAATAATTGGTGGCCAAAAGCTAGTGGAATTGTTCACTTGTAATTTTTCAGGCTACAAACTATGTGATGAAAATAGAAAACACATTCTTAAGCTTTAAAGAAGAAGTAAAGATAGTGTGGTAGTACCATTCCCTTACAGATAAGATTTTAATTATTACCAGGAGGACTGTAGCCTATAGGCTTCATAGGGCATGAAATAGGTGAGAGAAAATTTCAAAATAATTTTAGATCTCAATTTTGGTTTTTCCGTCATAAAATTGCTTTTGGTTAGCCCACAATTTTTTGGGTCTATTTTGGAAGTATTTTGTTTTTACCATGAGCAACTATCAGGCCTATAAATTACGATGAATGAGTCAATTAATTATTGTCAAGTGTGGAGAGGTAGGCCTATATATTATGATTTACTTTGCTAGTTTTAAGCTGTACCATTTATTCCAACAGATTGAATTGGCTCATTATGTTATTGTTTTTCAACAATTACTTTTTTCTGAAATCATTACCTATAATGTTAGGGGGAGAGTTTCCAAGAAACATTTAACTTATATTGTGAATTATGATGAGCCAGTCAATCAGTACCCCAGGGAGGTTATAAATAGTGTGATATAGGTCTACTTTTTAAATTAAGATTAAATAATTATGTTTAAAATAATTTAATTTCAGATATATAACAAAGGAAGAGATAAAGAGCAAGATTCCTCTTTGAATCTGTGTATGGTGGAAAAAAACCATTCCCTAATTACTGGACAGCTGTATATGTGATCTAATCCGACATTACAAATTTTAGGTTCAAGTTTTGAATTTGTTACTCTTATTGTAACAAAGAAGATGAGCAATGTAAGTATACACATTTCTTTTAATCAAATTTGATATTCTAATTCATATAAAAGAAACCTGTTTTTCAGTATTATAAACTTTGTTGCCTTCAAGACATATTTTATAAGTTTATTACTAAATTACTTACGGCATAGCAATCTTGTGTTCAGTATTTATTCATTAATATTTCATTACACCTGTTTCGGTATAACATATAACATCATCAGATGAAACAACACATTTACACAACACACTGATACACATTTCACAAAAATAAATAAATTTTGTGAAATGTGTATCAGTGTGTTGTGTAAATGTGTTGTTTCATCTGATGATGGTATATGTTATACCAAAACAGCTGTAATGAAATATTAATGAATAAATACTGAACACAAGATTGCTATGACGTAAGTAATTTAGTAATAAACTTATTTTAAAGCATTCATAAAGTAATATGGAATTTACATATTTTATGAATGTACCTTATATCACACAAACTACAACCATACAGAAAGGCAGTAGCAGTAAATAATATTTATATTTTAAATATTAGGTAATCAAATATTGTTACCTGGAATTATTTCAACATTTTTATTCTTTTAGATAAGAATAAGGCCTTCAAGTTCCTCAAATAACCCGCTGAAACGCCTTTCTCCTTCAAGTTCATCTCTAAGAAAGGTAGGAGGCTTGAATAAATTTAATATTTACTGATATTTAAAAACAAGATAAGATACAGTAAAATAACTAAACACCATACATGGCAGAAAAAATCATTTGAAATTATGTAAAAATAGCTTGCGATGTTCTATTAAATTTTAAGTCAAAATATCTAAAGTTACATATTTTAACTGTCCGCTGGTAATGTTAAATGCCTGCTTAAAACTTGTCCCAAAATAACTATCTACCAATTTCATTCAAATAAAGTTAAACAGCTAGGTACAATATATGTTTTAATGTGAATGAATTTTTTTTATAATGTTTGTTGTAAATTATTATCTAAATTATATTATTTTTACCTTGTGGTTGTCAAATGTACGTCTATCTCATTGTGTAGCGACACCTATTTCATCAACATCGTTTACCTCACCAGTCTGAGCACACATAACATATAATATTGAAAAGCACAAGGTAAAACAACTATAATTAATTAATTACATTAACTCGGAAGGCAACCATGCAATTAATATTAGTATCCAGAGTTTATCTGAATCATCATGCTTATGGCTATTTTAATATAAAAATATCTATTACAAAATAATCTATTTGTAAAAAGTAAATTATGATTACTATTTATAAATAATTCTCTCTGAATTTTATATCCTTAAAAAATACGAATTATGGTCCTGATGTGGACCACAGGGCATTAGTTTCATCTTTGTCTTATCACCTCCAATGAGATAGTTTACTGTTACCTTCCTTTCTTTCAGTGGCCTACTAGCAGCCTTATTTGAGACAACCTTATGCTGTGACACATTCATTACTAAGTGACATTTTTATATTTGTGTTAGTTTTAGTAATTTTTAATAGTGAAACAATTAGTTTTTGCAAAAATTATTACTATTTTTTAAATTATAATTTTCATTCTAATATGTTCTTAATACTATCACAATACTATTATACAGTTTCTAATATTTTCAGTGGCTGAGCTCTCTAAACTAATAATAAGTGGACTTAAGCCAGAGTAAAAATAATGTTTTGACAAGAAACATAATTAATCTAATCTAACCTCTCTGTACAGGCTGATCTACATAACCGTAATGAAAGAACACAGTACAGATACTGTTTACTAACTTTATTCCTAAAGCTCAAACATGCAGGTTTCGTAGTCTTCAAATTCAAGAACTTCTGCTGCATTTCGACTTGTTCGGCTTCTTTTGATTTCTCTTAGATCCCTAGCCCTTCTGGTGATCTACCATCAAGACTGTTTTTTTTACCAGCAACTGACCACCGATGATTCTTGATCACGTCTCCTCTCGACCTTATTCATACTTCAGTCTTTACATTCTTGTTGTCTCTTGTATATACATATTGCCTCTTGTGTATACAATTACCTAATTTTCTGCATCTTTGAAACAATTGTTTACCTTCTGGCATCTATCATAGGGACTTAGAATAAAAAAAGAAAGTTAACCATTTAATTTAATTCAAATATTAGTTTAAATTTAACAATATTGCTGCCCTGTTAAACATCGTACTCAATGTTTACATACTAGAAAATTATACAGAGTCTAGAGTGTTAAAAATCCCCCTGAGGTAATTGGACATTTTTTATGTAGGCCTATATATATATGTATATATATATATACGTATTATATATTAATTATACGTATATATATATATATATAATTAAATAAAAGACAATTTGTACTCCCACAATATTTTTTAATGAGCTGTGCCAAGGTTTCGTCAACTACGGAATTGTCAAAAGTAGCTGTTTTTGACAATTCCGGCTCATTATAAAATATTGTGGAAGTACAAATTGCCTTTTATTTAATTATTAATATTGTAATTCCACCAAGTACCTACGGTCGGTAGTATAAGTTATATATAATTATAAATGACTAGAAGTCCATACAATTAAAATTATGTGTAAAATAGATAAACTGTGTCCGCAACATCCAACCAATCATTGGGTAGGGTAACTGGATCCAAGGCACCCTCTCAAAATATTTGTGAATAAATAGTGCAGGACTGGAAAGGACTCAGCTTTCATTCTGGATGTGGGATGCATTCAAGAATTTGGGATGGTCTTGGGAAACATAGGGCTTTGTTACCAGGGATGCAAGCGTAGTCCATGAAACAGGAAACATGATTGGATTCCCTGAATAATAATAGGGAACATTAAAACAGGGAGGGACAATGAAAGGATGTGAATGACATCTTAATGATTGCTCCCGAAAAACTCTTGCGGAGAGAAATTATTATTGATCAAAATTATTGTTGATCCGGAATGATGGCTGCTGTTAGGAATTAAGATAGTTTTAGTTAGAAGATAGATAAATAAAAATAATATTAAATAAGTCAGAATGGAGACCAACTGTTGCGAAAGACAAAAGTGGAACAATAATTATGATGAAATGCTTACCTTGCAATGGCAGTCAATGTTACAAACAATAGGGAGCTATATAAGCTCTTGGACAGAAAGAGATGGGGCCTTTGGATCACAGAAGGAATCGCTGCTCGAGGGGTGTTCGGAAGATAGTCATACTTGGCGAGTAAGAGTAGAGAGAGCCTGATAATTCGAGATAGTATTAGGGAAATGCTGTAATCTAATTTATATATGATTATAAAATAAAAATTAAAGAGAATCTAGTTATACTGAACTACTGAGTTTATTGAAAATAAAGAACCCAGGTCTAATAAAAGCAACTTTTTAACACTGCTTTATCTTTGAAGTTCAGATGTGCCAGAATCTGTCCAATACTTGATGACAGACTCCCTTGGGAATTGAACTCTGTTATTCAATCATAATAACAACAATTCTTTTTCTTCCACTGGCACAAAAACTTTGGAAAAAGAATTTTTATTTTCCTCCTAAATCTAATTTTTGTATTTTCGCTCAAATTTGCATAATAGGTCAAAGCTACACACAACTTCCTTATTTTAAATAGTTGAATGGTTATGTATTTGAACCTTGACCGACAACATGATTTGATGTCACTATAATGACATTCAGTTTTAAATAATTGAATGGTTATATACCAGACTGACAACATGATTTGATGTCATAAATAATAACATTTAGTTACCAATTAATTAATTATATATTTGAACTTTGACTAACAATATTTTCTTTATTTAAATTATGAAAATTCCATATGGGAAAATTCAACAGGTCACAATGTGAAACCAGTGGAGAGGCAGGCCGCACCAATATTTTGAAAGAACAATTTTTTGTAATATTTCATCTTTAAAATAATAATGAATAATGTTATTTTTTAATGTAAATAAGAAATAGCTATAATGTCTGCTGTCTAGCATTTCTTAAGTAAAGCTTAGAACCATATAAACTCAAAGAAAAACTTATTGCACAAGCCTATGATGGAGCAATGTTATGAGTGGTTGTTTATGAGGTGTTCAGAATTTTATGCGAACGATATTTACAAATACTAAATATGTAAACCACTATGGACACCAATTAAATTTACTAATAAAACATGCTTGTTCAAGCATTAAGCCTGTCAAATTATTTTTTGTAAATATAACTGGATTTTAACATTTTTTTCTCAGTACCTCCTAAACCAAGTGAGTTACTGCTATTAGTTTGTTGTAAATGTTTACCCACAGTTCCTAAAACTCGTTGGAATTTTCAGTCGAGAATCGTGAGTAATGTAAAGGACTTGTAACTAGAACTAATAAAATGTTTCAAAACGATTGAACAAGAAGATGGGTAGGATGATATGACAATTAGGAAGGCTTGTGGTTTGAAGAGATTACTTAAAAATGAAGAGTTTTTGTACTTTTTGAATTTTTTCTCTGATATTTTAAAACATGTTGACATTATGTATAACACAATCCAAAACCAAACTTCAACTGACAGTGCAATAGAAGTATGTGATAATATTGTAAACCAGCTTAAAGACTGTTTTCAAAAATCTGAAATATTTGGCAGCTTCTCCATATTGGATCCAAAAATGTTTTTGTCTTAAAGAAATAATTTTCTAGTTTCACTAGTAAATACTTGTATTGTAATATAAGGTTTTTGATGTAAATCTGTTGAGTGGTTGTAAATTGTTGTATGGGTATGACTTTTGTTATGACGCTGTTTGTTTCAGGTATGAATGATATATATATATATATATATATATATATATATATATATATATATATATATATATTGATTGTAACTGTGTTATTTCAATTTGTTATTATTTAATTTAAATTTAATATCTTATGTAAGCACATTTTATGTACAACCAATATAATAACCCTTGTTATGTAAATTGTACTTTTTAGAGATAAAAAAACATAAAATAAGAAAAAGAAACACGATTTGATGCCATAAACAACATTTAATTTTAAATAAATGAATGGTTATAAATTTATATCTTCGCTGACAACATTATTTTGATGTCATAAATAAAACAAAACTTGATTTTAAATAATTGAATTGGTTATATTTTTGTATATCAGTGCCCATGATAATAGGTTTTTGCTCAATGTTTGTACTACACTTAGGCTACATGATCTTTTTCTTTTTTTTAATTATAGCAAATGTTTGTCTAAAATGTAATTAATAAAACCATGAAGTAGTCATAGCAAAATATTTTAAAATGAGGATGTGATTGTTTTTGTTTAGCCCTCTCCAAATAATGAGTATCAATCAAAAACAGTTAAAGTCCCTCCAATAAGAACTAGCAGGCTACCAACTCGTCCTAGTTCAGCCCTAGAAAAGGTATGTAAAAATTAAACACTTTGCTAGAATTATGATAGAATTATAATATTTTTTAAAGTGATACATTTGTAATATTTAGTGTGATAAAATCAGTTGGACGAAATCCATTTGCCAATTTAATGCAAGGGAAATATTTCCAAAAAGTGTCGTAATAGTATAATTTTCTATTTAAATCTTGGTTAATTTCAGTCTGTCGCACCTAACAAGGGATCAATTTATTTGTCATTACAGTCTAAAAACTTAATGTTCTATCCATAATATACGACGGGTGTTCAATAAGTAAAGAGACAAATAGACGTAGTGTTCAAGTATATAGGTAAAACTTTTTCTATTTTTCAACTAATCCCCCCCCCCCTACATCTATACACTTTTCCCATCGTCGTACCAGATTTTTTTTTATGCCTTCAGTGAAGAATTCTTTACTTTTGGTGTCGATGCCAGACTCGCAAAAATTCTTTCATAGATCAAAACAAGTGAAAATCTGATGGAGCCAAATCAGGACTATAAGAAGGGTGGGGTAGGACTTCCCAGTTCAACCTTTCAATAGTTTCCAGTGTTTCATAAGCTTTATGTGGGCGAGCATACTCTGCAAATCCCGTAATACTCTCTATTAACAGTGTGCTGAGCTTCCAGGTAGTTACAGAAAATTGGACCTTGAAAGTCCCAAAAAATGGTAAGCATGACTTTTTCAACTTTTGTTTCGGTTTTGAATTTTTCCTTACAGCGCTTGGACATAGGCTCAAAGTGCTGTATCCAAGTTTCATCACAAGTGACAATTCTTTCCAAAAAAGCTTCTCCTTCTTCCTGATAATGTCTTTTCAGTTACTGGCAAATTTGAAGCATGACATTTTTGTGGTTGTCTTTCAACAGTTTTGGAACCCAATGTGTGCATGTTTTGCGGTATTTCAACTTGTCATGAATGATTGAGTGGACAGTGCCTACACTTCTATGACAAGTTTCAGCTATTTTAGTCAATGTAATTCTTCGGTCTTCCTGAAGAAGAGTTTCGATTTAGTTGTTCATCAAATTTGAAAACTCAATCTGTCGGCCTGAACGTTGCACATTACAGTACTAACATTTATTCGCCCAATTTTGTATGGATCAATCTACTTATAAAAGTTTGCAAGGTTTATACAACTTTTCCAATATAGTCTTTTCATTGTGGAATGAAAACATCAATAGTTTTGTTCCTTCAGAAAACAAAAATCTAATAACAGCTCGTTGCTCTTTCAAAGTGCAATCTTCAAGAGAACTTACCATTTCCACAACATTTCAAAAATAAACAAACATTCAACAATGACAAAACAGCTCTATTAGAGTGTTGCCAACTAACAATATTGATAGTTATAAAATATCCCAGGTGATTGTTTTTGAACCTGGTAAGGTTTGTCTCTTTGCTTATTGAACGCCCCTCGTATATATATTTATACATAATTTAATGAAAAAATATATAATATACTGTTACATATAGATCTTGGTTCATATTTGGGTTAATCTTAATAATAAAAAGATGAAATAAATACTCCATAATGTGTTATATATTCAACAAAGGTGAGATCAGTAGAAATTTAATCTGAAAGTGAATGAATGTGAAAGTACTGCTCCTGGAAATGTGAAGTTTTGGTGGGGAAAAAGTGTATTGTTTAACAGGGGTTTGTACCTAAAGAAATGGTTTTAGTCCAAGGAATGTGATAATTGGATTAAAAAATTAATATTAATTATTATTTTACTCAAAGATCACTGTTTAAATTAATAATTGATGCATGCTATAAATTGGTGTGCATTGTTGACTAAGGCATATCAGAACCAAGGTTTATATTTTTTAATATATATAAAAGTACCTATATTTGACTTGTATATTTGTTTGGTTTAACAATAATTATTATTGATTAACTAGATAAGAAACTTATGTTTAATTAGTGGATAATATTATGACAATCTTGCGTAACCATTGCAAGTTCTATTTATTGATCACTTTTTGTTTGTATTGATTCAATTCACTGTTTAATTTTACAATGTGCACTACCGATAATATGAACTCTTCTGGTTTTCAAGGTGGATAGTGCCCTTGATCAAGTAAAAATGTTACGTTTTGAGTTTGATAAAGTGCAGAGTTGGACTCAGTTACACAACAAAACACTTATCTGAAACTTAAAGTTCTTGAAGAGCATGAAAAAAATTTATTACTTTTGAGAGACCTTAAAAAGAGCTCAAATTGGAGGTGGGTTTGCCCAAACAAATGATGCAGCGTAAATACCATAAAAAATAGTGCAAGTAGCGTAGAGTTCAAAATAGGTTTTAGCCGCTTGCCGATCTTGAATCATTTCCACCAGTACAACTTCCTAAAAGTGGCTTAGACCTATATAAAACAAATAAAAACTTAAACAAATCCTAAAAACTATATAGGGGGGAAATTAAAGAAAAATTTACCATTCTCGTAATAGTCATGGTAGAATCACCTCAAAAATGCTATCAGAATGCTTAAGGGATGAGTATGAAGTTACCGAAATTATACATCCAGGAATTATACTCCCATAAAAAAAATCCCAAATCGGCTAACCAGGTTGCTGCAAATTTAATGCAGCAAGACCACTTCATAATATTTGGTGGTTCCAATGACATCTCTCCGGGCAAGAAATTCTGTAATACCATAAAAGAATCATTCGGTGAAATCATCCCAATTTCGCACAAAACTAATGTTATTATAAATATTATACCTGCTTCTGAAAATACTTTATTGAAAAAATATCTAGTGAACTCTGCTAATAACTGTATACATTCTAAAATGAATGAAGAAAAATGTTGCAGGAAGGCTGTCTAATCAGACCTTACTGAGATATGGTGTCTCCCTCAGGGATCAGTTCTCGGTCCGGTGTTGTTTTTAATTTACATCAATGATTTGTCATCATCAATATATATGGATAACTTAATTTAGTTTGCAGATGACACAAGTTTGAGTATAAAAGGAAATTTAGTGGAAAATTTTAAGCATAAGGCTTTTTTTACAAGTATTTGCAACAATAGGTCAATACCTTGAAGAGAATAATTTGATAGTAATCCAGCCAAGACAAAGTACATGTATTTTAATAATATTAAAAAAGCCAAAATCAAACACCAAGTGTAAAATTGGATGAAAATTTGCTTGAAGAAGTAAATTCAGTCAAGTTCTTGGGTCTTATTATAGATAATAAGTTAACCTGGAATGACCAAATTATCAGTATTAGTGATAAAATTAGTTCAGGGATTTTTGTGCTAAGAAATTTTAAATAATTGTACTGTGGTTTGTCTACTCTTTTAACTGCTTATTATGGGCTTATTTATCCACATCTGATCTATGGAATTCTTCTGTGGGGAAACTTATCAGTTTAGAATATGCATCGACTATTTGTCCTGCAAAAGAAGTCAATTCGGCTAACAGCAGGACTGAAGCAAACTGAAACATGCAATAGTGCTTTTGGGTGGCTCGGCGTACTTACACTTCCATGTATAATACATACTTGAAGTGTTGCTATATTTTAAATTTAAGTTTGATCATATCCAGAATATGAATATACATGACTACCACCAGAGAAGCTTGTAATTATTGTGCTATACAGCACAGGTTAAATGTGTACAGTAAACTTCTTTCACAAGCAAGTGCTACATTGATAAATAAGATCCCATAAAATTATGATAAGCATAAAAAGTTTGCAAAATTATACATCTTTTAAAAACAGCCCTAGACAACAATTGTTGTCTGGATCAGATCATTTTACTCTGTGGAGGAGTTCCTGCATTGACTCTCTGTTTTGTATATGGGTGTGATTTCCTTCTGAGTATCCTTGTCATTTATGTCATTTTTATTGTATTTGTTTCTTATTGATTGTAAAATTGTATTAATTACTAATGTTTATTTAAAGTTTGGATTGTTTTAGATATTTTATTGTTCATATTTAAAAGTAGAAAAGGATTTGAGATACTTTATAAATTAATGTTAAATTACTTTTACATGCACAATTACCTATACATGTTATATTGTTTTTATAATTGGATTAAAAAAAAAAATCAAATCTGTGGAATTTATAATCTCCTGTCTAATGTAATTTAATGACTTGTCTTGCGCAATGTATATTGTCAGGAGGACTAAATAAAATGAAATGAAATAATATATAGACACTGTTATATAAGTTTTAATTTTTAACACTCATTTTTTCTAATTTAAGCCAACAGCAATGACAGCCAGATCTAGAACTAGTCCTCCAGAACCTATTGGGTCTTTCCATTATGTAACTGAAAGGCCTAGCTCACTTGCACGAACAAAACATCCTTCTCATGTTGATACTATAAAACAAGAAATAAAACCAAAGTCTGAATTAAGATCAAGCATTCCAAAACCAAGTAAGACTTATATATAGGCCTAAACAAGATTTTATACAATAATTTATTCCGTAATATATTTTTCATGTGTAGTCTGGCATTTAACAAACATAAAGCCCTTTGTAAACAAAATATAAAAGCCACTATATCCTAAACAATTTATTTGCTTACCACATGATATCCAATTATTTCTTATATAATGTTTTTATAATTAACTGTTGTTGTGCTAATTGTAATATTTAAATGAATTTGGGCGCCATTTTGTAATATTTATTACAAAAAATAAAATAAAATAAAAATAATTTTTAAAATGCTTGAAGAGAACATAGAAAATTTCAAATTGGGTTGCAAGTTCTTATAGTGTACTCTGGAGAATTTCAAATAAAAATACAGAATCCAATTTCTGAAATGTACATTTAATTATTTAAAAAAATATTATAGATTGCATACAAGTAAAATATTTCCTGAAAAAACATAAATCATCACATTTTTTATGACATCATAAAATTATAATTCATCCATCCTTAATTCATAATTAATTTTGTGGTTGCAACCTAATTCAAAATAAAAATCTTTCATATATAAAAATGCAATATACTCAAAATTTACAATATTTTTATATTACCAAATTTCTTATTACTAATTACTTATTCTCTAAACATCAATCTAATAAAATCAACTCATGAATGTTTTTAATTAAAGTTTATAATCATTATTTTTTAAAACACATTTTCCTCTTATTTGAAACCACATGATATCACTGCAAACATCCTATCCAAAATTTGATAATAAACTGTATGTTCCAGTTATTTCTATGTTTCGGTTTTTATGAAACATAATTTGAGCATGTCATACCAAACATGCTAACACTGAAGCTAAAATTCTGCAATATACTTAAAATTTTCATTGGATTCAAACTATTTCTTTGTTCAAACTGCTTGTCGTCTTTTGAATTCACATCACATCTATTAAAAAGTATCTTATTGAAAACATCCCCTCTCTCTAAAATGTAACTTATTCAATTTTTGTCTCATTTCCGAGAAAATCACTTATTGTCTGATTTCTCCTCTATTCAAAAATAACTTATTGTCTGTAAAACATCCTATCTCCTAAAACACAACGTCTTGTTTAATTTCTTCAGCTTTTTCCTGTCTCCACCTTTACACACAACACACTGTTGTCACATTTCTTAAAGTTTTATGCACATCTACACTATTGTCATATTTCTCTTATATCTAATATTATACACGTTTTTTTTATTAAAATATTTATTACAAATCTCTCTGACCATTTAGTACTAATTACCTTATTTATTGGTATCCTTTTTTTTAAATTCTATCTATATATTATTATTATTATTATTATATTCTTTAACAGAATACATTCCACATTCACTGCCTTGAGTCAAACTACTTTTCTAGTCAGACCAAGTTTACATAACCAAAAATGTACCCTATTACACTTCTACATAGAACAATTTTAATAACATAATTTTTTTCAATTTTTTAATCTGCCATCCAAATGACTTTTTAACAAAATAAAACAATTCCACATGATGATATAAGTCATTGAATATAACTGCTAATATGAAGTTATATATCGAGCTAGTCCTCTCGAACCGCCATGAAAAGGTTGCCTAAAAAGGTGGTCGCGACATTACTCATGCCTTACTTCACCAACTCTAAAACACGTATTTTGCAATTCAACATACGCCCACTTCGAATTGTGCTATCGAAATAAATAAAATACCGTTGGAAAGCTAATGTTCCGTAGGTGCATAATCATGCAAAAAAAAATACCACAAAAAGTTATAAATAATATTCCAAAAATTGGTGAATTTCGTATATTTTTTATGCGTAAAATCGTAGATTTAAACTCTACGGTTTTTATTAAAAGCGACGCCATTTTCCCTCATATGATTACAAATCTATTTATCTGTCAAATAAGTCGACCAAAACACTGTTCTATAGATCACATCTTTCTCTTTCAAACCGTAGATTACAAACTTTTCTGCGTCTCACAGATCCAGAGATATTTCTACTTGACGATAGTACAAACTTTCTTTTGATATTTTGTATTCGTTCTTTATAGTATGTTGTAGAGGAAATTTCATTCTACAAGTTTGTACCATTTGATATAGGCAATACTAAATACTTACTTAGAAGGTTTTGTTTTGATCTCAGAACATACGCAATTAATTGTGTGACGTGAATTCAATTATAAAAGGCGTGAGGGATATAGTTTTGGGGTTAGATATTTGTTATTTTGAAGGTTTGTGTATACAAATTGTGTATACAAGTTACAATATATGTGTTTTTATTTCTAAGGTTTGTTTTTGAGTGAATTTATAGTTTGTGAATGGTTTATATTTGGGATAACCTGACGTAAATTGTAAATCTAGGGTATAAGTAAATTTTCTTATAATGAGTGTTTTATTTGATTATACAAGTGAATATGTGTGTTTGTAAAGTATATTGTTTTAGTGAAATCTAATGATTTTGTCTTAGGCCTAGATTTAGAAAGTTACTAATTACGCCTAAATTGTTGAGGTGTCAAAACCTAACCTCACTTGTGAAAGTTACCTTTTTAGGGGAAATCGGTATTTTTATTTTGAAAATGTAACAAATTATTATTTTTTCCCCTAAATATATTACAAATCTCTAGTAATCGTTGAAAAAATTCCAAAAAATTTATTTCTATGGTGTAATTTACGATATCCGTGAAATGATTATCTTTTTACTGTCTGATTTTTTGGTATTTGACCAAAAAACTCCAAATGTTTTCTATCTAACATTTTTTTTTTCACTACACACCTAGATTCTATGCACCTTTCTGAACATAATGATATATAGAACTTTTGTATAAAATATATATTACTATTTTTGGTAAATTGTTGAAAATAAAATGACCAATGTCCCCTTTTTCGTAAAATAATTTTTTAAATTTTGAAAATGTAACAAATTTATTATTATTTTTTTCTAAATATATTGATAAATATTACACAAAACTTTTGTATATCTTAGAAACATGTGGTAAGCTATTGATTTTGGAAGATACAGGTTTTTCTGAAAAATGATAACATCATTTTTTGACATGTAACATACTTACTCCAAAACCGTTTCAATTTTTTTAATTTTTTATTAGATAGATAAATTATTTGCATCTTTTTGAGAAAAATGATCTTATAAGTTAGGTTTTGTATAAAAATAATATATTTTATTAATTTTTAAACAAACGAAGAATTTTTAAGACAAATTAACATACACCGGTTTGAGAGAGAAAATGTGAATAAATATGTGCCCTTCATTTTTAAATTTAATTAATTTATTTTTTTTACTTTTCTTTTAAGGGAATTTTGATAAAAAATCTCTAATCCTATTCCCCTCCCTCCAATCATTTTTTTTTTTTAAACCTATTCATGCATTCTTTCTATAGCCAACTCACCCTTCAACACAATCACAAATTTTAAGTGACTTCTAAAAGAAAGAGAATAGAAAATTCCAATATCACACAAACATTGTTCCAATAAGGATATAAGTGTGTTGCTAAGGGTTTTTGACATTAGATTGAGAGTAGAGATTCTACAAAAGGATTACAATCATAGGAGTGCACTTACAATCTAATTACAAGTTTAATTTCCAAAGTGAACATCTTTTAAAAAATTATGCAAGAGATGTTTTTATGTTTGAGAAAATTGAAACTCTGATAATGATAAAGTTTTAAGGTCTGATTTTGTGTGCTTATATAGCAAAGTGACTACTTTGGGTAGAACCAAGGGTATAATAGTGTACTGCCACCCCCAGGCAGAGTAGATCAAGTCATCCCCAGACAGGGCAGATCATGCCACCCCCTTCACCCTCTCCTTTCACTTCCCCCTTCACTTCTTTGATTTCACATCCTCTCCCCCCCCCAGTTTAATCGTCTGCTTTGTTTCCTTTGACTGAAAGGTTAATGATATTTCATGTAGAAATTTAATATTGATTTTCAAAAGTAAATAGTTACTTGTCAGAAGAAAAAATGTAAACAGAAATTAAGAGAAACTTAAATTAAAATCACATGGATTATTGGTACAAACATTACTTATTAAATGACAGAGAGAAAATACTGGTATACCTATAATTATATATGTAACTCAACTAATCATACAGTATATAAAGCGCAGTAAATTTCCAAAATGCATGTAATAATGAATAATGTTAGTTTGATGTAAAAATAATAAAATCGCAAACATATTACTTGAAAAAAAACTAGATATAAGAAAAGCATTAACAGTTTTTTTCAAGATTCTCTTTGGGAAAAACATCAATTATTTTAGAAAAATAATTTGACTTTAATATTAGACCTTAAATTGACAGTACTGACAGTGAGTTTAGGCAATCCTCTCCCATGTTTTGGGCAGAAATAAGTTTTTACTCTTCTAAGCCATGAAAAGGCCCTTTCTGGTGAACAGGCAGCCATACTAACAAATATTCTCAGAGCAATATCTAAGTTTGGGTAGAACATCTGAAAGTCATCTTTATGACTGAGGTGGCAAAGATTCAGAGGTGTTAACCACCTATCCTTTTTGTTGGTCAAATGTCGCACAGAAGGAAATATTTATACAACCATTTATAAATTAAAGTTGTTTGTTTTTATTCCTCAATATTTAAATACATAAAAACGGTTTTTATAATTCATGTTGAAGAATTTACGATGCAACTATAAAACAATTCGAAAATTGCAGGCGCATACTTGCACACGTTGCACATGACATTCTGCGCTCACATTAACTGTCGCACAACATGTAAAATGGCGAATTGACATTTTCCTTAATTGTATCTATTTAATTGTGTTAGATCACTGCAATGATAAACGCTGAAGCCGATCTTCCAAACGTAAGTGTTTGTACAACGAGAAAACTTATGAACGATCTAGGCTTTAAGTTTGTGAAAAGGCAACGCAGGTCGATCCTTATTGAAAGGGAAGACATAGTGCAATGGAGAAGACAATACCTACTCAAAATAAAGGAGTATAGAGAGCAAGAAAAAAAATTTTCAACTTGGATGAAACATGGTGTGCCACCGGCCACACTGTAAAAAAGGCTTGGACACCAACTAACATAAAGTTGGCAAAACAAGCGTTTATGGTTGGAGAGACTACATTTATTAATCCCACATAAATTAATAATAATTTTTCAGTTTTGTCAGTAACAATACTTGTTGTATATGCTTGTATAAGCAAAAAAAACCGATTTCTTTGAGATTTTATATCAAAATTCACAGCATTTTATGACAAAAGTCGTAGTGATATTTGTTTTGTCAATTATTAAAAATTGTCTAAGCTAAATATTTGTACTGGATAAATATATTATGAGTCAGTGCCTATTGTCTCCGCACAGGTCAGTAAGGTTGCCCCAATAATGGGACCCGGGCCCGGGCAAGCTAAACCGATTAGTGCCAGTTGACCAAATCTCTGCCCCACTCCGACCGTTCCACAACTATAATTGCATCTGCGATGGGTCACTCAACACCCTTTGTACAGGGATGCCATATTAGCAGAAATAAAATTCCCTGCGACACGAAATGTTTGAACAGCGCGGAGCCCAGCCCTCAAGCCGAGCGCCTGCAAATAACGTGTGGTTAAATCAACACACTGGTACATACCGTCCTGGCTGAGGGGACTTCTTTACTCTCGCCGACAGTAACAGTCAACATCAAATATCTTATCCCTCATTGTAAGGACAGTGTCATATAATAGTGAGGAGTAATGAGTGTAATGTTAAACAATTATGAATTATTTAATTAAAATAGAAGCTAACAGAGAAATATGTAATGTCATTATGAACTTTTATTTAAAAAAAATTTTATTCAGACCATTACTTCTGAGTACATAATGAGAAGGTATTTTACTATTTTTAAAATGTAATTAATATTAATAATTTTCCAATCTATGTATTACTTAACCAGACATAAACATAATCTGAGATTAGAATAATGTAATTACAGTACTACCTCTGTAAGAATTTAATAAACAGGGGCTTTGTAGAATTATATTTATTACTGATTTGATTTTAAAATTGTGACATTTTTTATCTTAAAACTTTTATTTAATGAAAATTGCTCAGCTTAAGGGCGCCAGATGGAGTTAACTCATCAATTTTGAAAAAGAAGTTAATTGTTAATTATATCACAGGGTCGCAAATATTTTTAAAAGTGTACTCACAGTGGTTCTTGGTGATAAAGATATCTTAGATGTTGTGCTGAAACTTAACATGTTTTATTAAAATGCAAATATTAAAACATTTATACAAGGTTATCATCAAATATTATTAAACATTCATATTCAGAAATCTTAGCTTAATACATCCTCATATTTCTTTAAAAAGAATCAAGTTGAATTTTATTTATTAAATTTTTTTTTAGGTGTAACTCAAAAGAAAAAGCAAAAAATCTTTAGTTCATTTAATTGAACTTGTAATTAGTAATTTAGTTCTATCAATCAGATAAACTTTCATTAATTTATTTATTTAAAAGAAGGATTTTACTTTAGTATTTTCATATTTAATAATATAAGACATTTTCTCAATATTATACTCCTGATTTTCAAATTAAACTTATAAATAAACATTAAGAAATTATTGTCATATTATAGACAAAAAATGATTTTAGAAATAAAGTCTTAACGTGTATATCAGTCACGTTCTTTTTAGTTAAAAGCACAATTCCTTGGCTACGTCTTGTAGACAATGTATTTCGTCCTGAGTCGAGTCGTCGACATGGTCGATTCCTTGCTGCTCTACGGAATTCATTATTTTATTGTTCAAATAACTAAATGTTTGTTAGTATGATGATTTAAACCGTTCTATTATGAGACTTTACGATCTTGTCCAGAGTTCACGATTCAAAAGTCTTGTTTGTCTCAAACACGTGTAAGACTTTTATTTTTACACATTTCACAGAGTTCACATTCTTTAAATTAAAAGTTCATGCTTTAAGTTAGAACTAGTATCACTTAGATCAATTTTAGATTGATCTTAAGGCTACTTTTAACATTTTTACCACATTTTATAAAAGTTTCTTTACACAAGACTACGTCTGACCAACTCGGCTGTTCCCTTAAGACTGGCCAAAACCACATGTGTCTTTGTCCAGCTTCCTCTAGCCTCTTATTTTTAATATGCAACGTCCGCTAGAAACACAAGCTTTTTTTGCCTAACACAAGCTTTGTCTATTTTAACTACACAATTTTTATTCAAATATTCATATAACTTATAATTAACATTTTTTACATCACATCAGTATTTTGGAAATCTATATTTAAATTTTATATACCCTTGTCTTAACATGTACATTGAGTCATTCTTTTGACTTCTGAAGTCCCCCCACCCATTCAATTTCAATGTTCCCGGGTCCCTCTTATTATTTAAATCTTAATATAACCATTTTAACTTGGTTATCCAAGTTAAAATTACCATTTTTGGTATTACACCTCTAACAGCTTTCTTGAACTTGGGGAAAAACTATATATGAGTAATTACTTGTAATCCTCAAATTTTAACTTTAGCTTTGATACTAAAGAAATAGTTGCTTTGAGATTTGAAATATGAAGATAAACAGGAAAATTTATAATTGGTCTAAAGAGAAGACAACGTGAGTCAAATTAATGACTGTAAATAATATTAAAACAAGGGCAATAAAAAATTTAAAATAGATTTCCAAAATATAAATTAAAGGCAGAAATGTTAGTTATAAGGTATAATAAATTTTAAGGTGAGATATTGTATTGTGAAAATAGACAAAGCTTGTCGTCAAGCGAATGATTTGAGCAGTGCCCGTGAGACCAAAAATGTGAACCCTGTGATAGCATTATGTAAAAAAGAGCAAGTATGTGTGGACCCAGTTGGAAGGGAACGTCTGATATGGTAAGATGTGTTTAAGAGTTGTAAGTCGGCGTCTGACTTGGTCAGACGTATTTTCTGGTAGGAAATAGTTGAGAACAATGTAGTTATGTTTGAGTGATTTTTGAAATGGAAAACAATTTAATTAATGTTTAATAGTTGTGAGAGGGAGGTTTGAGGTGATTGGACGTATTTTTGAGTCTAGAGACGATGTTCGGGGTAAACGGACATAACTTTCAGTAGAAATCGGACAATGTGCTTGTGCTGAAAGAGACGCATTCAAAAAAGTGAAAACGAGTAATTTTGACAAAGACCATTGTTGGGAATGTTGTTGAATGGTGATTTCGAGAGACAGACAAAGTTTTCATTTTGAACATTATGCAAACAGTGACGGAGTTGTCATCAGGATAATAACACAATCAGCAAACTGCAATGAACAATCTTTTCTGCAATATTGAATTGGTAACAGGTGCAATAAAGCGCCCAAAAAGAAATTAAATGTTGTAAAACCATTTTAGATTAATTATTGTTTGATGTATCAGTTATAAGTTCAGTGATTTTGATATTTTCTTTTATAATTACTTTGCTCTTAAAAAATTTAAAGATGACTACAAATAAGAATAATTTTTGTTGAGATAAAATAATTCAAAACGTATTTAAAATAATAAGTCTAATTAACTCATTTTGATGAGTAATTTTTTAGAAGTTGCAACTCAATATTTGAATTAAAGTTTTAAGATTTTTAAAGTAACAAAAAGTAAAAATAAATATAAAAAATAAAGGTAGGATGTTTTAAATAATAAATTGATAATAAATTTATATATTTGTTTGAAAGTAAGTTGATAAAGAATGTTTAGTTTCAGGAAAACAAATAAGGATTTTTTATTTACTGAAAACCACTGATAAGTACACTTAAAAAAGGAAACACGACCCTGAGAACATATTAATTTTTTTTTTTTTTATCTTTTCAAAATTGGTGAGTTAAGTCCACCTGGCGCCCTTAGCTGAGCAATTTTTTTATAAATTCTTTAATGGTACAAAGTGTCAATTTTAAAATTAATCAGATCAGTAGAATTAACTCCTCATTTTTTAATATATTGACATACTACATTAGATTTTGTATGGATTAGGAAACACAGTCTTACCTTGAAAAAGTGGTCCTTGGTACTTAGTACTACACAAATAGACAAACACACAATAAAATACTAAAGTTCTGAAATATTTCGTAAACACTGTTCACTTTCTCAATCAATGAAAGTTTTTTAAATTCTTTACTTTTGTATTTAGGAGACACATCTCCTATCCATACAAAATCTAAACATAATAGGCTATGCATCCTATTGAACTCTAACCTAATTACTAGATTGAGTTATAAGTATGCCAGTTTAAAATAAATTAAGACACTTTTAGTTAAATATAGTATTTATAGCCTCCAATAAATTGTTTGATATTCCTTTGTTTTTAGACAAGGTGTCAGCTTGAAGCACAATAATTCTACAATGTCTTATTTATTTTGTTGCTTAGTTGGTATTTTATATTGCAGTTATTTTACAATATAAATTTATGTTATATGATTGACTTTATATTTATATATATTATGCATTTGTATGTAAGTGTATGAATATGTAAATATGCATAATATGTTTGTGTATTGTATATTTATGTAAATGTATATTTATTATCAAGTTATTTAATTTAATTATGTTGATGATACAAAGGTCTTCCTTCATCTGTGCTTGTTTTATCTTTAGTAGTTGACTGATGGTTAAGTTTTAACTTGTTAGTATTATTTATTATAACTTTTTTAACACTATAATATCTAGATTTAAGGATGACATTGTATAATATATATATATATATATATATATATATAAGTATGCCAATTACAATGTCATCCTTAAATTTAGATATTATAGTGTTAAAAATATAATGTATATAAAATAAATCACAATAAAATGATTGTGATTAGTAAAATTTGCTGCAAGAGGTGAAACTAAGCATGGACTAAAATATTATGAAATTTTGTATTGGTAATTTTTTAAGATTCTTTAATATGTATGTATGTTAGAGCAATGACATTGACATTAATATTGGTTTTTATTTTCTTTGAACCTAGCAAAGAGTCATCTACAAACATAAAATTAATCGAGAAAATGATATAAAAACTAATTTTAATTTATTTTGTAGTAGGAAGATTAAATACTGTAGATTCCATAGCAAGATCAGTATCAAAACTTAAACCCATTTCTTCGATACAATCTCGAATATCAAAGCCAATAATAACATCACTAGATCATAAGACCTCTACTACTAGAACTGAGCAGTTTAGAAGTCGACAAATTCCTAAGCCTAGAGCCGTAAATACGATGACGAGCTCAACAGCAGGCAAACCTATAAGTTATACAGTAACTCGTAGATCACCATTATTGAAGACCAACAAAAATACCCTTGCTTCAAAAAATGAAATTGATGGGACAAATTCCAAAGAATTAACTCAAGAGTTAGAAATATCAATTTGTAATCAGCAGTCAGTATCAAAGGAGCAAAGCTTAAAAAATGATGTATTGTGTAAAGAGGTAAGTGAATATAAGTTAGTTTTAATATAAAAATTGTTAATAATAAATCAACAATTTTGCAGTGATTATCTAAAAATTTTAGTTTTTAAACTCAAAATTACCTAGTTACTTTTTTATAATCAATCTGTAGACTAGCTAAACCCAATAAGAGACATATTATTGTGTTAGTACCTTGCACAGTGCCTAAGTCAAACCTACAACACACCTATCATTAAAACAAAACATTTGTATATACATTACACCTCAACTTAAATTTACACCAACTTATTATGTTAATCTATACACCTCTTAATGGTGTAATAATGGAAGAGTATCCTGTTCTCAGAAGAAGAGACTTTGGTCAATGAACAGCATTGTCTCCATGATAAAAAATATCCACAAGACAGTGAGATAGGATATATCAGTTGCAATGAAAGTAATGGGGAGTTAAAAAATGTCAGAAAATTAAAGTTTGGTCAGATTATACAGGATGTTACAAAAACCTTTCAGGACTTTTTAATATGATTTGTCATACATAAACGAAGAATAAAGTACATATGAATGTATGTCCTAAAACGTTTAGTTTTCCGTCTATCTGTCTGTATGTGTTTTTAATTTAATACATTATATCTTAGGACCCTCTGAAGACATAAACTTCAATCCTGGTACATGTATTACATCTAATAAGACCCATTTGGTATGGAATATCAAGTTTATACTTTGTACCATTTCAAAATGTCTAAATCTCAATATCTCAAAATCCGTAAATTTTACAAAATATTTACAAGAGACAAAAAAGTTGCTAAATATTATCTTCTAAATAATGGTGCATAAACTATTAAGATTCCATGATTATTAATTGAGTATTTGCCCTCAAAAGGAGAGAATTTTTCCTGAACCTTTCATCGCTCACTTAAGTCCTTACAGAGAGTTTGGTGATTTAATATGTAAAGATGTTTAGTATATCTGAGTCATGCTGAGATTTACATGGCTGGATCAGTGGATCTAAATGGGAAGCAGGTTACTTCCATCAAGAAATGGAGAAAGATATTATTTACCATAAAAAAGTCGTAATATCTATCAATAATGGTAATGGAAATATCAAGCATAGATGTAGAATTATTAGATATAAGTGCCCTTATGCATTGTCTTACTCTAAACAACCAATATATCTGTACATTTGATTGAAGATCAGTCTCATCCAAATAATTACAAATATCATATTATGGAGATAATAAGGAACTTCGGGTACAACAAAATAAACATTGCATAATAACAGGGAATGAAATAGCTGATGAGACAACAAAAATAGCTTCAACAATGTTGTCAATTCAAGCAACAATACTCTCTGTCTCAATGTAAGAGGGTGGCAGCCTTGGTGTTTAATAACAGTGAATAGAAGGACAGAAGAAAGACAAAAGAGGAAAAATGTGTACCAGATACAAACTGAACCAGCAGATGTACAAGGGGCTTTTCATGCAACAGCTACTTTGGTAGCAAAAGCAAGAATGGGACATACTGTAACCCAACAATATTTGCACCATTTTGGTCTCAATGTGCCAATATTGGTCACCCATCTGCCAAGCGTATAGGTATGAAGAAGATATTTTGGAGCACATTCTGCTTCTGTGAACCACTCCAACTTTTCAACAGAGTCTGTAAAAGAACAGTGGGAGAAAGAGGAGTAAGGAACAAGACAATATAGCCATTGATAGTAGTGGCATTCAAAGGGCATCGAGCCATCAGCATTACCTGTTGCTGGATGCCTGTATTAAGAAGTAATGTACAAAGACTGTATGAATATTAGTAGGTCGAGAAGACATTTTAAAGGTCTTACAGTTCAAGAATGTGATATTGCATCCTCTACAAGAGATTTTCATATTTAATACCTCCTTTCCCCCCGAATCTAAGAATATTTACAGTTTTTGGTATTAATCAATTATTCAAATGAAGCACAAACACAATATTTTTTAAAATTCTACAATTTTACCTGGGGAACTTGGTCTAACAATTACTCTTGAGCATAATTTGTTTCTGCTAAGTAACAGTTACACAACCCATCGAACTAATTCTTTAAATCATATAAAATATTTCATTTATTGTTTGGTGAACCCTACTTAGTGAGAGAATTTGAATGTTTGTTCTTTTTGAGACCTTTATGGCTGTGATCAGACTCTTGTCAGTCTTCGATTCTGTAATTTCTCTCGCTATAATGATCCTACTCCTCAATGGATTTTGCTCAAAGCAAAATAGCGACATTTAACGTAACATTTTGTAACACATGATATTACCGTACTTATCTTTAGAAAAAATGGTGTTTTACTTGTTTAAATTTCAGAAATCCTCAAAACAACATTGGACCATAGTTAATAATATTTAAAAATTCAACTCTGCTACCATGTCCATCAATTCCATGATGGCACAATAAATGTTGGGATACAACTATGTTTATGATGAAAACATCTGAGGGAGTTTAACCATAAACCTTCTACTAAGAATCTTGAACAATACAGCATTGTTGATACCAAAGTAAGCTAAGTGTTTAAATGGAGTAGGAGAGGTTCTTGGGCTTCAATGTATTGGTACATTTTCACAAAACACACACTGCACACTTTTCTATGTGTGGAATAAAAAGTGAACATATATTGTATTAATTTTCAAAAAATATACACAAAACCAAAGCCAATATAACCAACATTTACATAAAACAAGATTGCTCTTAAGAAAAGGTTGCTCTTTAAAAGATTGAATATTTCAAAATTTTAATTATATTATTTATTAATATCAAAACAATTAATTTTTAAGTGATGTTCTTTGAGGGTTTTTTATTGACAATTTGAACTCAATAAGTTCAGTTGCTCTAACTGTATTTCAAATAGGAGTGTGATGGAAATTTTATAAATTAAAAATTTACTTAAATCATTAAGAACATATAAATACAGTAGACTCTCATAAATCTGGACTATTGTGGCGGACGGCCGGTCCGGATTCCGAAAAATTCGGATTTCCCGGAGTCGGAGATAATTCGGCTGCGGGGCCAATACGAACGGTGATAAGCCGCACATGCAATCGCTACCGGCCCATGCCAATACCCAATGACACTTGTTATACTCTGACACATTAACTAATGGTACTGTTACTGTAATGTACATAATACAGTACTGGACTGCAATTAAGTAAACACAGGGTAAGGCGTGTCAATTACCTTAGCCGCGCGGAAACTTCCACTGCTAGTGAATCATTACAAAATATTTCCGGATTTTCGTGATCCAAATTTATGAGAGTCTACTGTAATAGGAGAAGAACAAATTGACATTGAAGGGGAATAAAAAAAGAAATTTTAAAAGAAGAAACCTAAAATAAACTCAGATGAAACTTTAATGAAAATAACAAAAATTTAATATATATATTTTTAAAAATGTATACATTGTTATATTTATACAAGTCACAATAATTGATAAGTAATTCAATCGAGAATAATTCTGTCTATGTGAACTTATTATCTACATACTTACTCTTGATGCATTTCGGAACTCTATTCTATCATCAGAAAATCACTCTATGGAGGTCATCTTCACATTAAGAAATTACAAACATAACACAAATGTTCAGTACACAAAGTCACAAGTTAAATCACAACAATTACTGTTTTAGTTTTCTAATATCTCGATGTGTGCACACCATCGTTGACATGGGTCTATTGAAAACTTCCAGTATCATTCACGGTTGCTCAACGCTCGGTTGCCGTTATCTTCTGCTCACATTGTAATAATTTTAAAATGTTAGGGCAGAATTTAAGATTAATATGAAAGTAACTTTTGTTCATTAAAAAATGCCACACGTTGAGCGACAATTTGTAACAATTCAAAAATTTGTTACAAAGTTACTTATTACTTTTTTATTTTAATATTAAATTGCTCGACTTAGGGCGCCAGGTTGCCTTAGCATACCAATTTAGAAAAAAGAATGAATTTAATTATTTATAAAATCTCTGGGGTCGCAGGCTCTTTTTACAGTGTACTTACAGTGGATTTTGGTTTTAAATGAGAACACTTTGGCTGAAATGTTACAAAGAAAACATTTATTAAATAAAAAACACAATTATTTCTATACAGTGACATAGACATATCCTGAAAACAAATATGAATATTATTTTCCTGGTTAAAAATCTTTTATCTGAATTTACTTCTTTAAATTTGAATCAAAAAGTTAAATTTTATGAATTTCATACTTTGCATTTTAATGTTGCAACAAAAGAATTTAAATCATTAAAAAATTAATGTTCTGTGTCTCTAAAGAAGACTTAAATATGTTTAAAGAAATTAATTATATTGCATTTATCCTAAACAAAAATATAAAAACAAGCATACATCTAGCAAAATCACACTCTATTCATAATATATATCTTTAACATGATAAATTGTTTATGATGTCTATACCACGACATCTACACATAATAAAAAAAAAATCCGTTGCGATGAATCCTGATGTCCTGTGATTCCAAAAAAGGCTTCAAACTGCAGTTCTTCCCGTGCTCAAAGCTCGTCTAGTCTCCATCCTTCTGATACACAATGATATAAAAATCCTTTATAAGGATTTAACAAACTGTTCATTTTTTAAATGGTTCTGCCTTGTCTAGAAAGTATTAAAACACCGGGATATGACATTTCCCTAAATTGTTCTAGAGAAAATAATTTCTATTGACTTACACGACAGTCTTATTTATTTCAAACGTTCTTTGTCCAATAGGATTAATGTGTAAAAGCAAGAATATAAGTTTTAAAATGTTTATACACTTAGTTTTATCACCAAACACATGTTCAAATTGTCACTTTCATCGGTCTACCAAATTTCTCATAAAAAATACGTCTCATATTAACATTACATTGTTCATTAAGATTTCATAACCTTTTAAAACACCTCCCACCATCTTAAACGTTCCTAATCAACTGTTCAACACATTACCAACTCAATCGCTTCCCTCAGACTTTTCTTAAAAAACACAACTTGTCACTCCAAACGCTGGATTTAGACTTTTTAGAAAACACATCTTGTCCCTTCAATCGCTGGACTTCGACTGATGTTGCCATGAGGCAATTTCTTACTTCCTTCCTTTTTAATTGGAAACCGGCTCTAACCTCCTCCATAATTTACTTCCGCTGTTCTACACAGTCCACACACCCCTTTCTCTCCACACATTTTATTAATTATTAATGATAAAAAAAGAACACTTGTACCCAATCACACAATACTAAAATTAAACATCTGTACATTTTAATTTATACCTACACTAAATATCGTAATTCATTATGTTGCCTTGAAAATCCATCTTACTTCCTTTTCATAATTTGACGAAAGCTACGCTTTATTCATTAGCTTCTCCCACTCTCGGTATTTTTAATCTCGCGCGTTTAACACCTATTACAAACTTGATTTTTCACATTGTCACAAAAACCCCACAAATTTTTTGTATTTCAATACGTGTATTGCAACACAAAAATTTTTTATATATAAATTTCATTTCGAGAAAAAAAATTTTAATGGATGTTCAAGACATTTCATTTCAGAAGCTAAGGACTTCATGAAAAATAAGTATCACTAGTATACTTAATTTAAGAAAGATTCTCTTTTCTAATAAAAACTGAAAAACCTATTTACTAAAAATCCTACTCTACTATCTCAATTTGTTTGAGTCATCATAACTCATTTGTAAAAAAAAATATATGAATCAATTAGTGCTAAGCCTTATCTCTATTTATACAATAAACCCATCATCAGTTTCTTTTTCAACCTCGTTGGCTGAAACTTTCCAACAACATTTTTTGTTGACCGGATCCTGTCACTCAAAATCTTATCTCCCAGACAGCCGTCTATATACTTTTTCTCGTCTCATCCTCTTTGCCAAGACGACATTTCTACATCCTTTGAAAATCTACATCCATCTCACACTATTCATCTAAATCATTTTTCAACTAAACACAATTAAAATTTTAAAACTTCTCATTATTAATTAACATTTTTACGAAAATTATTTACTTATTACTCAACATTGCTTCAATTCACCTTAAAACTTTTCAATTCAGACTTTACACTATTATTTATTTTAGTTTAAATCCAATAACTATTTATTCTTACTTAAAATCTCAATTCTCCTTTGTCTTGCTGGGATAACATGTTAACTACTGATTTTACAATTACAAAAAACTCCTCTCTTCAACTAAAATTCAAAATATAACATCATTATTATCAAAAAAAAAATTACTTACAAAACTCATCTATTTATTTCAAAATTACCTCTTTACAATTGTTTTATCTTTCAGTATCCTATCTTAAAATTATTTCCATCTTATCTTTCATATTTTAATAATCAAAGTTGCACTAATCCTCAAAAAACCTCTTTATCATTCATATTTATCTCTTTATCTCAACGTAGCTTCCTTTAAAAAATCATGATAATCGTCGTTTATTCGCAGAATTCCTCAAATCTCCCTTTATTTCATTAAAATCGTCGCATATTTCCTTTATTTCATTAAAATCGTCGCATATTTCCTTTATTTCATCGCAGTACTCAAAAAACCTCTTAAAAACTAAAAATTTACCATTAATGCAACCTAACTACCTTTTTTATAAAAGTTTGTTAACAGAACAACTTCTTTTTAAATACTACTTTACTCAACAATTCTGTAAAGTCATCATCTTCATATAAAACTCAAAAATCTCTCATTTAAATTACTTCATTAAAATCTCCTTAATCATCTATTACTTGTATACAAAAACTTCAAAAAATAAAATTTACATTGTTTCCCAGCTAACACCGTATTTCATCAAAATCATCAAACACCTTCATCAAATAACTTCTCACAATCATCTATTGTTTTAAATTCAAACATTATTTATTAAAAATCGTTAATTATTTATTTCATTCATAAATTTCATCAAAACCTCTCTTATCATTGTTAATCTATCACTCCTTCCTTTAAAAAACAAAAACTTAACCTCCTTCATTCATTATTTAACATCAAAAAAACTTAAAAAACTTAATTATTATCTGTCTTGGCAAAACTCACATAAATTCTCAAACTTTAACCAATTATTTTTTAATTTTCCACGCCATTAATCACTTAAGACTAACAACTTTTATCTCATATTATCTAATAATCCTTAATATTTATCAATGTCAAACATACAACTTATCGTTTTACAATTTAACATCTAATTACCTATTCTAATCAGCTAATCAACATTTTTACAATTTTATCAAATTTTTATCTATTTCATAAAAACTCTCCTCCCTGTCACGTCCGGTTTAATCTCGTATATACAGATCGATCACTTCTATATATCTGTACCCCGGAGGTAAAGGACACTATGTCCATTTTTTTCAAATTTGGAATTTTCAAACATCTGTTTATAGTTTTTTTCTCTTTACACAGTGGTATAGGACACTATGTCCAAAACCAGCTGTAAGCCAAGTTAGCGCCTTTTAAATGAACACCAAGTCCACCTTTACCCAGAGGTATACAACACCATGTGGACTTGGTGTTGTTTACCTCTATAAGTTTTTCACAATGTGTTTTACCAGCTGGACATAGTGTTGTTTACACCCTGTGGACTTTTCAGGAACTAAGAGAGCAAGGTTTCATTTTAGCCATTTTGAGTGTTGTTTTAGACTTTAACTGTTGTTTATAAAGCTATGATAAATAAACAAGATGGACAAAAACTCCCGTGGTAGAAGAATACTGCAATTACTTAAATCTAATACTACTAACGCCGAGCTGATTCCTAAACCAAATGCAATGAACTATACATTGTTGATTGCAATGAAAAAGATATTAATCCAAATATAATACCTAAGAAATGGTTGTACTATGATATTTTTAATAAACAGTTCAAGTTGTCATTTAAACCACCTGAAATCGACACCTGCGTTACATGTGATATTTTCAATGCTAAGCTTAAAAATAGTCTGACACAAGAAGAAAAGGATTGTACAAAGGCTGATCATGATGCACATCTTAATGAATCAAAATCAAGATATAACTTAAAAAGTAGTGACACTAAAATGGCTAAAGACTCACCTAAACACAAAGTATTAACTGGTGATCTGCAAAAATGCCTGCCATCACCACTCACAACAAACTGCATTAGTTTTTATAAAAGGAAGCTTTGGACATTAAATTTTACGCCATATGATGCAGCAGATTCCTCAGTACACTGTATGATGTGGGATGATTCTAAAGGAGCCCGTGGTGGAAATGAAATTGCATCAGCAATTTTGAAATGGGCAGATAGTGTCATTCCTGGCAGTGAAATAGAAGAAATCACACTTTGGACCGATAATTGTTACGGTCAAAATAAGAATATAAGTATTGTAATGTGTTTTTTCTGGATTCTGCACAAATATCCTCAAATTAAGACTATAACTCAAAAGTTCTTGCTTAAAGGGCATACTCGCATGGAGGCTGACAGTGTACCTGCCTTAATAGGAAAAGGAAGAAACTCAATGATTTGGCTATTTGAACACCATGGGACTGGCAACAATTGGTAAGGCAAACTTCCAGTAAATACACTAGATATTGACATTTAATACTAAATTAATTTATTAGTTAACTATACTAAGCTTTCGTTCCATAGCTATCCCAATTATTATGACAGAATATATATTTAAATAAGAATTCTAAGAATTTACTGAATTGACATCACCCTAGTCAAGTTTCGGCAGTCCGAACAATATGGAACTTACAGATTTCAAAAAACTTCAACATTGTTTGATAAAAAAACAATCGCCTAACCCCCCTCTTGTAAATAGAAAGAAGGATGTTAACAAGGAGCCAGTTCTGCTATCAACCTGTGTTCAAATTCAGGTTCATCAGGAAAAGATTGGAAGGCTTTTTTTGAAAACAGATTTCAACGGTAAAACTCAAGAGGTTGACTTAGTAAGGTTTAAAAGACAAGAAGTAACTTTTCTATCAGATTTAAATCAAGTCTCAATAAATCCAGTACCAATTACAAAGCAGAAATTCAATGACTTGATTGCACTTCTGCCTTTTGTTCCCTTAGTTTGCCACGACTTCTACAAACATTTGAAATACAGCAATCAATCTACGTTTAACTACCCTCAAGGAGATGATGATGTGGATACTCTCTAGTGTCGTTGGGACTTATCTTCAACTAAAGTTTAATATATGTTGTGTTTTTTTAATAAACAATGTGTGATTTTCAATGTTTGTATCTTCTTTATTTTCCTGATAAAACCCCAAAATAATGCCATATGCAAAACTTATGAGAGGTATACAACACTATGTCCAACAATGAATTTTTATAATTTTTTTATTAAATGATTTGTTTTATTTGTATGAATAAATTTTAATGGAATGAAAAAGAAACGTTCTAATAAGATTTTAATAAAATAATAGTTAAAAAATGCCAATTAACATTAAAGTAATGAATTATTTAATTTAAAACAAATCTTAAAACTGCTCTCCTGAAAAATTAGTAAAGTGTGACTTAGTGTCCTTTGCCTCCGGGGTACAGATATATATCCTACAATTTATTTGCCTTCAACATCTGTCTAAAATTTATTACATGAAGTTTTTTCATGTAATAATGTCACACTTATTTATGCATTTTTCTTCCTAACCTCTCCTACAAAGGTTCTTCTAACCATCTACTTTATACCGTGCATACTTCTAATTGCTCTTTAGACTCTTACACAGAGTAACATGTTGTGACGTTGAAATGTGCAATGGTTGAATGCAATATCTCTACTAAATTCAAGATAAAGCCCAGAACACATCCCTATTCCACAACACGCCCTCCATGCAGTCTCAGAATGTCTTATTTTTGCGAATAAAACATTCTATTATTACTACACAAACTCCTACCTCCTCCCAAAATGTTCATGTACTCCTTAAATGCATTTATACGAAGAAAATTTTAAAATTCATAAAAAATTTCATTCAAATCGTATCATCCGAAGTTGAAATAATGTTTATTTTACCAATCTTATTACTAGCATCTTCGATTTTCTGTTTATGTAATTCTTTCTAGATGTTATTATTCAAATTCAAAAAGAAAATTTTATTTTTAAAATTTATTCTAAGTTCTTTACTTAGAAATTTACTTTTAATTCTATTAAAGTTATTTCAGTAATCTACTTTTGTTCTTATTTACTTTATTTAAAACCAATTATCCTTTATTTAAGTAATTTTTATTTGAAAACGCAAGTTAATTTCCGATTATACGTCAAAAGTTTTTTATTTTCAGAACAGTACTTTTGGTAACACCCTGTATTTCAGTCTCCATGTTATACGCAATAGAATCTTAGGCTTCATTTAGGCATAAACAATTTCCCCTTTGTATATAGGTGATGCAATTCTTTATCTGTTTACTGATAAGCAGTCGACTTATGAAATCCTTTTAGCTCCAACTAGATTCAATCTCTCTCGTCATTATTGAATATTCAACATTGAATCTACCTACTTAATATTGAATCTTATTTCTTCAACACTACTCTGAATCTTTGCTTCTAACTAATCTGTTTTATCTTAACACGTAAAGTCAATATTTATCTTGGAGTAAACAACACTCGGTTATTTACTGACATGAACCTAGCGTCTTTACTTTGCAAATACCTAAACGTTTCTTAAACTAAAACTTCTAACATTTTACGCTTGGCTTATAATTATTTTCTATATTTCTGTCTTAGCTTACAAAATTTATTAGTACACACAAATTATTAATATTCATAACTCTTAATTATTTATTATCAAACTTAAACTTATTTATTAACAAAATTCTTATTCTATTTATTATTTTTCAAAATCAAGTCCTTGTGTCATTATAAAAATGTCTTTACATTATTATTAGTTGTTCCAAATTTCAATTGATTACCACAATTATGAATTATCTGTTTCTTGCGATGATTTCCCGATTGGTGAAAGATTTTAAAGTACATGATTTGATTTTTGTAAATATCTCTAGCGTTAAATACCTCTGTCCACATGGACAGTTTGTCTAGCCTAGTCATCACAACAGACCCTTTCCTAACAAAAGATTCCCCTTTGTTATTGTCTCGGAGTATTGACAAAATACCTTTCTCTTTCTCCCTTACAAACATAACTACATTTCTCTTTCTCTCAAACATCTTAGAATCTAATGACCTAAATTTGTCAGCTGTCAGTTTGGGAATCCTAACCCCACTATTTCCATACATCATCACAAATACTTCTTTAATACATACGTTTTCATATTTATTTTCAAAGCTACTCTTTTCACAAAAACTTTTAATTTCTTGCTCTTGTATTCTAAAAACATTTCTAAATTCTAACATCGTGTATTTTTCAAAATCTACAGTCTCATGGTACACTCGTTTTTTAAGATAAACAGCTGATACCTTTGTTATTAGATTATTTACTTTTACTCTATTTCTTGAATTAATTATATCACGCTTCACCCCACAAGACACATTAATTTCAACATTACTTATCAACTGTTTTAAATCATTGTTTTCAAAAGGCTCATTTTGTTCTACATTAGGCTTGACTATTGTCTCATTTTTTAATTTTCCCCGTTTTAATTCTAAATTTTCTTGTTTCCATTCCTTAAAAAATTTTTCTAAAAACTGTCTTGTTTCATTGCTTAAACTTAACTCCCATTGTCTTAGTTCCGGAATTACTTCATTTATTTTCTTATTTTTATCCAAACTACTTATTTGATCATCACCCATAATACTATATACCTTCCTTATTCTATCATGCATATCAATCTGACTATTGTCAACCCCACCATTACCTTTTTGATTTTCATTTAGCAAATTACTATTTTTATTTACTGAATCACTTGAAACTTCATTTTTTCCATCAAAATTATTAACCCCACCATTTTTCTTAACTTTTAAATTTTCATTATTATCTACCTCATTATTTACTTTATTATTGACCTTTATAACCTCATTAATCTTTGTATTATTACATCTATAATACCCATAACCTACTTTTTCTGTATTATTTCCTATAACAAATGCCGACACTACAGTAAAAGGGGGTGCTTCTTTTAACAATTTATCTTTTAATTTTCTATAAATTTCATTTCTCGCTATCATTCCAGCAGACATCATTTTTTTAATTTCTGCTTTCAATTCAACATCCCTATCTATTAAATTTACTCCTAACCTTACATGCCATTGTTTATCTAAATTTTCTCTGTCTAATTCGATGTGCCAATGTTCCACATCTCTTCTATCCATATCCAATACCTTTTCAAATTTATATTTTTTATTTACATTTGTAAAATACTTTTCAAATTCTTGTTTCATAACTTTAAATTCCATCCTAAGCCTATCTAAATCAGTTATTAACTTATTATTATTATCTCCCTCCATTTTTAGTTATTATTATTATTTATCTTTAGTTTTAAGTTTAAATTGTAGTTGCCAACATCATTACCCTAACCTGTTCACTATTATTATCATTTATTATTTCTAAACCCATTTAAATTTATTTTACTTAACACAACAGAATCTATTACTTAATCAACACAAAATTTTTAGAGAATCTTTCTTATTATGATAGAGAGAGTCCTTACCTTGATTTTAAGTGTTCGCATTACCAAAATCACTGTTTATTTCGACCATAAACGCCCCATTGTTGGGAGCCAATTGTAATAATTTTAAAATGTTAGGGCAGAATTTAAGATTAATATGAAAGTAACTTTTGTTCATTAAAAAATGCCACACGTTGAGCGACAATTTGTAACAATTCAAAAATTTGTTACAAAGTTACTTATTACTTTTTTATTTTAATATTAAATTGCTCGACTTAGGGCGCCAGGTTGCCTTAGCATACCAATTTAGAAAAAAGAATGAATTTAATTATTTATAAAATCTCTGGGGTCGCAGGCTCTTTTTACAGTGTACTTACAGTGGATTTTGGTTTTAAATGAGAACACTTTGGCTGAAATGTTACAAAGAAAACATTTATTAAATAAAAAACACAATTATTTCTATACAGTGACATAGACATATCCTGAAAACAAATATGAATATTATTTTCCTGGTTAAAAATTTTTTATCTGAATTTACTTCTTTAAATTTGAATCAAAAAGTTAAATTTTATGAATTTCATACTTTGCATTTTAATGTTGCAACAAAAGAATTTAAATCATTAAAAAATTAATGTTCTGTGTCTCTAAAGAAGACTTAAATATGTTTAAAGAAATTAATTATATTGCATTTATCCTAAACAAAAATATAAAAACAAGCATACATCTAGCAAAATCACACTCTATTCATAATATATATCTTTAACATGATAAATTGTTTATGATGTCTATACCACGACATCTACACATAATAAAAAAAAAATCCGTTGCGATGAATCCTGATGTCCTGTGATTCCAAAAAAGGCTTCAAACTGCAGTTCTTCCCGTGCTCAAAGCTCGTCTAGTCTCCATCCTTCTGATACACAATGATATAAAAATCCTTTATAAGGATTTAACAAACTGTTCATTTTTTAAATGGTTCTGCCTTGTCTAGAAAGTATTAAAACACCGGGATATGACATTTCCCTAAATTGTTCTAGAGAAAATAATTTCTATTGACTTACACGACAGTCTTATTTATTTCAAACGTTCTTTGTCCAATAGGATTAATGTGTAAAAGCAAGAATATAAGTTTTAAAATGTTTATACACTTAGTTTTATCACCAAACACATGTTCAAATTGTCACTTTCATCGGTCTACCAAATTTCTCATAAAAAATACGTCTCATATTAACATTACATTGTTCATTAAGATTTCATAACCTTTTAAAACACCTCCCACCATCTTAAACGTTCCTAATCAACTGTTCAACACATTACCAACTCAATCGCTTCCCTCAGACTTTTCTTAAAAAACACAACTTGTCACTCCAAACGCTGGATTTAGACTTTTTAGAAAACACATCTTGTCCCTTCAATCGCTGGACTTCGACTGATGTTGCCATGAGGCAATTTCTTACTTCCTTCCTTTTTAATTGGAAACCGGCTCTAACCTCCTCCATAATTTACTTCCGCTGTTCTACACAGTCCACACACCCCTTTCTCTCCACACATTTTATTAATTATTAATGATAAAAAAAGAACACTTGTACCCAATCACACAATACTAAAATTAAACATCTGTACATTTTAATTTATACCTACACTAAATATCGTAATTCATTATGTTGCCTTGAAAATCCATCTTACTTCCTTTTCATAATTTGACGAAAGCTACGCTTTATTCATTAGCTTCTCCCACTCTCGGTATTTTTAATCTCGCGCGTTTAACACCTATTACAAACTTGATTTTTCACATTGTCACAACATAGCTACTACTATTAAGATTGTTAGCAGATATCTACCTAAACAATTTTTGAAAATAAACACCTGTTATCTAAGGATAATATACTTCGTAATAACAATAAGTTACTCCCGTTAAGTAGATGACACTTTTATTGTAACCAATGAAAAATTATTTATTGTATTTTTTTTGGTATTTCAATAGAAAACTTGAAAAAATGCATGAATGTTATAAACAGCCAAATTCAGTTCACGCTTGAACAGTAATCAGGTGGGATTATAAATACAGTACTTAGATCACACATATTCCAGTAAAATCTATAGAAAACCCACAACAACAGATACCGCAATCCATGCTGATTCCCACCGTCCAGTCTCGCAGAACATAGGGGCGTACAATAGTTTTGTTTATAGACTACCATTCAAGGATACTAACTACCAAACTGAAATAGATACTATTAAACATATAGCTATAGTCAACGGTTATAACAGCCCTATGATGGACCGCATATTGCAATAAAGTAGATATATGGACACGCTCAAGGAATGTGAGACTTATAAAGCATACAAAAATAGCTTGGTATAATAAGATTTTTATAATTGTAGACTTGAACGTAACACAAGGCAGAGGATGGAGGTGGAGGTTAGAAATAAAGAAATTGTAAAGTCTGTTCTGCAAAAGTTGCCTCAATTTTTATACTACATACATAATTTTACATCTCCATCTTCACGTTCAAATCACAAGAGGAAATAAAAAGGTTGAGTAAAATGTATTTGGCACTTCTATTACTAGCGGATAGCACCCCATTACAGATTTTGTTCGAGTTCTAATTTTGTATATAGGTTAGTACTCCACGGCCAAGACTACCATTATAAAAATTGATCTATACATATATTAAATGACCATTTGAACTTCCACAATTTATGATACAGCAATATCACCCATCACCCATGTATTATTGGAAGATAATGGTAAGTGTTTTGAGCAAACACGAATGAAATTGGAAGTCTTCAGTAGACCCATGTCAATGACGGTGTTCCCAAATCGCCATATTAGAAAACGTAAAATGGTAATTGTTGTGTTTTAACTTGTGACTTCGTGTAATGTACATTTGTGTTGTGTTTGTAATTTCTTAATGTGAAAATGATCTCCACAGAGTGATTTTATGATGATGGAATAGAGTTCCGAAACCCATTAAGAGTAAGTACATAGATAATAGGTTCACGTAGATAGAATTATTCTTGATTGAATTACTTTTTTTTTAATGTTGGTTTTATATATTTATGACTTTTTCTTTGCATTAGAAAACTATAAATTGACAATGAATAACTTAATAAGAGTAAAATTTTGTGCCTAAATAAATACCAAAATTTTAACATTTGAGAATTGTTATATTTAAGAACAAATTTCTGATAATCAATACAGTATAATTTAAAATTTGAGTGAAAGTTAAACTTAAAATTTGTTAAGAGTTGTTGTGACAAATACACTGATATATAAATGTTATTTATTCTTTTCAAACTGAGGATTTTATCTTATACTTGGATTATAATTTTAAACGTTAATAAATCTTCTTAATTGTAAGTTGTCTATTTTATTTATGACTTCAGATATTTTAGAGTAAATAATTGAAAATAAAATTATTACATTGTAAACAGGTTTATATAGAGCATAGGTCAAAACTGGTAGTGGTATTTTAAATTATTTATGGATTGTAACAGTGTTTTGTTTTTTCTCCTTTTCACATAAAGTTTGAGTTTCACAAAGTTTAAACCTTTTCAACATAATTATTTATAATGTTCTAAAATTTTCATTTTTTTTTTTTTTTGTTTTTGAATTTATAGGAAGAGTTTAGGGATGTAACGAATCCAAATGTTTCTGAAGTGGGCGATTTGTTAGAAATAGACAAAATGGAAAGGATGGCAGATTTAATCAAAGGTGCTGACAAAAATTCACCATCAGGTCAAGAGTCTGGTGCTGGAGAAACTGCTCTTGATATTATGACTGCTGAGAATATGGAAGGTGAAAGCTCCTGGCTTTTAATAATTCAATGAACACTACACAATAGTATAAAAATACAGCATTTTACTCAATTTACACCCAAAACTCAATAAAATCAATCATTCAACAACAAAGTACCCACAGACTTGATAATTTTATTAATAATGCACCTTATTAATTAAAAGCCTTTTAGTGAACATGTCTGGTGTTAGAAATGTTGTCATCTTTTGGCTGATTTCATACCTTTCCCTTTTCCATTGCTTTTTCTTATTTGGACTGATCTATACACATGTGAAATATGGAATGATCATGTGTGGTCATGAAGGATCATGTTTTTCTTCAAGTCATGAGATACAAAGAGTTTTTACACTTTGCAATAAATTTGCATTCATGTTTTGTATTATTAATGTCTTAATAGATAGATATATTTCTCAACAAACATCATAGATAAAAAAAATCCAGTCTTCTTTTTATACTTTTTACTGATTGAGAAAGTAAACACTATTTACAAAATATTTCAGAACTTTAGTGTTTTCTGTGTGTGTGTGTGTGTGTGTGTGTGTGTGTGTGTGTGTGTGTGTGTGTGTGTGTGTGTGTGTGTGTGTATATATGTGTGTGTGTGTGTGTGTGTGTGTGTGTGTGTGTGTGTGTGTGTGTGTGTGTGTGTGTGTGTGTGTGTGTGTGTGTGTGTGTGTGTGTGTGTGTGTGTATGTGTATGTGTGTGTTTTTTTTCTATTTGTGCACTATTAGGTAATACCAAGGACCACTTTTCAAGGTAAGCCTGTGTCTCCTATTTTTACAAAATCTAAACTAATAGGTTATGTGTCCTATTAAACTCTAACTATATACTACATTTTGTGATGTTTTTATACATGATTTAACATCATTTTCAACCCTGACTTTAGTGGTATAAATATGTTTTTAATATCTCACCTACCTTCAGTTTGAAAAACTATAGGAAATGTACGAAATTTGTCTTTTTTTCAAATACTGCATACCATATTTAATGTTTTAATTGTGAGACCCATGCTGTGCACTAGAAATTGATTTTCAAATTCATATTGCATCATAAAACAACTTCAAAATGGCTTTAAACTATTTTTTAAATGAAAAACCAAAACAGTCATTATTAATAAATCAATTGGTACAATTTACTGAACTATTCAGTAGATGTTCAGATTGTGATCCTCCATTATTTTGGCAGTAGTAGATTGGTTTGTAAGAGAATTTTTGAATATTACTAACACATTATTTGGGGTTATTTTGTTACATTCTACTAATATTCTCATCTAAAGATCTTCAATATGTGAAATCATATTTTAACTATTACACTATTTAAAATACCGGTACTTCATTACAAATCAGAATTTTGAATATAGCTCAAGTGGTAAAAGTTCTTTCCTTGTATTAAATACACGTGGTTTCATACTTCTTGAAGGAAAGTGTTTACAACATATTATGGAAAATCATAACTGTTGTTTGTTATGAGTGATACCTATCAATTTATTAAAAACACTTAATAACAACAAACTTGAAAGCTTGATTATTTATAGTTTGTTGACTCTATGATTTGATCTCTTAAATATGATAAATTGTATCAACTTTTTAATGCTGATAAAATTTATTCTGTACATACATACACATACTTTCAAACATATGTGTCTTCATGTCCCTAAATCATAAATTCATAAACATAAGTACAAACATAAATTTATTAATTCTTATATAACAAGACATATATATAGCCTTATTTTGTGCAAATACATTCTTAAACACATAAGTACAAATATCTATTATTTGTTTATATATAGTACCATAATATATAGCCTGAATACAGCTATTTATTAAAATATAACTATAAACATCCAGACAATATAGGTAATAGTATATTGATATCTTATGTACTTATATAAATTACTTTTACATTTATGTTATCCTTAAATTATATGAATTATTGTACTCTTATATACATGTACCTTTGTATCATGAATTACAAATAATAGTTTGAATAACCTATATAACTAATCCATATTCACATACAAATTATAAAAGTACCTAAAAAATCCATTTCCATTAACTTTCAAAATAATCTGTTGTTAAATTAACAAATTTTTAATTTATAAAAATGTAAAATGAGAAACAAATGCATACGCAAATCATTTATTGTTTTTCTTTACTGTGAGGCCTACAGACATTTATTATAGGCATTTAGAATTCTGATATTAGTAAGCTATACAACATGAAGATCATACAAATTTGTACAAAGCCATTGTGTGAACAAATAGTGAATTTAGGGTCTGAGGCTATAAAGCCTCTTGTTACTGAGACCTAAATGGATTTTTTGTGACTACCCTACTAATTATGTTTTAGTCCCAGCCAAAATTTAAGCTTCCTAATATCTTAAAACGGTTCTGGGTGACATTGTCATTACCTCTGCAGCCGTGGGGAAAGAAATGCTAAGGTAAAGTAGCCATTTGTAGGTTTTGTAGGTTAGGGATTGACACTCACACAAAACCAGCCAGTGTTCGGCTGTCTCTTTATGTCTGTGGCAGAAGTGGCACGAATCCACTTCTGCCTTTACCATATGTTTCAGATGGTAATTCACTGGACAGTGTCCGGACAGTAGCCCAATAATCAGCCTAAGCTCCCTTCTACTGAATCCAGTAATTTTTTACCTTTATTTTAGTGTAAACTATAAACTTTTTGGCTTGTCTTAGACCATGGTAGGTGAACCAATACTTGATCTTTTGATCTTGTTCCCAGGTTTCATGATATTATGAAGATATGTTTTAGGCATCCCAAAGAATGGTTGGGCCCAACAAAATCAGCCCCTGTGCCGTCTTTGGCAAGGCGATGCGCTTCTTCATTTCCTGGTATTACTTCATGTCCTGGTATCCAGAGTAAGGAGACTGTTTTTTGTTGCCAGTTGATTAATTACTTGTAGACATTCCCAGACCAATTTCGAGTCAAAAGTGTATGAACTTAGAGCTTTAAGAGTTGCCTGATTGTGTGACTTGATATAGATCTCTGCACATTTGAGACCTTTTACGATATTCTCCCTAACGCAGAGCTCTATTGGGTGTATCTCAGCTTGAGATATGGAAGGAATTTTACCTAGGGATTTACTAAGGTTAAAATTTGGGCCTTTTATCCCCACTCCCCCCTACCTTTCATTCTGAATCCATCAGTGTATCATTGGAGGGATTGCTCCTTTAGTTTTAGTCCACCTTCCTTCCAAACATGTCGTTCAGGGAAAAAGGTTTTGAAATTCTTTTCAAAATTTGTCGTCTTAATCATTTAGTCTGAAATTGTTGTGGTAACTGGGTGGTATCCTGTTTTAGCAGGTTTCCCAGTTTACCTATTGTGATGTTAGTCTTCCACTGCCTGAGATCAGCACTGTATGCACACCTTTTCACCTGTATGTTCAATAGCAGCAAATCCAGAGCCGCTTCCATGGCAGCGGTCGGAGATGTATTTATAACATCTGTAATACGTTAAGCAAGCCTGCCTTTGAAGCTTTTTTGTGGATTTTTGTTCCGCTTTTGGCCACCATATAGCTAAAGCATTAGTAACCATGGGTCTAATTATAGCTAGATATGCCCAGTAGGCCATCTGTGGTTCCACACCATCTATCGTCAAAGGCTGAAGAGTAAACTTCCTCCTTCTTGTAAAAGGAATAATGGTTGTCTTATTAGGGCGAATACTAAGGACCCTCTTTTTGACACCACCTCCAGACTAATGGAAGAGCACTCTGCATGAGATCAGACACTGTCTGACCACACTTACCTCTAACGATAATTACCAGATCGTCAGCATATGCTATTACTTTAAAGCCGCTAGACTCCAGCAACACAAGTCATCATCATCATACACAAGAGAGGAGACAGTGCCCTTCTCATTGGGACAGTGTAATGATTGAATTTTACATTATAAAAATATTCACTGAATATTCATTTCTACATTTTAAAATCTACAATCAAGATCTACATTTTCATTTCAAATAAACTACTTAATTAAATATTGTCTTTTCGTAGGAATTTTTATTTTATGCTTCTAGTTTTCAGCTTAAGGAAGTTAGTACCAAACTTTGTATTAGGATAAAAATTTGCTGTAAAAGTTTTTCAGAAATTAAATATCTAGTAAAACTATACAATATAACTAAATAATATTAGTTTTTAGAGCATAAACAAATACTGAACATGATAAATATAAGTTTTATGTAAAATTTTACAGATAGTTCAGAACTTATTAATGATTTGGCTTCAAGAATTCGTACTGTACCATCATCTACCATGGACTTATGCAGAGAAGCAGTACTTCAGAAAGAAAAGTTTATATATGATTGTTTATCTAAAATCAATGACATCAGCCAGAGTAATTTTGAGAGTATACGGAATGAACTGAAAGAAACCTTAACCTCTTATAATAATGAAGGTCAGTCAGTGCATGTAATTATGGTTTTTTTACACTTTTCTGCTAATGTTTAATTAAAACAAAATAGTAAATTTGTCATTTTGTTATTGTTATCTTTCCCAAAACGATAAAGTTCATCAACTACATACTGGTATGTATCATTGAACATTAAGCTAAAAGATTTTGAGACTAGTAAATTTCCAACAATCAATTAAAATAATCCAATAATTTTAATTAATCCAGCAATAAACGATAATTTATAATAGTTCAAGATTACAAATCCTATCATTCTCTAAATTAGCTAAGGAAATTGTAGAGAAAATTAAATATAAGTTTAGGATCACAAATATATGGTAAAACTAAGTTTCATCAAAAAAACAGATTAACAAAATAACATGATATAATTTCTCCCCCTGGTATTTTTCATTCAAAAATGGTAGTTACAAATTCTAAGGATGTCCAGAAATCATGTGCTATGATGAGAAAAATTCAAAAAAAATAGAGCAGAAAAAGTCAAATTTGGACTCACGAGACCTTAAAAGGTTGTTGATATTGGTATCAATTGTTTGATCCATCACATAACTTTTGTTATACTATGTATATGTATATGGGAAAGAAGATAAACTGTGTAAAAAGATTGCACAAAACACAATAAAAACTAAAACTAATTGCCACCAAAATGTCATTTCAATAGTTGTCAATCAAAAAGTTAAAACAAACTATTGTTAACATCTTAAAAAAAAAAAGTATATAATTTAAATGAGAGCCTAATTTACTTAACTTCTGTCATAAACATGCCCTCAGTGAAAATCACATTTGATTAAAATTAGCTTTTAATGATGGTGGTCAAAGTTCATTTTTGCTTTTTTCTAATTACCCCTGAACAGTAATATTTTGTTACTTGTAATCACTTTTTAGTTACACATAGGTTTACAACTCGACTGTGCAAAAAAGGATTCTTCAATTTTACTTGTACACTACATCTTAATAGCTTGGATTAAACTTTTTGTCTACTGTCACAGAGTTCTGGAACATTCTGTGTGATGGTTAGGTTTTTTTTTGTTGATTTTGGTAGGGAATAGCTATTTTTATTTTTATCTAGTTTGCTGAAGGTAAAGTTGAAATAACTAGTTCAAAGTTTAGATACAGACTAACAGATAGTGGGTGAGTGCTTATTTGAGACGGATTGTGTATATTGTGTAATTGAAAAGTATTTTAAGTATTTTTGTTTGTAACAAGGTGAATTGTTACAGCTGGACACTTACGTCCATTCCTTATGGGAGACTTCCTATGACTGACTAGTGACTAACAAGTAACATGTTAATCCTCTCCAACTTCAAACTTTTTCTCAGAATTGTCCTGTTTATAACTATATTTGTAACATCGTATGATCATTCCTATTTCCTTATTTGGACATCGTATGATTATTAACACACCTCCCTCCTTGCTTCTAGAATGTTCTTAGTTTATATATGATGGACTAAATTGTTTATTTAAGTTCACTTTTTATTTATTTATTTCTTAATTATTATTACACATTTTTATTTAAATATAATATTTCTTGTTATTACACTTTAACTCATTTATTATTTATTTATTATTGATTGGTTGGAAGATGTCTCATGCTTACAATCGTACTTCTGAACGATACATACACTCTGCGCTATGCATATCCATTGGTCTTGTTTTTGAGAGGAAAATAGTACGGTAGGGGGAGTCCTTGCCTTATCGAATACCCATTGGCGAAGCGCCTTACTCCCAAAGATAGGCCACTTTGAATAAAGTAAGGGGGGAAACACTGGTGATGAATGGTCATCACAAGTTGTATCGTGAGGAGATCCATAAACTGATGAAGTGTAAAGTTTATTTATAATGCAAAAAACAAAACAACAATGCTGTAAGGCTCGTAGAAAGTTAAAAAAAGGAATCATATTAAATCAATGTGAGGGATGGGCATACTTGCACTTCTCTAAATGGATGTCTTTAAATAATTTCTTTGTTAAATTAAAGAGTAATCTAATAATAAATACAGATACACATAACTTTAATACCTGACATCAGATTGACTACTGCTTAGGCAATATAGACTTGATAAGTATAGACAATTTTCTTCTTGGGCAGTTGTTATATTTAATAATAAATTCTCAAAAAAATATAAAGAATATGGAAGATCAGAAGGAGAAATCATTTACAAATTCTGACGTCTAATTCCTTTTACTCTATTGGGGGATTACCTCAGCCACATGTAGGAATCTGAATATCATGTGTGGATGCCATTTCGGGTAGTTGGTCAATTCAGTAATGATCTTTCCTTGTTTAATAGTATTTTATGTAATTCTATTGTTTGTCATTAAAGCTTTAAAATTACAATAAGGTTTAATCATTTTGTGTTAAAATGAGATTTAAGTCAAATTAAATATATCAAGACACTATTGAGAAACTATATTAACTATAAAAAGAATGGTATCACTCTTTCTAACTTCTGTAATAGGCCTAATATGGTACATGGATCAAGTAATTTTGGAGTCATATTGTAGAGGCACAGCCTCACTGGTGTTAGGATGCCAATTATAAATATAATTTGATACAGAATCTTCTTTATAAACTTTTCAATTTTCCTTGTTTCAGGTAATCACCTGACAAAAAAGTTGGACATATTAGAAGCACAACAACGTGAAGTACTCTGTAGCTTAGTGTCAGATATAACTCACTTAATTGAGGAAAAACGTAAACTAGTAGACAAAAACAAAAGACTATCAATCACTCAAGACAAATATCACAATGAATTACAATACAAGATTGATTTGCTTGTATATGAAAATGAAACTGCTGCTAAAAATTTTACAGAAACAGTAGAAATGTTTGAAAAAGAAAAAGCTAAGATGGAAGCAGATTTTAATGCCTCGGTAAATATAATGATAACATATTAATTCATGGACTGTTAAAATTTATTTCAATGCCAGAAGTCGTATTTGTTTAACACATTGCAGTAAAAACTTTAATAACAAACCATAAAAACTACATAACAGTATATTTCAAAAATATGCTTCCCCACTTTGAGTAAGAATTATAAGAGAAAAACACTCACACATTAAATACATTCATATGGTAGGATCGTCATTTATTTTAAGATTGAGCTATTGTTATTTTTGGATAAAAACTGGCTCCATTCACTTGAAGACTCATTAATATTAATGGTTATAAAAGTCTAAACATATTTCCTTCGTAAGTTGACCTCATCTTCTAGCCTCGGTTGTTGTGACACATTTATTTGGTAATACTAACTTACTCCACTCACTTTCTGACTTTAGCCTTTAGGCGCGAATATTTTGTTTCTGTCTGTATTATGTTTTAGCATCGGCTGCAAAGTTTTTCACATTTATAAAAACCAACCTTACATAATTTTTTGCTGTCCCCAGCATATGGCCCAGCTTTTTTAGATAAAAGAGGTAAGCATACTGTTTCACTTATTTTCCCAATACAGCCAATATATTATTAAAGTGAACAAATTTTAATTTATTAATTACACATAAAATATATAAGAATTAATTGATTACATCTGGAAATGTAAGTTGGCCAACTGTAAAAGGAAAATTAGTTTTGATTATATATTTTAACAAAGGTAAATATTTATTTATTTTGATTATATATTTGATTAAGTATATTGACGTCAATATTTTAAATTTTGAAAATTAACCCCTTTGGGGTCATAAAGCCGAAAGGTGCATGCGTATCCCATCCATGTTTATTTTATTTTGCATTTTGTACATATTTAAAAAATATATATGTCTAGTTCAACAAACATTCAACATTATACCACAAAAGCAGTTCAAGTTTATTTCTCACTAGATTAAATTCACAGCTTAAATTGTTCATTAGTTTTCTCTTTGTAATTTTACATATCTTAAAGGAAGTCCTCAGATTTTTTGCATAAACTTGAAATTTACTGCCGGAACTTAGTTTTTTATTACAGCATGCTCGGACCAGCTGTATAGCTGCACAAATACATGTACCAATTAAAGAAAGAACAGACATTTCTAGACAGGTTTAAACATTTCTGTTGCAGGTTTATGAGCAACATATTCTTCTGTAATTAAGTTTTAAAAGACAAAATGCTATATATATATATATATATATATATATATATTCAAATAAATAACTAAATGACTTTACTTCATTAGAGATAAAAAAAGAAGCTTTTCTTTTTTTAAAAGATTGTTTGAATTTAAGCTGGTACAATTTACAGACAATTCAATATTAGTTGTAATTAAATTTAATGATTCATTAATTATTGATGATTTGATTTTATAATTACTAAAATAAAGCTTTGTTTTATTCTTTCAAAAGATTATATAAATTTATACTCTAAAAGAATTTACAGACAACTTAAGGTTTAATTATGATTGAAAACAGATTTCAAAATTTTACATTTATAAAATAGAAATAAATATTTTTCTTAAGATGGTTAACTTAATACGGTTTAAACTGAAAATTTTCTGAGTTACCTGGTTTTGGTAGAATGGAACTTTTGTGATGGTCAGATGTGATTGATGGTAATAACTAGGCACTTCATTGAACTTAACATGTTAACGTATTCAATTTAAAAAAAGATTTTGCACGCCTTTATAAGAAAGATTTCGAATCATTTTTGAATAGTGTTTTAAGAACTTTTTATAAAATTTGAAAAAGTGGTTACGTGCATTGAGAACGAACTAACATTTTTGTCGTTATCTCTAGACTGACTACCTAAATGCTATCGCTTGAGGCTAAGTTCACCGTGGAATCACGTGAGGCTGTTTTCAGAGTTTATACGCCAGGGGCCAGCACGTGACTGACGGGCTATTACTATAGAATCTGAACTTTTTAAAAAAAATTTAATCTGTAATGAATTTAAGAAGGACGTTACAATATAAATATATACAAGTTGTGATAAAAAATATGGTGAATAATTTTATTATGAACAAAGTAATAAGCTTAAACAAATTTGAATTAATCTCCTTCAAAGTACACTCCTTGGCCAGCAACAGGGCTGAATCCAGGGGTGGGATAACCGGGTTATCACCCTGGGTGGCAGATTTTTGGGGGTGGCAAATTCAACGGTAATTCCCATATTATACACATACATCGAATGAATAGTTCGTATATGTATACCCATAAAAACATTTTCATCTCCTTGGTTTTTCTTTAAAAATTTAGTCCTCTTCTTACTTTCGACGGATCAACACGTAAGTTTGTATTCCATTTTAATATTTATTTTAAGTAATTTTACGAGATTTGTATTTTACCATTTATTAAGTTTTTAAATTATAAACTCTGTATGTTACAATTATAAACTGTGTATAAGCCAAATATTTCACAGTGAGCCTTACTGATGAGTCCATATACTGTGCACCCTTAGACGAAACACTATTTATAAGGTTATTTATTTATAATATAATTTTTTTCAGGTTTACAAATTCTTTACTTCCCATTATTATTATTTCATCTCCACTTGGAGAAATAAATATTTTAAAAAATCTGGTGGGCATTTTGTTTATTAGAAATTCAACACAAAATATTTATGTCTTAATTTTATTAATAGACCAAATATTAATTTCTTATATTTTGTATTTTTATTTGTAATTTATTATTATTTTATTCTCTATGTCTTTGTTTATATTTTGTGTTTGAAGCCATACAAAAAGAAATTCAGTTTGACATAATAAATTATAGTATTTTAATATAATCAATGTGAGTGAATGTGACAAGTAAAATTTCGTGTATCAAAATTAACACACAATAAGGTCAAAACTAAAATAACAAAAGTGCCAGCATCAACCTGCGAAATAATTCAAGCCCAAACATGGAAAACAAAGCATTTGGTTCACATCAAACAACTGCCATAGCAACAGCAGTACTTCTCAATGTAAAAGTACTGAACACGGGTTCACTACCCCTCCCCCTACGTTGTTTGTTATTGTGGCAGGCTACTGGCACCATTGACTACTGACTCTGGTTTCCCCAGCTTGTTGTACTTTTAGTCATAGTCTGTTAGCGAGTTTCTATAAATTTGATGGGCCGTTGGCAATTGTGAATATTCGAATTTTGTTTAAGTTTATACGCATTTTCTTTCTTTGCAGTTTTTAAATAAGTTTAGCTCCGTTGTTGTATAGTGTAGTGTAGTGTAGTTCCCGTGTGTGCTAGTTTATCATCGGTTTTAGCTGACTATAAATTTTTCCATATAACTGTTTAGTGTTATTTCGAAAATACAGTGAAACTTCCAAATAACGGAACTGCTCGGACCGCGTAAAATGTCCACTATTGAGAACTGTCCGCTATTAGGAGAGATGTGTAGTGGATGTACTGTATTTATATTGTTACTTTTTCTCACTGAGAAGTCACAGTTAGCAGTTAATCTGATGTGTAATTAAGCAAAAATTCATACTGTATAATATGGGTATTATACAGTATGAATTTTTGTTTAAATTTTTTTAAACAGTTACAATATTTGTTTCACTATGGTCAATAATAAAAGTGAAATAAATATTGTAATTGTTTCATAAGGGCCTACTGTACAGTATTATACAATATACTGTATACTTTTTACACAACAAGAATAATGGTTTTAATCTCACAAAAATGCACAATAAAACACAAACTATTAAATTAAATAACAGTCATTAATTATTAATCATTTACACTACAGAGCTGAATAAATAAATAGGAAAATGCAAATTTAAATACTGAAATAATCAAACTATGTACAGTACCTAAAATAATAAAATGAGTCAAACAAATTTTTACTACCGTATACAGCAATACATTATTCAATAGATTTTGTGAAAAAATCTTTTATTTTTGTTTGCCTAGTACGATCTTTAGTTATAGTCTTTTCAACATGTTGTAGTAGGAGTTCAAAAATTAAACGTATTCCTTCTGTATCCTGTTTTTTAAGAAATAATTTTTAAGTTGTATCACCTCCTTTGTAACTTCCTTACTTGTTAGATTTGTAGTTTCGGCCACTGGAACATCATCATCGTCTTCATCAATTGTTTCATTCTCAACAGAAGGTTCCGGGTTAAAATCTGCAACAAGAGTCCTGATGTCGGTTGACTGGTCTTCGGTATAAAGTGCATCGTCAATCAATTAGTATTCTTCAACGGATCCTCCACATTGTTGAATTAAATTATCCAGCTCATTAACTTCAGTATCACTATTGCTTTCACTAGTATTCTCACTATTGTTATCGCTATTGACAAACCCCTATTTAATGAAACAGTTTTTAACCGTATTGGATTTGACCTCTTTTAAAGCCGAGCATATCCAAAAAACTGCATCTAAAACAACAATATTTTTGCACAGTTCATCAGCCGACATAATGTCCTCCATTTTTGATAAAATGTGTCTGAGAACTCTTTGTCTGTAATAAACTTTAAAACAGTTTATGATTCCTTGATCTAGAGGCAGGGGCGGCTCCAGGATTTATTTTTTGGGTAGGCACAGTTTAGGGGTGTCATGACTATGGCGAGGGACCTGGGTAAATACCCCCTAGGATAAGGGGGGACTGCTTATTGAAGATAAAAGCATACACCACACTGTTAATTTTAATACTATGGAGCCAGGTCAACTATGAAAAATAAAAATATTTTTGTTATTTTATGATATGTAATATATTTTATTGCCTATAAGTGTCACAAAAGTAGTTGTTGAGATTAATATTTAAATCAAAGTAAACCATACAGCTTGTTAATACACCTTAAATCGGTAATATGTACATTTAGGACAGTTCAAATATACAGTTTATTTCATGACAAACTGCAATCTTCTTCCCTTCTGGGAAACGAATTCTTCAATGACAGGATCAGGGTGGCTGAGAAGTTCATAACTTGCTTCTTTTTCAATGGATAATACTGCCAAACTATTTAGTCTCTTCCCCGTCATTGTAGCCCTCAAGTTTGATTTCATCCTGCACATTGTAGAGAATATCCTTTCACAGTCGCTGTAGAGACGGGCATTGTCATTAAAAATGTCATAATATGTTGTAACTCTTCAAATGATGGGAAACCGGCTAAATCTTTCAACACATCCATACTACTTTTAGAATCGCTACACATTGGTTTACCTAAGCCACACTGAACTTTTAGGGTAGAAGTAAAGTCACTATCCTTGCCGTGACGTTCTGCAAAATGACACTAAACTTCTGAATTTAAGAAATCTTTTGACTTCGGGTCACAAGCTGAGATACAAACCATTTGGATGTCATTATCGATAAACCTTTGTCCATTCACATAATATGTTATTGAGAACATTAAAATACCCTACTTTCAATTTCGTCTGGTGATCAATTTCACTCTCTGAGTCAGATCTTCCCTTGCCAGTAGTTTCCATGACGAAATAATCATCAAGGTTTGCCGTTGACTTCTGTTTCCGGCGGCCAGTGTCTCTTTTGTCATCAATCTCACAGTTTTTGAATATTTGTACTGTTTCTTGGACAAATTCTTTATTCATTTTTCATTCGTTCTTAACTGACCTAATTGATCTATTGTTGCTCTTACAAGCTTAAGACATTTGCCTACATCTACGGTCGAGGACTGAAGTTGTTTTGATAGGATATTAACAATCTTTAATTAAGATACCCTCTAGGCATACTAGAGTGAAAACCAAGTCAAAAGATTTTAATTATTGCATTAAAAGGCCTCTAGCCTCAGCAGCTTCTCTTGGCTTTGAACTTTGCGTACATTTTCCCAAAGCATTTATTACAGAGGCAAATTGGTTCTTAAAGAAGTGTACCCCTTTATACTTTGCTACCCATCTAGTATCGCCGTGTTGAGGTACTGTGATGACTTTTCTCCCAGTTTTAGTCTCCTTGAAAAAGATGAACAGTTCATGGCGAAGCGTAGAGCAAGATTGGAAAGCATAAATTGCTTCTAAAAGACCTATAAATTCTCCAACTATTTGTACATTCTTAGCTACGTCAACTAAGACCAAGTTCAGTCTATGTGCATGGCAATGCACATACGAGCAAGGATTATTAGCCATTTCTCTAATTAATGATTGCAACCCATTAAATCTTCCCAACATAACAGACACCATCATATGACTGGCTAACACAATTTTCAATTTTTAGACCAATTGATTCCAAAAAATGGTTTATTTTGATAGCTAGAGATTCTGCTTTGAGTTCTTGCAATTCAACAAACCCAAGAAACTTTTTTTTTTTATTTTAGACTGATGAATGTAACGGCAACATATACTCATTTGCTCCTTGCACCCTTCATCTCGAGCTTCATCAACTATAAGGCTGTATATATTGATTGTTTTTATTTCATTAACTATACCACGAGTGACTAAGTTTGAAGCTGCATCTAAAATTTTATTTTGAATATCTTTAGATGTATACTTGGCATTTACAGGCATGTTGTTGAGATTGGTATTAAACTGGTCGTTTTCTAAACAAAGTAAATTCACCAATTCTTGAAAATTTCCACGATTACTACCTATTGGGTATAGCTCCTTTACATCATCTGAGTCATCACTATCACCTAAATTGTCATTTCGATCTTCGTTATAAAATTAATGCCGGCAGAAGAAACAAAATATGGCGTCATTTCCACCCGAGTATTCTATCCAAGAATATTTATCATACCAGTTACTTTGGAAAGACCATTGTTTTCCTCCTATATTTCGTCTAGGAAAATTTAGCTTAGGTTGTTTTGGTCCATCATTAGCATTTACGCTAAGATCAAGATCAAGTGGTCATTTCAGCTTTTTATGAATACTAATACTAGTGTTTTCTAAGTTAGAGTTATCAACACTAAAACTACTGGAAGACTCACCATTATCACAAGTATTTGATTGTTCATTGTTCGGCTTTGAAGAAGTCTTTTTAAACTTCACTAAAACCTTTCCTTTTTTTTTTTTTTTTTAAGTTAAGTTAATTTCTGAAAAGAATGAAGTTATTTTATCTATATATTTTAATGAATTTAAAATTGCTCGTCTTATGGGCGCCAGGTAGCTTTCGCTTACCAATTTAGAAAAATGAATTTACTTATTTAAATCTCAGGGCGTAATTTCTTTTTAAAGGGTACTTACAGTGATTACCTGGTGAAATGAATTATCCTTATTTTTCTGAAAACTTGACAATAATTTATTAGCAGGATATTTATACATTGACATTTATAATCACAAAGAAATCATTTAGATCAACTATAATTAACATCCTAGTTGAATTTATAATTAATCGCCTTTGAAGAAGGTCTATTTTTAAATCTTGAATTTATATTTACATTTCAACTAAAAAACAATTTATGAAACAAAAATAGATTAAAATATCAATTTTCTAACATTGAATTTACTTTATTTTTAAGAAAAAAGAAATATGTCAGTAGACATTTATTGTTTGTTCATGTAAAAAATATAATTACTTAAATATTAAATTACAAAAATTAAAACATGAAACATATTAAATTTTATATTATACATAGATTAAATTCCTTGTGTTAAATAACACGTTTTACCAGTCCGTTGTCGCAAAACACATTACGCAGTAGTGGTCCATGAAGCATGGTATTTGATGATAGTTCTTCCATTCTGTCCGTGAAAAACGAGGTCCATCGAAACCATTTCAATCACACTTCGAAAATGTTTATATTAAGAATGTCTATTAACTTATTAGTCCATTTTTACACTTTGTGAATCTTCATCATTCGACCCTATTTGATATTACGCGCGTGATTGTCTATTGTCTTTTTTCGCAATACGCTATTCGTAATAAACACTTCTAACACTCTGTTCTAATTCAAAATTAGTACCGTTTGCCACATTCGTCTAGATTGTTCAAATTATTTGTTATTGCTAACCAATTGAGATTACACTTCCAACTCACACGATTGTTTCTTTCAGACTCCTGACAAAGACTGAAAATTATATACTTTACATTTTAAACGACTTTCTCCCTCAAACTCTAGATTTAGACTACATTGTTCAAAATAGCTACTCACACACATGTCTTTCTACTCCAGACACCAGACTAATACTTTTATAACACACCTTGTTCCTGCAACTTCCCAACTAAGACTGCATGCCTCATGGTGAAAATCTAATATCCTGTTTTCCTACAGGGTTCACAGTCGTTGCTCCAAGGACAGTCCTTCAATTCCCGCTGACGCTCGTGATAAATGTCTCGTACACATTAACACTGTTCAAAAATTCTCTCTTGACAACAAGTCTTTTGTCTATATTTTTTAACACACACTATCTATTTAGTTTATTTATTAGTTATAACTAATATTTTATACATTGTTATTTATTTTAGTTTGGAAATCTAGTTAATTTAATTTCCTTTATTTTAAATTATTATACAAGTCATGTTTCCGACTTATTTACCCCCTCCCAAATTGATTCTAACGATTCCCCGCTACGTTAATTATTCAAATTAAATTAACCCTTTTTAGGTATTACAATTGTTCGGCTTTGAAGAAGCCTTTTTAAACTTCACTAAGAACTTTTCCATGACACATAACTTAATTAGCACTAATTTATAGAAAAACAAAACATAACCATTAACCAAGCCGATAAGCGTATCTTTACGTAACAACCGTAACAGTAGTTTTAGGTTATGAAAATTTCGTCTGCTTACGCTGTCACTGACGGCTGTTTTCCCGCCAGGCTTCTATCTGACTGCTGCCAGACTGCGACTGCACTACGAGCAGTGTTGCCACCCTATTTCTATTGCTGCTCGAGTCAACCTCAGCTCGACCGACTCTCTCTCGCTATTTAAGCATTCTCACGCATTCTGGTGGATTTCTACAAAACTACTAATGTTGTTGTTGACTGCTACTTCGCTCTAGCAGCGTAAATAACAACTTTTTCAATTCCGTCGAAATATTAAAACGACTGCCAAACGTAGAAAATTTATTTTCTGATATTGTGCATCGTGCCATTGTTCTGTTTATAAACTTCCGTATATAAACTACCTACCAATACTGTGAGCTGTACTAAATCAGTGTTCAAGGTAGTATGAATATGATAATTACAATTATAACCAATAACTAGTATTAGATATCACCGAACAAAATAACAATTAAAGATAACTAACTAAAGAGTGCTCAAGGTCAGAGCAGAGCGCTACAGCTGGGCGCAGGCTAGCTAAGCATAAAACCCCGCAGTGGCATGTCACCGGCCGGCGTAAATTGGGTGAAAAACCAAATAAGTTGGGTAGGCCTGGGCCTACCCGGCCTACTGCTGGAGCCGCCACTGTCTAGAGGTTGGCAACAGGAAGTGGTATTCGGGGGAAGGAACACTAATTTTGCGTTAGTTAATTTTATGTCAGGGTGCGATGTCGCCTTATCTAGAAATAAAATAACATTTCTATTCTGCCGTTCCATTTTACGATCAAACACCGTTAGCCATTCAGTCATTATATCCCTTGTCATCCATGCTCATTTGTTTGAGTACCATTCTATACTCAAGATATCCAAATCAATTCCTTTAAAACATCTAGGCTTTGCAGCTTTTCCTATGATTAATGGTTTTTCAAAATCTCCTACTAATTTGTACAAAGCATTACAGTAAGTCTTTCCTTTGTAATTTTACCCCCGTACATTTTTCACCTTTTAAACTCATTGTTTTACTAAGTAAAGCACAAAAAAATAGTCCGGTCTCATCACAATTGAAAATGTTTTTTTCTCCGTAACCCTCGAACATCACTGATAATTTTTTTTCCATTCTTGAACTACAGTTCCATCCACTGATCCCGCTTCCCCACACACATTTCTGAATGTAACACTGTGCCTAGAACGGAATTTGTCAAGCCATCCAAACGATGCTTTAAAATCACTAACTCCTAATTCTTGAGCTATCTCTAAAGCTTTTTCCCTAATTAATGGACCAGAGATTGGAATGTTATTGGATCGAGCTCTGCTAAACCATTCGTATGTTAAATTGTCTATGGTATAACAATTTAGTTGTTATATTTAATTTTTTAAAGTTAATATAATTTAATCTTGCCACACGTTGTGCGACCAAATATAACATAAGCAACTTCTGCTTTGCTATTTATTTTTAAATTACCTTTAATTATTTAAGCCACACGTTGTCATGCCAAATATAACAATGAAGTTGCTATATAATTCTTCTTTTTAATTAATATTTAATTTATTCTAAAAGTCACACGTTGGTGAGCCAAATATAACATTTAAGATGTTATCAATTATTTTATTACTGCTCTACTTCTACTAAAGGGACTTTCTATAATTATTGTACTCATAGACAAACAACGGTTATTTGGGTAAAACAAACTCTTTCTTTTAATTTTTTAAAAGAATAAAATTACTACATCAATAAACATATACATGAAATTAATACTTACTTATCTAAAGAAACCATTTACTCTTCATCCATTCCTTAAGATTAATTTATTTATCATAGACAATTTTAAAATTACAAAATTTACTTTATTTTAACTCTTGTTAAAATCTTCAAATTATCAGTTCCTTTTAATTTATTATATTTCTTTACAAATTTTATTTAATACGTTAATTTATTATTAACATTGATCATCTTTTTTATTAATCTCGGCTAGCTCAGTTTTTTACAATTAATTTAAAAACAACAAAATCTCTTTATCTCGGGTCTTGGGTTTTTTGAATGGCTCAATTGAAAGTGAAATCAATTCTAAGTGAATTTAATAATTAACAATTTGTTTTGTACTTATCAATTTTGCTGGTCCTTCTGGTCGGTCGGTTAGCACCATACACTACACATGACTTTAATTTACCTTTTTATTAAACAAAAAAAAAAAAAAACACCACACTGCTTAAACACTTTCTTCGTTGATAATTTACGCTGTCTCTCCTTCCCTGATGTCGTTCCAAAATAGGTCTCACCTTCCCTGTAGTCGTTCCAAAATCGGTCTTTTCTACGATGACTTGTCTCCTTTACCTCTGGTGAATTTAAACTCCTCTTCCTGATCTGTCTTTTTATTAAGAAACTCTACAAACTCCAAATCTAACTTCCTATTCTAATTTAAAACTTCCTTTACTTCGATTCTACTTTAATTTAAACTTATCAAAAACTTTTCAATATAAAGAGACTTCTAGTCTCTTATTTCGCTGTTAAAAACCAATTCTTTTGTACACAGCGCAGACTAGCTGTGTACGCGTCCTTACGTCTTGGCGACCCTGGTAAGACTCTTTTGTGAAAACTATTTTCTAATACTCCTTCTCTAAAACACTGGTTTTCGCGTCCTGTTCGCTGATTTGTGGATTTTTACCAACTTTCTCTACATACTAACTTTCGCGATTCCTACTGGTTGTTTTGGAATTTTGCCGTTGTGTTTTTTAAGTTTGAAACGTCTCTGATTGGCCGACCTACTTTCTACTTGCGTTTTTCTAAAATACCGTTATGATGCTGCTTTCCCTTGATTTCTCTTTTTTTTTAGTAAAAACTCTGCTACCCCAAGAATTCCGTTATTGTACACGTGTTGGCTTCAAGGTTCTTGAAATCCTAGTGCTATTGTAACCTAGCACGTACAATTTTTATTGCAGGAGGCATCTGCCGTTTCTCTTCATTTGTTTAACATGGTTCTATATTTATTATTTTATTCAAGTTATATTTTAATTAATTTATTTTTAGATTTCATGATTGATGTTTTTTATTTAGTTTAATTTAATTGGGATCATGATATCGTTACAGTGGCAAGGCCTTCTGTTTTCGGAAACGCTCGTTTACTTAATAAATTTTTGTTTTCCGACACCGATTTTAGAATTGCCTCTTTATTTTTCAAAATGTCACTAACTTGAGTCTTTCCAACTTGAAATATTGCCGCTAAATCACTCACACCTTGTTTTTCTTTTTCATATTTACGCACAACTTTAACTTTTTTTGCTTAAAGTTAAACGCTTTCGTTTCAGAGACATCACAATACACACTGTTCTCACGGTAACTTTATTCAAACTGAATTGAAAAGGTTTTAACCACTACTGTTATTAAATGACAAAAAGAAAAGAAACCTAGTCCAGAAAGTCAACTTCCTGGTAAACAGGAAGTCAACTTCCTGCTAAATAATGAACAAACATTGCAATGAATGTTTCGAGACATCTACAATTTCTTAGAAAAGGGCAACATTTTATACTCCCCTGTCCTTCGGAAGTTTTGACTAACTTATTGACTACCAATTTGGTGTCCATGTCCGTTTTTGGGAATGTCCGTTATTTAGAAACACTACAAAGGCCATAAAAGCATGAGCTCGGTCGGGGATTATAAAAATGTCTGTTATTAAGAAGTGTCTGCTAATTGGAAGGGAAGTTTCACTGTATCTATTTGTGCAACTTCAATCACGGATGGTAGAAAACGTTTCTCTGGTAACCAGTAAAGGAAAAAGAGAGTAGAGAAAGAAATTGAAGCAAAATAACTTAAATTTTTTCTGGATAAATTTTTAAAGCCATTAGACTATGACGACAAGAATGCTCAACCTAACGAGCGTACAGCTGCTGCTGCTCCTTATGAATCTGACAACTGTCACCTAGACCTAGTCCTGCCATCAACATCCACATCTGCTGCTGCCCCCCTCTGAATCCAACAACAGTCACCTAGGCCTACCATCAGCATCTATGTCTGCTACCGAAGACACCACTACTACTACTGTCACAGGTAACACTGATGTTATCGATTATGATCCAGCAAAGTGGCCCATCAAAATCAATGATTTCGTTACAACAACTTTGGTAAAAATCCCCCCCCAACCAAAATTATCTGTTGCAGAGGTCAGTTATGCCCCAAAGACATTTCAAATCATAGATTTACAACTAACAACTACATGTTCATTGTTTGGTGTCCAAGTCACTTTATATAATACAATGAGTAATAAATTATTTTATTTTTATTACCTTTATTATATAGTACCGTCGTGTGACTTTGTATTTGTCTTTGACTTTTTCGCTAATTTTGCCTTCCTATGCCTTTCCATATAGCGAAAAAATGTAACACTATACAGACTAGAGTAGACAAAAAGAAATATGATTACAATGAAATAATGCCCTCCGTCCTAAAAAATGCACTCCAAAAACATAACATCATTATCACACACTGAACTAATAATAGCGTACAAAAAATACTGCGTAAAAAACAGGAGATACCAACAGAGAAGAAGTCAGGCATCTATAAAATAGCGTGTGACGACTGCGATTGTTTTTACATCGGACAGACAGGCAGATCGTTCATGGAGAGATACAAAGAACACTTGCCCAATAATAATAGCCTGTACACTAATAGATCAAGTTTCGCTCAACACATAATCGACAACAAATACTCGTATACAAATTTTGAATCTAACCTGACACCACTCCACATCAGTAGAAAAGGACCAATGATGAATGCCATTGAAGAATATGAAATATACAAAGCATTTAAACAATCGCCAAACGACATTCTCAATGAAAAGTTATCTTTCTAAAGTGGTGGTCAACTGTTCACTCAAGTGTTTCATTTGAGTGAACAGTTGACCACCACGTTAGAAAGATGTGGCTATATTATCTAAACTTTATTTTATATTATTTTCTACTTGTACTGCAGTACCAAACATTTTATGTTTATTTATTTTTGTGAAATGTGTATCAGTGTGTTGTGTTAACGTGTTGTTTCATCTGATGATGGTATATGTTATACCGAAACAGCTGTAATGAAATATTAACAAATAAATAATAAACACAAGATTGCTAAGACGTAAGTAATTTAGTAACGAACATAATCTTTTGATTAATTAAGTATGTAAGATGTTATATATGTATTTTCATTTTACAGGTATTATTTGATTTATATGTACTCTGATGTTATATTGTGTTATTTTAATAATAAAATGTACATTTCAGAATAAAAAAGATTCTGTACTTTATTCAAAATTCTACTCAGTACACTTTTTCAAAAGAACTTGCAACCTCAGAGATAATCTACAATCTTTTCAACAGTAATCATTTTATAATTAAATTTTTTTTTTTGTAATAAAATATTTAAATGGCGGCCAACTTTACCAAATAATTTAAATAGAATTGTTTCAAATATAGCACCAAGTTTGAATGAAATCCATTTTTTTAATGTTACAAATTTGAAAATTAAGGTTTTAGTTAATATTTATAAGTCCTGTTATGTTTGGTCACAGAAAACAAATCTGTGAAGATGCAAGCAATAACCTATTTTATTATCAAAAAAGAATTGGTATTAAAAATAATTAAATATTGTATTAGCTATTTTGAAATTTACTCGCAATATCTAATATACATAAACAAACTCAACCAACATAGTAAAAAGACTACATAGGCCTACTAATTTTAAGAAAATTGTACCATTTAATGTCACAGATATAAAATTATTATATATATATATATATATATATATATACACTTGTATAGTCTTCTGTAATAATTCAAATATATGCAGAAAGGTGAACTTGAAGAGTTCTTAAGTTTATGTTACTTAAATAAAAAAATTAATTTAGGAGTTTATTATTTTTAAAAATATTGCTCAGCTATAAGGGCGCCAGACTTTCGTCAAATTTAAACAGAAAAAAAATGAATTTAATGAATTTTATCTCAGGGTCGCAAATTCTTGTTATATGTGTACTTCTACAGTGAATTTCTGGTTGGAAATGAACACACTTGAGCTGAAATTTTAACATAAAAATTTATTAAGCATATTTATGATTAGTTTTAACATAAATCAAAAACAAAATATAAACATACATCAATTACACACAAATTATGATAAATATATGTAATTATTAACGTCTTGTTAATTTATGAATTTTACTATCTTTGAAAAAGATAGATCATTTCTTCAGTTCTAAAATTTAACTTTAATTTGAAAATTATATTATTGAAAATTAAAACTTGCAAGTATTTAGTCCATTAACTGAATTTAAGAATTTAGATGTAACTACTTTACTTTTTCTTTTTTAGTATAAAAAATAAAAGAAGATAAAAATTAACTTAGTCCTTCATCTAAATGATATCTGGACTCATAGATTTTTTATGAAATAAATGAAATTTGCATATATTACTTACAAAGAAAGATACATATAACATATTATAAAGAGTTTATATAAGACAATAAAACCTGTGATACATGTTTATTCACCAGACTGTCGAAACTCATTGTCCGTTTTGTAACATCATTGCTGATATCGTAGTTGTAGCAGATGGGTACAGTTGAAATACGTCTGTATTCTTCAAAGATGTCGAAGTCGTAATATCTAAAGTTCATATCACCAACTAGTGAATCTAACTGTCCATTGTCCAAAATTCGAAACCACGTGCATGAGATTGTACAACAAAGTTCGACTAAACACGTTTTCTCGCTTTTTGCGTTAAGAGTTTATTTATTGAAAACACTACCGTTCACTTTACATCGTCCACCTTGGTTATTTCTACGAGTTTTTCTCATTTTAGAAAAGTTTAACTACATTCTAACGAACAACCCAAAACAGGTCTATTATCTACAAGTTCCTCTCTAAGACTGATCTTACCACGTTTCTCCTCCCAAAACTAGACTAGCTTAATTCTTTGTCTCTCGCTTTTGCGAACCTGTTCATCCCCCCTAAAACAGTGTCTATAGTCAAACATACCCCCCTTGGTTTTTCCAATTCAAATTACACAGCAAAAATGTAACAAACACATTATTAACAATTCATTTTAAAATTATACAGTATTAATTATATTGTTGATTTGAAAATCTATTTTTTATGTTAGAATTTACTTTATTTAATACGAAATATTATTTAACCTGGTTACTCCTTCCCTTGCAACCGCGTTATTCAAAAATTTAATCAAACCATAATTTTTACATTATCACACCTCTTTGGTTGTATGGCCACTGTGAGTGCCCTCTCGATCACCTAAAGCAGTTAGGCTGCAATTTTGACCGCCAGTTGTCAACAACTCTGAATTGTTTTGTTGACGTATACCTGAAGTCAAGACATTTATAAATTTAAGGTTTAAAGAAGACACACGAGTCTTTAAGTAAACTTTTTATATTACATGAATGAAAATTGGTATACAAAAACGGAAAACATGTTGAACTTTTATATTGAAAAACTAAACATATATATATAAAGTTTTTGCAGAGTTTTTTAAGGTCTAACTAGAATATTAAGTGCATGTTTATAAAACAGGAATAAAAATTTAAATACGAAAACAAAAAAGATGTTATACTTTTATATTGGAAAAACTAAACCTATAGATAAAGTGTTTGCTCAGTTTTTTAGGGTCTAACTAAAATATTAAGTGGATGTTTATATTACAGGAATGAAAATTGAAATACAAATACGGAAAAGATATTGAACTTGTTTTAAGTTTTTAGACCTTGAGTGTGTAAAACAAAACAAAAATATATAAATATTTAAAACTATTAACACTTAATAAAACAAAGATTTTAACTTGAACAACTATTAAAATATTTAAAATAAAATTGACTAGCTACTTCAAGGAATGACAGAAATACCTCATCGTACACAAAAAGTGAAAACAGAGGTTATGTTGTAGCTCCTTTGTAGCCAAAAATAGCGTGATAAAAGAACTACATTGAAAAACAAGGAAAAGCATAACAGCATTTACTTTTTTAATACAAGAGTTTGTCTGCATATTTCAGCACTGTGCAAAGAAAAGAGTGTAGTTTCAACACAGAATGGTTTACTTGGCCACTCGCAGTGGCCATGCGAGCTGAGAGGAACCAAACTGCAAAAAATTATCCAAGCTGGCAGAATAATGGTCGCGGCGACTAACAATGGCCATACGAATCCAGAGGAACTTTAATAAAGACCCAAATTGAGTGCAAAGAGTTAACTTAGTGTAAATTAATTTCTTAAATGCCAAATTTATTTGTCAGTATATTTGGAAATCCAATATTTAAATATTTTAAATAAAGCCATTCAGTTATACTTGCTAAATAACTGTATATGAGTTGCATATGAGGTTTTAAAACAGTATAGTAATCATAAAACAAATTCTACCTATTTATTAACTGTAAAGTATTTTGTTCTTATAGTCTATCTATTATTGTTGTTGTCTGTCTATTATCATGGTACATGGTGGCAACAAAATTGAAAATAGGAATTCAAAATAATATAATCTCACAAGTGAAGCTCGGTACTTTTGTATGATGACAATTACTAAAATTTTTAATGCTGACTTTAAGAAAATATTATATTTGTTTTAAATAAAAGTTTAAAAAAGCTCTTTTATAATTTTTTTCAAAAATGTCAATAGTGTTACGACATATTGATCACATTAGCAAACAATAAAAGTTTACGAATTGTGTGATGTTTCACGTTTTTGAATCTCAAATTTGTGTTACTATTTGATTCATTATATGAAGTAAGGATGTACAACGTAAGAGACTTGTAATCTTCAAGAGCGATGTTTAAAAAAAGAGCTATTCATAATAAAAGAGTTTTAACCTGAACTAAAATAAAATCAGTGATTGTGTCCTGGTGAAGACGCCTACATTAAAACTTTTATAACCTACAGTATATGAAAAACCGTAAATTTGTAAAACTGACTTTAAATTAATAACTCAAAGAATGTCAGATAGATATTTCAATTTCATTATAAAAAATAAATAAACATTATATTCAGAAAATATCATATCTATGTCATTGGACAGCTTTTGTGTGGTCCCTGTATTTGGACAATCAGATGGATTGTGAAGAATTAGGATTAATAAAAAATTGACTATTTGATTAAATTAGGGATCCATTTTTTAAACTTATAAATTTTGAAAACAATTGAAAAGACTTCGAACATTTCATTTTCGGAATTTATGTCATAGTATGGTACACATGGTTGTTAGATAAGTATGATTATTGTATCAGGAGCTCATCCAATTGGAATCATGTTTTTCATTTATGTCATATTATAAATAACTATCAATCAGTGTATGTATGCATTTTCAGGAAAAAGAAAAATACTAAAAAGTATTAAATGTGTGTCTTTATAAAACTAAGGTTTGTCTTGTGATTCTAAAGTACATTTTCCTAGAAACCATGATCACAAAATTTTATTAAATGTCTATGCTACAAATCATAGAATGGCGCCCAAATATCTTAATGTAAGTCACAATAATAAATTCAGTAAGATATAGGTAAATTTCTCTTTTTCAGATTATGGTTTTCATAAATAATTGCAATTGTTGAATCAACTTCTAAGTTTAATAAAATGTAGTTTCTTTACAAGAATGTGTTTATTATTTAAGAGTCATTAATGTTACCACCATTTTACTTTATATGTATAAATGCATCCTCTTTATATATATATATATATATATATATATATATATATATATATATATATATAATTGTCATATTCTAGTTTTTAAATATGACAAGTGAAAATTTGGTTATTTGAGACCAATAGTTTCCTATATCATTAGAGATATGAAATCCACTTATGCAAAATAAACAAAAAACAATTGTGGTAGACACATACTCAGCAATAAATCTCTATACAATCTTGTGAAAATCTGATTAAAAGTAAATAAATTAGTGTACACTTTGAAACATATAAAAATCGATGGAGTTGAATTTATAAAAAATTGCTTACTAATTAAAGTTGGGCGCCATTTGAAATTTAATAATTACAAAAATAAATTTAAATTTAAATTTAAAAATAAAAATGTGAATGCTAATATCCCTAGGGCCGTGAGTTCTTTTGAAACAGTGTACTGAATGGAATATTGGAGAGAAAGAATAGAAGTCCTTTTTATTCTGAAATGCATATCATGTTATTTATTTATAAAAAACAAACATAATACTGTAAGAATACATGTAAAATATCAAGTTCCTGTAAAATATTTTATGTCAATACATCCTACACTGTTATTCTATTATATTCAAAAATTAATATAAAGAAAGAATATTAAGTTTTATTGAATTTATTTTTCAGTTGCAACTATGAATAAAAAAATAAAATGAATTTTATTTTGCCTCTTATAAAAAAAAAAAAGAATTATTATAAAAGTATATTCTTTACAGAAAACAAATGAATCTCAAATAGCTAGTCTCTTAAAAAAGACATTTACATATTAATTTTATTTTAAAAGATAAGATATTGCGCCTTATTAATTAAAAAATATCAAGTAACAAATTCAAATTTATAATACTGAAAAATTTATAAATTATTACAAATACATATTTTATTTTACATAGTAAAAGTTTATACACGTTTTCTTTTTTAAAGAAACTTTTCATCTGAAGTCACTCGTTATTATTTTCTAGAAATTAGCAGACCAAACTATTTTGGCAGTGAGACGAAAGTTAACTACTTCAGATTTAACACTTAATGGACAAGAAAAAAAAATTACTGCATTAGAAACATTGAGCAAAACATTAGAGCATACCATAAAAATTAAAGAAAACCATTTAGAGAAAGAGCTAAGAAAATATAAAGAAAATATGTCAAAGAAACAAGATCAAACTCAGCAGATTGAAGAAATGTAAGTTCTATTGTATGGTAATATTTAGATAATAATATTAATTTAATTTTTTTACATAGTATAATTGTGTATAAGAAATAGTAACCATTTCTAAGAAGAATATATGTTTTCTATTATATTTAGTTTTGTAGTATATCAAGCGTTATTTTTTGTTTTGCCAATTACTCCAAACCGTAACATTTTTTACAATTTTGGTACCGTACTACAACGAAAAAACTCAAAGTCTTGTTTTTGAGTCAGACTGTACGTTTCCCCTAGTTTCTTTAATAAACGCACAAGTCTCAAACCCTGGAATTTTTTATCCAGGATTCGTTCCCGAGAGATAGAGAACGAATTAATCAACCCACTAGAAGTTTTGGCTTCTTTTTCTTATCTAGCCTGGATTGATTAACCCCTTTAACAGTTTAAGTTTCCCTAAACCGTTGGTACCCCCCTATTTATTCAATTACTTCCAGTACTAAATTTACTTTACTATCCTCAGGGAAAGCACGACTTTAAGTTTACTTTACTAATCCCCAAGGAGTGTGTTCTGAAGAATATCTCTGTCACACAATATATTTTATCTCGATTCCCTTTAATTTCTAATTTAATACAAATGGTGTGGATTATCTAAATTAAACAACACAAGATTGTTAATATTATTAAGAAAGAAATAATTTATTCAATCTGCTTTTAAGTAAATCAAAATTAAACTTTTCAAATATTTAAAACAATTATACTATTAATCAAATAAAATTTATGACTCTTTATCAAAATATAATATTACATAAAAAAATAAAAAAATTTTACATTACACTATACAATTTTATAAATTACTTTAACTAGATGCAGATTGGCAGTTTACACTTGAGGAAAGTTATATTTCAAGAATTAATTTTTAGCACTTCCTCTATTCATTTCCTGAACGCAAATTACCCAGTTTGACAATTTAGTTAGTCGTTCAGGTCTAATTTATCTAATTTACTATTATATTAAAAGAAAAATGTCCACAATTTTATTTATCAAATTACAAAGTATTATTAAACATGTTAAATCTATATCCCAGGAAAATCAGTTGAATTTACTTTAATTTCGGCCAATTTTGCCTTGCAAACAAAAAGGGATACCTTGGCTGAAGATTGATGATCCTGATTCCTGGATAGGGAAGATGTTGTTGTCCTAGTGACCGTTGGTTGTAGAAAATGATTTACAGATCCATGGAGTTAATGCGAGGTTCTGGCAACGTGTTGATCTGGCTAACACTGGATGTAACTTTTTACCACTTTTTTGAGACTCACAGTAAACTACTTAACTTGCCATTTCACCTATCACTTCCTATCATACTATTTTATTTTATCGAAATTAATTTTTACTCATTTTACAACTTTTGGAAAATTTGTGCACTATAACTTTAGGCACAGTAACACTTTAAACTGTTTTAATTAATTTTGAAGAACAGAGCGAGCTCGGGCATAGCCCCTGTGTAGTATTTAAAACTTGATTTTTTAGAAGAAAGCGACTCAGTCACCGGCAGCTATATTTATAGCCAAAAAATACGATATTCTCGTACCAATTTATTTCCCTCACAGGGATAATGTGATATTTCCTTTTTTCACCTTTTCCATGAAGTTTCTTGGTAATTTTCATATTCTATTATTATATTTATTTATTTGTGGTTGGTTAACTAAGGTCCGAGTCTTTAAATTCCTTTATTTTAATTAATTTCCGTTAATTAATCTTTTCTATATGGTAGTAGACTGGTTGATAACACTAACTCCGCCCCTTCCGACGTCACGAAGTCATGACGTTTCAGCTTCTACATCTTCCAACTTGTAACTAGACATTTGGCTATTGTTTTTCTTATTTTTTAATTTATTAGGTTAACTGATGACTTTTTCGTGTTTTAAACACCAGCATCTTGTAGATCTTGATTTGAGCTTTCGCGAGAAGTTCGCGTGGTGATTATCGGCCCGCCCGTTCACCTGCAATTCGTTACGTAATGTTTTGTGTGATTTGCGATTTTGAATTTTCACACCTTTCACTTCACAGTTCTGAAATTTCACTATTTTGTTTTTTATGCGTAACAATTCTCACAGCCGTGGCGCCGATATTCTGCTCCTGCTAGATTCCGAGTTTTTGACACCTGAATTCACACCTCTTCATTTGGGGGGGGGGGGGTTAATATATACTGATTACCCTGAGATTCACATATTTTGTTAGATACTCAAAACTAATCAGGTTTACCAAATCTTAACTTATTTACTTTATCCCTGCTCCCAAAAAAGTGTGAAAACTGTAACCTTTTATTTTTAATTATTTTTAAATTTTTTCTCTGTTTATTTGTAAACCTTTGTCTTAATAAACACTTCTTTACAACACTTTATTAAAATTTACTTTTCTTTATGTTTTATGCAATTTATTCTTTTTACCATTTCACCCAACTTTTTATTTATCACTTTTTTCAAAATTTTACCAAGAATATTTTATGCTTAGAATTTATTTTTATTCTGAAAAATATTAATTTTTTTTACTTTTGACCAATTTTGAAAATTTTCGGATTCTTTATTCAAATTTATTGCAGCGTGTGTTAATTATTATGAAACAACCGTAACGGATCTGTATTGCGTACAACTTGTACTACAATAACACATCCTATAACAGTATTATTTCATATTTTCAAAATTCATTAAATACAGATATTTTATTCAAAATCTACCGACATACGATCTTACTGTCATAACGAGTAGGCAAAAGTTGACTTGTCCTAGGGTACTAGGCTGAGGTGTGTAGAAAAATTCAATGAATGGTTCCAACAACTCAGTGACAACATGGGCCAGGTGTATGCGATACTCATATGTCTCCAAAATTATATTTAGAAGTGCTATGAAGTGGAGAGTGCACCTGGCTGTCAAGGTTAATCAGCTGCTGGCAGTCAAATGTAGTCTTTATGAGAGGGATTGTCAAAGTGCAACCGAGGAATTTGTGAATTTGTTATAAAGTTTTGCTACAAATTGGGGATAACAGAGATGGAGATCCAAGAAATGCGAGTGTAAGTGTACGGGATGGTAGCCATGAGTAGAAGGTCAGACATTACTATAAATGGTGGAGTAATTGGACATTAATAAGAACGCTTTGCACACAACCATCTGCGAAAATTAGAGTAAGTGAAGGACCTGTTCCAGGTTTGTGTTACACATGCTGATAGTCAACCTGAAAGCAAATCGGATGGAAATCAGTGAAGATTTTATTACTGTGTGTGACCAGGATGCATCATTTTTGAATTCTGTCATCACAGAAGAGAGACCTGGTACTAGCGATACGATCCATAATACAAACAACAATTAATGGAATGGCGTTCAAAGAAATCATGATGACACAAAGGTCCTATTCAAAAATCCAAAATCAAAGCCATGTGATTAGTCTCAGCCTGACAGTGGAAGTTGTCTCACAACAATGTGCCTGTGTACTGTACAATCCAAGCTGTGCCAATTATTAGTTCAGCATGACTCAACCTTCCACCTTAATTCTCCTGATCTTGTGCGTGCAGACTTTTTTCTATTTTGTCGCCTCGAGATGGTGTTAGGATTAAGTATTAATGTAACATATTAATGGAAATTATATTCATTGTATTATGTATTAAAATAAAGAAGAACACATATGAAAATTAGAATGAGAGCTGTTGCGACAGAATTCAAAAAGTGTTGAAATGTTTGCCTTGCATCATGTGAATGGTGCACATTTGAAAACATGTCGAGCATCCAAGATGATGGAGAACAACAAATTTTAAAATTTTCTAACCTATTACAATTATATCAACCCACAATATCATTAAAAAAAACAATGTAGATTAACTTGAAATTTAATTACATTCTTATTTTCCAGAAAAGCTCAACTGGAAAATGAACAAAGAGCAAAATTACAATTAGACGAGGATATGCAGTCACTTAAGTCTAGAATACTAGACCTGGAAGTTCAGCTTGAAGAAGAGATAGCCCAGAAGTAAGTTAATCTATGTTTATTTTAAGGGTGAAAATAAAACCAAAGTTAAAATAACTAAATGTTTGTAAACTATATACATATAGGCCTACACATTATTTACATACATGTAGAAATAAATACAGAGAGAAAAATAAAGGATTATCATAAGTTGCAATGAATGTTAAATAAATGTTAACCAAAACAATTTTACTAGATCAATTAAAACTAAGAGTTTGTTTTGTTTTACCAATATTATAAAATTTTAATTGTACATCACCTCTAGCAAGAAGTATATTGTCAACATTAGGCAATTTATTTTTATCAGAACCCAACTAGGGATATTGGTATAGCTGTGAAAACTGATACTGTTAATTAGAACTGTGAAATCAATTTTTTTTTCTATAATAAATGGACTTTCTAAAACACATTTTAACAGACTTTTTAATCCAATATACAACAGAACTGTAGTTAGATGTTATTTTCATTCTTATTATGTTATTTTCATATCTTTTGCACATCACATGATTATGATCCTAGCAGGATTAGAAATAACAATGCCACTAATTTATATAGCATTGCAATTAAATTCTATTAATTTTTCACAGAAGTAAATTAATACCGGTACTAGTTTTTGTATAGGTTATAAACTCGAACATCAGAAACAATTGAAAATTCCATGTCATAATTTTAGCATCACCACAATACTTATCTCATTTTGTAATTAGAAAGTAAAGGTACATTTAATTATTATTCTTTCCTAAATATATTTAAAAAAGTTGTATAAAACTATTTTTTATTGTAGGTTGTGTTATCATTTATATATATATATATATATATATATATATATATATATATATATATATATATATATATATATATAATATAGGCTTGTGTTTCCAAATATTACATATAAGTTGTATTTTCATTTTAACTTTTTTTATTATTAAAACCTCCATAATGGCAAAAAAAAATAGCTAGCTCTACTGTAACTGTGTAATAAATAATTGAATAAAAATCTGTTAGGAGGTATGTACTTACTAATGTACATATAAATTGTAATCTTTATCTTCCACATTCCATAAATATGTAAAAAAAAATAACTAGTATGCTATTCAATACATCCAATCAAATGTAAAATCTGACATTTCACTTTTCATAAGTAGTAGATTATACATTAAATGTGAAAGAGATAGGTCATGGATTTGCTACTGTAGAAATTAGAACTGGATGGTAGTAACTCAAGTGAAAACTAACAAAATATGATGTGGAAGGCAAATGAAAGAAAATAAAAATGGTTTTTACCAGCGGTCTAGCTGTGGTTGACCTTTGAAATCAAACTACTTATGAAAATGTAGCATTCCTGGGGATTTAACTGGTTAATATTGTAATATTTTACGTTTGTTGTTGTTGCTAATTGTAATTATTTTAAATGAAGTTGGGCGCCATTTTGTAACATTTATTACAAAAACAAAATAAAAATAATGAAAAAGAAATACTCTTGAAGAGAGCAAAAAAAATTTCTAATTGGGTCGTAAGTTCTTTAATATAGTGTACTCTGGAGAATTTCAAATAAAAATCAGAATCCAATTTTCTGAAATGTACATTTAATTATTAAAAATATATATATATATTATAGATTACACAAGTTAAATATTTCCTGAAAAAACATAAATCATCGCATTTTTTATAACATCATAAAATTATAATTCATCCATATTTTATTTTTGATTAATTTTGTGGTTGTAACTTAATTCAAAATAAAAATCTTTTATATATAAAAATGCAATATACTCAAAATTTATAATCCTTTTATATTATCAAATTTCTTTTATTAATTACTTATTTTTTAAACATCAAATCCAATAAAATCAACTCATGAATATTTTTTATTGAAAGTTTATAATCATTATTTTTTTAAAACACAATCTTCTCTTATTTGAGACCACGTGATATCTCTGCAAACATCCTATCCAAATTTCATTGGGAAACTACAAGTTCCAGTTATTTTTATGTTTAAATTTTTATGAAACATAATTTGAGCCTGTTATACCAAGCATGCTAAACACTGAAGCTAAATTCTGTATCATACTTAAAATTTTCATTTTATTCAAACTATTTATTTGTTCAAACTGCATGTCATCTTTTGAACTCATAATCATCACATCTATTAAAAAAGTATCTAATTTAAAACATTTGAACTTTCTAAAAAGTAATTTATTTAATTCTACGCTTTCATTTCCGAGATAATCACTTATTGTCTGATTTCTCCTTTATTCAAAAATAACTTATCAAAATCACATGATTTTTTCTTAAACACAACGTCTTGTTCACTCTACTGTTCACCTTCGTCTAATTTAATTCAACTTTTTCCTTGTCTCACCTTCACACGCAACACAAAGATGTCATATTTCTCATAGTTATATGCACTTCTACAGTGTTGTCATATTTTTCTCATATACATTTTCTTATTATTAACATATTTTTAACAAATCTCTCTGACCATTTAGTACTAATTACCTTTTTATTTATTTGTATTCATTACTTAACTGTATCTATTATTATTATTTTTATTTTATTAATTTTTTTATAGAGGTTTGGCAAAATGCATTACGCACTCGTCTCAAGGGGACTTATGTGTCGGACTCTCCGAATGGCCTACCGACTAAAACCTTCCTCTTTCCCAGGCATTATTCCACTCCGGTACCGCTCTCGCATTTCATCAGAGTGGTGCCTGCTTTTGTCCTGTTTAGGTCTCCTCTTCTGCTATTGTTATGGTTCTAGCCAACCTTCCTCCTTCTTACATCGCAATATAGCCTCGATATACTTTGATATTGCTTCCCATTTCTCTCTGGATGTTAACATCATCTGCATAATGGACTCGGTTGTTAAGTCTCCTACCTTGTTATTGATATCTCTCCTCTGTTGAGAAAAACGCTCACAATCAAAAAGCGTATGTTTCACATCATCTCTGGCATCTCTGCACCTTATGCAGCTAGCTGACGTAACCTTCCCCATCTTTTCCAGGTACGAGCGAAAGTATCCGTGACCTGTCAGAAATTGTGTGGTGAAAAAATTCACCTCCCCATGTCTTCGATTTATCCACTCTTTGACATTTTTTATAAGGGTCGCTGTCCACCGTCCCCGTGATTCCCTGTCCCAGCGGATCTGCCACATGGTCAAAGTGTTCTCCCTTGCTCTTGTGCGAGCCTCTTGCTTGCTCATCATTCTATTGAGCTCATAAATGGTCTTCCGCTCCTGCGCTAACAGATCTATTGGGATGAGACCAGCCACCACCAGGATTGCCGGCTTGGAGACTGTATGGTAAGCACTGGTGATTTTCAGCGCTCCAATTCTCTGTATCGAGGTCAGCCTACATCGGTATTTCTTAGTTCTGATGGCATCAGCCCATATTTCAGCCCCGTAGAGCATTATGGACTGTGCTGTCATCCATAGGAGTCGCCGTTTACTCTCCCTTGGGCCCCCAATATTGGCCATTAGCCTTCCCAAAAAGGAGGTCACCGCCGTTGCTTTTTCGCAGGTCGTCCGCAAATGTTCCCCAAAGCTCAATTTGTTATCAAGATAACTCATAGATATTTTGCCGATCTCTTGGCTCTAATAGTCTCTCTTTCAACTACCATAGGGACGAGAGTTGGAATCTGCCTTCTGGTCAGCAGGACAATTTCCGTTTTTGCAATGGCCAGTTGTAGGCCACGCTCCTCAATCCAAGTTTTAATATGGCGCATTACCTGATTCAATCGTAGCTGTGGTAACTCGACGTTCCTGGCTATTATCACAACCGCCACGTCATCAACATACCCCACCATGTTCACACCGTAGCCATCGATTCCTAAGATAATCTCTCATAACCGATACTAGGTAGTTAGGCACCGCAAAATCGCGTGTCAATGCTTCCAATATATATTGGTCCATCGGACAGAGTTAAACGCGTTTTTTACATCCAACGTCACAAGTAGAACTACTGGCCTTGCTGCGTGACAAGCCTTATCTGCCTCATGGACCGCATCTATCACATGTCGGATTGCACTTATTGTGGAGTGGTTTTGCCGAAAACCGTGCTGTCTACCTGAGAGGCCGCCCGCTTCTCTTATCGCTTGCTGTAGTCTTGTTTTTAATAACTTCTCCATAACTTTGCCCACTACATTCAGCATACACAAAGGTCTGTATGCTGCTGGAGAATCAGGATCACCCTTTCCTTTGTTTATCAATACTAATCGAGCTACCTTCCAAGGAGTAGGAAATATCCCCGCCTGTAGGCATGTATTAAACATTTTTAGAAGTAGGCACGGTTGTACACCAGCCACTATTTTCATTACTTCTGGCGGAACTCCGTCTGGGCCTGGAGCTTTCCCACTCTTCAGCGACCTTACTGCTCTAGACAGTTCCAGCTCACTAAACAAAGGAATCTCTTCATCCACACCTCGTACTTCGCTGTGATTCCTACTCGGATGCGCAGGGAAGAGAGTGTCCACAATTTTTTTGCTTGTAGCTAGGCTCATTGTATTATTAGCACTTGCGCCACTGAGCTTACGGGTCACTATCCCCATTCCCCAAGGATCTTCATTTAGATCGTCACACAGTGATCTCCAGCATCCTTCTTTACTTTTATTGATGGCCGTCAATAGCGCTTTCTTGGCTACCTTATGCTCGGATGTAAATATATACGCCTCCGATCTACTAAGGGGCTCGTTGTGCTCTTCTTCTTAATTTTAAGCATATCTGCCTCAGCTCGGCTATATCCTCGGACCACCAGTACGCCTGTTGCCTGTGTTTAAACTGTTTTTGCGGGGCATCGCTAGCTCGCAGGCCTGTCGGATAATACGGGTGACGTCTTCCACGATCTTTCCCGCATTTCCTGCGCTCTGCGGTTCAAGTGTACAATTTTTGTTATAATACGCTCCAAAGTTTATTGCTTCTATTAACAAATCGTGGTCTAGTTTACCCACATTCCATCTCGGTTGCGGCTTTTTCTTTGATGTGCAAATTTTTCTCTCTTTTTCCACACTGAAAGCAATGTAGTTGTGGTCACTACCAGTGTAATCCTTCACACTCCAACCTTCCATTCTTGATTCCAAACCTTCTGAGATGAGGGTCACGTACGGGATAGAATATCCGAATCCTGGTCGACAGTAGGTCAGTGTACTCCCTTCAATAACCACCGCCAATCCAACTCTAGCCTCCATTTCTAGAAGTAGTCTGACTCTGTTGTTCGTGTACGGCATTCCCTATTCACATGCTCTGGCGTTAAAGTCCCTCGCGACCACCAGATTACTACTGCGATGTTCGCCAAGAATATCCTCTATCTCGTCAAGTTTCTCTTGATACGCACGTATCCCTTCGTTAGTAGATAGGTAGCAGCTAACGATTATCATTTCCCTGCTCTTTATCCAGACATATCTGTTTCCAAGACCTTTTCTGTTCACCGGGACCGTTTGAGTATTTGTTACCCATATCGCGCTGTTCCCGTAGTATCAGCATACCAGTTCTGACTGTCTTTGTTCCGGTACTGCTCACTTATAATGGCGATGTGGGTTTCGTTTTCTAGCACCAGTTGCTCAATTAGTCCATCAGCAGCCCTGCTTCGATTCATATTTGCCTGCAGTATCTTTACCATTTTCTGCGTGTGTCCTTCGCCAATGCTAGCGCGTCCCGAAACACCTTACATGTTCCCGTACCTGGGATATGACCTGCTTCTACTGCTCCGTGCTCCGTGCACAAGACACAGTGCGGATCTTCTTTGCATTGTGCCGCCTTGTGGTCACTCTTACCACACCTCCAGCAAACACTGCTTCTGTCCGGGCCCTTACATTCTCTTTTCCTATGCCCATATTCTAGGCATCTGTAGCACCTTGTCACCTTTAGCCGATGTCTGAGTCTAGCTACCACCCATCCAATTTTTATTTTTCCTTTACTTGGAAGTTTTATACCTGCTGCCTCTTTGGTCTCGACTATGGCCACGCATTGTTCTCTTTTGTTTGGTAAAATCATGTGAACTTTGATATAGACATTCGATATTTCCCCCATAGTGCTTTTAATATCCTCCTCGACTTCCGCCTCACTCGTGTAGGCATCAAGATCTAGTACTTCGAGTTTAAGCCTAGGTGCAATGCATCGGACGTCTCCACCTTCCCCTATAGCTGATTTGATCGCGCTCTGCAAGCCTGCCTGATCCCGGCAGTTGCTTAACTCGATCAGCACATCCCCTTGCAATGTCTTGCGAACGCTATACGAATCTCGGCACCAGCATCCTCCGGTCGCACCTCTTTCCGTACCGCACTGAGTACCTCTGCATAGCACTTGCTCTGGGCTGGTCTTATAATCATTGCCTTCCTTCTAGGTCTTACCTCTTTGTTTTTGTTGTTTGCGTTAGTAGGCTGCCTAGTTCCCTGTCTTGGAGCAACTGGTATTTGTTTCGGTTGGTCTACTACTAGTTTCCTTCCTGGTCTCCGCTCCTTTCGAGCAACAGTGCTCCATTCCTGTTTATCCGTTCCTGCTTCTGCTCTATGTTGACCTTGCAACGTATCCCCTACTTCTGGGCTCGTTGTCGATGTTCGTGGACGCTTTCTTGATGGTTGAGTCTTGCACCCTACAGGACTACTGACCACTGTCAAGGGCGCCCTCTCAATTAGGCTTCGCACTGCATTCCTTCTCATCAATCGGCATGTATCTAGCACCTCTAACCCCTCCTCTATATGTACTAGTCCATTCTTTATGGCCATATTAACGTTTTTCTGCTTTCCTGCAGCTTGGCACATCAATCTGAGAGTTTCTCTTATGGATTGCAGCTGTATTTCTTCATTTTTAGCCATTTACCTACAGTGGTCATGCTTCTTGACATCCTATACTCAAGGACATGTTCCTCAGGGGCTTCAAAGATTATGATAGTATCGTCCGCGAATCCTATCACTTTAACTCCCTCTGATACCTGGGTTTCCAGTCATCGTATACGATCTTCCAGAAGAAAGGCCCTAAACGGGATCCTTGCGGTGCTCCCCTTGTCATCCTTCCTTCAATGACCCATCCTTCACCCTCGTATATTATCTTTCTCTGATAAAGGTAATCTTCTATAACCCTTCTCAGGTATAGTGGAACATTCTTTTCCTGCAGGGATTTCAGTATATCTTGCCATCTCAGGGAATTGAACGCATTTTTAATGTCAATGGTGATCATTGCACAAAAACATTTTCTTACGATACCCTTATCTCTTGCTTCCATTGCTATCCTTAAAGCCACTCTTATAGCGTCCACTGTTGACATCCCATATTGGAAACCAAATTGGTTCATTGAAAAGCCCCCAGTGGACTTCACGTGAGCCTCCAGCCGCCTAAGCACCAAACCCTCCAGAACTTTCCCCACCGTGTCTAGTAAACAAATTGGGCGGTAGGACGATGTCTTGTCCAAGGGCTTGTCTTCTTTACTTATCAGGATTAGCTTTTGTTTCTTCCAAGGGTCCGGAAATATACCGTTTTCAAGACAGTTGTTGAATAATTCCAGCATCTTGTCTCGATAATCCTCAATAATCCTCCTGAGCAGCTCGTTAGGGATCCCATCTGGTCCGGGTGATTTACCGTTTTTGAGGCGTCGACCTTCTATCCTCAGTTCCTTCAGTTGGAAATGTTCTTCGTTCTTGAGTTCCATCTTTGCAGGGCGCTTTACCGGATGGACTTGGCCTCTGGGGAATAGGTCATTGATTATTTGTTTAACCCAGACTTCGTCATTCAGTATCAGGTTCTTCTTATTTCTCTCCAGCTTCCTACATACCAGCTTGTAAGGGAACCCCCACAGGTCGTTCTCTACTTCTTCCAGGAGTTCACGCCTTTTGCTGATTTTTCTCTTCTTGATGGCCTTCTTAAAGATCTGTCTAGTCTCTCTGTATTTTCCTATCAGAACCTGATTCCCTTTAGATCTCGTCGCCAATCCCTTCGCCCTTAGGCACTCCTTCCTTAGGGTGGCAATTTCATCCGCCCACCAGTATTTAGTTCTGTGATTGGACGCATTCTTTCTTCGTTTAGGCATACACTTGTTACAAGCTTTTACCAGCTGATTTGTAACCCGCTTTACCTGATCCTCAATAGCCACTACTAAGCTACTTTTCTTAAAGAGATCGAGAATTTTCATCTCCTCTAGAGCTTCTCTATAAGCCACAGTCATCTCTGTTCCAGGCACCCTTCCTCTCTTTTGCTACGCAACACGGATTCGACATATGTCGCCACCACACTCCAATTGTGTCTCGTTTGTATCATCTTTTTCACTGCCGTATCAGGAGTGAACTGTCCAATGATTTCCTCTATGCCTTTTTTTGACGCTCAAATCGATCACAATGGAAAAAAGTATGGATCACGTCATCGCTCCTATCTGGTCGACAGTACCTACAGTTAGGTGAGGACACCTTCCCCATGTTATGGGTCATCCGGAGAAGATCCCTTGCCTTTATTAACAAGGACCAGTCGAGCTACCTTCCATCGGGATGCAAAAACCCCCGCCTTCAGGCAATCATTAAACATGTTTAAGAGGAGATAAGGGTGATTTCGTGCCACAACTCTCAACACCTCCGATGGTACTCCGTCTGGGCCAGGAGCCCTCCCACACTTAAGCGTCGTTACTGCTTCAACCAACTCAGTCTCTGCAAACAGTGGTATTTTCGTGCTATTGGATTGCGTTTTTCCAGGATTGAGCGCTCGAGGATGACTGGGAAATAAACCTACTTTCCTCCGTGTCTTGATTTCACTCACGGGCTGATTCACTCTACACCCGCCAAGCTTACGAGTCACCAGTTTGTATCCCTTACCCCAGGGATCTTGATCCACTTCGTCGCATAGTTTTTTCCAGCATTCTTGTTTGCTGGTCCGAATACTTAGAGTAAGAGCTTTCTTAGCTAGCTTATGTTCCATCGAGAGCGCAGCTGCCTCTGGACTATTACGCGCTCACTGCGCTTTAATCCTCAGCCGAAGACACTTTCTCCTTAGTTCTGCTATTTCGTCGGTCCACCAGTATGCTTGACGTCTGGGATTCCAAGAGGTCTTACGCGGCATGGCAAGATCACAAGCTTGCTTGATGTTGCGCGAGAATTCATCGACAGTTGCCTCTGCTTCTCCACCTTCTGATGTTGCTGGTGATGGCATTGACAATGCACATATGCCAAAGTTGACAGCCTCTATCAGTAGTCTCTCGTCCAACTTTTTCACATTCCACTTTGGCAGTGTCCGTTGCCTATTTAATTCAGGCTTTCTCCTGTCATAAATGCTGAAGGCTATGTAGTTATGGTCGCTGCCTGTGTAGTGATCTAAAACTCGCCAATCTGTTACCCCTGTCACTAGTGCTTCCGATGCAAAGGTTACATCTGGGATAGAATGTCCATATCCTGGTCTCGCATACGTTGGAGTGTTTCCCTTGTTAAGGACCGAAAGTTCTAATCTGGAAGCCATTTCGTTTAGCAGCCTTCCTCTGCTGCCTGTATGTGTCATGCCCCAGTCGACCGCTCTAGCATTAAAGTCACCGGCAACCACCACTCTGTCCATGAATCCGCTTATTGTGTCCTCTATTGCACTCAAACTCTCTCTGAAAGCCTCGATTCCTTCGTTTGGGGATAGATAACAACTGACAAAGTTAATCGGTCCGCTTTTAACACAAACATAGCCATTCCCGGCACCATGATCAGCTACTGGGACCCTAGTTGAGTCCAGTACCCAGACAGCAGCCCTGCCCGACAAATCCGAAAACCAAGAGTGGCTTTCCCGGTTACGATATTGTTCACTGATGATGGCAATGTGAGTATCCGTTTCGCACGCCAGCTGTTCTAAAATTCCATCAGCAGCTCTGCATCTATTTAGGTTGCCTTGCAAAATCTTCATAAACTTCTATTTTTTCTTTTCTTCGTTGCTAACGCATCTCGAAACACCCTGCACGTCCCAGTGCCTAGCACATGATCGACGGGAATGTTCCTATCTCCCAGCTCTGTGCAAAGAACACATTTTGACTTCCCCTGACACCCTTGGGCCTTGTGACCTTCCTGCCCACATTTCCAGCATGAGTTACTCTGGTCAACACCTTTGCATTCTTTTCTAGTATGTCCGTAGTGAAGACACCTGAAGCAGCGCATGACTTCCGTCCGACGTCTCACTCTGGCGTGGATCCACCCTATTTTCATTTTCTTCATTCCCAGTAGTCTGCATCCAGCAGTCTCTTCTGCGTCAACTATAGCCATGCATTGTTCCCTTGAGTTAGAGCCAAGTATCGTTACTTTAAAATCGGCAGTTGCGTCATCTCCTAGCTCACGTCTTACTGCATCAGAGACCTCTTCCTGGGATGTGCAAGAGTCCAGATCTAATATCTCAAGCCTTACTCGGGGGACCAAGCATTTCACATCACCTCCTTCACCTATATCGGATTTAATTGCAACTTGTAGGGCACTCTTGTCTTTGTAGCTATCTAGCTCCAGTAACAGCCCTCCTTCAGCCGTCCGCCTTATTCTGCGTACTTTAGTTCCTGTATCTTCAGGGCGTACATCCTTCCTTATTGGTCCAAGTATATCGGCATAGCTTTTACCAGCTGCTGGTTTGATTACCACTGCGCTTTTTCTGACAATAGGGCCCCTTTGTTTATGTGTCTTAGTGATAGGTGTTTTATCGCTTTTCCCTTGTACAATTTTGGATGCTAAAGGTGTGTTTTGTGTCTTATTTTTCTTTGCCTCCTTTCTGGTCACTGTCCTCCATGCCTCCTGTCCTGTCAATATTTCTCTCCCATCAATTTCCATAGCAGCATCGGCTGAGCCCTGACTATTTGAGGAGACTCTATGGCGCTTACGAGGTGGCAGTCCACGGATCTGTTGAGGGCTAATGACAATAGTCATTGCCGCTCTCGCTGTTAGACTGGCGATTGCGTTCTGTCTTGACAGTCTGCACGCTTCCAGCACCTCCATTCCTTCTTCTATTTTTATGATTCCATTTTTAACAGACATATTCACATTCTTCTGCTTGCCTACAGATTGTCGTATTTCTTTCAGGAGCGCACTGATGGCGTTAATTTGTTCCTCTTCATTTTTGTCAGCTTCTGTGATTTGCCGCTGAAGCCTCTCTACCTCGTTATCTTTAGAAGAGATGATCGTGTTTGTGATCTTTCCTTGCAGATCATCTATGTCCTTTCCTATATTATCATCTTCTGCCATGAAGACAGGTGAAGATGTATCTACACCTGTCTTCATGGCAGAAGATGATAATATCTTCACCTGTTCGAGCGTCTGTGGTCGGTGAAGTGCACGGTGGTGTCCTCTGAATTAAAGGTCTCCTCTCAAAATGACCCCCCTTCACTTCATTTGGTGTAGTAGCTGCGTCAAGGCCCAAGTGATCCGACCCTGTCGCTTTGCTGTCGATGGCTGACGATGTCCTGAGGCCTTGCTCACCTCCGACGAATGCCGGTACTGGGGATCCTACTCCCTTTCCACTTGTAATGTCTCGGGCCAAGTGAACAACCCCCTCTGACGAATCAGCGTGTGCTTGGTCGCCCCCAGAATCCTTGCGACCAGCGCCGGCCACCGGGGCTTTCACCCGATCGGAACCGGCGGTGAGATTCACCTTTGCAGGCTTACCCACCTGGGGTAATATCGTATTTAAGTCACACATCATGAAAATTTACATGAAAGATTTATATTGGAATCTGTACTCAGAAGTTCCACAGAGTATAACCAAACATATTTTTCTACACTGATCAACTCTCTATACATGGACGTCATGGATGATACAATTAACCAACTTTCTAATACAAAATGAACTTGGCTATGATGGAATATTCTCTTTGGCTGAAATGTAAAAGAACACTTGATTTGCTACAACATGGAAATCGTCATATTTTGAAATCAAGATGTTGCTAGAGAAAGCCCAGTTGGCTATTAGTAACCTGGTTATGACTGGAAAAATAACTAGTGGCATAATTAGGAACTTAAAGAATTTTGTTGTAATAAAAAAATTGAACCAATCCTATTCTGAATAACAAAAAAGTTTAGAAAATGTACATAACACATATATTTTAAAACTGAGCATCTTTTCTGTTGTAGGCCCTAATCTGGTTTATTATAATATAATTTATTAAACTAATAATTATTTATTTACCTGAAATAAACATATGATACTAACACAGTTTTTATTGCTATATTTTACTGAAATTTCCTAGTTTAAAAAGTAGGCCTACTTATAAAACCAATTTGTTAACAGCTTCATAAATTTGCTTGTAAAAATCCCCCACAATAATCCAATGATGAACACTTGTAGTGACAGAATAATTTGATTTTAGTTTATCTTCCTATATCCGTTATTGAGTAGTACATTATAGAAAATGTCTAGTTCGTTGGGAATTGTTTGTTTAAAACAAATTTTGGGTTGTAACAATTCATTATTTATATAGTTGTTTTCCTCTTTAATATTTCACAATATAAAGTTGGGCGCCATTTTGTAATGTTTATTACAAAAAATAAAAATATATTAAAAATTATTACAAAAAAAAAATGTACTCTTGAAGAGAGCATAAAGTTTCTCTGAAGTTGCAAGTTCTTTAAAACAGTGTACTTTGGAGAATCTCAAATAAAATAGAGAATCCTTCTTTCTGAAATGCACATTTTATTAATAAGTTTCATACAAATTCAAAGTATTAGCTGAAAAGACAAAATTATACATAACATCTTACACTTACACCCTATATTAAGCAAAATTATATTTCATTAAAACTTCATTTGATATTAATATTATGGTTGCAACCTAATTTCAAAGTGAAAACTCTCATATTCCAAAAATTTTTTTTTTTATATTACACAATGTCTTTTATTAAATATTTATTCTTTTTAAATTTAAAACATCTAATTCAACAAGTCAAACAATGAAAATCTTTTAATTATAAAATTCTTTAATAATTATGATCAAATAAAATATTTTTCCTTATTGGAAAAACATGTGATTATTCTGCAAACATGTTATTCAAATTTCAACAATCAATTACAAATTCTAATAATTTTTATATTTAAATTTCTATAAAAAATAGTTTAAGCATGTTATACCAAACATGCATTTATGCACAGAAGTTAAATTGTATATTTTACATAAAACTTTCAATTAATTAACGTAATTTCCTGGTTGAAACCACATGGCGTCGTTCTATAAAAAATCCCCTCTCTCTTCAAAAAATAACTTTTGCAGTTTTACATTTCACTTTTCTATCAGTCACAATTGTATATTTTGTCTTTAATTCAAAACACTTTTTAGTCAAATCACATAGTTTTTCTTAAAAACACAAATACTTTTCCTTTTTTATATATGTTTTTTTCCTGCATCCGCAGTACATTTAGTCTATTTGCATAATTTTTTACTACCACGTCTTTTTACTTTAATTTATTTCTCTCTTGTTTAAACTGACTCACATAATTACATAATAGTTCTTTAAATATAACTTTTAGTCCTTTATAAAAACACTTTCTTTCGACGATTCGACTTTGTTTCGGCAAACATATTTATTACTTCATGCGTGCTACCTCTCAGAAAGCCTAGATCCAACTGACTTGAATACTAACTTATTAATTCACATTATACTTTCATAAATTGAAACTCTTGTCTTTTTATAAAAATACTTTCTTTCTACTACAGTTCGACATTGTCTCGACAAACGTATTTATTACTTATACGTGTTACCTCTCATGAAGCCTAGATCCAACCGACACAAACTTGGTTGGCAACAGCATTCCCACTATTTTTCAAAATGTTAATGTGGCATATTTCTCATAACTAAAATTATACCTATTTTAAATAATAACATACCTATAATAAATTTCTCTGATCATTTTGTACTAATTACTTTCTTTATTTATTTTATTCATTTTATTCAAAAAACAAAATACATTTCTTGTTTGTTGCATTGAGTTAAACGTACTCTCCATTCAATCTAAGATCACCAAACTAAAAATCTACACTATTACAGGGTTAGAGTTTAAAACGACACATAGCCTATTATTTTTAGATTTTGTAGGGATAGGTGACACATCTTTACCTATCTACTGATTAAGAAAGTGAATAGTGTGTATGAAATATTTCAGAACTTTAGTGTTTTATAGTATTTTTCTATTTGCGCACCACTAGGAAATACCAAGGATCATTTTCCAAGGTAAATCTCCTATCCATACAAAATATAAAAAAAAAAGTTATATTAGATTAGAAATCTTACGAATTTCTTGTAAAAGTTTGAGTTTGTAATAGTGTTTTTTGCTTTTTCTTTTAAAAGTTTAAGTTATTTTATAATTAATCTTCATTTAAATATGAGATGAAAATTGCAGCTGTTTTTATGTGTGAAAAGGATATTTTAATTGAAGGTTTTGTGTATTTATATTTAATTAATGTATTCACTTGTTGCATGAAATTGTATAGTCATACACAACTAATAATTTAATATGAATATGAATACTAACATTTAACTACTAATATTTTTAAGAAGTTTTTTTAGATCAGTTGTTTATTTTTTGTCAATATTGTATACATATAAATGACAACAGAAATACATAAAGTAATGATTAGAAATATTTGAAAGAAATTTTTATATTTTGGTTGTTATTTTTCTTAATCTTGTACATATATGAAAAACAATACTATAAATATATTGTGTTTAATATGAATTTTAATTATGAATAAAGTCAGAAGTGTCCAAGAATTATTGATGAGGAAATATTTTTAAGTGAAAATTAAAGATCTGAAAAAGTTAATACGAAAAATGAGTTTAAGTATTATGTCTATAATTATAAACATTTCAAACAAAATAAAGAGAAAAATTGTCATATTTTTTGTATTACAAAGTTTTTTATAATTTATTTCATAATAGCCAATAGTATAATAGGGTCTATGAGTCTGTGTCAGTTTGTGAGGCTCAATAACTTTCGAACAAATTAGTTTTTTATTTTATTTTATTTTTTTAAATATCTTTGACAAGATTGTTAATCAGTAACAATGGCAAAGCAGTTACAAAATGGAGCCATTAATGCTAAAGTAGTTTCATAGTTTTTGGTCAATCTTAATACAAGTTGTAAGAACATTAGGATTTTTACCTTAGACATTTCTTTTATATAAAAATTCAGTGTATAAATAATACAGTAAATACTGTATAAAAACCAACTGGATGAAAACGAAACTGTTGGAATTTTTGGCAGTGATTTATTTCTAGGTCATGCATAAGTTAAATATAAAATTTGATACATTTTTAACCACCCACCTAACAATCTGTGTGGTAAATGCTTTTATTTAAAAGAAGTAAACTTGAACATTTTCGGCAAAATTACACCATTTTTAAAATAAAAAATTAGGGAATAATAGTGGTTTAAATCTCACCGGTAAATACTATTTTGAAGCATGATAAATTTTCAGCATTTAACCAGTACTTTATTTTGAATGGCCTTACATATTTCTTATGGAGCTTATAGCCTTTCCCCACACTCAAATTAAAATATATTATATATTTTCATATTTTCTTTGTATATTCATCATAAGAGCTACCTACATGCTAAATATAACAATTACTGATTCTAAAATTAAGTTCATTTATAATATATTTTTTAACTTGTATTTTTTCAAAATAATATTTTTTTATTATCAAAGACTTGTATTTCAGACGTATAGCTGAAAATCAAATTGAAAAAATATCAAGGGATTATTCAAAGCTGCAGGAAGTTTACGAGGAAAGCAAGAATCAATTGGATACATCGAAACTATCTGAACAATCGGTTAGTTCAGTGATTCATTCTTTAAAATGTTTATGTTTAGACTGGTCCAAAGTTTATTGCTAACATAAAAAAAAAAAAGTTTTTATGATAAATTTTAGATAATTTAAAAATAACAGCTTCTATTTGCATTCTCTATATCATTTCATTCTATAGAAAAAATTAAGTACCAGTAATAATAAGTTTTCTAATTTTTTTTTTTAATTACATGGCATTCATATCAATAAATTATAAAGGTAAATTAAAATTCAGGACCTCGATGATCATGTGAATACCAAATGTTAAGTAATAACTTACAAACTTTAGAATTTGGAAAAAGCAACTACGGTTGCCTTGATTGCTTTACTTACATTGACGTAATTATACCCACTAGATTAAAAATTCTTTTGGCATAACCTGTTCCAAGTTGTCATTACTTTGAACTATAAAAGGGAATCCCACCCCAGATTGACTGGAATTTATTGTTTCCAAAGGATTCACCTGGCAATAATGTCCCCAATTTCAGAATTTAATTTCAACTATTGATCAAGCTGGCAAAATATCCAATGTGTTTGCCATTAACTAGAGAAGAACAGTTTTCTATACCCAACTTTAGACTCTGAGAAACACCAGAATTTCCACATACTATGTATAAAAATTATCATACCAGACTTTGCTAACAGTAAACAAATAAGTCGAGCAACTCTGGAACTAGAGTTTATTTACTATTCAAATAAATCTGACCTGCGTCTAAGCCCAAGGTGAAGACAATAACATTACAATTCATCATGTTCAACCACTGTTCTTACTATTTGCAATATAAATGACAATACCTTTTATATTACAACTTTTAAATACTCCAAAATGTTTTAGAAGATTTAGTCATACTGCTCTGCCTAGACTAGACTTTTATGTCTCTGAGGTTGATGTAATTTTTACCAGTATGAGCAAATCAAAAATGAACTATTTGAACCCAGTTTGAAAAGGATTTAATTTATCACTGAAGGAGCACTATCGTTTTATTTATTTATTGTAGTGTTTTCTTCATAAAATATTTTATTTGAATAACATAATGCATAATACTAGAATAACTAAACAAGACAATATTGGATACTTATGACAACTATTACATCAACTTATTCCAATCCATGAAAGGTACTTTATTATAATGTACAATAAATATTTCCCACATGTCCAGACCTCATAATTTATTGTAAAACACTTTTGGCATTTGCTAGAAAATAACTATCTTTTTTTGCCAGTTATCTATTTAAAGAAATATTAGTTGTCTTAACAAAAAATGTTATTTATTTTTTTCTTGTGGATTGATTCCGAGACTTTTGTTGTCCAAAATTAGGTTATAGGGATCAGAACATTCCTTGAAAAATCAAGGTGATTGGTCAAGCTATATATATATATATATATATATATATATATATATATATATATATATATATATATATATTCTTTTTCAAACTTAAGACTAATAAAGTCTGACCCCGAGGTTTATAGAAAAAACCTTTTTGGGGTGATACACATGAAACTTAGAATCTATAAGACAAGAGCTAGAGATAAAGGTGGCGGCTGATCGGTTACATTATTGATGATTCACCGAACTTTGTTAAACTATGTTCATCTCTCAACATGGAAGAAACAACAAAAGACAAAGGCTACTTATTATTTATACAGGAAAAATAATTTTTTTTTATATATAAATAATATTAATTATGCCAAAATAGAAAATATATATCTTAGTTAACACAAAAAAAAAAACAAAAAAAAAAACTTACCCTAAACAATTAAGTATTCTTCAACCTAACAATAAAACAACACAAAAAATATTCCTTATAAGTCATATCTTATTCTAAACAGTCATAAAACATAGAAATATTATCATGAAACAGAAGATATGTTTTTAACACTCTTAAGAATTTACTTAACTTTTAACAATTTTAATTTAATGGGGCAAGTAATTATAAAATTTCGGAGCAAGATAGGTGAAAAACTTTTTATATAAAGTAAGTCTAGGTCTTGGAACATACGCATTCAATCTATTTTTAAGGATTACAGTAGGATTTCGAATATCTTCTCTTTGTTTGTTACTCTTATTATAATAAACTTTTAATACCTTATAAATATACAAATTCTTTATAGGTAGAATCTCAAGTTTTCTATAAATAAGTAAAGCGTGTTCTAATTTTGATTTATTATCTATAATACGAATAAATGAGTTTTGTTGAACAACAATTGCTTTCATTGTAGTATTATAAGTGCCGCCCCATAAGGTCAAAGCATACTCTAACTTCGAATTAACAAAGGCAAAGTACAAAGTTCGTAACAAGTCCTGACTACAAAAGGGTCTAAGTAAATAGAAAATCCTTGTATATTTAATAACCTTATCTTTTATATAATTTATGTGAATCTTCCAAGTTAGCCTGCTGTCAACAAATAATCCCAAGTATTTAATTTCATCTATAAGAGTAATAGGTAAACAGTTGCAGTTTGGTGATGTACAGTCAACTTCATGGTATTTGAGTAATAGGTTTACACGTTTTTTGTCATTTAAGTTAAAAATTAACGCTTGGGTTTTAGGGCTCATTGCTAAACAATTTTCGGTAAACCAAAGTCTAAGCAAATTAATATCGTTTTGCATACTGTTTTGTAAATCTTGGAGAAAATATATATATTAATTCATTAACACCAGTATTTCTAAAACTACACTTTTTAATGATTTTTGGAAACTAAATCTTTATAGGAAGTGACCAAATATATAGTTTTTAAAATATAAAAGGGTAAATTATGTGAGTAGGTTATATAGTAAGTAAAATATTAAGATTTTATTTTTAGTTTTCAAAAGGAAAGTTTAGTAAAAATTATGTGTCAAATTTCGTTGAGAATTCAAAATTGTTTTAAAAAACTAAGCCTGTAGTAACAAAAAAATGACAAAATAATAATAATGAAAATTCCATAAAATATTAAAAAATGTTATTAAATAAATATAATGAATAATTATTGATTATTTGAAAACAGACTCTGGTAAGAACTCTTAAAATTTTCTTCTAATTTTGTTTATTTTTTCAGCCAGATAATTTAGAAATGGGTGAGAATCAAACTCAAGATATGAATTTAAAAGATGTAGAAATTAAACTACTTAAGAATAAAATTAATGACTTGACTGAACAAATGGAACAAATGTAAGTAACTACTTAAAACAACCCAATTTTTGATAAAACTTTAATTTATGTATTATGGAGGAATGGTATAAATAGGTATTGAAGAAAATGGCTTAAGAGTATTTTAGTTTTTTTTTTTTTTTTAATACAGAAAGATTAAAAATGATAGACCTGATTTCAAATGTTTAATCACTTAATATATAACTTGGATTCTAAAATTTAGACATGACTTTTATTGTATAACACTAGCAAACCCACAAAATTTTATTGGTTTTAGCATGTACGGTACTGATTATATAGTGTGACTGTATAAAAAAGGGTCAATTGGTTCTTTAATTAGCTGAATTAAAATCAATTGTTGTTTAAGTTCAGCATCACTCAGTTTGTTATACCTCAGGTAAACATCCATATACTACTAAAGTGGTAGAATCAATTTAAACGAACTGGGAGTATGAAAGAAGAAGATATAATTAATTTTGTGTTTAAGTTAGTTACAGAAGTTAGTTAATTCCATAATAAAGCTTGCATTTAAGAATACCAAAAACAGATCAAAAGATTTATGTAAACAAATGAGATTATTTAGGAGTTATTACATTCAAAGAAGATAATAGGCCAAAATACGTTAACTTAAAAAATGATATACTGTACCTAACTGATTGAAATGAAAGCTGTTATTTACATCTCATATGAACAGATTTAACTGATATTATTTTTTTTTCATTTGGACTAACAACATTTTGTGGAATTTTTGGATCACTTGAGATTCACAGAAAGTTATGTCTGTAGCAGTTTTATGTTTAATTTTTTATTCAACCATCTTTTTTATCAATGAAAAAATATTAACTGGAACAATGTTATTACTAAACATAATTTTCTTTAAAACAGTAAAATAAAAATAATAAAAAATTGAAATTGTACTCTAACACAATGGTCTACCTCTTGTAATGGACTGAAAATAGCCCCAGTCGATCCAATAGAATATTTTATGGAAAAATATAATATGATATCAATCATATTGACTAGGTACTGTAAAAAATAACTAACGTTCAAAGTAAAAGCCAATTCATAAGGGATTAGTATACTTATAGAACCTAGACTTTCAGGAATCTACCTATCAAAAAAAGAACAATCCAAATATTTAAAATATATATATATATATATATATATATATATATATATATATATATATATATATATAAAATATTTGGAACTTTAAGCTTTTGCTTTATTTTATCCTTGAATATGGAGTTTCAACAAGAAATATCTGCTATTATAACATTAAAGTTAATTAATAATTTTTTATACTCTCCCATATGTTTCCATTTTTATCTATGATTGGTCAGAATTGTTATGTTTTAGTTTATTAATGAGGAATTACTGTTAATAATGTATCATTACTCTAGTCTATGTTTCATACTGTTATTATAAATTATTTAAAAACACATTTCACCTTTAATTATTATGCCTAGTTATTTATTATAGCATTGAGTTGCCATGTTAAAGAATAATTTCTGAAAAAAAGCAGAATTAAATTTAGCAAACTACTTTTTAATTAATAATTATTATAAAAGTATCTAAATAGCTTTAGGTACTAGCTTCCTCAACACTTATTATAATGTATTTTAATACAAGTTAGGTGACTAAAGCTACATTATTAGTTCCATAATTTGATACCATTTCCGATATCATTGAAAATAAGTCATGTCTTCTTTTGTCTTAGGAATACTGTTCTTGTGTTTGAAGCAAAGCAAAGAGCAGAATATACTGAAGAAGCAGCAAGCCTACATACTCAAGTGAGATACACTTATTTTGGCAAATAATAATTTGTAGCTAATTTCCATATTGATAATAAAATTATAACTATTGCAAAAAGTTTCACAGTGAGAACTCACTTTGTCCATAGTCTATTGAATATGTTTAGATGTGTAGTTGAAATTTTGTTCAAAAGACATTCACAGAAGTCTTGTCTATGAATAAAAAATTGTGTACAACTGATTGCATAAATAGCTCCAAAATTTTTATGGTAATTTTTTATTCATTTAAGAAATTCATCCTTAAATAATAACGGAGAGGGAGGGAAGGACTGAATCTAAACTTATCATTTAATACAGAACAGGACGGTCAAGAAGATACATTAATTTTTATAATAAAAAAAATAATATTTAACTTTTTTGTTGATACAAGCTTTCGAGTTTTTTTTTAATATACACTTTTCACTAAAATTGTATTCTAATCAAACATTTAAAAAAATAAAATTAGCCTAAAATATTTATTTTATTTCATGCAGTTAGAAATTTGAAAAATTAATTGCTTCTCTTTGTAAAAGTGATATTATTATAGATTCTCAAGTAATCGAAAACTTTAAAAGAGATTACCTCATTAAAAATAATTTGTAACTTCAATGATTATGAAGATGCAAATCGCCTTTTGACACTGAACAAGGAGGATTTTATTATTTAAAACATTGATGTTTACAGTTGACAAACCTGCATCATACTCTCCATGATGTTACAAAAGAAAAAGAAGAATTAGAAAAGATAATGGTGCAGAAATCATTGGAGTTAGAACAAAGAGATCATGTACTTCACACGCAAACTCGATCACTGGTTGTGCGAGATGAATTGATCCAGATATTGAAGGCAAAGGATGAGAATCAAGAGGACAATGTAAATAAACTCGGTGCTACAATCATTATGAAAGAAAAAAGTATAGAAAAGGTAATGAATACTTGGCTTTTATTTGTGATTTTTTGTAAATGTGTCTTTATTCATACGTGTGTGAGTGTGGGTAATTATTTATAAAGAAAGCTACAGGTACTTTGGCGATTTAAAAAAAAATCATCTTCTACATAATTTATTTCTTAATAATAAAATAAATTTTTAACACGGTAACTTTTTCACTGAAAAATCACAATATTAAAACTATAATACCAACATATTTGTAGGTTACAGTGTAATGATAATGCTTCACATTCATAGGAATTGGAATAGCGTATGGGTTTGGGTTTGGCGCATGATCATTAGGACATCATTACTATGAATTACTATTACTAAGAGTAGGTTTGAGGTTTGTCCAGGTACCTACTATATATATGTACTAAATATATATTTAGTATATATATATATATATATATATATATATATATATAGAGAGAGAGAGAGAGAGAGAGAGAGAGAGAGAGAGAGAGAGCCACCTGTATTTGCATGATGATACTGTGACATATGTAATATGTTTCTATGTCCAAATCGTCAAAAACAACAACTGACAACCTACACACTCCATTGTTTTACTAATTTGCCACTAATTGCGTAAAAAATACATTAATTAATATATTAGCAGGGTTAATATGTTGGATGATTGATATATCATAGATATGTCATCATATGATATCATAGATATAAACATTCTAAGTCTTCAGTAATGTTCGAGATGGAAATGTGAAGCATTGTCAATTCGGCTGTAAACTATAAATGCGTTTAATTTTGTAGTTTTGAAATTGAGATTTTTTGGTAAAAAAGTTAGTTCCGTATTGAAAACTTATTTTATTACTAAGAAATAAGGTATGTAGAACATGATTTTTAAAAATCACCAAAAATACCTGTAACTTTTGTAATAGTGTACATTTTTAGTTCTTTGATCTTAAACAGAATGGGATATATATTGCTCTTAGATAGAATTAGGGTGTACGTCTAAACTTGATGAATCAAGCAGAAAACTTCTTTTTTTTTTTTAAAATAAAATCAATAAAAGATTAAATAAGTAAATAAAATAAATGATACTAAATGATCAGAGAAATGTATTGTATATATTTTAATGATTGAAATGATTATGAACTTTATAATTTAAAAAGTGCAGTATAAACATTTTGCATACAAAGAAGAAAGATTGGGGGTTTTATCTTCAACTGTAGTTAGTTTAGTCTGGATAGAACTTTCAAAGTGAGAGGATGTTGCTCGGATGGACATGTCCGGTTCGGACTAAGTGAGGGTGCTTGGGAAGGAGTGTTTTCTTTGTAAATATGAACTGCTTGAAATATAATGTTATGAACTATTAAGATTCAGTTACGCTTGAGTTAAAAAACGTTTCATTTAAATGTATAATCGGCAAAGGTATGATGTAACCCGGAAAATACGTATGAAAGATTAGGTTTTTGATGTTTAATGTAAAACAAAGTAATTTGAACAATTAAATTTTGCAACGGCAGGGATAGTATTGGGATTGCATTTGGGTCACGATTTGGGTGGTCGGCGGATCTACTTTGGTAATGTATTACCGGGTCCCGATCGCGTGGTAAAATTAATTAAGTACACTGGGTGAATCTCAACTTAGGCTAGCCATTTTTGACAAGTATTACTAGAAACTAATTTACTTAAAATAAGAGAATTACACTAATACTAATGTTAATATTAACTACACTGTATTGCAACAACATGTCGGTCTATAGTAGGGCCTAACGTAGCCGCGTATAGTTCGACTAATAATTATACGATATTCCAAAAGTCGCGATGCGCCCAGATATAAACCCAAGGGCCGAACGGCCCTATTCCTTTGGGTTTAGCAAGGCATAATAGAAATTGACCGCACTATAATATAATTAGGAGGATCGCTGAAGACGTCCTTAGTCACAGCTGTCTCGAGCACTACTCTACTCTTATCAGCTGGCCGGGCGGATATGTCAAGATTCACGAAGGGGAGGGGGAGTGGTGGTAATCACCACAGTCACCCCCTCTAACCAAAAAAAAAACCAAAAAAAAGAAACGCCGTGCGCGGGACGGGAGTGAAGGTATGGGGATGGGACAAGGCATAAAGTTAGTTAGTGTTAGGTGACATTGTCATAGTGGTCAGCTCGCGAAGAAAAAATTAAATGCGAACACTTACACGCGAAGTGCTCGCCCTAACGACTGTAACTTAAAACAAACTGGAAGCCTAAAAACCACTGAATGAAAGGGCAGAGTTGACAGTGAATTTTATAATTGGGGTAAAAGGAAGAACCGATATGGGTAAAGGAGAAAAAAAAGGAAGGGGGAAATCCTCCCCCGGTGCCAGGAAAAAAAAATTTATAATATATATATTTTTTTTTTTTTTTTTTTTTTTTTTATACTAACTGTCTGGTCTGAAGGTGTACAACTTTCGTACAATATAATAATATAATGTAAATATGAATATATTTAAAAAAAAAATTATTTATTTTTTGTACCGTTTTTTTTTTTTTTTTTTTTTTTTTTTTTTTTTTTTTTTTTTTTTTTTTACTGGGGTTACTTAGAAGGTAAAGTAGAAATAAACAGAAAGATTATGCCGCGAAATGAGGCTGTGGAATTGAATGGGATTGCTATGGGATAGGATTAGCCGTACAATTGTTTATTAAAACTTAAACTAAAATTGGTTTGTTAACAAAAAAATTTGAAAATGGCTGATGGAAAACTGAGTAAAATGCAGGGTGGAAGAGAGTTTAGAGAAGTATGGTGTGCAGATTGGAAGAATAAACAAATGGGAATGGGTGAAAGAACAGGCAAAAAAGGTATATTAGTGAGCCACGCCTTAGGTAGTATAGTAACAGAGTCCCGGAGTTGTCACATGAAGCTCTTATCCAAACATTGTACATATTGGCACAGGAACTAAGAAATAGGTCTCCCAATTAAGATGCAATTCCCAGTAAACAGGTAGGAGGCACTGATGACGTCATTTATGAATTGTTCACTGTAGCAGCCAAAAGAGCGTATAGGCAAAAATACCTTAATGTCATCCATTATAGCGAAGCGTAACCCTGGAGACTCTCTGGTACCTTTCTATATATTTGGGTTTAGGCGAGATTTGGCTCTGTTAAAACCGGATTGGTATTAACATGCTCTGTTAGTCGAGTTCGAGCACTTAGGTGGCCGGAATCGGCAAAAGTATCCAATTCGGACCGAATCAAGCCCCGGTTCAACTCGAGCGTGTCAGCCGGACTCAATTCCCAAGAAACTAGTAGGGATTTGGCTTGGTCGGCAGTTAATTTATTTATCCATTTCCTATTTGGTATTGTAGTTGCCAGAGGAAAAGGAAATGGGGCTGGCAGGTCCCCGGTAAAATCTACCTGTTCCATAATTACTTAAATAAAAATTACCAATTGTTCTTAAAGTTTTTAAAAGTTTGGGCGATTAGAGAATAGTTTTAGGTAATTTAAGAAAATATGATGTATATAAGGAAGGGCCGTTGGGTAGCCCGGGCAATAAAAAAGGCGCATAGGTAAATAAATAAAGGAGTTATGGGGAGGGTACCGTAAATCTCGTTAAGATCGGGAATAAAAGAGAGTAAAGACAATAGCGGGGGTGGAGTAGGCTTAAGTTCATTAATATGTTTTAAAAAAAATTATAAAATTAAATAATTAATTTAGAAATTAAGGTTTAATAAATAAAGGAATGGAGTGAGTGTCTTCTGTGACCGTCAGTGCGGAAAAAAAAAATTTTTGGAAAAGTTTCATCAACATCCTATCCTCGATGTATGAGCCAGTACGTTTGGTTAAATTAGCGACCCGTAGGGATTGCTTCCCAATATTACCTAACCGATAGGCTAAAAGTTCGCTAAAATATCGATGTAAAATGTAGCGTCAATTAATCGGAAAAGTTATGCATAATACTCGTTTGTTTTAAATTAAATAAGACCTACATCTAACATTCGTAGTTTACAGTAGAAGATATTGAGAAAGGATTTCTGCCTACGGTGCGCTATCAGCTGTATAAGATAACAGGCAATGTCGATAACCACTGTAAACTGGTTTGACGGGTCTAAACTGTCGTTTAAAGACGGAAATAAATTACTAAAAACTACGTTATGTGAATTTACGCTGGAAAAAAATACAAGTCGTAACATAATTTATACATATTATATCTAAACATTCTAAACCTATATACTTTTATAATTAATTACCAAAATACACAATTATTAATAGATCGGTGAATAAAAGAATGAAAACAAATGATTTAAATGAATTTACGTTTAACGTATGCGAACAGCGAAAGAGAAAGAAAAAAATCTATAATTAATTATTTTAAACGATGCAATACGTTATTTCCTTCAATAAATAAATATATATTACTCTTTTTCACATTATTTTACAAACTAAAATATTTTAACAATAATTTAACAATGAAATTTGTTAATTTTATGCGGAAATAATTTTAAACTAGTAACTTATAACATGAATTAAATTTGGAGAATAAACAATAATATTTCTAACTATAGATAAAAATTGTAATTAAATAGTTAACTCACCATTTTGCCAGACAGGATGTTAACAAAAATAGGCCGAATTTATATTGGTTACTTACCATTTAATATACGCGGGGATAAAAATAAAAAGGTTAATTAGGAGTTATAATTAATTAGAGAGACGGAATTTAGATTTCGCGAAAAAAATGTTGTGCAATACTAATGAAACGCTAAGGGTTAGTTTTATCTATAAAAAATAATAATTTAATTTAGTGAAAATTTTATAAAACAAAATTTAGCAAAAAAGAAGACACGTGTGGCCAGCCATTCGAGACATGTCGCCCAGCGCACAAAAACCATATTAACTCGTAAAAATTAGGGTATTTTATGAATTTTTCGTTTAGATACGACCAAAAGAACCCGGAACACAAGACAAAGCCCTTCTCTCTGCTACCATTCTGCAACGGCAGGGATAGTATTGGGATTGCATTTGGGTCACGATTTGGGTGGTCGGCGGATCTACTTTGGTAATGTATTACCGGGTCCCGATCGCGTGGTAAAATTAATTAAGTACACTGGGTGAATCTCAACTTAGGCTAGCCATTTTTGACAAGTATTACTAGAAACTAATTTACTTAAAATAAGAGAATTACACTAATACTAATGTTAATATTAACTACACTGTATTGCAACAACATGTCGGTCTATAGTAGGGCCTAACGTAGCCGCGTATAGTTCGACTAATAATTATACGATATTCCAAAAGTCGCGATGCGCCCAGATATAAACCCAAGGGCCGAACGGCCCTATTCCTTTGGGTTTAGCAAGGCATAATAGAAATTGACCGCACTATAATATAATTAGGAGGATCGCTGAAGACGTCCTTAGTCACAGCTGTCTCGAGCACTACTCTACTCTTATCAGCTGGCCGGGCGGATATGTCAAGATTCACGAAGGGGAGGGGGAGTGGTGGTAATCACCACAGTCACCCCCTCTAACCAAAAAAAAAACCAAAAAAAAGAAACGCCGTGCGCGGGACGGGAGTGAAGGTATGGGGATGGGACAAGGCATAAAGTTAGTTAGTGTTAGGTGACATTGTCATAGTGGTCAGCTCGCGAAGAAAAAATTAAATGCGAACACTTACACGCGAAGTGCTCGCCCTAACGACTGTAACTTAAAACAAACTGGAAGCCTAAAAACCACTGAATGAAAGGGCAGAGTTGACAGTGAATTTTATAATTGGGGTAAAAGGAAGAACCGATATGGGTAAAGGAGAAAAAAAAGGAAGGGGGAAATCCTCCCCCGGTGCCAGGAAAAAAAAATTTATAATATATATATATTTTTTTTTTTTTTTTTTTTTTTTTATACTAACTGTCTGGTCTGAAGGTGTACAACTTTCGTACAATATAATAATATAATGTAAATATGAATATATTTAAAAAAAAAATTATTTATTTTTTGTACCGTTTTTTTTTTTTTTTTTTTTTTTTTTTTTTTACTGGGGTTACTTAGAAGGTAAAGTAGAAATAAACAGAAAGATTATGCCGCGAAATGAGGCTGTGGAATTGAATGGGATTGCTATGGGATAGGATTAGCCGTACAATTGTTTATTAAAACTTAAACTAAAATTGGTTTGTTAACAAAAAAATTTGAAAATGGCTGATGGAAAACTGAGTAAAATGCAGGGTGGAAGAGAGTTTAGAGAAGTATGGTGTGCAGATTGGAAGAATAAACAAATGGGAATGGGTGAAAGAACAGGCAAAAAAGGTATATTAGTGAGCCACGCCTTAGGTAGTATAGTAACAGAGTCCCGGAGTTGTCACATGAAGCTCTTATCCAAACATTGTACATATTGGCACAGGAACTAAGAAATAGGTCTCCCAATTAAGATGCAATTCCCAGTAAACAGGTAGGAGGCACTGATGACGTCATTTATGAATTGTTCACTGTAGCAGCCAAAAGAGCGTATAGGCAAAAATACCTTAATGTCATCCATTATAGCGAAGCGTAACCCTGGAGACTCTCTGGTACCTTTCTATATATTTGGGTTTAGGCGAGATTTGGCTCTGTTAAAACCGGATTGGTATTAACATGCTCTGTTAGTCGAGTTCGAGCACTTAGGTGGCCGGAATCGGCAAAAGTATCCAATTCGGACCGAATCAAGCCCCGGTTCAACTCGAGCGTGTCAGCCGGACTCAATTCCCAAGAAACTAGTAGGGATTTGGCTTGGTCGGCAGTTAATTTATTTATCCATTTCCTATTTGGTATTGTAGTTGCCAGAGGAAAAGGAAATGGGGCTGGCAGGTCCCCGGTAAAATCTACCTGTTCCATAATTACTTAAATAAAAATTACCAATTGTTCTTAAAGTTTTTAAAAGTTTGGGCGATTAGAGAATAGTTTTAGGTAATTTAAGAAAATATGATGTATATAAGGAAGGGCCGTTGGGTAGCCCGGGCAATAAAAAAGGCGCATAGGTAAATAAATAAAGGAGTTATGGGGAGGGTACCGTAAATCTCGTTAAGATCGGGAATAAAAGAGAGTAAAGACAATAGCGGGGGTGGAGTAGGCTTAAGTTCATTAATATGTTTTAAAAAAAATTATAAAATTAAATAATTAATTTAGAAATTAAGGTTTAATAAATAAAGGAATGGAGTGAGTGTCTTCTGTGACCGTCAGTGCGGAAAAAAAAAATTTTTGGAAAAGTTTCATCAACATCCTATCCTCGATGTATGAGCCAGTACGTTTGGTTAAATTAGCGACCCGTAGGGATTGCTTCCCAATATTACCTAACCGATAGGCTAAAAGTTCGCTAAAATATCGATGTAAAATGTAGCGTCAATTAATCGGAAAAGTTATGCATAATACTCGTTTGTTTTAAATTAAATAAGACCTACATCTAACATTCGTAGTTTACAGTAGAAGATATTGAGAAAGGATTTCTGCCTACGGTGCGCTATCAGCTGTATAAGATAACAGGCAATGTCGATAACCACTGTAAACTGGTTTGACGGGTCTAAACTGTCGTTTAAAGACGGAAATAAATTACTAAAAACTACGTTATGTGAATTTACGCTGGAAAAAAATACAAGTCGTAACATAATTTATACATATTATATCTAAACATTCTAAACCTATATACTTTTATAATTAATTACCAAAATACACAATTATTAATAGATCGGTGAATAAAAGAATGAAAACAAATGATTTAAATGAATTTACGTTTAACGTATGCGAACAGCGAAAGAGAAAGAAAAAAATCTATAATTAATTATTTTAAACGATGCAATACGTTATTTCCTTCAATAAATAAATATATATTACTCTTTTTCACATTATTTTACAAACTAAAATATTTTAACAATAATTTAACAATGAAATTTGTTAATTTTATGCGGAAATAATTTTAAACTAGTAACTTATAACATGAATTAAATTTGGAGAATAAACAATAATATTTCTAACTATAGATAAAAATTGTAATTAAATAGTTAACTCACCATTTTGCCAGACAGGATGTTAACAAAAATAGGCCGAATTTATATTGGTTACTTACCATTTAATATACGCGGGGATAAAAATAAAAAGGTTAATTAGGAGTTATAATTAATTAGAGAGACGGAATTTAGATTTCGCGAAAAAAATGTTGTGCAATACTAATGAAACGCTAAGGGTTAGTTTTATCTATAAAAAATAATAATTTAATTTAGTGAAAATTTTATAAAACAAAATTTAGCAAAAAAGAAGACACGTGTGGCCAGCCATTCGAGACATGTCGCCCAGCGCACAAAAACCATATTAACTCGTAAAAATTAGGGTATTTTATGAATTTTTCGTTTAGATACGACCAAAAGAACCCGGAACACAAGACAAAGCCCTTCTCTCTGCTACCATTCTGCAACGGCAGGGATAGTATTGGGATTGCATTTGGGTCACGATTTGGGTGGTCGGCGGATCTACTTTGGTAATGTATTACCGGGTCCCGATCGCGTGGTAAAATTAATTAAGTACACTGGGTGAATCTCAACTTAGGCTAGCCATTTTTGACAAGTATTACTAGAAACTAATTTACTTAAAATAAGAGAATTACACTAATACTAATGTTAATATTAACTACACTGTATTGCAACAACATGTCGGTCTATAGTAGGGCCTAACGTAGCCGCGTATAGTTCGACTAATAATTATACGATATTCCAAAAGTCGCGATGCGCCCAGATATAAACCCAAGGGCCGAACGGCCCTATTCCTTTGGGTTTAGCAAGGCATAATAGAAATTGACCGCACTATAATATAATTAGGAGGATCGCTGAAGACGTCCTTAGTCACAGCTGTCTCGAGCACTACTCTACTCTTATCAGCTGGCCGGGCGGATATGTCAAGATTCACGAAGGGGAGGGGGAGTGGTGGTAATCACCACAGTCACCCCCTCTAACCAAAAAAAAAACCAAAAAAAAGAAACGCCGTGCGCGGGACGGGAGTGAAGGTATGGGGATGGGACAAGGCATAAAGTTAGTTAGTGTTAGGTGACATTGTCATAGTGGTCAGCTCGCGAAGAAAAAATTAAATGCGAACACTTACACGCGAAGTGCTCGCCCTAACGACTGTAACTTAAAACAAACTGGAAGCCTAAAAACCACTGAATGAAAGGGCAGAGTTGACAGTGAATTTTATAATTGGGGTAAAAGGAAGAACCGATATGGGTAAAGGAGAAAAAAAAGGAAGGGGGAAATCCTCCCCCGGTGCCAGGAAAAAAAAATTTATAATATATATATATTTTTTTTTTTTTTTTTTTTTTTTTTTATACTAACTGTCTGGTCTGAAGGTGTACAACTTTCGTACAATATAATAATATAATGTAAATATGAATATATTTAAAAAAAAAATTATTTATTTTTTGTACCGTTTTTTTTTTTTTTTTTTTTTTTTTTTTTTTTTTTTTTTTTTTTTTTTTTTTACTGGGTTTACTTAGAAGGTAAAGTAGAAATAAACAGAAAGATTATGCCGCGAAATGAGGCTGTGGAATTGAATGGGATTGCTATGGGATAGGATTAGCCGTACAATTGTTTATTAAAACTTAAACTAAAATTGGTTTGTTAACAAAAAAATTTGAAAATGGCTGATGGAAAACTGAGTAAAATGCAGGGTGGAAGAGAGTTTAGAGAAGTATGGTGTGCAGATTGGAAGAATAAACAAATGGGAATGGGTGAAAGAACAGGCAAAAAAGGTATATTAGTGAGCCACGCCTTAGGTAGTATAGTAACAGAGTCCCGGAGTTGTCACATGAAGCTCTTATCCAAACATTGTACATATTGGCACAGGAACTAAGAAATAGGTCTCCCAATTAAGATGCAATTCCCAGTAAACAGGTAGGAGGCACTGATGACGTCATTTATGAATTGTTCACTGTAGCAGCCAAAAGAGCGTATAGGCAAAAATACCTTAATGTCATCCATTATAGCGAAGCGTAACCCTGGAGACTCTCTGGTACCTTTCTATATATTTGGGTTTAGGCGAGATTTGGCTCTGTTAAAACCGGATTGGTATTAACATGCTCTGTTAGTCGAGTTCGAGCACTTAGGTGGCCGGAATCGGCAAAAGTATCCAATTCGGACCGAATCAAGCCCCGGTTCAACTCGAGCGTGTCAGCCGGACTCAATTCCCAAGAAACTAGTAGGGATTTGGCTTGGTCGGCAGTTAATTTATTTATCCATTTCCTATTTGGTATTGTAGTTGCCAGAGGAAAAGGAAATGGGGCTGGCAGGTCCCCGGTAAAATCTACCTGTTCCATAATTACTTAAATAAAAATTACCAATTGTTCTTAAAGTTTTTAAAAGTTTGGGCGATTAGAGAATAGTTTTAGGTAATTTAAGAAAATATGATGTATATAAGGAAGGGCCGTTGGGTAGCCCGGGCAATAAAAAAGGCGCATAGGTAAATAAATAAAGGAGTTATGGGGAGGGTACCGTAAATCTCGTTAAGATCGGGAATAAAAGAGAGTAAAGACAATAGCGGGGGTGGAGTAGGCTTAAGTTCATTAATATGTTTTAAAAAAAATTATAAAATTAAATAATTAATTTAGAAATTAAGGTTTAATAAATAAAGGAATGGAGTGAGTGTCTTCTGTGACCGTCAGTGCGGAAAAAAAAAATTTTTGGAAAAGTTTCATCAACATCCTATCCTCGATGTATGAGCCAGTACGTTTGGTTAAATTAGCGACCCGTAGGGATTGCTTCCCAATATTACCTAACCGATAGGCTAAAAGTTCGCTAAAATATCGATGTAAAATGTAGCGTCAATTAATCGGAAAAGTTATGCATAATACTCGTTTGTTTTAAATTAAATAAGACCTACATCTAACATTCGTAGTTTACAGTAGAAGATATTGAGAAAGGATTTCTGCCTACGGTGCGCTATCAGCTGTATAAGATAACAGGCAAGGTCGATAACCACTGTAAACTGGTTTGACGGGTCTAAACTGTCGTTTAAAGACGGAAATAAATTACTAAAAACTACGTTATGTGAATTTACGCTGGAAAAAAATACAAGTCGTAACATAATTTATACATATTATATCTAAACATTCTAAACCTATATACTTTTATAATTAATTACCAAAATACACAATTATTAATAGATCGGTGAATAAAAGAATGAAAACAAATGATTTAAATGAATTTACGTTTAACGTATGCGAACAGCGAAAGAGAAAGAAAAAAATCTATAATTAATTATTTTAAACGATGCAATACGTTATTTCCTTCAATAAATAAATATATATTACTCTTTTTCACATTATTTTACAAACTAAAATATTTTAACAATAATTTAACAATGAAATTTGTTAATTTTATGCGGAAATAATTTTAAACTAGTAAATTATAACATGAATTAAATTTGGAGAATAAACAATAATATTTCTAACTATAGATAAAAATTGTAATTAAATAGTTAACTCACCATTTTGCCAGACAGGATGTTAACAAAAATAGGCCGAATTTATATTGGTTACTTACCATTTAATATACGCGGGGATAAAAATAAAAAGGTTAATTAGGAGTTATAATTAATTAGAGAGACGGAATTTAGATTTCGCGAAAAAAATGTTGTGCAATACTAATGAAACGCTAAGGGTTAGTTTTATCTATAAAAAATAATAATTTAATTTAGTGAAAATTTTATAAAACAAAATTTAGCAAAAAAGAAGACACGTGTGGCCAGCCATTCGAGACATGTCGCCCAGCGCACAAAAACCATATTAACTCGTAAAAATTAGGGTATTTTATGAATTTTTCGTTTAGATACGACCAAAAGAACCCGGAACACAAGACAAAGCCCTTCTCTCTGCTACCATTCTGCAACGGCAGGGATAGTATTGGGATTGCATTTGGGTCACGATTTGGGTGGTCGGCGGATCTACTTTGGTAATGTATTACCGGGTCCCGATCGCGTGGTAAAATTAATTAAGTACACTGGGTGAATCTCAACTTAGGCTAGCCATTTTTGACAAGTATTACTAGAAACTAATTTACTTAAAATAAGAGAATTACACTAATACTAATGTTAATATTAACTACACTGTATTGCAACAACATGTCGGTCTATAGTAGGGCCTAACGTAGCCGCGTATAGTTCGACTAATAATTATACGATATTCCAAAAGTCGCGATGCGCCCAGATATAAACCCAAGGGCCGAACGGCCCTATTCCTTTGGGTTTAGCAAGGCATAATAGAAATTGACCGCACTATAATATAATTAGGAGGATCGCTGAAGACGTCCTTAGTCACAGCTGTCTCGAGCACTACTCTACTCTTATCAGCTGGCCGGGCGGATATGTCAAGATTCACGAAGGGGAGGGGGAGTGGTGGTAATCACCACAATTTGAAGTAATATTAATGTGAACAATTTATATGTGAACAATGTTCTCACAAGAGAAAAAAGTGAACTTAAAAGATTAACTTTTAATAACAGTAGAAGTGATTGTGGTGATACGACGCCATGCATCTGCAACGAGGAAAAGTTGTTTTGTAAATAAAAAAAGTTTATTTCAAACAAATACATGCGTCTAGTAAAGCACGTATAAACAATTATTTATGTAAAATAAAATTTAATTGTTTAATGACTTATACATTTGTTAAAATTTTAATTTTGTATTTGTAATTTTGTCTGATGTCTCTTTATAAAAGATTTTTCTTGATAAAAGTTTTTAGTTGAACATTTTTTAATATGAATTCATAAATAAATGATATTTTTATAAAATTTAAAAGTATATTAATTTATCAAAACATTATTTAATTTTATTTCAAGAACTAGGTAACATTTTAGGTGGGACACCCAGTATTTTCAAAACATTATATATTAGTTTTTACAAATGATGTATACATAAATGATAGCAAATGAATTAAACCTTATTAAAAATATATTTTGTTTACTTAGACTTTGGTTTTGATTATGAATTTTGTAAATATATAAAGATAAAGGGTTAAAAATATATTGATCTGATTAATCTTAAAATTGACACCGTTTAACATTAAGAATTTATTAAAAAAAATTGCTCTGCTAAGTGCGCCAGGCAGCTTGAAACTTAGCATTTTTGAAAAAATACAAATTTACTTTGAATTAAAATAATCTCAGGGTCGTGTTTTTCTTTTAAAAGTGTACTAACAGTGGTGGTCTGGTAATAAAAATCTTTATTTTCCCTGCTAAAACTAAACATAGTAATTTATTTAAGTTATTCACACACCTAGTCCTGTCATGAAGAGACCAACATTCTTTTTAATGATTCTACTTTAATTAGTTGCAAATTTTAACGATTATATTTGTTATGGGTTTCTTTATTATCATATATAAAAAATTTATATTATTTTTTATTTAGAAGTTAGATTAAATCTTTCAAAACTACTGCTTACATTACAACTACTTATTCAAACAAATTTTAAGATATATATTTTTTCATTTGTCCTTTGTATACAAAAATTTACATGAGATTGTCTATCATTATATGTTACCACATGGTAGCCATCTCCAGGGTGAATGTCCTTTGTGGTGAGCAGCCCTCGTTCTTGAAGTACAGGTTCATTGTAGACGTAATCAGCCCGCTGACGATCTCAAGTTGTCCTTACAAATTCACAGTCCTATTCAATGTGTCCATCACTTTCCTACACACTCTACAATCAATTAATTTCATTCACTTTATCCCTGACGTTCCTTTGAGACTGTTTTTAAAAAACATTAATACTACTATGTTCATAAATTAATATTTTCTTCCAAAACTCTTTTTAAAACACCTGCTACCAACTCAAACATTTCCCTATGACTCTTTAACACACATCTTACTACTTCAGATGTTCCTATGCAACTGCTACTGAAATATTAATTATGTTTAAACATTTCTTTAGTATCCAAGTTAAAGTTAAAATTTTAAGGATTACAATTTGTGAGAATATTACTTCACAGCTACAAAAAATATGTGAATAAAAAAGTTTGATATCTAGTTTTAAACAATTTGTTTCAATCGGTTTAAAAACTAAAATATCTTAAAATAAATGGACAAGGTATAGTGAAAAATTTCATTACACATTTTTGAATTGTTTTATCAAAATACAACTGTATTGTTTCATACAAGCTGTTCAGTAATGGTAACTATTAATTTTTTGAACAAAAATAATAAATAAATCAAATAATTGTTATTACAGTAATTTAAAAGTGTAATCTTATAAAAATTTTATGGGACATTATACTTTTTGTTAAAAATGGAAAACTCCATAACATGTGAATTTTAACTCGTTTTCTCAATCAACCTCTTATATATTTGATAATACAAGATCTATAACAAAGCATTTATTGATATTTGTTTATAGGGTGTTTGGTAGATAACTCGAAAATTAAGTAAATAGAAATTAAATATATTCTTGTTATTTTTTGCTTTATAAAAAAACTAGCATTGCTTTTCTTTCCAGGATGAAGGAAACCAACCTTACTCTCGTGATCCAGAAAACGGAGATAGTGATTATTCTTCAGGATCATATGAGGTAAAGATTTTTATATTTAAAATATGATAATAACACCATGCTCAACCCTGTCATTGAAATGTTACAAATTTGTATAAGGGCTCAAACTGCTAGCATGCTTGTATTCTCCTTCATTTGAAGCCAAACACAACTATTTAAAAAAAAAAATTGTTACCAAAAAGTGAAAGTTATTTCTGCCACATGTGAAGGTTTGTGGCTCGTTTTATTTTTTAACCAATTCCAAATAGTCATGTAAGTTTGGAGAAGTAATTTTATATAATATAATAATAATAAAATGTAAATAATCATGTCCCACGAAGGTATTTACATTTTTAAATAATCACCAAGTACATATGCGTCTTTCAAATTGTAAGATTTCTTTCATAAATATTGAAAACATATCCACAAGTGTACGAACAAATTTTTACGCTGATATTAGCAATAGAAATAAAATGGGGGCTGTTGATAGAAATGCAGTTTAAAAAACAGTGCCTGCTGCCAGAGAACAAGATAACATAAAAGCTCCAAATGTTTAAACAACTGGTTATTTTAAAACAAACAGCTATTTCTATTATTTCAGACCATTGCATTGTTAACAACTTTTATTGTGTTCTCCTAGTCAACAAACATAACCTAGGTTGTTCTAGCTTTTTGCCATGTTGTTTATGATAGAGCAGAAGGTTTTGTGTTATGCTTGGTCTATTGCTTTTAATAATGACAAAGAAGCACACAGATCATTTCAAGCTACATATCCCTATGATTGAACCTCCCTCAGTCATATGTCCATCACAAAGTGTAGGAAGCTCTTACTTGAAACTGGTAGAGTACAGAAAAAGTATCGCCGGCAGCCACCTGACTTAGAAGTGATTGTAAATGTGTGTGCTGCTATTCTAAAGTCTCCTAGTAAACTCACACCAATTCGAAAAATATCCTTAAGCACTGGTGTGCCTAAGTCTACAGTACATCGAACAAGAAACATGGTGTAAAGTTTTACAAATCTCATAGAGTTCACAGGATTCTTGAAGACAACCTAGACGGAAGAGTGGAGTCCAAAGTGATTGAAAAATATGAGACTGGCAATGAGTGGCATCTTCATTTGGTGTTTTCAGATGAGTCTACATTTTATTGCAATGGTTTAGTAACTAGACACAATGTTAATTACTACAGTACTACAAATACTCATACTGCAGTAGAAAAGACACTTAGATCAAATGCTATTACAGTTTGGGAAGCACTGTCATTTAATGGAATTCTTTCCTACGATATTTCTGAGAGGACAATGACTGGGCCCAGATATCATAAAGTGTTGAGCACTCACATTATTCAGCATTTAAGTGTCGAAGAAATGCAGACTTGCATATTTCAGGAGGATGGAGCCACTCCACACTATGATCGAGAAGAAAAAATCTACTAAACACTTAGTTAACTGGTTATTGGATTGGAAGAGGAAGCAAATAGCTCTCAACAGCTGCCATTTTATTTCTATTGCAGATATCAGCATAAAAATTTGTTGGTACACTTTTGGATATGTTTCCAATCTTACAATTTGGTAGAGGCATATGTACTTGGTGGTTGTTTAAAAATGTAAATACCTTCGTGGGACACACTGTGTATATGATAGAAAGTTAGTGCAATATTTGGCACTGCTTATTTATTTAAACAATTTTGATAAAAAGATTAAATGAAGGCACTAAGCTTTGAAATATATATATATATTTACAGAATGCCACTAAAAATAGACCAAGACCTGTTTAAAATATTAAAATAACTCATTTAAATAACTAGTGAAAATGTACATTAACTTGTATAGGAAGTTTTTAAATTTCTAATTCGTAAAGTTCTAAAGCCCTAATTAATTTGCTAAAATTCCATTAGTTTTGGTTTAAATCCTTAATAATGTCTTGTAATTTTTTTCTTTATTGACCAACTGTTCCTAAAATTACCTTATTTAATTTAAAAAAAGAAAAGTCACCCGATAGGGATTTTGGTGATATTAAATATTTTTCTGATAAAAATTGTTATACTCGTAATAACTATAACATTTATATTTAGTAATCTATAAATCAGTATTGTTACATTTATCAGTAGGGTATGAATCAGGGTATTCAAAGATTGTATTTAAATAAATGTATATATAACTTGTTTGAATATTTTCGAATCATTTATTTTATGTTCAAAATTTAATATAATTAAATTAAATACTCTTTTATTTTCTTCCAGGGTTCCAAGAATTTGTGCTTTAACTCAGGTAAAATGTCAGAGCTATACACAATGTTGGAGAAAAAGCACATTATGATTATGCGGCTTGAAAAACGGATGCAAGAGTTGGAAGGAATTCATGAAAAGACTGAACATCAACGCATCAGGCATGAGGCACGTATCAATCAACTGGAGCAAGCACTCAACGAAAAGTGCCTCACCAATCCAGGGTAAAACTATATACAGTATGGATATGGTGAATCCAGTTTAGGATGGGTGGGGGAAAATGCCTATCACAACTAAATTCTTAAATACCAAATTTAGGTTCTGCTATTTAGGTACCAAAATTTAGGATAGTAATATTTCAAGAAGGAATTTGGGTATTTGCCCAAAACTAGAGACCAATGTTATTGCTTTACCATAGTTGAATGTTATATCTGTACTTGGAAATACAGTAAAAGCTCCTTAATTCGAACAATAAGGGCTCACAGTTTTCCAGACAAATAAAATAACCACAATTAACTGGTATAGAATACATCTATAGCAGGGAAATAAGTTTGTTTTACATTTAAAAAAAAATCAGTTTTTTTAATTAAAATGTTACGATTTCTTTTTTATATCTAACATAGTATGTTTTTCAATCTCATACTCAGCACCAATATTCACCATCAATATCAAATACTTCTTTAAGTACAATTTATTCTGAGGAGAAAGCGACTTAAATTTATGTTTCTCTCCTACATTAATATTAATTAACATTCTAAATATACAGAGTGTTCAAGAAATATAAAGGCTTAATATTTCTAGTTGTAATTTAGATAGAGACATCGTAGAAATCCATCTCCTCCATCTACAGAGTAAACCAAAAATTGGGTACAAAATGTCCCAAAAATTCATAAAATGTAAATTTTTTCCCGGCTTTGTCTTATGGAACTGTGGAAATATTTTTGTGCTTTCATGTAGTAGAAAAAAAATTAGATTAAAAAGTTAATTCTTTTTCCAGATTTATAAATTGCTAAAATGTAATGAGAAAATAACAATACATTTGGTTCAAAAGGAAGTAAAAACAATTTTTTAAATGTTAAAAATCAACTTGAACAAATTAATACAAAATGATTTATTCTCAATACATTGAGAACAGTGTTCCAGAAGTGAAAGTTTATATTCTTAATTTACATGAACAAAAAACCATGTTTACATTGCTGCAAGTAAAATGAGATGGGGTGGTTGTGGTTAACAAAGACTATTACTATACATTCCTTTTTCTTTAGCTAACATCTATGTGCATCTTTACTTGCTGTTTCAAATACTAATTTGCGAGTTCATAATAGAATAAGCAAAAACAAAATGGAATAAACTGAATTTGAGAGAATAAATGTGCAATTTACCAAGAAGTAGTTAGCTTCCAAAATAGTTATATTAAGAATTACATACTGTTTAAAGTATGGCCTGCTGTTTTGAAGAAATTGGGAGTTTACAATACCAAATGGGCTGCGTGAGACCAAAATAAACAACTAACTTATAATAAGATGTCCTTAAATGTGTTTTAATCATTTTTAAAGATCCACATTCTATCAGGGAAGTTGCTGCTCAAAATAACATAGCCATAGGTTTCTGTTTGTAGTGTTATAAAACGGAATATTTTTTAAAACTTATTTATTACTCTCCCTGTACATATCAGAACATAAAAGAATCATAATTTAAAGGTTACAATAACGATAAATAATAATAATAACAATAATAATAATAGATTGGTGGGAACTACATTACACAACTAAAGCTGTTCATACACAAAGATATAAACAAACAAACTGTAGGGACTCCCTTTAGGCTTTACTTAGCCTGTTTTGAAGTTGCCCTCACTTGTAAAAAGAACATAAATAATATTATCAAACCCTGCAGATTAGAAAACAGACACAGGCTGTGAAAACCTTTACAAAATAATATTAACAATACAAAAATTTACAAAATATAACACAATAGTGGAGTCTATTTATAGCTGAGATAAACTTAGTACACAATTACAAATAGGAATACTACAAAATATGTAGTATTCAAAGCAAAACACTTGCACAAAAAACATATCAAGTTAAAATATTCAAAAAGCGTGTTCCATTGTCCAAAACGAATAACCAACACCTCAATAACATCAAAAAGGTTTTAGAATTGTTAAATTTTTTAATATATTTTTAGAATATTGTTAAACAGTTTGGGGCTACAAAAGAATATAATTTCATATAGAAAGTCTTGTTTGGCCTTAGTACACCACTCCTAAGTCTAATTATATCCGGGTTTTGCATCAATACCATATTTCCACTCCGTATGTAAACATTTTTAATACTGTGACAATGTGAAAAGTCAGATTTTAATATAGACTCATTTAAAAGACGCGGTTAAGCCAAACAGATAAGAGATTCAAATAATAAATTAAATGTAGTAACTTCATTAATAAAAGAAAAATGGATTTTCAAGACAACAATATGAATTATTATGTTTAATTTTAATGTAATTTAGTTTGTTTGTTATAAAATGTAATTTATTTGTATTTTACGGCAGTGCGGTAAAATGTTGAACAGTAACCGGAAGGAACGCCTTTCGGAAGTAAGAATTGGCCTCATGGTAACAGCAGTCTAAGTCCAGAGCTTGGAGGGACTAGATGTGTTTCTAAAAAAGTCTGAGTCCAGCGTTAGGAGTGACAGGCTGTTTCTAAAAAAGTCTAGATCAGAGCTTGGTGGAGAATGGTTGTGTTTTTGAGAGTCTAGTAAGGCTTTGAGGAGTAAGGTTGTGTGAAATGTAGAGTTCTTAATTACAAGTTTGTTTTATCTAAAAAGTAATAGATTTAATTTTTGTCTCAAGTAGAGACTAATTTAGTAGAAAATGGATAGGAAGTGATAATGGACGCTTCTAATGACAATGTAAACGTGTTTGAAAGTAATAGACTTACTGTATTCTAAGTGACAAACAATATTTATGAGAAAATTAGTATAAAGTATTTAATTAGACGGTGAATATAAAAAAAAAAAAAAACTTTGTATCGAAGTGAACATTCTTTTATTAATGATGAATGTTATGATTGTCGTACAAAAAATAACATTCCTAGAGTGCTGGGTGAATATTCGAAACATGAACTTTTCAGGAAACAACGCTTGCTGTAATCTACAAGTCTCAGGACATCTGGAATTAATATCTTTGGACAATTTGAGTGCAAATGGGTGTTCTGGTATAAACACCATATGTTAAATTAGGACTAAGTATTTATATTATGTTTTGATATATTTTGCTATACATGTTTAAATTTTTTAATCTGTTTCATAAATATTTTAAAAGGAAATAAATTGATAGATAAAATAATAAAAATTTTAATAATTGAAGTAAATCTCCATCTGAGATCTTTATAATGATTTAAATTTAAATAAAAAGTAAATTCCTGTTGCAACAATTTTATTGGTAAAAGCATTTTTAAAGATAAAATTAATTAATTTGAAAGAAAGAAATAAAGGAAATATAAATTCATAATTTGTTATTGAAATTAAAAAGGATAACTAGTATTTATAATATGATTTTTTTGTTGTTAATAATAATTTGTAGGATGTTTCTTTAATAGTTTAATAAATCTTTATGTTAACATTTCAGAGACAAGTGTTTTCATTAAATACCAAATATCACTGTAAGTACACTGTGAAAAGAACTTACGACCCCCAGATATTTTTTCTTTCTTTTAAATATTTAAATTCATTCTTTTTTCAAAATTGGTATGTTAAGGATACCTGGCGCCCTAGTCGAGCAATTTAATAAGATAATTATAAATAATTAAAGTAACTTCATCACCTCCTTTTAAGAAATATTACAAATGTCGCCGCAACTGTGGGCCTTTTTAGTCGAAATAAACAGTGATTTTGGTAATGAGAATTCTTGAAATCAAGGTAAGGACTCTCTTTATAATAATAAGAAAGATTCTTTTTTAAAAATTTTTTGTGTTAAATATAGTAAGATAAAAATGGAGTCAGAAATTGTAAATGTAAATAATAGTGATGAACAGGTAGGGTTAGGAAATCAAAATTCTTTAAATAATATAGAGCCATTGGAATTTACAGGGGATATTTTTGATAATTTAGAGAAGGAATCGCAAAGTAATGAGCAAACAAATGAACAATTTGCACAAAATTTTTTAGAGCAAGAAATAAGTAGTAATAGTAATAGTAGACGTTCAAGTGTGAACGCGAATAGTAGTTCAGGTTCGGATTTTAATGGGTTTGATAGTGATAGGATGCTAAATAGTAAAGAAAAGTGTGAAGATATGAATAAAAAATTAGTAGAAACACCAGGGGTAGAAATTGTAGAAGAAAATTCAGATAAGGAATTAAGAGCTGAAGAGGTTAGGGTAATTGAGCAGGTTAGTGTAACCAAAGAAGTTAGGATTGATGAGAGTGTAGAAAATAATGATCAAGGTATGAGCATGGAAAAAATATATGAGATGTTAGTAAAAGGATTTCGACAAACTAGTTTAGATATGGATAAAAAATTTGATAAAAATAGCTTAGAATTCAAACGAGATAATGATAAGAAATTTGAATGTATAAGTAATGATATTAAACAAACAAATAATAAAATTGAACAAAATAATGTAGATTTGAAGCAAGATTTAAATAATAAATTTGATGACTTCAATAATAAATTTGATCAGAATAAGCTAGAAATTAATAAAAAACTAGAGAATTTTAATATTAAACTTGAACAGAATAATGTTAAACTTGATAAAATAGATAATGACTTGAAACTGAGTAAATTAGAACTAAGACAAGCTAATTTAGATTTAAAAGAAGCAATGTGTAAAAAATTTGAAGAAATGAGGGTTGAATTAAAACCAAATTATGTAAAATTTGAACAGAATCTTAAAATGGAAATTAATGTAATGGAAACTAATAATAAAGTAGAATTTGAATTAAGCTATTGTGAGAAAAAAGTAGAATTTGAACAGATTAATAGTGTAGAAGGTGTTTTGGTAGAAAATATTAATAATTTAGATAACAATTTAAATCAAGCAATAGCTGAAATTGAAATTAACAGTTTTAATGAGATAAATAACATGTCAAATGATTTGATAATAATAGAAGACGATTGTGTGAATGATTGTGTTCAAGAAATTTCTAAAATAATGAATAATGGGTTAGGTAACAAGGTAAATCTAGAAACAGCAAATAACGTTGAAATTAATATGTCTAGTGGGGTTGGAATAGGTATAAGTAATTTGAAAAACAAAGTAAAAGTAAATAATCTAATAACGAAGGTATCAGCTGTTTATTTTAAAAAACAAGTGGGTCATAAAAATGTAGAGTTTGAAAATTATGTAATGATAAAATTTAAGAGTATCTTTCAAACCCAAGAACAAGAAATTAAAAGTTTTTGTGAGAAATCTAACTTTAAATATAATCTTGACAGTAAAAATGTAGAAATAGTAAAAGAAGGCTTTGTACTAGTGTATAAGAATGGTGGGGTTAGAATTCCTGAACGAACAGATGTTGAAATTAGGTCATTGGATTCTAAGATGTTTGAGAGAAAGAGAAGTGTAGATATGTCTGTAAGGGAGAAAGAGAAAGGTATTTTGTCAACACTCCGAGACAATAACGAAGTGGGATCCTTTGTTAGGAAAGAGTCTGTTGTGATGACTGGGCAAGACAAACTGTCCCTGTGGACAGAAGTATTTAACATTAAAAATGTGTTAAAAAATTCAATCATGTATTTTAAAATCTTTCACCAATCTGGGAACCATCGAAAAAAAATGTATGATTTATAATTGAGTCATAATAAATTGAAATTTGGAATGAATAAATAAATGTAAGGACATTTTATAAACACACGGACTTGATTTTTAAAATAATTAATAAAAAGTAGTTAAGATTTTGTTAATAAGTAAGTTTAAGTTTGATAATAAATGATTAAGAGTTATGAATATTAATAATTTGTGTGTACTAATGAATTTTGTAAGCTAAGACAAAAATATAGAAAATAATTATTAGCCAAGCGTAAAATATTAAGAGTTTAGTTTTAGAAAACGTTTAGGTATTTGTAAAGTAAAGACGCTGGATTATAGCAGTAAACAACTTTATATGTTTATTAAGATCTTAATATTTAGAAAACGTGACGAAAACAGATTAGCTAGATGAGAGGATCATTGGAGCTGCAAGGTTGTTAGTGAATAACCGAGCGTTGTTTATACTAAGATAAATATTGACTTTACGTGTTAAGATAAAGCAGATTAATTCGAGGCAAAGATCCCGTGTAGTGTTGAGGAAAGGATATGCAATATTAAGTAGGTGGATTCAATATTAAATATTCAATAAAATGTGACGAGAGAGTTGAAATTCATTTGCAGATCGTATTGGAACCAAAAGGGTTTCATGTCTTATCAGTAGACAGATAAGGATTGTCTCATATCGAGGGGACTTGTTTATGCTTAAACCAGGCCTAGAATTCCTTTGCATGACATTAAGACGAGATACAGCGTGTGACAGAATTATTGTTCTGAAAATAAAAAACTTTTGACGTATAATCGGAAATTAACTTGCGTTTTCAAATAAAAATTACTTAAATAAAGGATAATTGGCTTTAAATAAAGTAAATAAGAATAAAAGTAGATTACTTAAATAACTTTAATAGAATTAAAAGTAAATTTCTAAGTAAAAAACTTAGAATAAGTTTTAAAAATAAAATTTTCTTTTTGAATTTGAATAATAACATCTAGAAAGGATCACATAAACAGAAAATCGACGATGCTAATAATAAGATTGGTAAAATAAACATTATTTCAACTTCGGATGAAACAATTTTAATGAAATTTTTTATGAATTTTAAAATTTTCTTCGAGTAGATGCATTTAAGGAGTACATGAACATTTGGGTGGATGGCTGAGCGTTTATGTAGTAATAATAGAATGTTTTATTCGCAAGAATAAGGCATTCTGGGACTACATGGAGAGCGTGTTGTGGAATAGGGATGTGTTTTGGGCTTTATCTTGAATTTAGTAGGGATATTGCATTCAACCACTGCACATTTCAACGTCACAACATGTTGCTTTGTGTAAGAGTCCAAAGAGCAATTTGAAGTATGCACGGTATAAAGTAGATGGTCAGAAGGACTGTAGTGGGGTAAGTAGGAGGTCAAATGCATAAAATAAACAAAAAAATTCATAAAAAATCAAATAAAAAAGGTATAAATAAAAAACAAAATAAAAATGGAACGTTGGAGGGTTTTATTAATCGACGTTCGACAGGGCTTTATTATAAGCATAGAGGAGTATAATTCAATTACTGTGACTATAATAAACCCCGGTCGAGTTTTGAAAAATAAAATAAAAAATAAACAAAAAACAAAAAACAAAAAATTTGTCATACGACTTATGTAAATGAAATATAGTTAAAAACTTTGACAATTTTGAGAAGTTTAAAGAACAAAGAGTTCTTATTTTGTATTCAGAAATACAGAAGTTTAGTAGAAGGAGTTTAAGAGAGAACATAGAGTTCTTGAGTATATTATAAAAATATAAAGTTTGGTAGGCGAACTGTCTTTAGAGGCAGGATGTAGCTATGTTCGAGAAGTGATATGATCAAGGCCTAAGATATCATTTCTGGAAGGTAGTGATTTCGAGTTAATTGGAAAACTTATCAAAAAAATCCAACGTAGTTGTTTAGAGTTCTGTCACATGTAATTTTGGGCAAAAAACATAAACAATGACTTATGTTTGTAAGTGTCATAAACTTTCATAGGTATAGAAAAAGTTTTTTTTTTTGGGTCTATTCTAACAAGTAGAAACAGATGTTTGAAGGAAGTCGTCAAGGGACAGTAAGACAATGCTTTCATGGTGAAAGGAGGGGGTTTGTTAAAAACAAAGCCTAGGAATAAATCGGACGTGACAGAAGGGAGAAGTTTTTTATGAAATAAAACGAAAAGTTTTGTAAAATTGTAAAAATGTTAATTAACTGATTAGAATAGGTAATTAGATGTTAGATTGTAAAACGATAAGTTGTATGTTTTGATGTTTTAAATATTAAGGATTATTGATTAGATGATAAGATGAAAAATAGTTAGTTTTAAATGATTTGTGGTTTGTGAATATGAAGAATAGTTGTGTGAAGTTTGAGAATTTATGTGAGTTTTGCCAAGATAGATAATAATAAAGTTTTTAAGTTTTTTTTTTGATGTTAAATAATGAATGAGGGAGGTTAAGTTTTTGTTTTTTAAAGGAAGGAGTAATAAATTAATAATAAGTAGAGAGATTTTAATGAATTTGATAGAAAGGATAAATAAGTAGTGTTTTTTAAATAAATAATAATGGAATTTGAAATAATAAATGATGTTAAGCAGTTCTTTGATAAAGGTATCTAAAGATTTTGATGAAATACGGTGTTAGCTGGGAAAGCAATGATAATTTTTTATTTTTTATAAGTTTTTTGTATTTAAGTGATTGATGACAAGGGAGATTTTAATGAAGTAATTTAAATGAAAGAATTTTTGAGTTTTTATATGAAGATGATGACTTTACAGAATTGTTGAGTAAAGTGGTATTTAAAATGAAGTTGTTCTGTTAATAAACTTTTATAAAGAAGGTAGTTAAGTTGCATTGATGGTTAATTTTTTAGTTTTTTAAGAGGTTTTTTGAGTACTGCGATGAAATAAAGGAAATATACGACGATTTTAATGAAATAAAGGAAATATGCGACGATTTTTAATGAGATAAAGGGAGATTTGAGGAATTCTGCGAATAAACGACGGTTATCATGATTTTTTTAAAGGAAGCTACGTTGAGATAAAGGGATAAATGAATGATAAAGAGGTTTTTTGGGGATTAATGCAACTTGAATTATTAAAATATGAAAGATAAGATGGAAATAATTTTAAGACAGGATACTGAAAGATGAAACAATTGTAAAGAGGTAATTTTGAAATAAATAGATGAGTTTTGTAAGTAATTTTATTTTGTTTGATAATAATGATGTTATATTTTGAATTTTAGTTGAAGAAAAGAGTTTTTTGTAATTGTAAAATCAGTAGCTAACATGTTATCCCAGCAAGATACAGGAGAATTGAGATTTTAAGTAAGAATAAATAGTTATTGGATTTAAACTAAAATAAATAATAATATAAAGTCTGAATTGAAAAGTTTTAAAGTGAATTGAAGTAATGTTGAGTAATAAGTAAATAATTTTCGTAAAAATGTTAATTGAAAATGAGAGGTTTTAAATTTAAATTGTGTTAAGTTAAAAAATGATTTAGATGAATAGTGTGAGATGGATGTAGATTTTCAAAGGATGTAGAAATGTCGTCTTGGCAAAGAGGATGAGACGTAGAAAAAGTATATAGACGGCTGTCTGGGAGATAAGCTTTGAGTGACGGGATCCTGTCAACAAAAAATGTTGATGGAAAGTTTCAGCCAACGAGGTTGGAAAGGAAACTGATGATGGGTTTTATTGTATAAATAGAGATAAGACTTAGCACTAATTGATTCGCATTATTTTTTTTTACATGAGTTATGATGACTCAAACAAATTGAGATAGTGAAATAGGATTTTAGCAAATAGATTTTAATTTTTTATGTAAAAAGAGAATCTTTCTTAAATTAAGTATACTAGGGATACTTATTTTCTTTCATGAGGTCCTTAGCTTCTGAAATGAAATGTCTTGAACATCCATTAAAAAATTTTTTTTCTTTCTCGATTTGAAATATATATATATAAAAGCTTTGTATTCCAATACCTGTATTGAAATACAAACCTTGTGGGGTTTTTGTGACAATGTGAAAAGTCAGATTTTAATATAGACTCATTTAAAAGACGCGGTTAAGCCAAACAGATAAGAGATTCAAATAATAAATTAAATGTAGTAACTTCATTAATAAAAGAAAAATGGATTTTCAAGACAACAATATGAATTATTATGTTTAATTTTAATGTAATTTAGTTTGTTTGTTATAAAATGTAATTTATTTGTATTTTACGGCAGTGCGGTAAAATGTTGAACAGTAACCGGAAGGAACGCCTTTCGGAAGTAAGAATTGGCCTCATGGTAACAGCAGTCTAAGTCCAGAGCTTGGAGGGACTAGATGTGTTTCTAAAAAAGTCTGAGTCCAGCGTTAGGAGTGACAGGCTGTTTCTAAAAAAGTCTAGATCAGAGCTTGGTGGAGAATGGTTGTGTTTTTGAGAGTCTAGTAAGGCTTTGAGGAGTAAGGTTGTGTGAAATGTAGAGTTCTTAATTACAAGTTTGTTTTATCTAAAAAGTAATAGATTTAATTTTTGTCTCAAGTAGAGACTAATTTAGTAGAAAATGGATAGGAAGTGATAATGGACGCTTCTAATGACAATGTAAACGTGTTTGAAAGTAATAGACTTACTGTATTCTAAGTGACAAACAATATTTATGAGAAAATTAGTATAAAGTATTTAATTAGACGGTGAATATAAAAAAAAAAAAAAACTTTGTATCGAAGTGAACATTCTTTTATTAATGATGAATGTTATGATTGTCGTACAAAAAATAACATTCCTAGAGTGCTGGGTGAATATTCGAAACATGAACTTTTCAGGAAACAACGCTTGCTGTAATCTACAAGTCTCAGGACATCTGGAATTAATATCTTTGGACAATTTGAGTGCAAATGGGTGTTCTGGTATAAACACCATATGTTAAATTAGGACTAAGTATTTATATTATGTTTTGATATATTTTGCTATACATGTTTAAATTTTTTAATCTGTTTCATAAATATTTTAAAAGGAAATAAATTGATAGATAAAATAATAAAAATTTTAATAATTGAAGTAAATCTCCATCTGAGATCTTTATAATGATTTAAATTTAAATAAAAAGTAAATTCCTGTTGCAACAATTTTATTGGTAAAAGCATTTTTAAAGATAAAATTAATTAATTTGAAAGAAAGAAATAAAGGAAATATAAATTCATAATTTGTTATTGAAATTAAAAAGGATAACTAGTATTTATAATATGATTTTTTTGTTGTTAATAATAATTTGTAGGATGTTTCTTTAATAGTTTAATAAATCTTTATGTTAACATTTCAGAGACAAGTGTTTTCATTAAATACCAAATATCACTGTAAGTACACTGTGAAAAGAACTTACGACCCCCAGATATTTTTTCTTTCTTTTAAATATTTAAATTCATTCTTTTTTCAAAATTGGTATGTTAAGGATACCTGGCGCCCTAGTCGAGCAATTTAATAAGATAATTATAAATAATTAAAGTAACTTCATCACCTCCTTTTAAGAAATATTACAATACCTTGTATATATAATGATATTGCAGGGAAGTACTTTTAAATACATGAAAAGTTGGATTTATGGGATCTTATAAACTTTTGACAAATAAGCTGAATACATCGTTTTGAATACTCAAAATTAGTTTAAGATTAGAAACATAAATACTCTCCCAACATGATAAAACATAAGTTAGTCTGCTGTTTATTAACAAATGATATATATTTTTCAAAACATAACTAGGTGCCAGATTTTTCAGAAAGTAAAATAAGCGCATTATTTGGTTTAATTTTATTTTTAGATTTCTTGTATGCGGTTCCGTGACACTCTAGAATCCAGAGACAAGCCCAAATATTTTATACTTTTTTGAATCTGTTCAACTGAATTGCATTGATGTAGTATTATTAAATATACATTGCAAACATTTATACGTCAAAGGGGTATAGCTGATTACTTTGTTTTTCAAATGAAAAAAACATATACTTAGCACCATAAAATATTTATAAAACCAAACTTGTAATGCATTCAGATCACAAGTCATACTATCTCTCACATCCTTCAAAGAATCCGCCACAAAACTGTACCATCTGCAAAGGAGATTATTTTAGAATGAAGACTTGCAATTACATAAACTATTTATATACACTAGATATAAAAGTGGTCCCAGTACAGATCACTGTGGGACACCATATTTAACTTTGCCAGATTGGCTAATAAACTCTCCAATCTTAACCTGTAACGGATCGGTTAGATAGCTTCTAAACCAGTTATTAACAATTCTCTTAATTCCACATTTATTTAAATTGGAAAGTAATATTTTATGATCTACCATGTCAATGGCTTTTGTTATGTCCAGAAAGAGTACACTTACACATTTAATACTGTTTAAAGCCATTGTAAATAAAGGAATTAAATTTTAAGAGCACATCTTCAGTACCAAAATCCTCTCTAAACCCAAACTGACCATTACTAAGAAATTTCTCTTTCTCAAAAAACTTCATAATTCTAGACTGTACTACCCTTTCAAAAACCTTTGAAAACACAACAGAGAAATAGGTCTATATTATATAGGTTCTATATTACCAACACATTTCCTGTCTCCCTTTTTGAAAATTGGTACAACCAAGGCCTCTTTTAGTCCAGAAAACACACCAGTCACAAAATATTGGTTTATTAAAAATGATACATCTGTTATATGAATGCTGATAGCATTGATGCACTTACACCATCAATTCCAAGAAATTTCCCTGTTTTTAGCCCATGAATCGTTTTCTAAATTTTGTCAGGTGTTACTGGAGTTAAAAATATTGAATTATTAGTTTCATGGTCCTAAAATATGTATCAAAAATTGAAAATGTAGAACAATTTGTTAGTAATTGGGTCCTAATGACATTTACTGAATTAAAAAAATTAAAATTAAACTCATTTGCTATTATTAATAGATCTGTAGGAACAGTTCTATTTTCCCTTTGTAAATGTATATTGCTTGGTAGACACAACATTGGCCTATGACCTCTTTTAAAATCCTCCATTGTAACTTTGAATTTTTTTCTTCACAATTTTTAAACATATTATTATAATAATAAGATTAAGTATCATTTATGTCAACCTGTATTTACATTTAACCCTTAGCACGCGTATGACGGGATTTCACGTAACCCTCAACTAGACTGGTACCGCGTATGACGGGATATCTCGATTCAACACTATTTGACTTCTGCAGGTATTTTAATTCGTTTAAAGTCCAATAGAGTGCAGGGAAATGTCCTATTGGTATAACGTGACATTCCCACTATGGTCTTTGTTCTCGATCAACTGTCGTTGGTTTTTATTTGGTTGTTATAGCAACCAGGCGCCCTTTTGTGTTCTGTCCCAACGCGTATAACGTGATTTCTCGTTCTAGTAAGCTACGACTGTCAGTTATGAAATGTTTTGTGTCAGCGTTATAACTGCTAAAGCTGTTCATTGTTGATTTGTTTAGGCCGTATTATTTATATTTTAGGTTATAGTATACATTTTTATTTTGTGTAAAATAGGCTAGTTATAAAAATGGCAAACCCTGATGACCATGGATTTGATCAATTTATCGATGAAATAATGAATGCATCTTTTTCAACTCCAGAATACATTTTGAAATATAGACAGTTTCTATGGACATGGTATTATCGTCAAATATTGTTTGTGTGTTTATATGTATATTTTAGTCTATATCAGTAATTTTTTTATGTCCTGAATGTAGGTAATTATTATGAGCAGTAGACAAATATTTTTAATACGGTGTGTTGATTTTTCTCAAAATCTTTTTTTAGTAAAATTTATTTGTTTGATGAAATTCAGGTTATTTTGAATTAAATAGTAGGCCTACTTTTATATAAAAAAAATTAATATGATTTGTTTGTAAATATAAAAAATATATATAATCTGTTTTATAGGGCGGTCAAAAATGTGAAATTAGGTATTTTTTCTTGTTTTAATCTGTAAAAAAAAAATAATAAAATTATTTTAAAACCAATCTACTTTTTTTTTACCAAATATATCTGTAAGAACCCAAAATCAAGTAGAATTTTAAACAATTACAATTTTTTTTTTCCCCTAATAGCACGTTATGAGTAAATAGCCTAAATTGTTATTCAGTGTGCTAAGGGTTAACTTTTTTTAAAATAATTTTATTGTTATGTTTCTTTATTCGTCTATATAACTGGTTTCTTTTATTAATTTTAAATCATAAGTAAGTTCGTACTCCAAGGCTTTATTATTTTTTATAGACCATCGGATACTTGAAACATATGCATAAATCTATATTGTTTAAAAAATTTCAAATAAATTATCAAAAACAGAATCAACATTCATACAATTGTATACAAATTAATAATTAATAACATATCATAGATGAACTATTCAATTACGATTTTGATAGCCGTATAAAATTCTGCTATATCGTTCCTGACGTGTTTTGTTTAGATTACTTTTGTCTGGGCTTTTTAAAACAATGTTTATAAAACTAGGCCAAATGACATCAATGACTAAGGACAGAGAATATTAAATGAAGTGGCAAAAATCTATTCTGAGATACTACAGAATATGATAAATGGCTTCTCACTGCCAAACTGCAGAAGGAAAACAGTTTGATCATTTATCAGAAAAAGAACAAGATTATCTTGCATAAAATGTCTCCTTTGAATACAGTTTTGATTTTTTTTTTAACAGTCCGCACATTATTACAGTAGAATTAAATGATCATTTCCCTGACAGATGGATAGGCAGGTGAGGAGCTATTGAGTGGCCAGAGAAGTCACCAGATTTAACATCAATGGACTGTTTTTAAGGGACCATTTAACTTTTGTGTACATGACCCCTCCAGATGATCTACAAGACTTGAGAAACATAATTGATCAAGAGTGTAGAGTCATACCTCGCGAAACATTACAAAAAGTCAGATTGGATTTTGAAAAAAAAATTCTTTTATTGCTTGGAGAGAAATGGTGGAGATTTTGAACATCTCTTGTGATTTTTGTTAAGATAACACCACTTATTATTACTAATTTTGTTTCATTTTTAAAGGTACTGTATCAACGAGTTGGTCATTAAAGAATTTTTTTATACATAGTTTTTGTACAATTCTACCAAAAATATATTTCAAATCATATTTGATGAACTCATAGGGCGATTTAAAATTTAACCAAAAATTTACCACCAAAACTTATTGTTTGTTAAGCACTTTAATTTGATAAAATCAAAAGCCTTAGGTACTGATAACAAAATTTGGAGTTGGGGTTGATTGGGGGTGAAAGGGATGGATTACAATGTTGTACAAGCTTCTACCTTTTCTGGTACAGTTTACTAACCAGTTTAGATTTTTTCTGTACATCCAATCAAGAGTTTAATGTAATTTTACGAAAAAGTATAAAATTTTATTTTTAAACATAGCGAGCAAACGTATGTTTTAATTTTATTACTATCGAAACTCATATTTTCCCCTGCCCTTCAATTTTATATATCACAATCCATAGGTACAAATTACAAGTTTTGAAATTGGGGGTTGTTTGGGGTGAAGGGGGTGGTTTGGGTTTTGTACAAATATTTTTTTAAGCTCCTCCCCCCCCCCCCTATGGCTAAACAGATGCATAGTAAAGATTATTTGAATAACTTTTTCGGTTTAAAAAATAATTAGGATGGGGTGTTTTGAAAAAAAATCAACCGGTATATCATATCTAATTATATAAAACTGAAAACTAAATGTAAATTTCTAGAATATAAAACTATTAAAAGAAATGGTATTACGAACTTTGTTTATTTATTGTTTAAAGAACCAGTAAAATTGTGAACATTTTAATTTGACATATTATTTTTGTGTATCAATTTTAATTAAAAATATAATTTTTATGTAGATTTCTTAAATTCTTTATTTTAATGTTGTTCTTTTCCCCCAGACTTATCCCTATCCTCGTTCAATGAAACATTCTCAACAAGTTTATCACCAAGGACGCAAGATTTTCTAATTTCATATCACTAGAGTGTAAATTATTTTTTGTAAGAGTACAACACAATTGTATTATTATTATCATAATATGAAAATAAGTATAACATTGTCAAATATTTAATGATATACCTAAAGAGTAAGAAATTGTACTATGTAAAAAAAATCAGAATAAAACTAACTTATTTCAATTAAGATGTCAATGTGAAATACACGATGTTGCTTAGTGTATTGTTTATATTTAACAGCAATATTTTGGCTTCCTTCCATGTAAGTACACCTGATAAAGTTAGTGTACTGTTTATATTTAGCTTTGTCATGTCCTTATAGAATAAGAAACATATATTTGAGACACAACCTAATGTCTCTTACAAGTTTGCATAAAACATTGCTATTAATTATTAAATTCATAATTTACACAAAGGATGACTACAGAATTTGAATGGAAGCCCCTTACTTATAGAGGTTTTCTTTTACCAACTTTTAGAATTTGCCTAATTCTTAGAATTAAAAAAAAGAAAACAATTACTTTAAGGTAAATTATAACCTATGAAACACATACAAGCCTACTTCTTATAGGCTTACTTGGGGTAAAACACAAATAATTATTTGTTAATTGTCAATACATTAACTATTAGTATTGTGATGGTTAATACTAATTAAACATAGAAATACCTTTTGTTTAGTTATTTAGTTATTATGTAAATAGTTTAAAATAGATATTGTACACACAAAAGATCTTAAATCACACTTAAGGGAAGGTAAAATAAACCTTTCAATAAAATAAATAATAATAATAAACAAATACTAAACATAACTTCACAAACCAAACTTTATAAAAGGGCCTAGTCCTAAGGCAACCCAGTCAAGTTGTAATAGAGACCTTTCTAATAAATAATAATCTAGTAATGATTCCAAGATAAATAACATACAAGTAAGAATACATAGAACAAACAATACTTATTTTATTGTTCTAAAATTCACGGTAGGCATTTTTTTTATTTATTTTATTTTTTTATATAATAGAAGACTTTAATAGCTAGAGGTAATAATAAAACGAAATAATAATTTACAGATATAACAACAATTTGGCTTTTTCATTATAATTATTATTAGTTCTTTAACAAATTTAATATGCTAAAAAACATTATTTACACATTCTTTATAAATGCTTCCTGCTAATTATTATTAAGTATTAAGTAATAGGTATTTGTAAATATCAACATAAAAACACAACACGAGCATATAGTTACTGATCCTCAGTTGCCACCAATATTTTCTACTAATCATCATCTACAGTCATAGGTTTTTTTTTTTTTTTTTGGTAAAAATACCAGTGGCAAAGTCACAGTCCTTGAAGTATATATGTGAAGTCACGGACATCTTTACCACATAATAAAAGAAAAGTATGAATGTACAAACCTAAACCCCTCGCCCTAGAAACATGAAATTCATTAAGTATATTCCTTTCATAAAATAAGTACCCAATAAGAAGAAGTTGTCTATAATTTGACTGCTAAAGAGTTTATTAAATACAAATGCATAAAAAATATAAGTTATAATTTTGCACATATGCTTGGTCCATACTATCAAAAATTTGATCGGAGGAATGCCAGGTATGTCATCAAATAACGTAACCTAATCAAACTTAATCTAATCTATATTCTTGTTCTGAAATCATAATTTTATAAATAATTACCTGGGTTTACTTGTGAGTTTGTTTATTAAACATTCACATTTAAAAAATTGTATTCAATTCATTACAACCAATTTTGAAATATGCAAACATTAACAATGATGTTTTAAAGATTTTTCTCTTATTTAACCATCCCCCTTCTTGATTTAAAAACATTTGGAAAGATCATAGAAAATAAGTTTATGATTGATAGACATCCAAAGAGTATTTTATACTGTTAAAATAGAAATTACAATTCCAACTATAAAATCATTGTTAGCTTCATTTTAATAAAACCTTGTTACAAAAAACAGTATAACAAAATAACACTATATGAACAGTGAACTCTGAAAATAATGAATATTTCACTTTTTTTATAAACAAAAGTATTACATATTCTTAATGAAATCTTTCATGTAATAGTTTAGAGTGTTTAGCACTGAACAAAACAGATTTATCAGTCAGAGTTTGAAGAATGAGAAATAAATAACACTGTTCACAATTTATGTAATATTCGGTAATGTAATAAAAAAAATTGGGTTTTACATAGGCTCGGAGGACCACTGCTTTTAATGAGAAAGCAAATAACAAGAAATTTTAATATTCATCTAAGCTACAGAATAATTGTATGTTAGAGTACTCACGGTGTCCATTGTCCATGGGAGGCGTTGTATAGCGCTTCAACTGTTCTTGGCCGATACTTGTAACCATATATTGTATAATAAAACACAGTTCACACAAATAATATAGTTCCCATATTACACATACAATACAATTAATACTTTCACAAAGATGAATATTTTATAAAAGGTAACATAACATAGAAAAAGAATTAAGTGATATTTATTTAAATTAAAAGTAAACGGCTGCGTTAATTAGCGGGGAAAAAAACGAAAGGAATTGCGGAGCGAAAAATCCACGTGTTGTCTCTTTTAGACTCGTCTGGTGTAACAACTCTAGTCATACTACTTTTTTCTAGTTCGCTCCCGACATCAATCGGACGTGTCGTGGTTTGTCGCTAGAAGCCAACGACCAATCCTAAGGTCCGGAAGTACTATACAAACACTAATAGAACAAATCACTAAACAAGTCACTAAATTTGTCAGTTCAGTAGTTGTCAGTAAAAAGTTAAAAAAGGCGAGTTGGTCTCGTCGAAGTATTAAGCTATGCCTGGCAGCCGAGGTGAGAATGTTTCGTTGAAGTAGGCGAATGGGTTAAAATGAGAAAAGTAAAGACTATGCAGTGTTCTGCTGTGACCAGAGTGGAAGAGAAACCAAAAAAAGTAAGTTCTATTGTAAAACATGTGAATCCAAGGTGGAGTATGTTTCGAAAAATATCACAATGAAAAATTTCAAGGACTAATTTATAATAAAAAAGGACATTTAAAAATAGTTTGTGTAACTGTGTCTATATTAATCAATATACAGTGAAACCCCTCAAATCCAAACTAATTGGGGCTGAAGCTGTTCGGATTAGCCGAAAAATGTCCAAAATTCAATAGCCAGCCATAGGTACGTACATTACTGTACATTATACTGTAGAAGGATGGCTGGTTTGGTGTGCACTGAGTGAAGTTAGTAACTTTGACTGATGAGAGGGCGGGCAAGAAGCCATTGTTGTTAGGCAGGCCTGTGCTAAAAATACAATAGAACACTGCAGTCTAGTTTCAAGTTATTATGTGTGCTCATGTATCACTAAGGATGGTGACTTTGTCGTTGAAACGCTTTTGATTGGATAAACGTAGTTTTTGTGAGATTTTGTTCTACATAATATTATCTCACAAATCAAGCTCAATATTTATTTATTATTAGACATTAGTCAGCTTGCGTCTGTTGTATTGTGCGTATCAATCTGCTGTCACTGTTTGGTTTAATTGTGTGTATTCGGTTTTTGTTTGAGATGTATTACATTTTAATTTTATTGTTAAGTGTATAGATAATTGTATTTATTATATCAAGCACCCACAAACAAAGTTCGTACACCGTAGAACAAAGTCTGAAAGTTTTTAAATGTCTTGATGCAATGTTACATCACTGCTTCAGCCTATGAATCAGGGTGTTCAAAAGAATGTAAAGTTAAACTACAGGAAAATGCGCCTTAGGTTTCTGATTGAAAATAACTCTGTTTCTGTTCTTGAAAATTTGAAAAAATCACAATTAAAGATGTTATTTATTGGGCTGCCGAATCCTGGCAAAACACAAGTGTGAACTTACTCTGGAAATCTTAGAAGAAGCTTTAGCCAAGCTTCGAGTTTAACACTTAACTAACATCATGATTTAAAGTTACGCAATCAACATCATACGTCTGGGAGACACCTATGGGTATTTAAATGAAAAAAGGGCATAATTAATTATCAATAAATGTAATAATCAGTAAAATGGCTTTACATACCTATATATACATAGAGTAGACGTAAAATTAGTTCAGAAACATCTTTTCACAATGTCCTTTTTCCTCTTTTTGAAAACAAATCACCACGCGCCTCGATAAAAAATATAGATAAAAACCATAAAATAAAGTCATGTAAACAACATCATACGTCTCACAGACGGAAAGTCCCACAAAGTCATCAAAAACTGGCAATTTTCACCAAAATACCAATGTCCGACTGGCAGCTAGACGGCCGGACAAAAACAATAGGCCAGGAGAAGGGGGAAATACACCGATTTTTATTTTCGTGCCCGTCTTCAAGACGTATGATGTTAAGACAACACCTACTCTTACACAAGACGATGGCACTGAGCTTCTACATCTTGTTCAGCAAGTACCAGGTTGTGAAGATGTTGAAGAAGGTTATCTAGAGGAATGGGCAAAAGTTGATGTTAACGAAGGATACATGCATGAAGGAACATGAAATAGTGAATCTGGTCCAATGTCAACATGACGGTAATGTATCTAGTAGTAACTGTGAGGAAGAAGAAGCTTCGACAGAGATTGTGATTTATACTGATGACACTTCTGCTCTTGACATCGCTTTGCTCTTCGTAGAACAACACACATCATCAGTCACACCAAGGGATGTCATGTTCATGCAACAAAGATGCCGGGAGGTTGAGGCTTGTCACTTTTGTTTATACAGCTGTGAGGGTTGCTCCTTAGTCTAGCCACTTTCTAATCCTACTGTATAGTAGAGGCCAAAGTTAAAGATAAAGGGTCCAGGTAGACCGGGACATCCCCAATCATATGTTGTAAAACATTCATATTGTTGTGAACCCAAGCGCCTAACCACCAGGATGCTACCGGTCATTAGCACCAATTCCATTAAAGTAAGCGGCAAGTCTTTTGTCAACAATTCAACGGAGCGTAGTAGAACTATGATTCAAGTTTTGTAATAAAGGTCTTAACCAGGTGAGAAAAATGACCCGACTCTTAATTATATGCGATCAGCAGTTCAATTTATAGCATTTGTATTGGACCGTGTTATTTCCAAGAATTTAATGGAATCGGTGCTGGAAATTTAATTTAATCCGGGTGGTTATGCGCTTGGGTTCACAACAATACGAATGTTTTGACAACACAGGATTAGGGCTGTCCCGGTCTACCTGGACCCTTTATCTTTAACTTTGGCTCCTACTATACAATGTTACTGTCGGGAGGTCAGTTTGGTGTTAGCGTTGACAGTGATAGTTTGTTGTTATTGTATAGTAGCCTACCGTATCGTGACAACCGTATTACTGTAGTCAGTTTTAGTGTGATTTTGAGAATGGCAGAGAATAAAAGGAAACAATTTTCGGTGTCAATGGAAGTGAAGTTTGATGCTTTACAAAGACTTAAACGTGGTGAAAGTGCGGCTAAAGTAGCGTTAGACATGAAAGTTGTGAGGTCAACTGTGCTTGGTTGGAAAAACAAGAAGTCGGAAATTGAAGCTTGGTGCTTAAAAAGGATGTGTACGGAATCCATTGCGGAACGAAAAATTATGAGGTGTGCTGGATATGAAAAAGGAAGTGAAGCTCTTTATCAATGGTTTCGGGTGCAGAGGGAAAAAGGTACGCCTTTGTCAGGACCTATCCTTCAAGAAAAGGCCCTTCAATTTTATGAAGAGTTAAAAGAGGAAGAGGAACACAGCAAGTAACGGCTGGTTGGACAGATGGAAGAAGCGGTACAGAATCAAACAACTCAGTATCTGCGGGGAAAAATTATCTGCCAACCCTAACAATGTTAATGAGTTTAAAATCAAACTTCACGAGTATATTGACAAAGAAGGGCTCTCAGGTGATCAAATATATAACGCTGACGAGACTGGTCTTAACTTCCAATTACTTCCTACCAAAAGTTTGGCATTAAGAAATGAAAAATCTGCTCCAGGCTATAAAAGAAGCTAAGAGCGTGTAACAATTCTTGCGTGTAGCAATGCAACAGGAGGACACAAGATTGATCTAGCCATTATAGGAAAAGCAAAAAAGCCAAGAGCATTCAAAAATGTTAAGTGCACTAGCGATGGAAGATTTGATATGCCTGTTTGGTATAAAAACCAACCTAATGCTTGGATGAGCGATTCAATTTTCAAAGAATGGTTTTTCCAGCAGTTCGTACCAGAGGTAGAAAATTTTTGAAATCCAAAAATCTCCCAAGAAAAGCTGTTTTAATTTTAGATAACGCCACAACACACCCCGATATTCACTATTTGCAGGATAAAGACATAAAAGCCATGTTTCTCCCACCAAACGTGACTTCCCTCTGTCAGCCGATGGATCAAGGGGCCTTGGCAGCATTGAAGAGAAGATACAGGCGTAAACTTCTGTCGTCTTTGGTGTTGTCATTGGAAGCAGGGCAGGAACTAACGGACAAATTAAAAAAGATTGATTTGCTAGACGTTGTTGGTTGGGTTGCAGAAGCATGGAATGAACTGGAGCCTATAATTCTCGTCCGATCCTGGAGGAAGCTTTTGGATCACTAGGGCAACGAATCATTTCAAGAAGAAGGACCCTCTGACAACAGTGAGTTGATTGATTTGATGAAGAAAATCCCAGGTTGCGAAGAGTCGTCGAGTGATGACGCACGAGAATGGATGACACTGGATGAAGCAGGAGAGCCATTGGGTGAAGACGAAATCATTTCCGCAGTCAAAGGGAAGAACGAGGAAATGGACGACTCAGAAGACGACATCGAAACCAGCCACCAAGAAGAAAAAATGAGCCATGGTGAGGGTGTAAAATTCATGGAAGGAGCACTGCGTTACTTAGAGCAGCAAAACACAACAGGTATGGACATTCTTTTTCTTTGGCGACTTCGAGATGAAGCTGCCAGACGTCGAGTCGAAAAAAAAACAAAAATCAATCAAAAGTTTTTTCAAACAATGCTAACTTTGCTCTAATGTTTTATTTATTTATTTTATTTTTTTTATAGAAAATTGTTTTAATCTTAAAAAATATTTAATGGACCATGTTTTTTACTGTAGACTTAACTGTAAATTGTATTACAGCATATTAGGATAGGTCTTTTTAGTTTACTGAGCCTATTGTACAAGGCCAATATTTAAAAAAACTTATTTGACCCATCGATAAATTTCATTTTAATGTGTGATTTGTTGTTGTCAGGCAGGGACTTTTTTGCAATAAACGTGTAATCATTGATAATCAATAAATGTACAGTTATTTAAAGTAATTTTGAGTATTTGTTGCAAACCTAACCATTTAATACCAAAGTTCCCTAAAACTCGACAACCCCCAAACTCGACAACCTTAAAGTCCACATTGTGTCGAGTTTGAGGGGTTCTACTGTATATATAACACAATTCATATATAAATATAACAATCCATAGGCTACAATGAATTCTATACATATTCAATTGATATGTTTTCACTTTATTATAAAAGCGTCTTTTACATGAAGCACATTGTCCTACAGAAAATGTTCAACCAAAACATAAACGTCTTATTTCACTATCACGACTCATCTAGAACTGGTAAAATAACATACAATGTTATAGGCTATTAAACCACTTCTCGTTTTCATTTTTGAAAGCATCTCTACTACAAAGCACATTGTTCTAATTAATTCAACATTACTAAAAACACATCTGTCTCTTGCAAGTACTGTCTAGGAACTCTTTAAGACCGTTGCAACGCTTGCTTATATCACAAGGATATTACATACCCTTATCACGTGATTATAGTCTCCAACCCATTTCATATGACAACAAGCATCTTCTACTTCACATAAACAAAATTTCACTCAAATACTAATTCTATCTTAAAACTAAACATTATTATCGGTACAAACATATTTCTGGATAGGCCTACTTATTTGGATTTATTTCTTCGTTTTAAAACACAGCCATAAAGCCGCTTGACATTATCTCTCTTTCCGCTTCTTTTAAAACCAATCACGTAACCCCATTCATTTTACCGCTATTCTTTTCTTTATCTTAATTCAAAAATTCAAAAACATGTACATTACATAAGGTGTGGGCATAGCAGCCATGATGACGCCATTTCAGTTCCTCTTTTTTGAGAACACTATACAAATTTTGAAATCCTGTGTCCTTAACTACTGTCAAAGGTTGAAAATCCTTTGTAATAATCTATTTATTTTTTCTGAGTAAACCCAATTTTTTGGCAGATGAATAGTTGATTGAACTTGTTTTTTGAGTTAACCCTTTCGCATTATCAACTGTGTATACGAGAATGGGCAAGCCTTTTTTTTACCAAATACAACACCTTTACACAAAAATTTGTCAAAATTTCAATTTTTCATAGAATTTAGTGAAAATAATGTCACTTACCAAGTACACTCTGGAGAATCACATGGTGTTCAAGTTTTTTTTAATTGTTAAATTTATAAATGTTAAAAAAAAAAAAATATTTCTAAAAAATGAATAACAAAAAACTCAAAAATTGTATATTTGAACTAATTTAACACCATAAATTTATGTTATGAATTTTTGTTGTTGTATATGTCTTAAGAGTCCAATTAATTTCAAACAATTTTTAAAAAAATCACTTAAATTGGTTAATATTTACTATTTTTATATTAGTTTTTATAAAATGTGTCAGCACTTGTGTTTTGGAAAGCATTCCGGTTGTAGGCCCTTGGTACATCTGCAACAAACCGTTCTAGATCTTCGTTTCCTTCCTTCTGCAGTACAAACACAGCATTGTTTACATTATCACTATCAATAATAAGTTCATCACCAGTTTCACTGTCCGAATCAAAAAATAAATCACTTTCACTATCTTCATCCAAATATTTGTCAATATCTGAAGTGTTGACACTAGGCCCTGCCATTACACTGCTTGTAATGTAACCAACAACACAAATATTTAACAAAAAATACGCTAAACTAATATGAAAAAGTAATAGAACTGAGTAAAGTAAACGATGTAAACATAATAAGTAACTAAGAAACCAATTTAACTGTTTAAAATGAACACACAACTTCAGACCACTAACAAACAATGACACTGCAATAAACATAACCTCCATAACCAAATGCAATCGGCTGTGAGCTTTGTAGATCGACTTCAACTTTAAAATATCGATATAAATCGATGTTGAAATATTCCTTTATTCTTTATGAATAGAACCACATAACATAGAGCGCGATCTGTTAGTTAATACTTAAACTACGTGCAGTTTTAAAGGGTACCGATAGATCGTTACTCTGCCCGTTTTAGCAAGTATACTGGGTAACGATAGATCATTACCTTGAACGCGAAAGGGTTAAGGCTTCAGGTCTTATGACACAAAGTAGAGATGTGAAGTCCTTTTTGCATGGGATAACAGTTACTGTGGCTATTGATGGGTATCCACAGATGAGAGAATTATTTCTTCTTTTCTGGAATCAAATGTTTGACGACCTTTTCCGGAAACTGAAAAACATCGGTGTATCAACAATGGTTGATAATGAAATAATATTTGATGTGGGTAAATTTGTACTGTATTTGAACACATAGAATTGTGGAATAGGTGTAATGTCACAATACCAAAAATATGGTACACTAAGGCCCATCGCTTTCTGAAGAAGGTACATAGGCGAGGTGCAATGTTATACATACTATGAGACGTTTTATACAATAAGCAATTTATGAATGTAGAGACTGATTTACTACTAGCTGTTCCAGATACGATGACTTCGGACATTTTATAAGCTTTTCATGATTATTTTGTGGGTCATGCCTGCATTGTGAAGATTATGTCAAAGATAAAAAACTCTGGATTATTTGGGACCTCTACCAAAATCGAACAAAAAAGTATATTTTGATTACCACTGATAATACAACAAGGTTTGCTATCGCCAAAGCACTAAAAACTATCGAAAATTCATTCTGAAAGACTTATTCCATGTTATGGAATGCTCGTGGAGATACAGACAAACAGGGGAACAAATTTTGTGGCGGATACATTAAAACAATTATATAATGCTTTAGGAATAGTACACAGAACTTCAGCAGCGTATAGACCTCAGAGTCAAGGAATCATGGAACGATAAAACTCTACATTGGTCACCATGTTACGATGATATGTCAACGAGGACCAGAAAGACTGACATAAATTTGTCAAATTAGTAAAGTTCGCATATAATACTGGCAGACATGCAGAAACAGGATTTTTGCCATTTTATTTGGAGCATGGCTTCGAGCCAATCCAGCCTATTCACTTGGCATTGACTCCACCTGCACCAGACTATGTCGTATTAGAGGTACTCAAAACAATATATAAAATAAGGCAGGACTTGCCGAGGTAATTGTCAGGCATGCAAGAGGATCAGTGTTGATGATACAAAGCACGACGGAAAGATAAACAATTGAAAGTGGGGGAATTGGTTTTAATCAGAGCGAAAAAGAAGGATGTTAGTTCAGTAATATACGGGTCTTTATAAATACTAAAACAGTTATCACCCTTGAACTACAAAGTTCAGTTTAGCCGATATAGCATATGGGTGGGGGATGTCGTCCATGTAGGACGATTGAAGGCCTATGAGACCACAAATTAAAAGTTAGATGTAAGATTATATGATATGAATACTATAAAATTGAAACACGATTAATCAGGAATTAATATTATACAAGGCATTTTATAGGTGAATGTCATAACTTGCATTGTACAAATATAGAATGTTTTCCAACAAATGGGGGGGGGGGAGTATAACAAACAGGGTTAGGTTAGGTTAGAATGATTACAGGTGGATTAATACATAAATGTGTGCACAGTTACAGCAACCAGTGTGTAGGGCTGTTGTACAATTAAAAATTCTTTTGTTACTGCATGATAGTTTCAAGGTTAAATGACATTTCGGCGACCTAGACAGAGAGCAGTTCTATAAGTTTAGCTAAGTTTTGAGCAAGACGAAGAGCAAATTAAAGATAAAGAAGGTAATATTAGTTACCCTAATCGATTCTCAGTACCAAATTCTCCTGCTTCAGGGTGATGAAGATGGAGCTGATGAGGAAAAATTGGAAAGGTGGGTAGCAAATAATTGATGTCACTGAACTTGTAATAATAATTATATTGTACTTATTTGTGAATATTTGCTCAGCATCTATTGTTCCATGGTTTTGTTATAAGTTACGATGTATATTGTTGTATTTATTATTAGACATCATGTTAAACTAAATTAAAAATTCAGAACAACAGAAATTAATACAGTTTTTTTAAACTTATAAGCATGTGACGTAAGTTGTTTTTAATTTATGACAGTTGTTACTAATTGTAAACTAATTTTTTTATATATTTTTGAGATAATTTGTATGTAAATCAGTTGTGATGGAATATTTATGTATAGTGATCATGTATATATTTATTTATTGTGTGGACAATGTTTCAAGGGTGCCAGTGAAGTTAGGAATTAGTTAAAATATAGATAAATAAAAAATTTAAAAATGTTATATTAAAGTTAGAATAGAGACCAACTGTTGTAAAAGACAAAAGTGTAACAGTAATAATTATTATGAAAAGTTTACCTTGCAATTACAATCAACGTCAAACACAAGAGTGAGGTATATAAACTCTTAGACAAAAGGAGACTGGGTCTTTGGATCTCAGGAGGAATCACTGAGATCATAATACCTTTACAGTATTATAATACCGTAATAGGAAAACATATAATACCGTAATTTCATCAAAATCGTTAGTGGATTTTGAGAAGTCGAGTACATGTATATAATATACTAGTATAAACTTTTATCGTCTAATAGTATTGGATAGTGTATATTATAAAAAGCTATCTGACTTACCACTTTATAACATCAACCAAATATTTAGTATTCATATCTAACTACATAAAATTGAAAACTAAAAGGAAATTTTTAGAATTCAAAAACAGAATAAAATCATAAAACAAATGATATTAGGAACTTGGTTTATTATTTTTTTGAATGTTAAAAAATATCTATACTAAACCAATAAAATATAAACATTTTCATTGTCATATTATAATTGTGCATAAATTTTAATTAAAAATCTAATTTTTATATCGAGATCCTTAAATTCTTCATTTTAACCCTTTCAGTGCCAACGTCCCCTGCACAGGGAGGGCGTTCGAAAATGTGTAAGAAATGCCAATGTCCAATTGTGCTGGATGACGTTAGAGGAAAAAATAATATTTTTTGTTATATTACATATCAATCTGCTAAGAATGAACAGTTCTTTTCATTTCACATATGATATATAGAATTAAAAATCAGTGCACAGATCGATACTAAGAATGATAATTCAATCGAGTTGGCTGTTTACCCCAGCTGTTCCGCACAATAATAATAATTATTATTATTCCATTTGTTATAGTCTGGTTTCATTGTTTAGTTTTGTATTCTGTACATAGGTTATGACTGATTGTGTTGTGTACATATATAATGAATCGACAAGATCCCATGAGGAAAAAACTAAATCTATGTGTGTGAAGTGCAAAAAGGGCAAACATAGTAAATGTGTTACCGAATACCAATAGTAAAATAACATTTTGTTTACAACTCAATTATAAATATTCTAGTTTAAATAGGTCTTAAGTGTTTCAATTCATAATTATTCTTTACTAATTTTTATTTTTTTTATATGAATATTTTAGAGATATAAGATTTTTTGAATGTTTTTTACTACTTATTTTCTGAAAAACGATGTGTTAGCTTTTAAGTGATAAATTTTTTCTCTAACTATTTCCTTAATATAAACTGGAAATTTTTTCTAAAAGTTTGATAGTATATGTAATTTCATTTTTTCTAAATTTTATGGTATACAGTAGAGTCCCGCAAACTCAGCGTAATGTGGACCGGAAGTGTGCCGAGTTTTGAAATACCGGGTGATCGGCAATAAGGGAAAAATAAATTGTAATTGAAACACCAAAGCGGCGGCGATATCAAACGACTTTGTCGATAGCGGTATCCCATTGTCGGCGGTGTAAAAACACCGCGGCACCAAAGCGGCGAGTCAAACAACTTTGTCGATAACGGTATCCCATTGTCAGCGGCGTAAAAACACCGCGGCATTGGCACCTGTCGGTATAGCAGACATACATCTGCAAAAACGTTTGATGAGCCACTTTTTTTTCCACGAATCAATTTAGTATACGTTATGGAAAATATAACATTTCTTTTCAGTTTTCTTTGACGGGTTATAATCTACGCACAGTATATACAATAAATAAAAATGAGCGAGGTACGAAAACGGAAGCGTGTGTTGGTTTCGTTTGAGACACGGTTAAATGTATTAAAAAGACTTGACAGAGGGGAATCTGTAAAAAAGCTTTGTGACGAGTTTAACGTGGGAAAAGTACCATCAACGATTTGAGTGATCGAAGTTAATGCCCGCTTTGGGATCTGCCGAACTTTTACAAACATCGCTGTTTTTAGCAATATATTTTTTCCCGTCGCAGGCGCCGAGTAATCCGGACTGCCGAATTATCGAGTGCCGAGTTTGCGAGACTCTACTGTATTATACAGATTTTTAGAGTAGTAGATATTATTTACAGATCTATTAGAATATAAATAACATAAAAATCATATCTTATCAAATATCAAAAATACAGCTATTTTATGAAATCTTTACAAAATCACACAAACGGGTCGGCACTTTTGGGTACACTATGAGAAAAAATGCCTGGCACTGAAAGGGCTATTGCTGTTCTTTTCCTCAGACCTCCCCTTCAATGAAACATTCTCAAGAAGCAAGGACGCAATATTTTTTAATAACTTAATACTAAAATATAAATTATGTTTTGTAAGAGTACAACAATTGTATCATTATTATTATTATCACACGAAAATCAGTACGATGTCAAATATTTAATGATATATGATAAAAAATAATAATTTGAACTATGTAAAAATAATCTGAATAAAACCTTAACTTATTTCAATTAAGATGTCAATGTTGCATAGTGTACTTAACAGCAATATTTTACTTCCTTCAAGTATGTACTTTTGAAAAAGTTTGTGCACTATTTATTTTTAGTTGTTCCTCATTAATGTCTTTGGGGAATAAGAAATTCATATTTCAGACATAATTTAATGTCTCATACAATTTTGCATAAAACATGGTTATAAACTTAATACAGTGAAACCTTGCTAATTCGAACCTCATTAAGTCGAATTCCTTGATGAACCTATTTTTTTCTGCCTGCTGGACACGTAACAGGACCCTTTATAAATTGAAATTTTGGGCTAGAAAACTTCTACAAATCGAAGTTGTCTGGATAAATTGAAAGGGAAACCAGTCAGGTCAGTTATTTAAAGCGGTTGATGGTACAATGTGTAACCCACACCATGTGTCGCACATTCATCCAGTCCTAGTTCAGAGGTTCAAAAGTGATGTTTATTTATTGTACTTTTTATTGACTGCAATTAGTGTTACTTGTGTGTTTTAGTTAATGTTTCTTATCGAATAAGATTTTGTTTTGCAATGACAAAATGTGTGCACAAAACACTATCGTATGAAGACAAACTGAAAGTTATAGAAGCTGTTAATGCTGCTGATAAAAAGAAATATGACATGCAAAGCAATTCAGCATACCAGCCAACATTCTTTCGACAATTTTGAAAAACAAAGATAAGTACAGTATGAAAACCTAGCCTAATCTGAACCTCTATAAATTGAAGCTGTTAAAGCTAACCTTGATAAGCCGAACCTTGGTATTTCAAAGTACTCAATAATTTGAACTTTTATCGGTCCCTTTACGATTCATTGTAGTGAGGTTCCACCATATTAAATTCATAATTAAAACAATCAACAACATACAGACAGGTTGTTGTATGTAAAACCAATAGCTTTCATTTACTTTATAAACAACTATTTATATATTTGTCTCACACAAATAACACATATTTAAAATTTGAAGTAAATTGAAAATCATCACTAGTTTTGAAAGTTCATAAAGTACCGAAAATAACACTGTCTTGGAGCTGAGGCTTTACTTCTGAATATATGCAGGAAAGTAAAAAAGCACATCTTATTACAACTCATTGAAATATCCACATGGGATTATGTGTCAAAATAACCTGAGATAAAACAACAAAGTACAACTTGTTCAACAACAAATCAGTTAAACAATGTACATATACAGCGGTACTATGTTTAACTTAACAAAAAGTGGACATTTAAAAATATTGTATGTCCACAAGTATTTGGTAAAAAAAGCAATGTATTAAAATAAATTTTTGACTTATTTATTTAATAAACATACTAAATCTATAAAATAATTAATTATAAAGTTCAAAACTGAAAGTGAGATATCTTTTTCTATCTTCAAGATTCAACTTGTAAATTTTGTAAACGATAGCTACAGCATTTGAATGGAAACCCTTAAAGAGGTTCTCTCTCGTCATCTATTAGAATTTGCCAGATATTTTTATTAAATTTAAGTTTATACTTTCTAGGTAATTATTACCTATGAAACGAATACAAGCTTACTTCTTATGGAATATACCAAATTGGGAAAAAAACACAAATAATGTCAGTATATTAACTATTAGTATGAAACAATTAAAAAAATATATACAATTTATATTTCAGGTTTTTCCAAACTGTGACCATCCTGTTATTTCTTCACACAATTTCTATGATGAATATTTTAAGAAATTTTTAATTTCTTAACATTATTATTATGTTATTTTTAATAATTTTAAAAACTTGGAATGACAAGTGAAAATAATATGAATCATTTCCTACATTTTCTATTTCAATAACACAAAGAAAAAAATAAATAAATGATCACAGTTAAAATAAAGCTTCATTACATTATTACAATAATTGCCTTAAAATTCCATTTAGAACATCCATGGTTTGATCGTCTATAAGTACTATGTCAAAATTGTTCATGTATTCAGGTAGGGCTTCTTCAATCTGAAATATAAATTAAAATACTGTTAAACTTAAATTCCCATTTAAAGTAAACACTAGCAGCTGACCACAATGTAAGAAGAGTTTTGTTAAAAGTTCCAAAACTTTCAGCATTTAAAACTTATTTTTACAATTAGATCAAAGTCTGTTATTTTAATTCTGGTTTAAATAGTTACAATTACCAACCCCAACTTTCTACAATGAAATGTAATAAGTTGTAACCAAATAATAATAATAAAGAAGAATAATCCAAAAAAGTCATTCGGATTGATTAAAACCTACAATTTAAAATTCAGAGTCCAAATATAAATTAGTAAATTCTTTAGATTGTATAAATTTTCACATCATATTTTTTTGTAATCAGCTGTGTTCTGTTTTCAAGTAATTGGAAACAATGTTTTTCCAAATACATAACTAAGGACCTAATACTTTGGAAACGTGAGGCCTTTGTAAGCGCTCAGAGCTGGATATTATAATGATTAAAACTTGAAAGAAATGGCCAATTTTGTATATATATATATGATAATATCATCCTCCGAGGTTCTCTTTGGAAAGTACAGGCTTGGTAGTCCTGAACGAACCTAGCTGAATCCTAAACCCACATTTTTAATCTAGTCTTGGATTTGATTCCTCTCTTTCACTTTTCTATCAGGCCTCTCTTCACCAACTCTGGTTCTTTTCCGACCATGATGTTATTAGAGTATTCAAGAACTAGAGGTCTTTACTTTATAACCTTATCTTTCTTTCTTTTTTTGTTAGATTCCATTATCTATCCCTCCCTAGCAATTGATTGTTTTAAGTACCATATATTATTGCTATAGCTCTTGTTGTTTATAGCTCTAAACCGGTGTAGCAGTAAATCAGTCGTAATTTTACTAACCCGATTACAGGAACTCATAGAAACACAGGGAGAAAGAATGGGGAGAGATGCAAATCATCTGTGAAAAGTTCAATCAATAAAAATGTATTTAACAGTTTTTAATTAATATATTTGCTTTAAATTATTGTTGAAAACCTAAGAAAAACTATCCTAACCTAACGTAATCTTGATTAGTGATTGATAAAATAATGGTTGACAGACAATGGAATCTCACCCTTTTCTTTACAAGGCAGTGAAGATTAACCCTAGAACGGGTAGGCGACCCGAATGCGACATATCTCGGGTCGCGACATCACTCATGGCTTAGTTCACCAACTCTAAAACATGTATTTTGAAATTCAACATTACGCCCACTTAGAATTGTCGTATCGCAATAAATAAAATACCGTTGGAAAGCTAATGTTCCGTAGAAGCATAATCATGCAAAAAAATAAAAAGACCACAAAACGTTATAAATAATATTCCAAAAATTGGTGAAGTTCGCATATTTTTTATGCGTAAAATCGTAGATTTGAACTGTGCGGTTTTTAGTAAATGCGACAGCATTTTTCCCTTTATGATTACAACTCTATTTATCTGTCAAACGGGTTGACCAAAACACTGTTCTATAGATCACATCTTTCTCTTTCAAACCGTAGATTACAAATTTTTCTGCGTCTCACAGATCCCGAGATATTTTTACTTGACGATAGTACAAACTTGACAGGATGAAATTCATTTGGCATTCGGTGCAGTTTACGAAATGACGTAATTCTTGTTTCTATGTAGAAAAACGTATTCGTTCTTTACAGTATGTTGTAGAGGAAATTTGATTCTATAAGTTGGTACCACTTGATATACCAACTGATATTTTCTGTAGGTTCTATTCAAGTCCAAAACATCGGCTATCTTCCGAGATGCCGTGAAATAAAATACACGCAAAAGGGCATGGCATTTGTGTAATATTTTTATTATTTCTGTTAAAAATAACAAAAAAAGAAGGTTAAAAGAAAGTTAAAAGAAGGTTTGTGTATACAAATTGTATATAAATTGTGTATACAAGTTACAATATATGTGTTTTTATTTCTAAAGTTTATGTTTTTGAGTGAATTTCTAGTTTGTGAACGGTTTATATTTGGGATAACCTAGAAGAATATTGTAAGTCTAGCCTATATGCAAATTTTCTTATATTTAGTGTTTTATTTGATTATACAAGTGTATATGTGTGTTATTCTTTATAAAGTTTATTGTTTTAGTGACATCTAGTGATTTTGTCTTAGGCCTAGCTTTAGAAAGTTACTAATTACGCCTAAATTGTCGAGGTGTCCAACCTAACCTCAACCGTCAGAGTATCACTTTTTAGGGGAAATCGTTATTTTTATGTTGAAAATGTAACAAATTATAATTTTTTCCCCTAAATATATTCACAAATATATTACAAATCTCTAGTAATCGTTGAAAAAATTCCGAAAACTTATTAGTATGGTGTACATAACGATATTTGTGAAAAAATTCTCTTTTTACCCTCCGATTTTTTGGTATTTGACCAAAAAACTCCAAATGTGATACATCTAACATTTTTTTTTTCACTACACACCTAGATTCTATGCACCTTTCTGAACATAATGATATATAGAACTTTTGTATTACTATGTTTGGTAAATTGTTGAAAATAAAATGACCAATGTCCCAATTTACGTAAAATAATTTTTTAAATTTTAAAAATGTAACAATTTTTTTTTTATTTCCTAAATATATTGGCAAATAATACACAAAATTTTTGTATATCTTAGAAAAAGGTGGTAAGCTATTGATTTTGGATGATACAGGTTTTTCTGAAAAATGATAACATCATTTTTTGACATGTAACATACTTTCTCCAAAACCGTTTCAAATTTTTTTTTTTATTACATAGATGAATTCTATGCATTTTTCTGAGAAAAATGATGTCTTATAAGTTAGGTTTTGTATAAAAATAATATATTTTATTAATTTTTAAACAAACGAAGAATTTTTAAGACAAATTAACATACACCAGTTGGAGGGTTAAGAGGTGCTTTGCCTTTAAACAAGAAAAGGAAAATAAACAACTTATAATCACAAATTAACATATGTTTCGTATTCATCCTGATTTGTAATCTGGAACAAATAATTTGTATGTAGTACAGAAATAGAGATAAGTGATTTATGTTATCATTACTACACAAATTGTAGACATTCAAATAATATTATTATTTTGAACGTAATGATATAAAAGTTTATTAATAAATACAAATGAATATAAGATGTCATTGTTTAGTAATCAATATAACATACATTACAGAAAACGAAAATAAATAAATATAATAGTAAGGAGATTACAGAATGTAATAGAGCATCCTACACCAATAGTGAAAATTAGGCAACATTTGCAGGATGGTAGGGGGAGAGATAAGGCAGACCAGTTGATTTTCATGACATTAGCAATAATATATGTACATAAACACAATTATGTTCATTATCAAAACAAACACAAAATAAAGATCGAACCAAGAACTTAGAACTTGAAAAGATCTCGACCAAGGTGTGAAAAGGGAGATGATGTTCTATAAATTGCCAATACAATAGAATGAGTACAGACTAGCAAACAAAATGATTACATATAAAGAAAACAAGAAAAAAGATTCTGAAGTAAAAAGAGAGTACATATGGATTTGAAACAGTGTTGAATCAGAAGGAAAGAAGAGAAAACCAGAGAGGTTTTTAGAATTAAAATTGAAGGGTGAGACAGACCAGAAAGGCTTGGCACGTATCAAGGTAACCTGTAAGGAATGCCACAAGGTTACAAGTACCAAAATAGAAAGGATTACTTATCAGAAACAAAGCAGTGAAAGTAGTTCACCCCAATACTGTTACAAATGAAAAGGGTAGACTCTTATAATATTGAAATATTTACTTAGGTCCTAAGACAATGAAAACTCATTTTCTTAAAAAATGTGTTTTTAAAATTTTTTTATAAACCTATGTATCGTTCTTGCGATGCAATCATATAAAATAAATTATTCCTTAAAATCAATAATTAATAAGTTATAGACCATAGAAGGTCGTATCCAAAATTTAAATTTTATACCAGTTATTAAAGTTAATAAATAATAATTAGATTCAAGATTGAAAATATTTTACATGATTATTATAGGGCTCTTCAAGCTCGATAATATAGCAAAGTTTGAACAACATGGGGCATAGGGCTTGTAAGATATGATTGTTATATGGAAGGAAAACCACAATATTTTCATATAACCAAAATATAATGTTTTTGACAATTAAGTAGTGATTATAAATGTTTAAATACACGTTATTAACCAATCCCCATTAGAAGTAAGTATATTCCTACATAAATAAATCAAAAATTGTCATGATGATTTCAACGAAAACACACTGATATTGAGGAAAAATATGTCATGTAATTAAAAACATGTCATGTAATTAAAAACGTTTTAAGATAAATTTGACGTAGAATCCATAGGGTATCATAAGAAAAATTCTATATTAAAAACTACATGAGATATAAGCAAATTACCAAACTCAAAAAAGAGTCTACATTTGGTCATAATGTTTGGTTGGAAAGTGGGGATGATGAAACTATAAAATGAATTTCCCAGAGCTAAGAGGGTCATTCTGATTATCCTGGTATTACCATCAGCATCATTCTAATTACTTAAATGTAGGGTAAATCCAGCAAACTCCATAAATTGGCATAATTTGGGAACATTAATAGACACAACGATTATTCTACTCACAAGAAGGAAGAGGTTCACTCTTCAGCCTTTAATGATAGATGGTGTAGAACTCACTCCTTCTAAGGAAACAAAATATCTAGGTGTAGTTTTGGATCAATAAACACATTGATAAAACCAATGGCTATGTGGGCATACAGCTCCTATATGGTAAAACTTGGGGATTTAAGCCAAAACCTGACTATAATGCGACCCATGTTCACAATGATCAAGACAATAACTTTTGAAAAGAATTTCACAACTTTTTTCCCAGAACGACAAGATTGGAAGGAAGGTGGACCAAAACTAAAGGAGGGAACCCTCCAATGGTACACTGATGGATTCAGAATGAAAGGTTGAGTAGAAGTGGGGATAAAAGAGCCAAATTTTATCGTTACAAAATTTCTAGGAAGAACTCCATCCATATTACAAGCTGAGATACATGCAATAAAGCTCTGAGCTAGAGAGAAATAAAAGGACTCAAAGACACAAAGATCTATATCATATCAGACAATCAGGCAACTCTTAAGCCTCAAGTTCATATACTATTGAGTCAAGATTGGTCTGGAAATGTCTACAAGTAATCAATCAACTGGCAATAAACAAAAAAGTCTCTTTACTTTGGGTGGCAGGAAATGAAGGAATACCAGGAAATGAAGAAGCAGATCACCTTGCCAAGGAGGGTGCAGACCCTGACTTTGTTGGGCCCGAACGATTTTTGGAGGTGGCTTACATATCTTTATATCATGGAAACAAGATCAAAAGATCAAGTATCGGATCACCCACCCTGGTCTAAGACGAGCCAAAAGGTTTCAGTCTACTCTAGGACAAAGGCTAAAAAATTAATGGATCTTAAAAGAAGGGAGCTTAGGCTGATTATTGGCTTACAGTCCGGACACTGTCCAGTGAACTACCATCTAAAACACATGCATGGGGAAGGCTGCTGTGGATACATGTAGCTTCTGCCTGACACATAAACAAACATTTGAACACTGGTTATGTCAGTGTGACCTCTAACCTACAAAATCCTATTTTATCTCAACATTCCATTCCCCACCACTACAGAGGTAACGATCATGTCCCCCAGAATCATTTTGAGATTCTTAAGAAGCTTAAATCTTGGCAGGGTCTAAAAAAATGTGTTGGGTAGTCATATAAGATCTGTTTGGGTCACAGTGACAAGAGGCTGAATAGCCTCGGACTTCTAAATCACTAACTAGCATTTCATTTTGTTGTAGAGAGAAGTTTTATTTCATTTAAAAAAACTAAATCTAGAAGAAAGGTTTCATTGTTTAAGTAACTTCATATTTAATTTTATTGATTTGAAAAGAGCAAAAGCTACTACTATGAATGGGGTAATTATTGTAGTTAACGAAATACAGGATCCTCACCAAATAGTAAAGATCTGTGGTGATAGCCGTAACTACTCGCTGTCCTAACCGGTGTACAGCGATATCTCAATGACTACACATATTTGGATTGATATTATGAGTCACGTATTCAATAACTGGAAGACGTTCAAGCCCTTCACTCAGATGCGGTTTGGTGCTCCTAACAGTACTAAACGGCAGTATTTCACTGATTTATCTAGGCCTTATACCTATTGAAACTACCTGTAAGCTCAAGGCAGCAAGAAGTGTTTTCCCTTATGAATTTCAGGTGTTCCAAGATGGCATCCTTCTTGCTACAGCCACTACAGGCAGTCAAAAGAATTCAGTACAGAAGAGTCAAGAAAAAAGCATTTCGATGTTCTAATTCCATTGTTCAAACCAACAAATACCAATAATGTTTAATTTTGAACTAACCTGGATAATGTCTAATAATCACTAATGAGCCAATGGAATGTGAACAGAATTTGTCCTGCATAGTGTTTCAGGCCCAACTCACTCCATTATTACACTGACTTCCTCAGTTTAGATGAATCTGTTCCACTATCACCATTAACACTAGTTTAGGGAAAAGAGGGGGAAAACGCAGGAAAAGATTTACAGGTGTGTTTAGGAAAAAAAACAAGTAAGGGAAGCTGCTTCAAATATGCACACAAAAAAACAACCCTGACATAAACAGTTTACAGAAATTGAAAAAAATACCAATCCATGAAAGCTGTGGAAAAATATAGAAAAAAATATCTCAAAATAAATAGGAAAGCTGTTAAAAAATACAGAATGACTAATTCTGAAGTAGAGAAGCTGCAAAAAAAAAGTATGCATCTAACAACCCCCACACTACAGAGTAAAACCCGTCATTAGAAAAAAAAAAATGTATAATATATAATATAAAATCAAAATAAATTGGAATTAAATTACTGTTGTTTTTACCATTGTGTTGAGAAATCCTATTTTAAGGACTGTTCCATGTGGAATCCCATCTGACATTGAAACATCTCCTAAACTATCTCCGAGCAAAATAACGTTCTCTCTCTCAGCTAAATCCTGCAAAATATAGTTCATTACTTAGAACACAGAAAATCATATTAAAATAAATAACAAGGTTTAAAAAAGTAGTTTATTTATTCTGAGTGTTTGAAAAAAAAATCTAAACAACTTTTAAAATAAATGTATAAAACTAGAAAAATATAATTTCAGATTATTTGAAGTACGTAAAATAGATTAAATGATAAGAACCACCACAACTCCGACTTCTTAAAAATTTTCTTTTGATGAAAATCAAGATTTTCTAAAGTAAATAAGTATATTATTTCCAGCTATGAAGTAAGAAAAGTTTTGCTATATGGTAAAATTCCAATAATTTCAATGCTTACATTTAGACTATTTTAAAAATTATGTCTGTCTCCATGTCTATAGTATTTTTGTCATGCATTATCAAGAAGAGGTATTCTGATTGTCTCAAAATTTTAAGTAAATAAAAGTTTTCAAACTGTAAATGAAAATTATATTTCAGTTTTAGAACCAAAACCAAGATTTTATAATTTTAAAAAATACAAAAATTCATTTGCTTAAATTGTATTGCATAAATCAAATTAGTAGTTAGAAAAATGTAAAAAACAATGTTGTTTTAAAAATCTAAAAATGTCTAAATTAAAATTTTTTATGGATTAAATTTCCACTTTTAACAGTTATCTCAATTTATCCTGATTTCCGCAGTTATATCGGGCTCCAAGTGGAAATATGGATTTGTTTCTTTATTACATTTAAAGGCTTTTTAATTTCTTATCTATGGTGACTTATACATAAATTTAATGTTATAATTGAATTAATGGACTTAGTTATTTAGTTAGTTGATCTGAGCCATCAATTAAAGCCTATTTCTTTAATACGTTTGTCAGTCAAAATTTATCTCAAAATATTACTTTTATTTCACACTCATTCCAAATGGAAATCGAGAGTTGTCTATGTTTCTTTCACCGGTGCATGAGGAGGATGTTTCCAGAATTATTAGTAAATTAAAAATTTCCACTCGTATTATGAGGTTTCTATTTGGCTTATCAAACAATGTTCTAAAGAACCTCCCAAATCTTTTTAGGTTTTAATAAACTTTTCATTTAAATCTCCAAGGGAGCACTGTGGCGATATTCACAATAAGGAAAATAAGGATTCTCTGAACCACAAAAACAAACTAAAATTATAACAAATCTAGTATTTTTATTATAATAGCCTTACATGTTAGGTCTAAACCTCTGAGGATGATGACTATGTATTCTAAATGTACATAAGGGGATTATTATAAACATATGAGATTTATTATAATCTTAGTTTGTTTCTTGTTTTCCTTAAACTCTCTTTTTCTATGGTAAATTCCCATCAAGGTTAAGATTGCTAAGGTCCTTCTTTAATACAAAAAGGAGATAGTAATGATATTAATAATTATTACAGACCTATTTCAATGCTCCCAGCATTCAGTAAAGGTTTTGATTTTTTTTTAAATACAGGTACTAAATATTTAGATAAATTCAATATACTGTGTAGTGTAGCAAATATGGGTTGGAAAAAAAAATCAACAATACAGTAGATTTACTAGTCAGGTTAATGGATTTCTTATAGAAGGTTTTGATAAAAAAAAGGAAGTAATGAGTAGGCTCATTTTCCTAGACCTTTCAAAGCATTTGATTGTGTTGACTCTTCAGGCATCATTGATGCGATTTCACGTATAGGTATGATTGCTTGAACCATCGTTGACGGGATATCACACAAAATAATGCATTATTTCATTTGATATTAAATAGATCATAAAATAAACATTACTGTATATATAGGAAAATACGAGTTTTGTTGTCTTCCAATGTCTCCTGTATGATTTGAGACTGATAGCAGTTGTAGTTACTTGCAATGTTGATAACATTGCTTTGGGCACTAAGTCCCTGCTCCTTGCATACAGCATTGGCGGAGTATCCTACGTTCAGGGATTCCCAATGTTTCAGTCTAGTCTATTGTGTCTCACTGTTATTTACACACTTGGCTTGTATTCAACCCTGCATTGTTTCATTAGTTTGTTATTCAGTGCATAATTGTCTAACTATATATGAATAATATTAGTGTATAACTTTGTATATCTGAATTTGAAATTGAATTTTATTTCCAATCTTACTAAAGAAACATGCTGACAAACATTTGTTAGTTTTGTATTAAACTGTGTCTAACTGTATATATTTGGAATTATATTTTATTTTTATTTAACTTTATGGCTCACTGGACTGAAGAACCCGACTTTGAGGAATTTGTAGACGGAATATTAAACACAACATTTTGAAGTGCGTTCAATGATAACATTATAGGTAGTGATGAAGGAACATACTTATACATAACATAAGTGAAAGTGAACCTAAAAAAAAAAAGAAAAGAAAAAAAAAAGATACTGACGATTAGACTCATCCGAGTATGCAGAATACTGAAGAAATGCCTAGGCCTAGTACTTTGCCACAAGTTGACAATATCTGGAGAAATGTGACTGACAGTGACTCTGGACTGGTAAGTAGTAAAATATCTATTTACAACGTGGACTGTGCCATAAATTTGCCTTCTATTTTCGAAGCAGAAACAAATCCAGTAGAATATTTTTTGTTGTTTTTCAAGGGAACTTATTTGTCAAGAGATTGAGACATGCTCGTTTGGGACACTGTAATTGTCTAGATGATACAGACTTGAAAGCTTTTTTAGACACAATTATAAACATGGGACTAATTCCTCAACCTGCTATTGAGTCTTATTTTAGTACTAACTGGGAGAGCTGAACTCTGTTTTTTTTTTTTCAATTTTTTTCTCTCAACGTGACTTTTTAAATATATTTTGGAATTTACATCTTAACCATAATGATAATCAACATGTTGTAGGCCTAAAAATTTCCTCATTAATCCCATTTTTGACCATATCAAAGCAATGTGTAAGCCATTTTACACTCCTGGTAACTTCGTTTCTGTCAATGAGAGTACAATTTCCTTCAAGGAAAGAGTCAGTTTTCATATTTATAATCCGTTAAAGCCTACAAAATTCAGAATGAAAATATTAGTAGTTTTTTATTCTGATTCTGAGAATGGGTATATTTTGAGTTTTATACCATATTTTGGAAAAAAAGTTTTGATTCTTCGACTTGTCTTTCTACTCAAAACTACTCAAATTGTTAGTTTTAAATAAATTGGTGATAATGGAAAACCCAGTAAATCCAACATCAGGATTGGATGTAATTACAGACTGATATTATAGAAGTCCTGAATTGGCATTAGAGCTGTTGAAATCAAATTGTTACCTAACCGGTACAGTAAAGACAAACCGAACTGATCTGCCACCAATATTGAAACAAAATTCGAAAAAATTGAAAAACAGTCATTTTATGAATGACAAAGGGATATTTTAGTTATGTCTTGAAGAGATAAATATGGTACTTATGCTGAGTATAAAGAGCAAAGGAGACAAAAATGAGATGTCATCTCCCTAGAAAGTGGCCAAATAGGTCTCCTACAGCCAAGCTCAACGTGGTATTGGATTACATCAAATGCATGGGTGGAATAGAAAGAAGTAACCATTTTATCCCTTTGTATCAATTTTTAAGAAGAGGAAAGACGTGGTACTGAACAATTTGCTTTTGTAAATAACAATTAAGGAAAGAGGAAACCCCCAAGAGATAACAAAGATCCTCAACAAGGTTAGGAATATCATTTCCTGTGCAAGTACAAGTAATCTCTGATTTATATAATTCATGAAATATTTTACTGCATATTGATTGCCAATTGCTAAAACATTAAACCTCTAACCACTATTGAATAGATTTTGTGTTGATGAACTCAGTTTCTGTAGGGGTAAACAACACAAAATCACTTATTTTTTTTAATTTAACATTTTGCATATTAAGAATCATCATACCACAACAATTATATATACCATTGTAAACCATATATACCAAACATTCATAATTATATAACAAAAAGTCCATAAAACGGTATAATAATATTTAATAAATTGGCAAATTTTGTGTATTTCGCCGCTAACGAGTAACGAAACAACTGCGTAGTTGTGAAACACAAATTTATATCATTCTTTATTTAATTTTCACAAGTCCATATTTCTGTCTAACAAATCTACAGTGACACTGTTCTATAGTACATTTCTTCATCTTTCGATCTGTCCTTTTCAAATCTTTTTGACCTTTAAAGTTTCAAATCTATACAAATTTAACAAAATCAAGAATTTTAACACATTTTTACAATGAAAAACCACATTTTTTCAAATCAATTTTTGGAGTACAAAAATTAATAGTTTCAAAATAATTTATATCATTGTAAACATAATGTTCCAATCTTCCAAAATCATAACCAAAATTCTACACAGCACAAGGTAAAAATTAAAGAATTCATTGTAGTTGGAGTGTTTTGCCACTAGGGAGGATCAATTCAGGGTTCATACCATTATAATAAAATATAATTTCATTGATCATATAATTTTTGTAAATGTTAATACTACTCCAAATACCTCAAGTTGACAATATTTTATAGTATTTTTCTTCCTCTTTTGAACTATGTATTCCAAATTATCATAGCTGTCATAGCTTTTGAGATATATACATTTTATGACGTTGTAACCAAGAATAGCCAATTCAGTTTTCTTTTTGATATGTTTTCGAAATGTCAAATATTTATTAGTTTTATTCCATTCCCCTGTGCAACTAATATTTAGGACTGGACTGACACAAGGAAAGTCGTCAAAACTAACATGTCTTTTAACCTTGTTCCTGTAGTTGGGTTAACATAAGGAATCTGACACATAGCGGTATCTAGTACAGTTTAGTGCACTGTAAATTATTGTTTTGAGAGTTTTTTGTTTTATAATTTATTATGAAATATTTATTACGTTTTGTTGATATAGATTTATCTTCATAACTATATTCTACAGCTATTGTACGTGTTTGAATACTCTAAACAAATATTTATGCAAATTTGTTGGTGATTTTTATGTTAAAATTTTTTGACTTGAAGACAATTTTTTTCATTCTTGATTACTTAACTCAAAAATTGTATCATTGTAGAAAATTTATAGTTCAATTTTATAAATACATTTCTCTAAACAATGGTAAATAATAAGTTGTGTTTTGCATAATATTAATATTTTTAGCTAAAATAATCCTAAATCTTCAGAAAGTTTTTTTTATCATACAAATTGATTTTTCAACATGTAGATTTTATAAATAGATCAATTTTTTTATTAACATTTTATTCACACCTATATTAGAAAACTTTTGTAAATCTTGAATTTTTTAAAAAATTGTTATATGGAATAAATAAGCTTTTCTGTGGTCTTTTCACTTAATTTTTTGATTCCCAACATACTAACTCCAAAAGCTTTACATCTAACATTTATTTCATTACATAAATACATTCTATTCATGTTTCTGAGAAAATGATATATAACAAGTTGTGTTTTGCATAATATTATTATTTTTGGTGAATTTTTTAAAATAATTCTAACTTTCCATAAAGTTTTTTTTGTTACCATAAATTGATTTTTCTACATGTAAACTTTATAAATTGATTAATTTTTTATTCACATTTATTCACAACTACATTTAAACTGATTTATTTTTTGAAATCTTGAAAAAATTTAAAAGATTTGTTATATGGTACAAATAGGCTTTTATGTGGCATTTTCACTTCATTTTTTTTGATTCTTAACATACTAACTGCATAACCTTTACATCTAATACTTTTTTCATTACTAGATAAATTCTGCTCACCTTCCTGAGAAAAATGATATACTGTATAACAAGTTGTGTTTGCATAATATTAATATTTTTAAAAAGAAGCAAAATCTCCCAACTTCATAGTAGGCTGTTGCAGGGTTAACCCTGTAACCTGTGAATGTTAAAGATTTTGTAAAAGTTTTGTTTTCTTAAAACAATAATAAAAAAATTATTTTTATACAAAACATCATTTTTCTCAGAACGATGCAAAAAATTCATCTATGTAATAAAAAAAAATTTTGAAACGGTTTTGGAGTAAGTATGTTAGAAGTCAAAAAATGAAGTTATCAATTTTCAGAAAAAACCTGTATCATCCAAAATCAATAGCTTACCACCTTTTTCTAAGATATGCAAAAGTTTTGTATCATATTTGTGAATATATTTAGAAGAAAAAAAATTTGATACATTTTCAAAATTTAAAAAATATTTTACGAAAAAAGGTAAAATGATAATTTTTTTCCAAAATTCACAAAAAATAGTAAAATATATTTTATACAGAACTTCTATAAATCATTATATTCAGAAAGGTGCATAAAATTTAGGTGTGTAGTGAAAAAAAAATGTTAGATGTAAAACATTTGGAGTTTTTGTGTCAAATACCAAAAAATCAAAAAGAAGCGGAGAAGAATTTCACAGAAATGGTAATGTACACCATACAAATAGATTTTTTGGAATTTTTTCAACGATTACTAGAGATTTGTAATATATTTGTGAATATATTTAGGGGGGGGGGGGAAATTGTTACATTTTCAAAATTTAAAAAATTGTTTTACGGAAAAAGGTAAATTTATCCTTTTTTTTCAAAAAATCACCAAAAATAGTAATATTTATGGAAAACCAACTTCTATATATTATTATATTCAGAACAGTTCATAGAATTTAGTAATGTAATGAAACAAAAGTTTGAAAAATAATTTTGGAGTCAGTATGGCAAAGAACAAATAAAACAAACGAAATTCGAAGGCTAAATTTTCCATGAAAGTCCAATTGAGGATAGATATAATTGTTTTACTTTTTTTTCAAGATTTAAAACAATTTCTAGTATAAATGTGAATAACTATTGGTAAAAAAAAAATGAAATTCTAAATTTTCAAAATAAAAATAAAGATTTTCCCTAAAAAGTGATACTCTGACGGTTGAGGTTAGGTTTGACACCTCGACCATTTAGGCGTAATTAGTAACTTTCAAAACTAGGCCTAAGACAAAATCATTAGATTTCACTAAGAAAATATACTTTACAAAGAATAACACACATATTCACTTGTATAATCATATAAAACAGTCAATATAAGAAAATTTGGTTATAGCCTAGATATAAAATTTACCTTTTAGGTTATTCCAAATATAAACCGTTTACAAACTAGAAATTCACTCAAAAACATAAACTTTAGAAATAAAAACATATATTGAAACTTGTATACACAATTTATATACAATTTGTACACACAAACCTAAATAATTACAGAAATATAAAATCCCAAAACAAAGCGCCACACCCTTTCCGTTTAATTTTATTTCACGGACTCGCGTAAGAATGCCTATGTTCCGACTTGGAAAAAAGCAACTGAAAATAACTGTACGGTATATCAAGTTCTACCAACTTATAGAATGAAATCTCCTCTACAACATACTATAAAGAACGATTACAAAATATCGAAACAAAAATCGATTATGTTATTTAGTAAACTGCACCGAATCCCAAGTGAATTTCGATCCGTTAGATTTCTACATTCGTCAAGTAGAAATATCTTGCGATCTGTGAAACGCAGAAAAAATTGTAATCTACGGTTTGAAAGAGAAAGATGTGATCTATATAACAGTGTTTTGGTCAACCCGTTTGACAGAAAAATAGATTTGTAATCACATGGGAAAAAATGGCGTTGCTTTTACTAAAAACTGCACAGTTCAAATCTATGATTTTATGCATCAAAAATATGCGAAATTCACCAGTTTTTGGAATATTATTTGTAACGTTATGTGGTAATTTTTTTTTTTTTGTGATTATGCATCTACGGAACATTACCTTTCCAATGGTATTTTATTTATTGCGATTGGACGATTTAAATGGGTGTAATGTTTAATTGGAAAATACGTGTTTTAGAGTCGGTGAACTAAACCATGCGTCTACACTCGATCCGAACTCAGGTCTAGTGATGGTTCTAGGGTTAAGGAAGGTATTATACGATTTATAAAAAAGCAGATTATTAACTTTAAATTATAAGGAATATTAAAAACACAATTAAATTAAATTGGAAGGAGAAACAAAAACTTTAAATGGAAAACAGTTGTATGTACTGATTAATTTTTTCATAGTCAAAGCATCAATTAATCAATTATGTATGCATGGGACATCTCCAACCAATAAATAAATAATAATAAATAAATAAATAATAACTAATGTATAGTTAAATAAATTACTAGAACACTGTGGCGATTGTATATGAACAAGGAAAAAAACCCCAAACCACTTTTATTTTGTGGTTTGGGGTTTTTTTCCTTGTTCATTCTAATGTATAGTTGATAATAAATAATATGTTGTAAATTATCATTTCTAAATAAATGGTGTATGTACTGATTATTTTTTTCATAGTCAAAGTATCAATTATGTAAGCATGGGACAACTCCAATCAATAAATAATAATAATAAATAAATAAGATATAATAATAAATGTATAGTTGATAATAAATAATATTTTGTAAATTGTGATTTCTAAATAAATGGTACTTGTGAACAACGTATTAAAATTAAGAAAAATATAATTGACAATTTAAATAATAAATACAAAAGTGAACTGTTGAAAGAAAAAGTGTCATTATAGAAAAATGACAATATTTTTACATAATCCATTTCAACTGAACAAAAAAATAAGTTATTATGTCATATAGTATCATCGAACATTCTAGAACAAAGGTGTGTCTTACATATAGCGTGATACTCCAAATAAGGAAGCAAAAGGAGATTCGTTATACTGATTGATAGTCATCGAATATTCTAGAACAATAGGCATAATTCCAGGAATTATATCTGGAGGAGGGAATGTAGTGTGTGCATTCCTTCAAGTCAGTCATCACTAGTTTTTCAATACATACAGACGTGTAAGACGTACATTGTTTAAAATGAACAGACACAATTAAAAAGTTAGGTTTAAATTTTGACAAACTTGAACTCAAGTATAGCAATAATAAAAGGAAAAAGTGGTTTGTGTATTAATAAAAAGGTACACGTTTTTAATAAAGTTGAAATACAAATACAGACAAATTATTGAATCGCAAGTAGAATGTAACATACTGGTTTTAATCAGTTTTTAAAAGGGAGAAAGTACAGTTTTCTCAATAAATTTCTTTCACGTAAATATCAAAATGAACAATTTGTAGTATTAAAGATATGTTGTAATTATTTGATAAGTTGTTTGATAGTGATTTAAATTTTGTTTGTTTAGAAAACAGTGCATTCAAAGTTAAAATGCTTGGTTAAATAGTAATTTAGAGTACCTATCTTCTAGCATTGTTGCAGGATTGGAGTACAAAGTACAATAAACGAAGGTAAGAATCCATAACCAAACAATAGGTCATTAAACTTATAAATTGAAACAATCTATAAAGGTAAGTGTTGTGAAATACATAAAAAAATACAGGAGTTTTTAATTACAAATTACACCTTAAGTTCCTATGAAGTCATAACACATCTTCTTTACAATTATTAAATGATTATATGAACTAGACAATTTTTTATTAAGTCAGTTTTATTTTCAGTGGATGTTTTCAAAATTATGAAAAACTGATACAGTGTGACCAATATATTCCATTTTCATGGATTTTATTTTGTGTGCAGGATTTTTCATTTATTTTTTTTTTCATTATTATTATTGTTTGTTTGTAAAACGATTTTCATTGTTACTTAAAAAAAACCTAAGATAGTACCACTTTTAGTTTGTTGTCAACTTGATACACTGTGACTTTACCGGTCACATATTTTTTAACTGAAAAACCAAATTGTTTAATTAAAAAAACTATAAATAAATGTTTCAATTTGCAATTTTATAAATATAATATTATTTGTTCTCAGTTATAATATGAGTTATAATACAAATTAACTATAGATTACAATTATGAAGTTATAGGAAGTGTTTAATGTATAATTTCGATACACTGTGACCAATCATGTTATTTTTAGAGTGCGACTGATGGAGAGTTAATAAAGTTTTTTTACATTCATAGTGTATATAGTTATATAGTGTATACTGACAACAACCACTACCTTTCCAAACATTATAGCGAGTATTTCTGTACTGTTCTCAAAGTTTTGAGTTATAATGATCAAAATTTAAGTACATAACCCCAGATTTTAAAAGCCCAACATATAAAATTCTAATAAAAATCAGTATCAGCCATTTTTGGGCTCTACCGTCCATTACATTTAGACAGAACTACAGACAAGTTAAAAAAATAACCTTTGAACTTTAACCCCTTAAGTGTTTATGTCGGTTTAAGCCGACGCTACAAATATCGATAAAAAGGGCCGCTGTCGGCTAAAGCCGACGCTCTTAACTTGCCCCATTCTATTTCGTTCTCTGTCGTAATATTACGTTGTAGTTGCTAGTATTGCCGCTAGATAGTGTTGGCATGCTCTCTAGAGCATAACTTATAAAACTACCGCTTTATTTTTGTTCTCTTTGGATCCGCCGTGAACATCATATTTACAAGGAGTCGCGATATGTCCGCAAGGAGTCGCGGTACCAGTGCAGCGAATGTGATGTTGGGCTGTGTGCTGCCTCATGTTTTAAAATATATCACACCCAAAAAAATTACTAAACATTAGTAAGAAACTGTAAACAATCTTTAATTGTGTGTACTTTTATTTTTAACAATGGTTTTATTACATTTTACTTTTTTCTAATTGTTAGGTAAATGTGTTTTAAATGTATTTGCAGAAAATTTTTAAATTATATTAAACATGACATTTATACTTTTGATGTTGCTTATATTTTCTTTTAATGCCTATTTTTTAACTTCCAAGTTAACGAACATTAAAATAACCAAATAAAAAAAATAGGCATTTTTGGGTTGATTTAGGCAAAAAAAAATAAAACACTTAAGGGGATAAACAAAAATTTCCAACTTTTGAACAAAAAAATTTTTGTTTTCATTCTATCATAAAGTATTTTTCTTTGTAGTCTACAAAAAGCTAAATGTATTATTAAATCTCTAACAAACCTTAAAATAATTAGTGTTTTCAATTGCGTGTTGATTCTTGTTATAAATGTGAATCGTGCTTCCTTGAAATCCAAGACATGTCGTTCCGTCAAATTCCACAAAATTTGAAATAATGTGCATATTTGGATGGTACATTTTTTCTAACTCTAGTGTTTTAAGAACTATATTTCCAAATCCAGCAGAAAATACAAGGACTGGAACGTTACATTCAAATAGCCTCAACAAAGCTTCAGCACAGCCGTCTCTGTAAACCAAATTAAAAGTTATTATACTTGGTAGCTACACTACATTCTCTGATCAAAAATGTTTAAAGATTTGAAACAATACTATGAATGACCAACAAAATTTACAATTGCTGTAATTGTCTGCTACAGAAAAATCTCATTTTTTTGTGATGTGAAATGATGTTGGGTGTTCTTTATGGTTTCCACTTGCTCTGATGATCATATTAATAAAAATGCTGTGATGAGCCTCAAACATTTTTCTTTTAAAATAAAATATCACTCATTTTGCTATACTTGTAAGATACTCTGCTACAAATAGGTCTTGTGGCTCTTCGTATTTAAATACTGATATAATGGACTCAATTACTCTGATACGGTTGCTCTTATTGGCCAGGTATAATGGAATGAATGAAGTGTACAATTTCCATAATGTAATGCGAACAACATCAGTAATGTGACAAAATTAGGTTTCTTTACTTTGTGATTAAGAAGAGTTTTTATTTAATTTAATTATTAACAGAAATAGTAACATAGGATACAGTCCACTTTTTCTTTATTCACATATATACTGCTGTAGAAAGGAAGAGAATTCAGATCGAGCTGGCGCTTTCAATATTGGTCTGACTTATCAGTTATAGCAATTAGCTCCTTATCACACCAGTTGTTTAGCAGCCAATTTAGTAACCTCGCTCAATCAAAAATATCCACACAGTACGAAGTTAAGGTACTGGATGGTCAGTTTGAATCTGAACACCACCACAGACAATCGCAGAGATCAATTGAGTTTTCCCCCCTCTCAGGTATGAGTTGCTGCACCCAGTGAGGACACATCTTTCATAGTTGTTTCCAATGCTGTTGCTAGTTCTATCAACTTCCACCCACCTTTTGTTTAAGCTCTTTAAATTTCTATTTTCCAGTAATTTTTACTGAAAAAAATTGGGTGAAGATGGTCACTCATTAACTTTATTAAGTCTTTAAATGTTTTCAAAGAAGAAATGTTTTATGTATACAAAGATCATAGAGTAAGCTATAAGCCTCACTTCCTCTTTAAATAAGTGGTACTTTTGTTATTTGAAATGTTACAATTAAATATAGTTCTAGACTATTGTTTCCAACTATCATGCACATTAAATTTAGCTATATTCCAGTTACCCCATTGGTACCATTACTTTTCTTCAGCCGTATTTGTTCTTATCTTCATTAACTAATTTTACTTTAGCTAAGTAATATTATTGTTCTTAGCTAAAATTTAAGTTTCTGGTAGTTTCATCTTTAGTTAAACAGCACATTTTCATTTTCAATATGGATCCTTTATTTTTATCCTCATCACCAACTTTGGAACCGTATGTTTTTAGGTGAGGAAATATAATTATTATTATGCTGTTTTATCTTACTCATTTTATTTAACTTTTAACATTGTGATGTAAGTAGATCTTACACAGCACATTGATAATGGGCTACACATTGTTTACAAGCATAACAGGAAGTTGATATACATCACATATATAATAGGCTACCCATGACTTACAAGCATAACAGGAAGATCATACAGATAACATAGATTATGGGCTACACATTGCTTACAAGCATAACAGGAAGACAAGCACACAGAGAGATCTCAGATTATGTCATCTGAGATTAACTTAGTATATTGACTTTTGGTCTACAATATTAACTAAATATATTACATGTTCCATTAACAAATAGTAAAGGCTAATAGTTCAGTCTATGGCAACTAAAAACAATACATTAGGTTTTTGAAGCAGAGAACTTAAATCCTGTCAATCTTATAATAAGTTGAATGGTTCTTTGGGTGGCTACCATACTTCGAGTAGCCACATATGTAGCAAAATGTCAACAAATAAAGAATAGATACAATCTTTTTGAGCACTGTGGTGAATTCACAATAATGGTTTGAATATACCCCTAACCACAATTACTAGGAACAATAAATAAAACAATTATTGTACTTTATTTTGTTTATTCCTCTAAGAATAAAGAATAAATAAAGAATAGTAGACAGAGCACTACACATGAGAGGTAATTCTGTTGATTGCCAACATCAAACATGGACATACTCAGCTCACTACTCTGAGGGACACCATACTTTAAATGAAAATTATCTGATAAATTAACTCCAAAATACACTCTGGAATATCTGTTTCTAACAAAGTTTAGTATAAATAAAAATATATTATCATTTATACCCTATTATTTAAAAGTATTCAGAATTCATCTTCTCAAGGCCATATCATAGGCCTTTTCATGGGGGGAAAAAACAAAAAAACTGCAACCAGTGTCTGACGCAAGAAAATGCCATTTTTAATGGCAGACTCTAATGATATCACGTCTAGTCACGTCAGTCTAAAGCCACGTTATAGGCTGAGTTACAGCGGAGTCTGGAGAAATTCACATATGGGGCATGCCAGAATTACAGAAAAAACTGGGCACCTGATTTTAAGTATGGGTACCGATAAGATAGAAACCAGATACTCGTTTTCAAAACCTTTTGAAGTTACATTGATCCATGGGGATGAAAATCGAGTTCTAGGAAACACAGGAAATCTAGTGTGGTATACCGACGGTTCAAAGACAATGGTAGGTACTGTTGCCGGGGTATATGAGCTGAGATCGGGGTTGAAACGTTTGTTTATCTTGGAACAATATGCTACAGTTTTTCAGGCCAAGATTATGGCCATAAATGACTGTATGTAGGAAAATCTGAAGCAGGACTCATGGATATACAGATAGTCAGGCTACAATTATTGCAGTTGCAGGAAATACCATAAAAACTAGGATAGTGTGGAAATGCCGGGAGAACCTCAATGCTTTATTTCTATATTGTTACTTACGTCAAGCAGTCTATTTTGGATATTTCCTTTGTTACAGCTGTTTCGGTACTATCATACAACAAAACACTATTAGACAACAAAACATTTTGAACATGTAAACACTAATACACAATGCACAAAAACAGAATACGAATTGGTACTACCGAATTACCGTAAACGTAAAATTTAAAATAATGTTTATACGGCCACTATCCAAATGTTTTTCAAGAATACTAGCAGAAATCTTTCTTCAAGAAATAGAAAAACAATATATATTGAACACCAACAACAAATTCCATAAACAAATAATATATTACTACAGATACGTTGATGACATAATCTGTATGTTCAACAGTACCAGGAGACAACTGGCCAACTTCAATAAATATTTAAAGAATATCCATCCTTCATTCACTTTCACCTTTGAATTAGAAAACAATAACCAATTAAATTACTTAGATCTCACCATCACCAAAACGGATGCTAAACCCAACTTCAAGATATACAGGAAACCAACGCAAACAAACCATACCATCCATTCCACATCTAACCATCCACAATCCCATAAAATGGCTGCTTTTAACAGTTATGTCCACAGAGCACTCTCAATATCCATGAACACAGCAGATCTCAATGATGAAATTAACATTATTAAACAGATGGCAACAGCAATGGATACAAAGCTTCCATTGTGGATAATTGTGTCCGAAAACACAAATTAAATACTATAAAAATTCAAAACCATTAAATTCTGGAAAAGATTTAGGAAAACCAAAATTCGTGTCAATGAAATACAGCAGCCATCTTGAACATCCTATTCATAACATCTTTAGAAAAATAGGATTTAAAATATCATACCAAACTTCTGGAAGTCTGAACCACATCTTTAAATCATACAATAATATAACAATTGACCCCTACACAAAATAAGGTATATATAAATTACACTGTGACAGTTGCAATAAACAGTATATTGGTCAAAGAAGAAGGAGTTTTAAAACCAGATTTAAAGAACATTTGCCTCATAACAACATATCCAAAGTCAGCTCCAAGTATGCCGAACACCTAGTAGACTATGACCATAAATACACTAACATTGAGGAAAATCTAGATATACTTCACATATTAAATAAAGGCAGAACCATGGATGTATTAGAGGAATATCAAATTTACAAACATTTCAAAATCATCCCGGAGAGTTTATTGAATGAAAAACAAAATTTTGCGCCCAACTGTTTGTATGATACTCTAGCCATCCTAGATAACAATATCAAAGTCAACAAGATCTAACGTACTGTTAATTGGGGCTGCCCTAATTAAGTATTTGTGTTCTAGACAGTTAAATCAGAAGCCTCTTCAGAGTGCTAAAGTGTCCGTTTGGTGTGAACTATCCAAAATGGGGATAGTAGGTCCATTTTTTTTTTTAGAAAATAGCACTAAAGTTACTATTTAGATATCTACTATTTAGAAAAGCTCCGCAAATTTCAGATATCACAGCTTTGAGATTTAAACGTTGACATGGAGTAAACGTGGTCATAGCAAGAGACTCTATGGGTATTGTAAAACAAATGTTTCCCCATCATGTCATCTCAGACTTTGGTGACATCCACTGGCCTGCTCGATCACCATCTTTCAGAAGTGATATTCCGTACATGAACAGTATTATTTTTAAAATTTTGAACTACATGTTTGAGATTGGGTAAACTATAGAATTCATTAATGTAAATTTAAAACCTAAATTATTATGTTAACAATCTTAAAAGTTTTATTTATTTCAAAAGTGACCATTCTTTTTACGCTATCTTGTACAACAAGGAATAAGGAGTAGGATAGAGGTAGAGAAAAATAGGATTGGAAACACATTATCAAGAATAGATTATTTTCTGGAAAGGAGTAATAATATCAAGAAACGTAGCTATGAAATTGACGAAAGATGAAATGGTAAGAAAACTTGGTGCAGATTTTAATAGAATTATTGAAGATGCGATCAGGGTATAAGGAATAAAGACAATGAAAGAAATGGAGAGGCTATTAAGATCGTGGTACTTCCAAGAAAATAATGAATCTATAAGAGGAACTAGTATAGAGAGAGAAGTAATAGGGGTTACAGTAATAGACAGGAAAAAAGAAAATCTACAAAATAGAAATTATTTTAGGCCTACTTCAAATAACCAATTTAATAGAAGATATAAACAAGACAGGAAGAAAACTACATAAATAGGTCATGATAAAACAATAATAATAAATACAGTGAAAATCAAAAAAGGGGAAATATTCTATTCCAAATGAACCAAGGATTTAAAGCAAAAGGAACAGAGGACAGAAATAAAATAAAATTCCAACCAAATAATCAGAGAAAGAGAATAATAGAAAGAATGAAGAATAGAGAAATAAATAGAAGAATTGGAAATAATAGAATGGCATGTAATGTTGGTGAATTAATGTGGAGGATTTATCTACCATAGTAACAGGAATAACACAGATTTTAAAATCCAAGAAGAAAATTGAAATCGGAAAGGAATCCTATAGTAAATATGTTAACTAAAATAAATAATGGAATAAAAAATGTCAATATTTGGAACAATATTAACCCTCCAAATGTTAAAGACCCAAAACCGTACCCATTCTCCCGGACAAGTTGGCTATAAAACGCATATTTTGCAATTCAACTTTTCGCCCACTTAGAATCGTCCTATTGCAATAAAAAAAATAGTGTTGGAAAGCTAATGTTCCGTAGATGCATATCATGCAAAAAAAATACCACAAAACGTTATAAATAATATTCCAAAAATTGGCAAAGTTCGCATATTTTTTATGCGAAACGTCCAAGTTTTACGTTAACAAGTTTTAAACAAAACATTCGTCTCGTTTGTCAATTATTCCTATTTCGAAATTTCAATCTGTCACATCTGACGTAACACTGCTTGATAGATCGCATCTTTCTCTTCAAAACCGTGTTTTTCAAATGTTTCCAACTAGTATAGTTTTTATTATATAAAAATTAAACCAAATCAAGAATTTTAACGCTATTTTACACGCTAAAAATTACATTTTTTGCAATTCAACTTTTATCCTAGTAGATATTATATTATCGAAATGTATTCTATACCATTGAAAAGGTAATCTTTCAATCTTTCATAACCAAGTTTAGAAAATTTTATGTAGCGTGTAGTAGAGAAATAAGACTAGACTGAAGTTTACCTTGTTAGCGCTAGATTGCGACAGTTTCTCGCGGAGAGTTTTATATAGAAAATATCACCTATATGTTCATATATTTTTTCGAAATGGTAAAACTTGTCCAAATGTTACAAGTTGACAATATTATATAGTAATTTTCTTCCTCTTTCGAACTATGAAGACGAAATCATCCTAATTTATATACTTTACGAGTTATATCCATTCTAGGAAATGATCCTCTGAACTTTCAGACCGGTTTGCGATATTCAGTATCTAGACAGTCTTGAAGAATCCGATCTTTATTTTTATACAATCTTGTCGTTTTTGATATAACTGTAAAGAGGAGGTTTCAATGTTTAACCTTGTATTTGAAACACATCTGTACAAGGAAAAATACAAAGGCTGTGGTACTTTATAAAACTTAGAATAACCGCAAATTTGTTACTTCGATCTCGCAAGATTTTTGCCGATGTGGAAATTTCAATGTGCAATAGCTTTGTGTTTTTATAGTGAATATAAGTTTCATTAAGTGATTTTTTTATTATAATTTGTTTATACAACTTAAAATAAATGTGTCAATGTTTGTAGAGTGTAGTTATGAGTGATAATTCATATTTTCGGCCTAGTCTAGCCAAATCTAGTACTAGTCAGGCCTAGTTCTAGATTTGCTATTGGAACTTTTAGTTTCAAGAAACCATTTATTTATTATAATATGTATATACATAATATATAAATGTATATACAACTTATAATAAATGTGTCAATGTTTGTAGAGTGTATTTATTAGTGATATTTCATATTTTTGGTTTTTTTTTTCACAGCCCTAACCTCAACGTCTAGGCTATTGTGAAGGTAGATTTTTATCATAAATGACCCATGTCTAATGAAAATTTTCAAAATAGATTTTTCTTTTTAGCAACTTTTATCCACAAATATATTACAAATATGTTGTAACTGTTGAAAATATTAAAAAAAAATTTTTGTAGGATTTACATTACCATTTCTGTGAAATTCTTGCCTGCGCTACTCTCGGATTTTTTGGTATTTCACATATAAACTCCAAATGTTTTACATCTAACTTTTTTTCCACTAGACAGCTAAATTATATGCACCTTTCTAAATATAATAATATATAGAATTTGTGTTTTCCATACATATTATTATTTTTGGTAAATTTTTGAAAAGAAAAGAATAAAGTTACCTTTTTTTAAAAAAATGGTAATTTTTTTTTGAAAATGTAACAAATGTTTTTTTTTCTCTTCTAAATATATTCACAAATATATTACAAACCTGTTTTAATAATTGAAAAAATTCCAAAAATTTTTTTTATTATGGTGTACATTACCATTTCTGTGAAATTCTTGCCTACGCCACTTTCCGATTTTTGGCCATTTTACATAAAAACTACAAATGTTTTACATCTAACTTTTTTTTTCACTACACACCTAAAATCTATGCACCTTTCTGAATATAATGACTTATAGAAGTTCTGTATAAAATATATTTTACTATTTTTAATGTTTTTTTGAAAAAATAAAGTGAAAATTCAGTTTTTACGTAAAATATTTTTTTAAATTTTAAAAATAAAACTTTTTTTTTTTTCCCTAAATATATTCACAAATAGTACACAAAACTTTTGTATATCTTAGAAAAAGGTGGTAAGCTTTTGATTTTGGATGAATCAGCTTTTTCTTGAAAAATGATAACGTCGTTTTTGACATGTAACATACTTACTCCAAAACCGTTACAAAATTTTTTTTTTTTTTACATAGATGAATTCTATGCATCTTTCTGAGAAAAATGATGTCTTATAAGTTAGGTTTTGTGTAAAATTAATATTTTTTATTAATTTTTTAAGAAAATAAAACCTTTAACATTGAACAGTTGGAGGGTTAATGGATAAGGAATTTTAATTAAAAAACCAAGTAATAGAATTAATTAGTAATAGAATTAGGTGATGAGAAGTAAATTGTTTAATAGACACCAGTAGCAATGCCATATGTAGCCAAGAAAGATGGTACATAGAAAATATATAGGGAAAGCAGAAAAGTTACCACTTACAGGAATTAGAATTTGACAATGATAAGAAGAAGAAGTAAAAGAGTAGAGAAGATAGTTAAAAGTCTTTGGGAGAATAAAATATGATTTACAATGTTCTCTAGTGCCAGAGTTAATTAAGGAAGTTGTTGATTCCGCCAAGCCAATCAGAATATGCATCCCCACTCCTAGACATAACAGACATGAGCATTACATTCTTTCTTTCTCATACCCATAAATGGTTTTAACGTCTGAAAAGAATAACAGAGTCACATGACTCAGTTGTTAAGAGTGGGAACTCTGGTTAAGAGAGATGTACAACATGAATAGGAACCCTAAGTTAAGGTAAAGGTGTAGATAATTGTATAATGAAGTTGAACTGTATGTAAATTACTATATATAGACAATACGTTTATGTGTTATGCTAGTGTTTGATTGGGGATCATGAGGGAAGCCAAACCCCCTCTTTATAGGTGTAGGTACTATGCATCTCCTCTGCGGGGTTGTGATTTTTCTGAACAGTTGTTATAAATTTATTGAATTAGCTTAATTTTTGCACATTGTCAGTTATTCCATAGAACAATTTAGTATAAAAAGTTTTTTTTTTTTTTTTTTAGAAATAAACTAAATTTAATTCTAAACAGCCGTGCCCAATACATATTTTAAAATTTATGAAAAACACCAAGTAAAATATGATAGATAATGTTTGCTAATTAAATATATATTATAAATTTGAAATTATGAAATTTTAAGATAGTTCAGAAGGAAACAATTCTGAGGATAAAATTGTTTCTTGTGAAAAATGCAAATCTGTACAAGTTGTATGTATAGTGATACTGTAACAAATATATGTTACAAATGCATGTACATGTATGTAGTATACAAATGCTGGTATACTGGGAGTAAAAAAAATCCTCAATTGGTGATAAAAATTATTATTGTTAAATTTAATTACAAATTTAAAGAAAATCCTCACCTAAATGGTACATTTGCTTCACTAACAGCAATGTCAAGAAGACTTGGTTCCAATTCCATTCCACGAAGCATAATGTTTTGTTCTTCCCACCATTTTTCCATGAATGGTATCTTTTCTTCAATACTTAAATTAGGATTTACTTCTATCGGATAATATTTCTTCAACAATATTTCAGATTCTTTTAAAAAAGCTTCTGGCAAGTTTGGACATTTTTGTTCAAAAACACCTACAAACATTTTTAAAACCTAAATGTCAAAATGTTTATAAAAACATATCAAATTCAAACAAAGTTTAGAAAACAAGTAAAAATCTAAAACATTTATAGATTCAGCCTTTATATTTTAAAATAAGTAATTTGACAAGTTTATAAGAATATGAATTTTAAAAGACAAGACTTGTATATAAAAGTAGCCTATGTATAAAACAATAAATTTATTTAAAAATCATTTTGGTATGCAGCTATATAGAATTTCCTTATTAGAGGAAATAACAGTTCTATAGGAAACTCAACCAATTATAAAGATGTGAAAGTGATTTTATACATTTTGACTAGTTTTTTGCATTTACTAACAACTATATGTTCATGAATTGCAAATATTTAATAATCAGGTTTAAAATTTAAAAGTTCAAGGTTAAAAATTTCACTTTAAATTTCAGGTTTAAATCATTTCACCTTAAATATTTTTGATCATAGAAGGTTGAGATTGATATCATTAGATGTGGATGCAGAATTAAGATCTCCATCCAGTTTTTGACATAATTTTACACATCGTGACTAAAATGGTAAAGTAGAGAAAGTGCAAATTGGCTACTTTACAGGAGAGCTAAAAAACACTTCAAAGTTCAACCAAAAATCTGGTATTAGTGTTATTTATTCTTGAACAACTGATCTTAAAACCTTGAAAAATGCTGTAAAAAATGTTAATTATTAAAATATGCCAAATGACTATATTTACCAAAAATGTCAGTTTCGTTAGTTTACCAAAGTGATTATCTTGTACATATCTTGTTTGTTAGGCTACGGTGAAGTAGCGAAACTGAATTATTGTTTATGTTTAATGCTTATTTTCACCTGTTATAATTGTTTGTGAGATGAGGGAATAGAGTAAAAAATAACGTGAGTATGAATCAACACAAGAAATGTAAATTTAATGAATTAAAATCTAAAAAAGTACAACCAAATCAACAAATGAATGTTTGAAATATAAATATTTTCAAAAGTAACATCATTTAGCTCTGATTACTCAGTATCATATTCTTCAGATTCATCTGGTTCTGGGAGGGCATCTCGTAAACTATGTTCAGAGGGGAGATTGTTGTAAAAGTCGTGATAAATATGTGGAATCTGCAGATCTTTACAGAGTTTTTGAAGGTCTTTCAGCTTTTTTGTCGAAACTGGGAATCTCATCTTGTAAGGCTTCACTAAAGAGTTATTTGATGGCCTGCCCCTTTTATTTTTGTTCACCTTTACAACGTACTTAACAAAAGATGCATCTTCTGCGTACTCCGTTCTTACAAATACAGAATCTCGGTGAGTTGTCCTGTATTGAAACCAAACGGCTTTGTTGAAAGGTAGGTGGTTATTTTTTTGTCATTATTTTCCGGGTCCACAAAAATAACCTTGTCTAGGCCTACAGAAAAATCTATAAAGTCGTCATGGCACAAAGGCATCACCTCAAATGGTTTTACTTGGCACCACCCCTCGGGAGTAAAAATTGGAACATTTTTACTCTGTTGTTCTATTTTGGCATGTATGGAGTCACACTCCATTTGACTATAACCAGGTTCAAAAAATCTGTGATCAATTTGCTTGATTGTGGGATGCTCCTTAATAACATGCATGCACATTGAAATGAATTTGGATTTTTTTTTGTTGTCTCCCACAGCTATCCGACATCATTCTAACAAGTTCAACATTGGTCTATCTCATTAAAAATGTATAGATGCAGGTAAATACCTCTGTACTGCCTCGGTTTCCTTCTGTCTCATCCCAGACACAGCAGGTGACACTTGCGTCCTTAAGATTGTAGATGGTAAGGTTGTACACAGCCAACTTTCTGACATAGAAGAATGGTGACAGCTTGAAGGTCTGATTGGATTGCCAAAACATTATGTTGTTCTTTTGCATCTTCCTTGTTTTTGTCTCTGATTTTTTGTGTGGCTTCTTTACGTTCACAGTGCTCAATATACTGACTATCATCATAACCAGCATCGTGTTTTTGTTCTTCGTGAGCTATTCATTTCTTGCATTGATCTTTTTTGGGTTTGTGAAATTTGAGTTTGTACTCACGAAAGATCCATCTATACTTCTCAAAAGATACTGGATTCTTGTTTTCTTCAATGCACTTTTTTTGTACAAGTTGTGCATAATTGTTACATTTAATGCACTGTCTAGATATTGGTGCTCAGATTTTTTACGTGCGTAATGGGATTCCATTCTTGGGAAAGACAAAATATGCTCTCTGATGACCTTCTCAGTGGTAGGGTGTACTTTATTTGGTGGATCTTTCTTTCCTCTGTGATATTATCACTACTCACTACTTTCACCTAGTACTCCAGGTCCGACATTATTATTATTAGATGCCTCTTCTCTGTGTAGGTCTACAGAGTTTTGTCCATCTATGGCAGTTACAAAATATGACAGCCTTCTTGAGTGCCCAGTTGGCCTGTGGTTCTCAGCGTGAATTAAATCTTCATTATCACTGTCATCAATATACTCTGAAAAGAATAATTAAAATATAGGACCAATTGGACTTCATATTTAATGCTAAAAACTAGGTCATAGCCAGAAGTTTCAAGCAGATCCTGCATAACTATCACAATGAGAACTAAACCTTGTTACATTATTAGTTAGGCCTAGGCCTATAAGTTCTTGTCAAGATTAAAATTGTACTTGCCTTCAAAACATGGACGATATTCATCACTGTCGTTGCTATCAGCAAAACAAAACTGAAAAGTCACTCACTGTTGTGTGTTGTATTTAATCAGCTGATTCCACAGAGGATAGAGGAAGCTGTTGCTTTAAACAGAGCTAGTGTAGTAGAGTTAAAAAAATTAAAGAATATTTTATTTTATTGAGGTGCAATCCAATCATTTTTTATTTACACTATTTCAGCACTTGAAATCTTCACTTAGGTAAAGCTACGAATGTGCCACTTTCGTCAGTTTGACCTTTTGCAATATAAATAATACGCTATGGTAAAAGCACGAATGTGGCATATTCGTTTGTTTACCAGTGGATAGTTCATATACGACTATTTAGCATTGTGAATAAGGAAGCAAAGGCAGATTCGTTAAAATAAACGTAGTGACCATTGTCGTTAATATTGGTTCTGCACATTCGTTGTTTTACTGGAGTGTAAATCTCTCTCGGCACTTTTTATTTTGCGCATTAGCTCAGATTCGACAATTTTGCACATTCGCTACTTTACCATTTTGGTCACGACATATTGTAGTTGAATTATTGCAAAACCACAAGCAAGAAAGTTAATATATTGTCAACTTACCATTGCCAATAGTCTAAAATTTTGTTAAATGTAAACAACATCATTGATTTTGGCTATTCATCAAGTTTAAGTTGGAGATTTCTTCTCCATTGTCATTAAACACATAACATTTATAAAATCAATACTTAACACAAAATACACAAATACATAAATTACAGTCATAAACACAATGGATCATTAAAATGATTTGACAAGTCTAGTGGCCTTACTGTCTCAAACTATATTGCAGTGTAATGTACCAGAAAGAAATTTAAGGCTTCAAATCCTGCTGTTGCAGACAAACCCTTTGCTACTGCAACTTTAAATAAAATGACATTGTGTGCCAACTGTGATGAATTATCCAAAACCATTAAATTACAAACAAATCAGGTGGCTCAACTATTGGCCATTTTCCCCCAATGTGATACTGATAACACCATCTTCCGAAAACAAACTCTATTTCTCCTCCAGAGGTAATGGCATCCACTTCTAAAATCAACTTGAGAAATAAGGTTTAAAAAGTCACACCTGTGACAACGATAAAGCCTTCATTACCAGCAATAAACATTTTTTTTAAAAACAAGTCTGAACCATCTATAAACAAAAATGGAAAAGTAGAGAGGTTCCCTGTATATCCATTCGGGTGGGTTTACCAACCATTCCCTAAATCACCTCAAGGGTCTTCTCACTCCTCAAAACCTGACTTTTCAGTTGAGTATGATATATAGCCTGAGACACTAAACAACCTGTTGATAATTTTAGCCCAGCAGGTGGAAAGAATAATATAGCTTGTAAATTGATTTCAATTTTGACACATTCCATTATGTAAAATTTTAAAAAATCTAGATTAAAAATATGGCTTTAAATTGAAACATAAACAGTGTAATACAGTAAAACAATTAATGGTATGAGAATTCAAATTGAAGATCTAAAGATTGTTGTCCGTAAGACATCCCCTTTAATTATTTGCCTACAAGAGATACACCTTCATCAACTCCACTCATTTAATTTGAGGGAGTTTTCAGTTTATCAATCGGATTTTGTCACTACAGAAAGTGCTAAGGGTGGAGTGGCAATACACTAGCAGTGTAGTTCAAGACCATGAGCCCACTACATATTGTCAAATAATTATAATTGTCTGTATGTTTGTGAATATAATTTATATATTAGAGTGTTTTGTGTGATGTATTGACTTTATTAATGTTATTTGCTTGATGGCAATGGAGTGGAATCTCTAACTTAACCCTCGTCACGTCAAACGACTCATAACGACCCATCCGTCGGTCATTCATCGACCGTAAAACACGTAATTTGCAATTCAACATTTCTCCCACTTACAATCGTCCTATCGCAATAAATAAAATACCGTTGAAAAGCTAATGTTCGGTAGATTCATAATCATGCAAAAAAAAATAATAATTACCACAAAACGTTATAAATAATATTCCAAAAATTGCTAAACTTTGCATATATTTGATACGTAACGTCAAAGATTTGCACTGACAAGTTGTAAACAAAACTGACGTCATTTTTCTCTAATATTCCCAATTCGATATTTCTGTCAAACAGATCGAACATAACACTGTTCGATAGATCGCATCTTTGTCTTTCGATCTGTGCCTTTCAAATCGTTCTATCTGTTATAGTTTTTATTATATAAAAATTAAACAAAATCAAGAATTTTAACTCATTTTTACACGATAAAAATTACATTTTTTTCAATTCAACTTTTATCCTAGTAAATATTATTTTATCGATATGAATTATATATCACTGTAAAGATAATGTTTCAATCTTTCATAATCAAGTTTAGCAAAATCCATCACACGAAAACTCTATTTTCTAGCTGACTTTTTCGCTCGATCGCGTCACTTGCCGTGACCGGGTTTATGTAGAAAATTCTGTTCTCTGTGTTCATGTGATTTTACGAAATGGTAATACTTGTCCAAATGCCACAAGTTGACAATATTATATAGTATTTTTCTTTCTTTTTCAATCTGTGCTTTACAGATTTTTCTATCTGTCATATATCGCGAGATATATCTATGAGCAAGGTAAATGATAACAAATAATCAGAGAAATGTAATGCATATATTAATATCATTAGTTTTAGTGTAAACCTAATTAATAAGAATTGTGAACATAAGTGATTTTGTGAACAAAGCTAAAAACGGAATAAAGCTCCAAAGAAAGGAGGGAGATGATATAGCGTCCCCCAGTATCAAGCAGTCCTTTAGAAATGTTTAAAGGGTTCAGACGTATCACGTTGTTTGTGTGGTTTCTGATAGAACAATGGAAATCGTTAAAAAATGAAGTTTAACTTCGGTTAAAGACATATTTAATAAACAATGAGTGCAATAGTTTGGTGGGAATAGACAGTCCTTGAGTAACATTTGAAGGGCAAACGTGTTGGTTGTTTTTGTGTTTGCGATGTAGAACAATGAAAGAACCGTTAAAAGTGTGATTTATGCGGTTTAACGTGAACAAAAAGGCTTGACGTCGGTCAAAGACAAATTTAGCAAATATTAATGTACAAAAGGTTGTTAAAAATGAACTTAGAAGAAGATTCTTTTATATGTTACAGCGAAGTACCATGCGGTTATTTGCAATGGCTCGCATGAGTCAAAAGGTTTGAGCATTGAATACATTCTGGACAATAAGATTATAAAATCTATATTCAAGTGTTAAATGTGAGTGTTTTAAACTATGAACTTTTAAATTAATGTAGAGACTTGTAATACGTGACTTGAAAATAATGCACGTGTTTTCAGTGATAATGTCGAGATGGCATTATGATATACTAGAATATTTTTTGTAAGATGTGTTGAACAATTGAAATTGAAAGAAGGACTATTTTTAATTTTTGATAGATAGAAAATTAAAATGAATTCAGAAAAACACACACACACACACACACAGAGAGAGAGAGAGAAAGAGAGAGAGAGAGAGAGAGAGAGAGAGAGAGAGAGAGAGAGAGAGAGAGAGAGAGAGAGAGAGAGAGAGAGAGAGAGAGAGAGAGAGAGAGAGAGAGAGAGAGAGAGAGAGAGAGAGAGAGAGAGAGAGAGAGAGAGAGAGAGAGAGAGAGAGAGAGAGAGAGAGAGAGAGAGAGAGAGAGAGAGATAATATCATCACAATGGAGGGAACGCGTCCATGAGGCGGAATTATGGCGTCTTCTACAATAGTAGCAGTCAACCATGGTTTCAAAGTGTTTTCAACGAAACAATAACGTGTTTGGTATCCACGTTTAAGAAACCTTTATGATTGAATTGTATATTTATTTAATATAAGTTGTACTGTTTAATATTAGGTATAGAATTTTTTCATTTTGAATTTTAATAAATAAGTAAATCTTTAACTTTTAAAACTATAAAAGATGTCTTTATAAAAGCGTTAGACAATTAAATGAAATAATACAAATTGCTTAATTTCAAAGAATCTAAATCTTATTTAAATTAAATTTATTATTATTATTATTATTATTTTATAAGTTGCAACTAGTAAAATAACGTCAATAGATAAATTTTATTCAGATCTTTTGCTGATCTACATTATTTAAATAAGTGAAAAATAATAGGATGTATTAATATAAAATGTTGAATATGATTATTCAAGATTTATATATGTGTTTATCATGAATATATATTAATAAAGTTAGGTAAAATTTTCAGCACAAAAAAGGACTTCTGATTTCTTAAAATATCCTATTGAAGTACACTGTTGAAAGAACTTTGTGACCCTAGAGATTTTAAAAGTAAATTCAAATTCATTTCATATAATAATTTGGTAATTATCAAGTTGCCATGGCGCCCAACTTTAATAGCATTTAGCTATCTTTTTATAAGTAATTAAATTCAAAACCCACATTTTTGGAAGATTACAGATGATAGCCTAAGTCTTTTCTACTAGATCCTTGAAGCATTGATGCTCTGCTCACTCAAGGTTCCTTAGTATGGTGTAATGATCACAAGCTGCCCAAAGATTCAATCTCTCTTGTTGTTTCTTCTGCTACTAGGGTTTTCATCTACTGGTGTCTTGGAAATAGAGAAATTAAATGAAGTTCTTCAGGTTATGTAAATTCAAAAATTACTTTGAAATTGAAGAAGTTGCTAGTTGAATAAACTATTTCGATATTATCCAGCAAATTAATAATTGTAGACTGATTATTAAAATATTGTAATATCACTATTCTCCAGGGCTCACTATAGTGGCAATCCCAAGGGATCGTAGCTGGACCTATAACATTTTAAATATTCTTTTGTATTAGATCCCTCTCTTTCATCTTTCCTCTTTGATAACATCTGTCTTAACCAACTCTTGTTCGCTTCCAAACTTGATGCTATTAGAGTATTTGAAGGCTAGGGTATTTTAAAATGACTCTTTCATTAAAAAAACTTTTATAACGAGGTATTTTTCTAAAAAATGACCAACCAATTCCATACATTCTGAAGTTGTAAAGTATTTATTAAATCAGCCTCTACATTTAAATATGTAAATAATTGTGTCTGTTTATGTATTAACATTTACAAGTTCCGTAGTTTGTTTATTTGGACTAAATATGAGAAACTAACAATTGAATTACCTTAATGGTTTCCGCCAGGTGACTTCTTTTTTAAAAAACTAACGCAAATATCTTGGACAAAAAAAAAATGTCAAGGAATATGTTTAAAAATGGTGACTATTGAAAATTGTTTTCTATATATTTATGCAATAATTAAAATATATAAGACAGTAAATTAAGAATAATATATTATTTAGATTTAATTTTGCATATAATGACACTAACAATAAATTCTATTATAAAAGATAAAAAAATTGATCACTAAACTTTTAACTTCGGACAATAGCCTACCAAAATTAAAACTTAAAATTATCACAAGTTTTGAAGACTTATTTTAATAAACATATTTCGAAGACTAGACAATTATCATCAATACCCTCAACCAGCAGCAGAAACAAAAGTGAATTTTGAATATTTGAAAACTGTTGGTATAGCGATATATAAAGTTAAAACTCTAGGACTATTAATAAGTATTTAAATAATATAATATCTTACAAATTATAAAAAGCTATAATAATAATAAAAATATATACTATACTAAATGTTGAGCTTGACTTATGAGAAAAATTATACAGTATAACAAACACACAGAACACAATTCTCATAAAAAATACGCCTAAGTATAAGACGTGTTTCAACGACAAGGTAGTCCTCTTCAGCGATACACCAGCTACACCAACCAAACCACAACTGATACAAATCTCAGTTGTGGTTTGGTTGGTGTAGCTGGTGTATCACTGAAGAGGACGACCTTGTCGTTGAAACGCGTCTGATACTTAGGCGTATTTTTTATGAGAATCGTGTTCTCTGTGTTTGTTATACTGAATAATAAAAATGATAAAAAATATCATAAATTATAAATTATAAAGTAAGATTTTATAAAAACAAATAAATTGCTACCCTTCTATTCTAAACCCTTCATTTTCTAGTTCTGGGTATCTCAAATGTGAACTGGCCTCAGAATCTATCATACAAATAACCTCAATACATTTACTTACTTTGTAAGTTTGCTTAAAGCTTGACAACTTATATTATTTATGATACACTAGAAAAGAATAGATAAATATAAAAAACTTCTATGACTACCTTGTTTAAAATATCATTAAATAAACTTACAAAAACTTGAAAGTGTTGGTTCACCATTGACATGGTATTTTGTTAGAGTTCTGTCGTAATCAGCAATTATTTGTAGGTGATCTCTACCATCTCTTATAAGTTTGTTTAGTTTTTCCAACAAAACTTCTGGGTTTTTTATTTTAACATGATCACTGCTTAATTCTTTTAACTGAAAAAACATAATATATGTAACTAAAATGAGAACATTTTTAAATTGCTAAAAGAAAAGAAAACTGAAGAGATTTATAATTCTATGAAATGTTATGTAGGTACTTAGTTTTAGCTAATTTGTAATGTAGAATTATAGCTATTAGGATTCGACTATTATTATAGATTTGACTTTGAATATTGTACAAAATAAATTATGAGTTGATTTCAATTATATGTGAAATGAGATTTATTTTATTTATTTATTTTATTTTTTTGTTGATAAAAAGTTATGCTTAACAACATCGAATATAATTTAAGCAAATGAAAAATTATACCATTACCAAAATATACACTTAAAATTTTAGTACATGAAAGACTTGAAACTTAAAAATTTAATAAAAGTTTGACTTTTTTATGAGATATCAATTTTCTGTGAATATCTCAAGTACTTTCAAAATGTGAACAAAATGACTGGGAAGTTAGATTGTAAAAATTCCGATGTGGTAACTAGCATGTATTGTTTACTGGAGAGTAATCTTGAAAATCTGATTAATAACTAGAGTACAAAACTTGTACAAAATTACTGAATAATCAGATTTATAAAATTTGATAATGGTAATTACTGACTCCATAAAATATTTCAAATGTGTACAAAACTTTCTAATAGACGTGCAAAACAATGGTGAAGTCAAATAATGAAAACTCAATGGTGGTAATCAATCATATAATTGGAGTTGAAGATGTACAAAGCTTTTAATACTTTTACAAAATGATTTTATAGAAGGAATTTTAAAATTCAATTGTCGTAATCCAACTAAATGAAGCTATATTTACTCCTCTGTTTAACAATATGACATTTAAATCTTTAATTAGCCTAGCCGAGAATGGTCAAAATAGGTAAACCATTGCATTATTGACACAAAAACATCTTTCAGTGGACCAATTAAGATGTTTATTTTTAAAACCATCATTTTGTTTTTTTTAAGAACTATAAGTTTTCTCCACAGTAACTTGCTCTGTAGGCTATAACATATGAGAAAGAAAAGTGAAGTGAAGATTTTTGAGTTACCAGTACCTAACTAGAGAACTGAAAAGAGCAATTCTGATGCTACATAACAATAAAATAATTAAAATATGTTTTAAAATAAGAAAAATAGAAATTTTATATCTAAAAACTACTTACATGTTCCAATTTTATTTTCACTTCGATCATGTTAGGGTCTTGTTTTAGTTCTGAAACAAAACCAGGTACGATCATTTATAACTAAATTTTTACATAATTTGTCTATTTGTATACCAAATACATATATTATCTTTTATACAAAATACTATTGAAATTCCACCATATTTTATTTCCTTTTTTTTTAAATTTTAAGGTAAAAAACCATTTTGGTCATTATCGCCTTCAAAAAAATTTGCAAGAAGACGCTCCACCTTAAAACTTAGAAATAATACATTCAAACAATAACAAAACAAAACTGAAAACCCACTCACAATAAAGGAATGGACTTGATGGATGTGAGTCTCTTGCAGGCAAATGACTAAAGGGGACGCGTTAGGAATCAGGATAGTTTTAGTTAGAACTATAGTCTAAGTTCTTTTTAAGAAGCCAGTATAACAACAATTATTGTGACAGACCTGGAAAAATTATGAAATTGCTTACCTTGCAAGCAAGGCACACGTCATTGAAGCTACAAAGATATACTAAACCCTTGGGTGGGAGGAAACTTGGTCAGTGGGCCAAGATTGATAAAAAAAGGTGTTGAAGGTATTCTTGAAGATAGCCAGATAGACTTGGCGAGTAAGAGCTTCCTAGGAGTATTGAGACTTCGGACGAGCATCCACAAGAATGCAAGCAAGGTGAGCAAACTTCGTGTACAGATCTTGTAATTATATTTGAGATGTCATTATAAACTATAACATAGAATCAGATCTGTGAGTCACTATACAATTAGTCATTCTGGATTCTCAGTAATTAAGAATATTAAGATATTTGTAATTAGTATATAAATATAAAAGAAATAGTCAAATTAAAGTAAAAAAAGTACCATTAATTGGATAACTGAACCAATGATTTATTTAGTTTAGTTAAAGAACCCAGGCAGTTTAGAGGATCAAATCGTAACAGACGTAGAAGCACCTTAAGATCTTCAATATGAATTCTCACACTGTTAATGTTACATTGTATCACACTCTTCGAGTTTAAATTTCTTATTTCCATATTGCTTTCAGAAACTACTACTAGTTAATTAATTATAGTTAACATACCTTAAGTCAAAAAGTAGTTCATATTTTCTATTAGTAGCTACAGCTGTTTCGCCTCAACATAAGGCATCCTCAGGCTTAGCACACGTAAACAAACTAAAAACATGTTCACAACACAAAACTTGTTTGTATATAAAAACACACACAAAATAGTAAACCGGGTTGGTTCTTGTTCTATTGTAAAAATAAAAAGTTATTTTTCCCTGATGAAGCCACATCCTACAACTTCTAATGCTCCTGAATGACTGATTAGGAGTTCTTCTGACGTTATCTCCTATAACCTTGGTCTTGTGTGGTTACCTTTGAATATCTATTGTGTATATAGTATCATAGATACAGGTGGAAGCGAAATGATGTTTGTCATTCAGAAGGGAGTCCGATTCTGTCTTCCATTGTTTATAAATAGCATACCGCTCCAGGATGTTCAATGTTCTTCCCTTCTTTACTACGTGTAATATTTGTAGATTGTTTTCGATATTGCTGTAAGTGTGGTTGCTGTTCATCAGATGTTGAGGGTGTTATTGTGAGGTAGGTGTTCTTTGTACCGTGTTTTGAATGTTCTTCCTGTCTGTCCTATGTATATCTTATCGCAGTCATTACAAGTCATTCGGTATACGCCGCTGTGTGTGTAAGGGTCTTGTGTCTGTGTACTCCTGTTTAGAGTTTGGTTTAGGTTATTGGATGTGTGATGAGCACATATTGTGCAGCACTGTATCCTTGTTTTTTAAAAATATTTTTTATTTGGTGCTATAAGTGGTGGTTATACTGTATTGTTATAAATTTGTCTTTCTCTTCAGTTTGTTTGTTTGCTTTAGTTCTAATATTCCTTCTCTGTTTGTGGACACATTTATCAATCATGGAGGTATTGTATCCGTTGGCTTTGGCTATTTGTTTTATAATATTTATTTCTTTTTTGAAATCAGCAAGTTCCATAGGTACTGTTAGTGCTCTGTATATGAAACTGTTATAACCTGCGAGTTTGTGGGCTTTAGGGTGGTTTGAGGTTGCATGTTTGGTGTGATCGGTCTGGGTTGGTTTTCTATATATTTTGAAAATATGCTTACCATCTGTTTTGGTTATGGTGAGGTCAAGATAATTTAAGCTATTGTTTTGTTCTATTTCTGAGGTGAATTTGAGTGATGGGTGGATGTTATTTAGGTATGAATTGAACCTGCTGATCTGTCTTCTGGTGCCGTTGAACATAAGGATAATGTCATCTACATATCTAAGGTAGTAAGTTATTTGTTTAAGATATTGATTGTTTTTATTCATTATATAATCATTTTCTATTTTATTCAGGAATATTTTTTATTCAGATTAACAATAAATTTCTGTGGAATGGCAAGTCCCTGTGCACAACTCAAAAATATGAAGGAGTGCTGTTCGGGACATAATTTCTCCAATACGCTAATTAATTCTGGTTATGGTATATCGCCAAGGTTGATCACACCATGGTTGAGCCACCTCAAAATGACATTCAACGTTGATTCAATCACAATCATGCTCAAGAAAGGGTTATAATAGAAAGAGTGTTCGGGTAACTCAAAAAAAGATTTCCAATACTTGGCAACTGCATAGAAGTGTCATTAAAGAGAGTATCAAAAGTTGTAGTCAGCTGTGCTGCACAATGTTGATAGAGATCTCAAAGATCCTTTAAATTTCGAGGATTTGGATGAGGGTTTGGATGAAGAAACATTTGTTGAGGAGAGAGAGATAGAGAAGTACAAGAATATTGCAATGAAGCAACGTAGTGGACGAAAGTGAAATGATACACCATTTTCTTTAAATCTAGTTTCAGATGTTAGAATAAGAAATAGAATGAAATAGTCAATAGCCACAGTGAGTAGTTATTTAGCATTTAATCGAAGGAAATGTTTTTTTTTTTTTAATTTAATTGTAAAAATAAGTTTGAAATGATAAATTAAATAATAGTTACAAATAATGTAATCACTAATGAAATAACAAAGGAAAAAAAACCACCAGAAAAAATAATCAAAACATTCCCTTCCTCTTCATCCCCTCTGCCCCAAAATATATGATACTTTAAGGGACCTAAAGACTATTTGGCTGTAGGGCACCTGTGCACACGGCAGCAATAAGTATGAGCACAAATGACAGCTGTAACATCAAACAATGCTGACTCATACTGGCACACGTATGCACTGCTGTCGTGTGTGCAAGTGGGCGGCAGCAATACGTATGTGCATACATTAACGTCGTGGAGGACAGTTTGGCCTTACAGCTGGCATGTAAGCACAATTTTTGCAATGAGGCTAACCAAAAGCAGTTATATAAACCAAATAATTAAAATAAATTAGCTTTATTTTATTTGTACTAATTCAATAAATAGTATAATTGGGTTACATCTGGATTTGTTTGAGTTTCTTTTTAAGTAGATTCCGTCTTTCACTTTCTTACTTCTATTCTCTCTTTTTCAATTTGAATTTTGGAGTTCAAATTGCTGCACGAGAAAAAGTCTTTGCAATTGAGGTGTTGTCAGGTTTTTAGTTTCATCTGATTCGTAGTTGATAATTTTTTAGTGCTAGGTCATAACATAAGGGTCATTAGGTGGAGAATGATGTCATTTTTGTATGTGTGATGGGTTCTCCTTTTACAATTAATTGTGTTGCATTCTAGTATAAAGTTCTTGTAAAAAAAAAAAAGAAAAAAAAGTTAATGTGTTATCGTAAAATGTAATGCAAGTAAATCCTCTAATTGAAATGTACAAACATTTGTTTCTTGTGCCTTGTAAGAGATATTAAATTCAATTCATAGTTCTAAAAGTTTGTTTTAAATAGTTGCTACACAGGTTTTAAACTAGATATGTCAAAGGATATAAGTGATGGTTTTGTTTTACATTTATTTATTTTATTAAATTTGTTTTTATCACACACACACACAAAACCCAAATGTAATGTGTGTCTTGTTGTCTGTAATTAAATATCTGCTACAAATGGGTTTTGTGCATTGGTTTGAGAAGAAATATCTGAGATAAAGATTTTTTTTTTTTTTGTTTGCTACACAAAATCTATAAATATTATTGGTAATTATATAGCAGAGCTGCCTCACTTCAAAATAAATTTTTATGGGTTTTATTCGTCAAATAAATGTTGGAAAAATATTTTATTATCGAAAAAGAGTGTCGGAAAGATGATTACATAATATAATTACACAAGAAAATCTTAATCAGAGTCAAATTCTGCTGCAAATTCAGTAAAAGAGGAATTTATTGAATTTAAATGTATTTCACTCGTAATTCGCCATAAATGATGAAAACGAGTATTATACTCATTGTACTTTCTTTTAAACATAAATTCGGCTATATGGCCATGGAAATGTTGTTTTGAATTTCCATATCGCGGCACATTTCCTCGCACTTCCCTCCATTGGCGTTCAATTGTCTGCGTATGTGCTTCAGTGTACGCATATGTAGGGCTGTATTATTATATGTCACGAAAGGTTTGGCCAGGTTGCTATATATATATATAACCACCTGGCCAAACCTTCCGTACGTTTATTGATTTGAATGTCATGAGTATGAAAGATAACACAGAGTTAATTTTTTCACGAAAAAACTACTTGTGTAATTGTATTATGTAATCATCTTTCCCACACTTTTTTTCGATAGTAAAATATTTTTCCAACATTTATTTGACGAATAAAACCCATAAAAATTGATTTTGAAGTGAGGCAGCTCTGCTATATAATTACCATATTATTTTTTTAAATGGGGACAACATTATTAGGATTTTCTAAATTTACTCTTTAATGACAACAAATTATGAACTATCACAACAGTCTTATCAGATTTAATAATATTTACACTAAAATTTCTTTTATTAAATTAGTACATAACTGATGGAAAGTAACTAAAATTGATTAATATACTAATGTGAAATTTTTGTTGTTTAGTTTGTCTTTTAGTATTACAATAACTATTTCCAGTACTGTATCACAATTTGTAAGTTAATAGCACCTCATTAGACCTTCTGAATATCTAGTAATATGAACAGACACAAAATTAAACTTAATTATTGTACTCTATGCATAAACATAGTTCATGAAGTTTTGTTTATCTCAGATCTTGAACTCTTTGAAAAAACTCTAGAAACATAATTCAAGAAATGTATGATTAAGCATATTAATGATGTTTCTTTAATCTTATAGTTTACAAAATTAATATGTTCGCTTAAATCTGTTTAAATGTGTGTAGTGACAAAAAAAATGTGTATTGTTAGTATAAAAACCAAACCAAACTGTTTTAATTACCCTATTACACTACAACTGTTTTAAATATCACTCTCTCTTCACTGTTTTATAACACCTAAAGATTAACAAATACATACAGATATAAATCTTCATAGTACAATCTTGAAGTTGGACTAATTATTGTCATTTTTATTGTACAAACTTGTTGACATTGCCCATAACAGCTTATCATCTTAACAATAATTAATATTGAACTAAAATGTCAATGTAAAATATTTAAAATTAGATAAGTATAAGACATAGTCTATATGTAAATTTAAAAAAGTTAAATACCGTGCCTGTATTTTTTCTTTCTTTTAATAATACTAATAGTCTGACATACATATGAATATTAAATTAAAATTTTTAAACCCTGTTCATAACTTGCTCTTCCCATTATGTTTTTTAAGTTCATGATTTGTATAACACAAACAATAACAAAACATAATTTGGACGGTTTAATTTCAACTATCTAACGAGCAATCAATACATAAAATTAATTATTTAATAACTTACTTCTTAGCCAACTCAGTTAGATATTTAAGATACTTTCCTGACAAGAATCAAACAAAATAAAGTTTTAAAAAACACACAAATACATATTTTATGGCCTATGTATTTTTTTTCTTCTTTGGACAAAGTTCTTGTTTCTTTTTCATTTTAAAACTTGTAATAACAAATTTTACATGTGTAATTAAGGAGAACTAATAGTTAAAAAGGGAGAGAAAAAAAATCTGCTACTTAATAAACTAAACTTTACACTTTTGTATAATCTACTCATCCATAACTAAATATATATATATATATGGAAAGGTCAGTCAATAGTAAATATCAGTTGAAACAAAATATTTCCCTTGAAACATTTTCCAGTTAAAGAGAGTAAATGTTAAAGAAATGTGAATTTAAGGTCAATGTACAGCTTGGAAAGGATGTTTTGGACATGCAGATGACATTTTGCTAGGAGTACAATAAACAAGAGGTGCTGGAATACAAACAAAACCTTTAGAAATAGTCATTAGATGATATTAGACTTAGACTACTGTAGTTTCAATTACCGTACTATTTTTTTCTCGGGCTCTCATCTTGATTACTAGTTCTACAGTTAATTACCAATTTCTGTATTAGTAAATCTTTTGTAATTTCTCAAATTTTCAGACAATTTATATTGTACTGGCATTAAAGCTTATATTTGTTGTTATTTATTCTTATTTTTAGTACGGAATATGAGATTTCAGAAAATCATAAATTGTAAACAATTTTAAATACAAGAATATGTTAGAATGGCCATAAAATTAGGAATATTCTTGATTGTCCTGTTTAAAACATATGATCCTGTTTAGAATATTAAGTGTATAAAATATTATACGCTTCAAAATATTTATAGCTACCGGTATACTAAAAATATTTTAGGTTGAAAAATAGGTTTTGAAATTGAGTTTTTGAAATAAGTTTATTTTAATATTTTTATTACAAACAATGTAAAAAAAAAACTTTTTTATTGTTCTAAAGAATCTACATAGACCAGAGATGATCTACTAGATGATAATAAAAATAGAGCCAGGACAGAAAATATTTTACAGATTTTCAAAAACTGTTAAAATTTTTTTAAACCATGTTACTGAAAAATACAGCTTCTGTAACAAATTATTTTAGTAATTTAAGAAGAACGTATATGATGTATAAAGTAGGTAATTATGCATTGAAGCTCATCTTATTATTTTGTCGCTAAAAACTATGCAAACTTAAACTATTTACCTAGTTTGTCATTAATCAGATATTTAAAAAATTGTAATCAACGTGAAACAATTGTCAAGTCACAAAATCCACTAATATTGAAGAAACTTACTATTTCAGATACAAGGATTTTGACTTTTTGGGTTATGACGTATGTGTACAAAGAGTCAAGTTGTGACTGGCTGCATTACTAGTCTATGTTTATGTTATATTATGCTGTACGTTACATTAGTAAAAATCATGATGTGTAAATTAAAGGACAAAGTCTGGGAAGGTATATGTATACCGGGTGTTCATAAAGTCTGGAAACCCCTTAATGTTTATTTTATTAATAAACGCAGAGCATTGAAACTCTAGGATTACGTCCTCACTGTAGTTACCGACTTCTTGCTCAGTTTAACTGTCTTTTTTCACTTTGGGGGGACGTCCTGTGGAGGAAGTCTAAAAATCTTAAATGTAAGCATAGGTCGAATTATACCTCATTTTAAAGGTCTTTGTTAGAGGAATACATTCCCGCAATCCCGACTGAAAAAGGATAATTCGTTTGGAAATGGCAGCCTTTTACAATTTGTTAATTTACGTTGCGAAGATTAAGAGGCAGAAGTGAATACTCAACCATGTTGGTTATGTTAGTGTTTTAGCTATAAGAATTTCACAGCTGGAGTGTGGAGGGATAGGAAATATCAGTAATGGTCGATTTAATTGTTTAAAAATGTCAGGAGTGAACAGATGTAATTGGGGACAATTATCATTATTAATAATATTGAACAGACAGTATGTCAGTTGTTTATGTTTAAATTACTTACTTTGCAAGGCAATAAATATTAAAAAATAAACAAACCTTGGAAGGTATTACAGAAGGTGCTCGAAGTGGTGTCCTTGTGTAGCTGATTGGTCGCATTGGTTGCTGATTTTGGCCGTCAGGATCTTAACCGATCTGTTACAGAACCGCGCTGTGCGGTCTTCAACACTGTTGATTTTTGAATAGGTGGTCAATTGGGGCAAGTTTCATTGAACAAGCGGCTTACCTCCTCATATGAACGAGTTCTATCCCCATAACCCCTCATCATCAGAATGGTTATTTGCTCTGTCTCACTAAGTGACATTGTAATCTAAACTAAAGCTTACTAAAAATTTGCCATTGAATTAGCATTAAAATCAAACAAACTTTAAGAGGCTATTACATTTCTTTACTTTAAGAGACTAAATTACATTTCCAAACGAATGGTCCGTTTTCAGTCGGGGTTGTGGCAATGTGTTCCTCTAACAAAGGCCTTTAAAATGAGGTATAATTCAACCTATGCTTACATTTAAGATTTTTTAGACTTCCTCCACAGGACGTCCCCCCAAAGCGAAAAAAGACAGTTAAAATGAGCAAAAAGTCGGTAACTACAGTGAGGACGTAATCCTAGAGTTTCATTGCTCTGCGTTTATTAATAAAATTAATATTAAGGGGTTTCCAGACTTTTTGAACACCCGGTATATATATATATATATATATATATTTTGACTTTTTTGGGTTATGACGAATGTGTACAAAGAGTCAAGTTGTGACTGGCTGCATTACTAGTCTATGTTTATGTTATATTATGCTGTACGCTACATTAGTAAAAATCATGGTGTGTAAATTAAAGGACAAAGTCTGGGAAGGTATATATATATATATATATATATATATATATATATATATATAGGTATATATATATACATATATATATATATATATATATATATACTAGCAGAGTACCCGTCCTTCGTACAGGGTTAACGTATAGATAATTGAGTTTTAATGGAGTTTTTAAGGCTAGTGGGGCGGTGTTCTGATGGAATTTCTAAATAAAAATAGGCCTATGTGTAACCAGGGACCCTAAGAATGACCATGTATAATTTCAGCTCAATGGGTCCAGTAGTTTTTACGTGATTGAGTAAAACACACACACACACACAGACACTATTAGATTTCTATGGTTGGTATTTTCAGTCTTTTAGCGTAATTGTATTATTTTTAAGTGTTCGTTGAATAACTGTGCATATCCTACTGTGGTCAAGAAAAAATAAAGACTACGCTATTTAGGAAAACACTGAAAATTTTATTCCTGTAAACTAGCCTACTATCTAACATGAAAAAGCTTTAAATATATCGTTTTAATTAAAAGTTTTTACTAAGTTTGACTTTCACTTAATTACATTGGCAATGTTGAGAGCATGTAGGATATTATGGTAGGTTTCAACTTCCGCTTTATCAACAGTCAAGGCTTTTTTATATCTAATTTATCCCTCAGATTCTTCCCCCTTACTCAATTGTTAGGACCTCTCTGTAAACTAAATTCCTGGTTTTCCTCTCAGGCTGAAGGATTACCAAGCTGTCAGGAGAACTGACTCTGGATCACGCAACATACAACTGGCTATGGGAGAAACAGTCACTCTGCAGATCTATGCCAGTTACTCTCAAACTCTGTCCCTGTGCCTTGTTAATAGTTATAGCGTAGCAAAGTGCAATTGGGAACTGCAGCCGTTTAAATTGACTTGGTAATCAGTAGGGATGAGAGGAATGCGAGAGATGAAAACAGTTTCTTCCTGGCCAAAGCCTGTGAATATTGTCACTTCAATCACGTGCTTGAACAGAACTCATCTGCAATCTTGTCCCATTGCACAGTTTTGTGTTAAGTTTTGTTTAAGGTTACGCAACAGAATTATTGGAGCACCGATCTTAAGGAGAATGACATGAAGTGGTAATCCTGGTGGATTGAGGGTGTGCAAAAACTCCACAGGATAGTGTACAGCATTGTCAACATCCACCACTGAGTCCACAGACTCATATTTTATTTGCTCAGTTAAGAGCTTCTCCAATAACTTAAGGTTTATAGAAATTGCTGAGTCATTGGTTGGAGTGAGAATAGCTCTCTCTTTTAGCCAAGAAGCATCATGACTTTGGGTTTGACAAATTCGGGATATACTTGGCCAATTAAGCTAATAAGCTTAACCTTTTACGTATTTTGTATACCATAAGCATCAAACATTTGAAAAGAAGGAATGTAAGAAGCTTCAGTTCGTTTCACCTTTGTATTTTAGAGAATTAAAAAAAAAAAATTTTAATATGCTTAAACGCAAAAGTTTTTCAAAAGATTTCTTAGTGGGTACCTATTACCTATGAGGAAGCTATATTCCAAGTTTCATTGTAATCCGTTCAGTATTTTTTGAGATATCATGAGTGAGTCAGTCAGTCAGTGAGTGGTATTTGGCTTTCACAAACTTGACTCACATTGTCATTGTACACATTCGTAATAACCCAAACATAAGCCTTCATTCCTTATGTCAAAAAGTCAGTTTCTTCAATATTAATGGTATTTTACATTTGAAAATTGTTTTGCATTGTTAAAAATATCTGATTACTTACAAAAAAGGTAAATAGTATAAGTTTGCATGATTTTTAGCAACTAAAAAATAGGGTGAGCTTCAATCCATTAATTACCAAAACATTATTATAAAAAAGTAAATCAACATTTTGATAGTTCATAAACTTAGTTTTAACTTAATTTTAGTTTGTGACATGAAAAAAAATAATAAAAAATAGACAGACTATGGTACGATAATTAAGGTTACACACTTGTTATTTAGCATATTCTAAGGTGTAACCATTAGTCTTATATTGTTTTAAAGGCCAGTATCTTTCTTCATCTTATATCCTAGTCTTAGACTTTAAAGTATTTTCTTATTTTGTTGTACACAACATGTATTTTTGTAACTCACCCTGGGTAACATGAAAAGGTCCATTACCCTTCAAAAAAGCTGTCTCTTAAACAAAATTGATAAAAACCCATGAACATTTAGGTTAAGTTCAAAGCGGAGGTATGTTATCATGGAGTAAAACAATTCCAAAATTGTTACAAATACGTGAGTAATAGGCTAATACATTACTAGAAACATATTGAAGTTATTTAGCCTATATTAAAAGTTTTTTAAGTTTGAATTTATAGTGTTTTTTTGACCTTGTCTTTTATTACTTTGGCTTCCCTACTGGTTCTTAGAATAAACAACGGTAACATTAATCGTAAGATTACTTAAAAGTCATAAAGGCATCGGTTTTATGAATATATAAAATTGAAGATGAGGTTAGCGCAAAAGTTTATTCACGAGTCGTTAATCATAATCACTGATAGGTATTTAGTAGAAAAGTGAGTTCATAACTGTTACGCATAATGCTTGCAGTCATTGTTAACACACAAACAAAAAATTATAGACTCCCTAAAACTTTATTTTAATCATTCAACTTAGACAGAGAGTATTACAGATAGTAGAGTAACAACTAATTGTGGGTCCGGCTCTATACTCTTGTAAATTGGTAGTTTTAAGGTTTCTTCCTTGTTAAATACAATAAAAAACAAAACAAATGAATATCACATGGGTAATTGTTTACTTAAAGGTGGCTCCTAATATTGGGGGGGGGGGGTTATCGTCTACTATATAGGTATCTTACTTCTTAAAAATAAATAAATATGACACCTGACCAAACCTTTCGTAAATTTATTGAAGTTAATAATTTTAAATTAAATTATTAATATGGAGGGATTCACAGCATTTGATCTCTGATCACGGATTGAAATATCTTTAGTAAAGTATGAGACGTAAATGTGAACATTTGCCATTATTTCTAACCTATAAATGGATTTGATAGTTTTTAGATTGTCATTTTTTCAGTGAAAGTAGTCACCTCTGCAAGGAAAACATTATTTATTCTTAAGAAGTAAGCTATGTAGTAGACGATAAAAAAAATCCCTGAAATTAGGAGCCACAGTAAACAATTACCTTTGAATGTTTTTAAAGAAATAGCCATTTTGGAGTCCCTTGATAAGTAACTAAATGCTTAGTTTAAAATTTTTGTTCATATTTCTCTAGAGGTCAACAACTGAAACAACTTTGCTCAAATCTGTTACCTATGTTGGGGTTTTTCTGGTTTGATTAGGGTTACATCACAAAATTTTGAGGTTATACTACCCTTGGTAGCAAAACGCAGTAACGCAATTTGAGATGTGGAGCTTATGTATATATTAATGGAATCGTCTAAATAAGCTCTATTTAGTTTCCTGAACAGAAATGCAATAAATACATTGTAAATTTAAAATATCTAAGAAGAAAAGTATCTGCATGTTCACTATAAAATCTCTTGGAGGGAAAAAGAGAAGTATCTGTCAATTTTTAAGCAGAAGAGCTGTAACTACTTGTAGTTAAACTATAATACCTTACAATAGCCTACCTTTCAACAGTATTTAAAACACTGGTTCAATAAAAGTAATTACTGAAAATTTTAATGGATTTATAGCAAAACTTATAAAATGGTAATAACCTTTTAGATGGCCGATGGGCAATGTCGTTATGCTGATGCTCATATGCTGTTGTTTTCCGGCAACAGAGTAATAACGTATAGCAACATAGCGATAAAAGAATTCGGCATATTGTTATTTTAATAACAGATTAATCGACTTGCACATACTGTACTGGTTATTGTTGGGCAAGTGTTTTTGAAGTATAGGTGCTATTAACAGACTTCGTTTTCAATTTTACAATAATTTTATTGTTGTATAGCTGTTTTTTTCTTGACAGTTATAGAAATTTCATAATTAACGTTTCAAACTTATATCTGTTTCTGTCAAAATCATTTATATGTTAGGAAAAACAACATTTTTTAAATCTTATTTTTAAACTGAGATTATGAAAATAATAATTTATTATTTTTTCACAAAATTAGTAGGTACCAAATAAAATAATTTTTTTTAAACCAAAATTTTGAAAATAATTGTGTTAGTTATATATGTTAGCAATAAACAGGAATCTCTTAGGCAAAGCCTGTATTGGGAATTCATAGAAAGAAAAAAAGTTTAGAATGAACTCTAAATAGAGAAAAAATACAGCTGACATAAAATGAAATAAAATAAACTAATAGTAGAATAAGAAAAAAATTGTCTTGAACTAAAAATAAGTAACTTCTCACACATATAAACATACATACACATATTTATATAAACCTCCATTCATAGAACATTCACAGAACAAACATAAATAATTACTCTATATAACATAAGAAAACTTACTAATTATAAAATAGCAGATATTGATTTAAATTAATTATAAATTTCAATGTATAGTACAGCCCACCCTCTGATCTAAGCATTAAGCAAAGTAAACAAACATGTTTTACATTCATAATACAAATTTCATATGACATATGACAAAGACAAATTGGCAACTGTCAGATAAGAGTAGGATAGCAATATTGAACAACAGTTTTTCGATAACAGGATTGCAGTTTTCATTGAGTTACCTCTCAAGAAGCATTGAGTTATCATAACATTGCTTGGACTCTCTTTCGCTAAAATTACTGGTATAACAACAGAAAAAGACTTCAATTTTAATAGGTCCCTGGAGCCTGACGTCCTAAATTTGTTTTTTGCTTTCGCACACAGACTCTTTGGACGATGCCAAAAGTTGTCTTTTTCAATAATTCCCTGGGTGATGTTAGTAAAAGTATACCAGGGCATCATGTTGGGCGGTTCCAGATGAGACTCTGAAAAGGGTATACTCTTGGATCACTTTAGATCATTTCCATACCCCAGAATTCTGGGGCCCAGAGTATCCTCTTTAACCAGACTGGATGGACATCTGTCCAGAGCCACAACTGGAGAGGAAGGATTCGACACCTCCCCCATTGCGAAGACTTCCTGACCAAGGACCAAAGTGGCTGGCTACTGAACAGAAACCGCATATACGTCTTCGTCAGAGCATGCTCAGCTTACATCAGCTTACCAAATTCAAAGCTGTCACAACTAATCCCTATATATGTATGTGGATTGTTTATGTATTCCATGTGAATTGTGAAGTGTAACAGCTTCTACGAATTGTAAAATATCAGACGCTAAACCCCTCTCAATAGGTAAAGATAGTCTGCACACCCCTGGTATGAGAATCCTAAGTAAAGATGAATGTAAGACACAGTATATAGGTGAACTGTTTGTACCTCTGTAGATGATAGTTTATGAGTTGTGAGAGTTAAGTGGGTGTTTGACTGGGGACCGCGAGGAAGCCAACCCTCTCTTATTAGGTGCAGCTAGTCTGCATCCTCTGCGGGGATGTTTGGTTTTATACAACCTGTTGAGTGTCGGACACCATCCTCGATATCATGCCTCGGGTTACCTAAAATAAAATGATTATCAGTTGCTACTGTCAAAAATTTCTCTTAGGCTACAAACAATATTTGAGAATTATATGTGCAAAATAAATGTAAATTAATATTCAATGAAAACCCAAACAATAAGTTGTTAATCTATTTATTTTAATTGCATTTTATAAAGGAATACGAATTAAGTATACCTAAAAACGTGTGCAGCTGCCAGTTGAATTTACTCCTTTATTATCCAACAAAATTGTGTTCACAGTGTCCGTTACTAATTTGTTTCTTAATTCTGTTCTTACATAGTTTATTTTGCTAAAAACTCACTCACAATCTGCATTTGCAGTAGGTACATAACATCCATTACCAATTTTGACAAATATTTAAACTCTGCTTTGTCTAATACGTTAATGTAACAAATGAGTTTAAATCAAAACTCATCATCCCCGATGTAGTACATATTTCCTTTTGAAGTTCATCTATAAATATGCCAAGTTTTCTTCAACCATTATCACGAAACTGAAACTCACTTTTGTTTGCTGCTACTTTTAGCAAAACTGATACCGAAGGCATTAGTAGGGTTAAATAAGTTTCTTTTTCTCCTTCTCATATTTTTAATACAACATGAAACCCTCATCGGTTGTATTTCACCTATACCACAGTACAATCTTCATTTTTATATACTTGATTTTTCCCCTGCAGTTACAGGGATTGACCACAAGTTATTATAACTCCTATCACTTCTCACCTTAACAATTCGGCTCAACCCACGGTGGTGATATTGGGTAACAGTCATGTTCGACATTTCAAAACCTATTCCGAAAGTTTATTGCCTAAGAAATTCCAATTTAATATTCACGGTTTTCCGGGCATGATGATACCATGATTGAAAAGCTACATTAAGCATAATCTAAAACACATTCTCCATCCTAAGTATATCATGCTTATATTAACCACACACAATTCCTCTAATTTAAAACAAAATGTTTCATCTATCATCAGACTTATTCGGCGGATCAACCCACACAGTAAATTTATTTTATTTAAATTACCAATTTTTTCCCTTGTCACTAATCATCCAGTCAAAGTTAATCATATTTATTTAGACCTTTAACTTCGTTTTAAATACTTTAACCATAAACATTATTCACAACCTCAGACTAACGCGAGACGACCACTAGCAACCTTCATATTTTTAAAGGATGGTTTGAATTTTTTTCTCACATGGGAATAGAACCATTTTACAATGGTTGGCCATCTTACTTACTTCAATCAAATTATTTACAATATCCACATGACCCCCCCCCCCCCTACCATTTAATATCTGACTCAGGGACCGGCCTAGACCTTAGAATGTACAATCTACAGCTCAGTCGAAGTGATATTGCAGCAGGTGAGTCCAGAATGAACTGGCACTTGTTTTGAATTCACTAACCATTCTGATCCACACTCCTCATTCTGCGACATTGTTTTTTGGATTTTTGACTTCAGCCCAGGTGGCATACCATTACACAAATTTTCTGTGTAGTTTAGATAAGGTTTATTCCACATTGAAACCTATTCTTTCCTTGTAGGTCATGGCCCCTTTCTTCTTCCTCCCAAGTGGGGAATTAGGAGGTCATATGATCCCTTTTTTCCCTTTTTGCAAGCGGGGTGTCTGTGGTGAATTATGTTCTCCACTTTTTTCAGTTTTGCTGGCAGAAACTGCAATTTGGGCGGCATTGTCTTGCAGGTTAGTGAACATATAAAGGCAGGCGTTTACGACCATCCTTCCTCGTGTTGTGTGTCTCACCCCCACTTCCCAAATGAGAAGCTTGTGTGCACAAAGCAGTGCTTAAGATACGAAGACAAAATTAAAACATAGTTGTACATCGCCTGCTGGAGAGACTCGATGTTGCCACGGATCTGGATTGATTCTTCACTTCGTATTACACGTCATCTGACAGATTTATTATTACGTTGTATGATTGAAGAATCATGAAAAATAGTTTTGGGCAGGTCATTAACTCTCTCTCTTTCTTTCTATATATACACAAGGTGGCTGAAAATAAACTTGCACCCCCCCCCTTTAACTTTTTTACCATTTGAGGTATTTGAATTCTGTTTGTGGCAGTGTTTTCAGGTACAAGAGGCTACATCAATGAGCGCAAAATGAACACTTTTGAGCCTCCAGTGGGTGGGTGGGGGAACTCAAAATTTTCATATAGGACTTGTGGTCCTGTTATACCTCATTTTAAACGTCTTGGTAAGACAAGAAAAATGACAAAAAAAAATAAAAATTTTAACCAGCCAAACCAAAATGGTGGTATACATATAATTTAAGTTAGACATATGTATTTTTATGGTACACTTTTCCTTTAGCATGTAAATAATATTTTGTCACTTCATTTTAAATATAATGAGTAAAAAATTATTTTTATTACCTTTATAGTTCCGTCATGTGACTTTGTGTTTGTCTTATTACAAAGACGCGTTTCGGAGTCATAGCTCCATCTTCAGTAATTTCACTCTGTAGAGGTCGTCAAAACATTAAACATAACAAAAACATTAATACTATACACACAAATATATACATGTATACGTTGATTTTAACATTTTCTTACATGCGCACGGTTTCATGGTTCGCGAACTACTGGCATCACGGTGAGGCCAAGGTTATCAGATTATGGGTTGGTCATATCAGTTATTTATATCTCATTGCCGTCTCAAACAATGTGTTTGATTGGAACGATAACTTTTCATTGAGAATATTGTTTGGTGATTGTTTAAATGCTTTGTAAATTTCATATTCTTCAATGGCATTCATCTTTGGTCCTTTTTTAATGATGTGGAGAGGTGTCAGGTTAGATTCAAAGTTTGTATACAAGTGTTTATTATCGATAATGTGTTGCGCGAAACTTGATCTATTAGTGTACAGGCTATATTGGGCAAGTGTTCTTTGTATCTCTCCATGAACGATCTGCCTGTCTGTCCGATATAAAAGCAATCGCAGTCGCCACAAGCTATTTTATAGATGCCTGATTTCTTCTCTGTTGGTATTTCCTGTTTTTTACGCAATATTTTTTGTACGCTATTATTAGTTCGGTGTGTGACAATGATGTTATGTTTGTGGAGTGCATTTTTTAAGATGGAGGCCATTATTTCAGTGTAATCAGCAGCGACATATTTCTTTTTGTCTACTCTGGTCTGTATAGTGTTACATTTTTTCGCCAATTTTGCCTTCCTATGCCTTTCCAATAATTTGTCGATCATTTGGCTTCTATATCCATTTGCCTGTGTGATATATTTAATGACGTTTAACTCTTCATTGAAATCCGTTTCATCGAGTGGTATGGACACAAGACGGTGTACAAAACTGTTATAGGCCGCCATTTTTTGTGTAAATGGGTGGTATGACTGTGAATGGATAGTTATATCTGATGTAGTTATTTTCCTGAATATTTTGTATTTACATTTATCTTTGGTTTTTGTTACAGTAACGTCTAGGAAATTAATTTTGTTATCTGCTTCTGTTTCCATTGTAAATTGTATCTTTTGGTTGATGGAGTTCAAATATTTCTTGAGGTTATCTGCTTGTCTTAAGGTGCCGTTAAACATAATGAACGTGTCGTCAACATATCTTGCGTAAAAAATTATTTCCTTATTATATTTGTTAAATTTAGATAGTAAAAATTTGTTTTCAAAGTTGTTGAGATAAATATCAACCAACAAACCAGACAATGGCGACCCCATAACTAGGCCTTCGTTCTGCGTGTAAAAACGATTGCAAAAAGTAAAATAATTTTGTTTCAAAACCACATTGAATAATTGAAGTAATTCCTGTATTTCCTTATGTCCTAGTTTGTTAGATTCCGTAAGGCAGTCTTTTAAAATAGATAATGTCTCCTGTATTGGTAAGTTGGTATATAAATTTACAATTTCTAAGGATATCATTTTTATAATGTGGTAAAAGTTTTATATTGTTAGTTTTGTTTACAATCATTTTAAATGTTCATATTGTTCTCCTTGAGTCTCTATGGAGTAGTACAATCTTTGTTCAAAGCCTTCTCACACGTTTTCAAAAGTTCAGTCAGTTATTCTTCTGTGTTCATTTTCTATTCATTCTTTTAGATCTTCAAAAGAAGTTGGATTTGAATTATACATTACTGCCTTTAAATGGCCAGGCCAAATATTTAGGTCGGGGGACCGAGCTGGCCATTCAATACCTACCTGAGTTCCATTGATTAGGGAATTGCTCATTCAATGTGGTCTTTACATTTTTGAGCATAATGTGAAGGAACTCCGTCTTGTTGGAAAATTATGTTTTCTCTGTCTCATCAAGTGATTTAGCTGTTCCTGTTAGATGGTCTAGAGCTGGAATTATTTGTGTATTCAACATTTCATTGTAAATAGCACCATTCAAATTTCCATTGATAACAAATAGTTCAATAAGAGAATTACTTATTTTTTCTGCCCATAAGTTTAACCACTCAGGATGGTGACTGTGACTTTTTCGATACCAGTGATATTTTAAATCCCCAGTTTAATCCACCAATTGTTTTAAAAATATTAATATCTTTACATACTTATTCAACTAATTTTTTAATATGAGTATTTAACATGAAAGTGTTTTGTCAAAATATACTTCAAAATTTTTTTGTTCTTTTTTCTAGGTATAACTGTAAATTTTCATCTCCTAGTTTCAATGACAAATTTGTTAATGATGACTAATACATTAAATACTGATTTTTATTCTAAAATAGCTACTCACGAATTCGCTGTTTAAACGAGTTCATGAAATGTGATGTCAGACCCCATATCATAGTCCACATCCACCAACCTGTCTAGAACAGCAAAGTTTGCTACAACTTTGTTAAACACCAGGATGTTAACTGTATTTTCATGTTTTTATTACCAAAAAACAGCCCTATACGATTTTCCCGTTGTAGTCTATAGTGTTCAAATTAAGACTGTTCTCTAATTTGTTGTATTTTTCCTTTCTAAAGTCAACAACTGTAATTGTTGACTATTGTAATAGTGTACATTTTCAGTATGGTGATCTTAAATTGAATGGCGTATACGTTTAACATATTGCAACAAACAGGAAACATATTTTAGACTAAATAAAGAAAGTAATTAGTACAAAATGATCAGAGAAATTTATTATATGTATGTTAATATTTAACACAGGTATAAATTTAATTTTAAGAAAGTTGCAACGTTATCATTTTTAACATAAAGGATGAATACAGTTGCCAACCGGGAAGGTGTGAGTTGGATCTTGACATTCAGTGTGTCAAGAAAAGTGTGTCATTATTAAGACAGAATGTGTTTTTTCTAAGACACTAAAAGTTACATATGAACAACTATTATGTAATTAAATGAGTTAGTTTCAATCAGCAAGAAATAAACTTTTAAAGTAAAAAGATGTAATTGTATAGCATGATGCAATAGACAAAGTGTGCTACGTAAGCAGGAAAATGTGTATAAAAAAGACTAATATTTGAGTTTTAAGGAAAAACGATTAGAATTGAATAACGTTTTGTGAACTAAAGACAAAGTATGTAATTGTGACTGTTATAAAAGTGAAAGCGAAATCTAAAAAGTTATTTTTAAAAGACGAGAGGCGAGATTTTGATAAAACAACTCCATGTTATTTCAACCCGGAAACAAAGTGAATTAATTAAAAGTTTTATGTAAAACGTAGGATTTAACTTCTGTGAGTGAATGCATGTCTGGTATAACACGCTTAAACTATCTTTTATATAAATTCATATATATGAAAATGACTAAAATTTGTGATTTATTGTTGAAAGTTATATAATAATGTTTGTAGAATAGTCACGTGTTATTTCAAGGAGGGATAATGTTTTATTGAATATAATTATTATAATCTCTTAGTATTAAAAGATTTTCTTTGTTTAAACTTTTGAATTTGATATTCTAAATTTAAAAAGAATTTATAATTTATAAAAGTAATTGTGTAAAATAAAAAAAATATTAGCTTCAGAATACTTACATAAAAATTTCATTTTGAATTTAGCTTGCAACCATAAAAAATAATAATATATAAAGTTTTATTGAACATAATTATTTTGATTAATACAGTATGTAGGATGTTATGTATAATTTTATCTTTTCAGGTAATATTTCATTTGTATGAAATTTTGTTTAAAAAAAGTTTATTAATAATAAAATGTGTATTTCAGAAAAAAAGGATTCTGTATTTTATTTAATATTCTACAAAGTACACGGTTTCAAAAGAACTTACGACCTCAGAGAAACTTTACACTCTCTTCAAGAGTAAAAATTTTTATGTATATAATTTTAATTTTTGTAATAAACTTTACAAAATGGCGCCCAACTTTTATTAAATCATTTAAAATAAACAAACCTCAGCACAAGAGAAATAATATTGTTTCAATTGTTGCACCAAAGTGGAGCAAATTGTTTATTTTAAAAGAAAATTTAAGATAAACAAAGTTGAAAATTGGAGAATATAAAAATAAAAATACAGAATCTATCAAGGTAAGAGTATTAAAATGATAAATATAAATAATAAAGATAATTATTTTAAAGATAATAAAACACAATTATTTATTTTGTATATCCACTCCTGTAATACAGCCTCGTCAATGCCTTAACAGGCGAAATCATTGGTCGGCTAGACTAATTATAAGTGGATATACAAAATAAATAATTGTGTTTTATTATCTTTAAACATGGAATTCCAAATGTAGAATTAAAACAAAATAATTTAAAGTTAGATAATATGGAGAAAAATTAGAACAAAACAAAGTAGAGATGAAATAAGAATATTTAAAATTAGAACAGGGTTTAATTAAAGAAATTAAACAGGGTTATAAGGAAATGGGAAATAGGCTATCAGAGCGATTGGACCAAGTTGAAGAAAGAATATTCGTTAGGTTAGATAAACTAGAAAAAACCATAAATAGTGGGGTGGAAGACAGTGTAATGGAAGTTAAAATTAACGTGAACAATAGGTTAGGTGATGTTGAGGAAAAAGTAGAACAAAAAGGGAAATAGTTTGGTGGAAGACAATGTAATTGAAGTTAATGATTATGTAAACAACGGGTTATATAATACGGAGGAACAATTAGAAAAATGGAAGATAATGTAGTACATTTAGATTTTAAGGTAGATAGGTAAATCAGTAATATGACGATATGTTATGAAGAGGATTTTATGAATAAGATTAATGAAGGAGTTATAGTACAAAAACAAAGTATTTATATAAATGAAAGTGTAGTAAAGGATACAATGGTATCAAAGTGTTATAATTAAAATGAAAAGCCGTATCTAAAAGTATTGTTAGAAGTAGTAGAAATGTTTAATAAAATAAGGGGTGTAAAATGGGAAAATCATAAAAAGAGATTAGTGATTAGAAAAATGTTAAGATAGGATAAATCACAAAAAGAAATTAGTAGTTAGAAAAATGTTGAGACTAGGAGCAAACCATAGAAATAAAAAGTAATTTGGAAAAAGGTCATGGTCAAGGATAAATTACACAAGGAATTAATGTTTAAAAAAAATTAAAATCAAGTAAAATTTTAAAATGGGAAATTTAGTATTAGTTAGAAGTTATTTGTTATAAAATTTAAAAAGAAAAAAGAAAAAGCATTTTCTGAAACAGTAGTTTATAAGAGTCAAAGTTGGAGAAATCGTTTTATTTAAATATAAATGCATTGGATATTGTACTAGGAATAGTTTGATATTAGTTAGTTCAAAACATGATTCTGATTATCCAGATCGTAACTATTTTGAGTGACACTCGAATTATGGTTTCATCACATCATCCCAGTTTATGGGTTGTAAAACTGTCACATCTATTTCTGTAAGCACACTACAGGAAGAATAATAGAACATTAGGGAAAAAAAATCAAAATTATTTATTTACTCCTAGTTACATTATTAGTTTTCAGTTACATGTTTTATAATATTCTTACTACAAGAATTCTACAAATTCATACAATGTAATGAAGGCCGTCTTAGTATTAAGGGCTGATAGGACAGTAGTCCAAGGGTGCTTACATACCCATAACAACACAGAGAAAAGAGTAATTCAGTCTCAGTTTTTCACATGTATTAGTGATAAGTTGACAAATTATTATTATTAATTTAATTAACTTAATTTATTTAATTTAATTAGGATTTGTTTATGAAACAACAACTATGCCATATATACAATGTGGACTGATTTGGACTTGTGCAATTTACTCAGGAACTATAAACATACTGATTCTGCTCACTCTTCTCTCCCTTTTTTGAGAGTTGTTATATATTATGAAATATATAACCTAGCTCTTAGCTTTACTTCGTTACCATATTATGAAGTTAGCTCCAAGAGGTTAGATCAAACAGTGTTTTCATATTATCTGTCTATTGCTTATTTGTGAGTCAAATTATAACATATTAAATGATATTTTTAACCCTAAAAACCTCATTTTAATTGTGTTTTGGTAACTGGAAATTGTGGTAATACATTTTGACCTACAGACATGATGTTTATCACGCAGTTGTAACTTTGGAGCAAGAATATAGAACATATATAATATTTAAAACCAATGATTTCTTTGAAAATAAGTATATTTATAAATATAAAAAGTCAAACTTTTTTATAAGTGCGTAACTTATATTTTTCAATAAATTTACTGGAGCCTCATAGTGAGTTTATAGTAAAATCTGAATTTTTAGAATAATAATATATAGTTAGTTTCTTTGTGATTTCAATAATATTTGTAATTATTTTCTTATAAAATACATTTCATGTAAGAAACTTTGTGCCATAAGACGGCCTTGCATTTCATAATCATTTGTTTTATTTAACTAACTACAGTAACTTAATGTCTTATATTAATTATTGAGAAAAGCTACTATACAAAGTATAATTTTAAATCATTTTTTAATAAAAAATATTCATTGTACGTTGGAAATTCTTAAAATTAAAGGGCCTTGTCAACAGAATAAAAATCAGCATATGAAGAGTTAAATTTTCGCTTTTATGATTTAAATCTATTTACACATTTATTTATAAACTAGAGTTCCAAATTAATTAAATACACAGTCAGATAATGAACAATTTATATCGATCAATGGAGTTAACACATTTTTAATCTTCAGTCAATTTAGTAAACAAATACAGAGTTGATATTGATGAATATACCAATATTTACTTTTTTCAAAATGTCTTGGGCTAATACTATTCATTTAACCTTCACCCACTCTTGGGGGTGGCAGATTGGCCATCTTTTTTAATTACAGTGCACATTTCCCTCCATAATGCTGAGAGAGGGTTTTGAAGTGCATGTATTCTCTAGTTAGACACTCCTCTGTTATGATCACATTTGATTTCGGCCCATCCACTTTTCCTTGTCAGCTCAGTAGTCAGAAAGTTAACAGAGTCAAGATCTGCCACCTTACGAGCGGAAATGAGATTTTTTTTTTCTATCTCAAATGAAAATTCGGCCATCCAAATCAATCAAGAGGATATACCTACATCTTATATGCTACATCTGTAGATCAAAGAAGAACAATAGAACCTGACTGGAATGCTAAGATTATGGGAATAACGTATGCAAACAGTACTTGAGTATTTCTTTTAAGTGTATTACTTGCCAGCTACCTCAGGATGAACATAGGTGATATCGATGTAGATCAAATTGTGTAAATGATCTCATGAAAAATAATGATATTATTTTCTCTCCAAAGTACCTTTTTTTTTGTGTGTGCCAAAGTGAATTATTCTAGTTTGGTTTAACCAGCTTTTCTTTCGAGTTATCATTTCTAATAAGCTAGTTATGCTAATATTTTTTTCATATAAAAAAACTTTGTAAATTCTGCAAAATGTACCTTTCTCGTGTGAAATATTTAAAAAAAACTTGAAGGACTGAAAATATGATATCATTTTAGTCACTACAGGTAAGGTAAGAAGAAATGAATTTTGTATTTTGAACTATAGAGGTCTGTTTTTGTAATCTGGAGAACTGAAATGTATTTTATAAATATCTGTGATTTTATAATAATTATTTGTGGTCAAAAATGTACTTTCAAAGTTGTGTTAGAGTTCAGTACTGTAGTCTTAATAATTTTGAAACATGTGGGTTATGTGTAGAAAACTCGTGAAAATGATAGGGGGCCATGCTCGAGCACAATGACAAATCATGTGAGCTGGTAAAGGTTAATCTAAACAAAAAGACTATTAGAAAGATTTTGATAAATCTGAGCTATTGATCTATAACAAGACAGTTTTTATTTATATTATGACTGTAAAATAATTTTTGTTTTAAATTTATAATTTCAAATGATAGTTGTGATGAAGTAAAACATTTCAAGTAGAAATGATATATGTTTACAAATTTTGAATACTAGCATTAGTGTCTTCAGTATATAGTTCTTTAGATAGTTAGAGTGATGAGAATCAAGGCTAGATGATAATGATGACAAGTTAATATCTAAAAATATATTTTGAAGGAATTTAGTACAAAATACTACTAAATACAAATTAATGTTGCAGTTTTGGTAATATAAGCAATGCAATAAATGAAAGAATAATAGCATTTACCATAAAATATTTGTATCTTTATGATTTTAATTCTTTTGTTTTAAATTTTTACTAATCACCAATTAATAAAAACACTGTATTTGTACAATACAAATACAAGACATTGCTTCAACGACTAAAGTTATCATCCTCAGTTGTTATCTGAACACAAAACCTATTGATACTGGGCTGTGATCTAGTATCAGTAGAGATTGTGTTCATGCAGTGGCGGCGATAAGAACCCGCGGCCCCCCCGCAAGTTTGTTCAACGGGCCCCCCACTCCCAATAATCTTTAAAAACATTCTTACGGGTATTTCCACCTAAGCTTGCACTTGGGCTTGGCCTTTCTGCGAACATTCCACTACTGACTCACAACATACTAAGTTTAATTAGTTTTAACTACTGATGTTTTAACTACTGTCTACACATCACTTAATAGAATTTAGTATTTCACCTATTCTAGCGCCTTCACGCAGGCCGCGAGGACAGTTGATGCATGACTGCAGACAATATTTTTGACCTAGGTGAGTAGAGAATTTCTATCGATCGGTCAAGTGTCAGTTTAGCATATTTTAGTAATTTCTTGACAATACTCAAAAAAATATTGTTATAATTGGGTGCCCTGTGTGGCAGGGCCCGTCGCGGGTCCGGGCCCAGGTAAAATTTCCCGAAAAATCCCGGTCAAGAATCGCGGCCCCCCGGGCCCGCTATTGCCGCCACTGTGTTCATGTAACAACTGCGAATGATGATTTAGCCATTAAAACGTTGTCTTGTATTGTATTTCAGAAAAAGAAAATTATGTTTCTTTCATTTGGTGATATATTCACAAGTGTAGCTTATTACAGTTGATTATTTAGTAATGTTGAAGGGTTCATACTATAAATACTGTTTATTTAGTATGTATCATCCCTTTACTTCTTTTTATATTAAACAATATGATGTTTTGAGAGAATGAATCATTTATTATTACCAAGTAAATTCAAAGAACATAAAATTAGCTAAATAAATAATCATAAGCCAAGAACTTTGGCCTGAGTTAGGAACTAAGATTAACTAAAGAAATCGAAGCTGAAAGATGATAGGAGCTAGAAGTGAGGAGTCTAGGTTCAATTTAAGTACAACAATACAGAAATAGTTGATATGACATATGACTTTTCATTTATCTAAAAACAAATCTCTGATTTGAACTTATGACCTCCAGACACATATATTTTTTAGTTGTACCAATATCATTTCACAAATATAGGGCAAATTAGATTTAATTTGCTTATACAAATAAAAACTGACAAACCCATATTGAATTCGAACTTAATACTTCAAATTACATAAGTATTAAGAGTTTCATTAAATTTAGCAAATTGTCATACATTTTGGACATATCTATATTTTCATCCTTATTCCAATGGTTTTTGATAAAATAGTAATTATTTCATAAAACATCAACCGTAAATAAAATTTGAAAACAGTGAGTCAATCTAACCACTCTTTTTACAATAGTACAAGATGCCACAGACAGATATTATTTAAAAAATAAAAACAATAAAAAAGTTTAAATAACTGTTTTCTTTAGAGATAAACATATCGAAACTATAAACACACAAAATAAAAATGTTCATAACCATTTTAATACTGTACTTTCTTTACTAGTTACTACATAAATAAAAAGTACAAAGGGTAGCAAACACGAAGTAAATAGTAGGCCACTCAACAGATTATATATGTCACCATTGATTAAATGGCATAAGTTTGTATATGCCATGTCATATAAGGTAATTTGCTACCTTCTTTATTTTTACTTCATAATAATTTCATGCATTCTTTCATATTTAGTTTTTAACACATAAGAAGGAAAGCTTTTTTGTCTTTACAATAACAAATATATTTTAACTTGAAAATGTCTTGTAATTCATGACATACTTTAGTGACATAATTGTACATGACATTGCTCTCTTCTAACCCTGTCATTGCAGAGTTCTTCTGGTAATGATCTAGAGCGGTCAACGGCTCTCGTCCTTTGTCTGAATGCTTCAAGTCCACAAGTTGTTGTGCAATGAGACCATGGTGACCAATTCATATACACACATCCTGAAATAATGTTTCAAATGTACAGTCGTTATAACTAGGCTTGTGTAAATATTGTATTACAAATTCAAAATAATGACGTAATAATAAAACTAAACTTTGTAGGAATGTAATAAAAAACTAATTTTGTGTCATAGAAATGTAGTTATTTGTAGCCATTATCATGGTGGACCCAGGATCATAAATATATGTTTAAAATCTTTGATATGGGTGTCTTAAAATATTATATCTTGTACAGTTTTTAACATTTCTCATTTTTGGGTTAGTAGGGGAACGGTGGGTAAGAGTACGCACTTAGTGGGTTTTGATTTATAAATCGGGGATGGAAACAGATATCAACACCAAATATGTCAATAATTAATGTATATTTATCAATGAACAAAATGGAACATGTTACATTTAATTATCACAATACACAGCCATATGGCAAACAAAAAGATAAAACATGTCAATTGCGTATTCTTGGACGACTAGTTGGCTAAGAGTACGCATAGTGGTAGGCCAAAAGTACGCAATTAACAGTGGTCACAAACAAAAGCCCCACTGCCTTCATAAGCTGAACAAGTTTCGTGCCACCATTCATTGCACAACCCACATTGAATCCAATTGTCACTGAAGGATTGACCACATCCTGGGCAGGTTACTTCTTCGTCTTCTTCTCCTTGATTGCTTTGATTTAGTTGTGTAGAACTTGTAGACGGTTTTTCAATGTCAAAGAATAGTTGTGTCTTAGCCTTGGAAGTTTTCTTATTGTTATTTTGTTGAGTGCAGTTTCCTTTTTCCTTCCCCTCTCTCTTCTTCGTTCTTTCAATTTTGGCCCTTTCCTTTTCCTTCTTTTCGCGCTCTCTTTCCTCCAACATTAGTTTGAAAGGAGAATTCGTGAGAATTTCAGACTTGTGTGAAGGTCGCTTTTTTGTTTGTCTTTAAAATAGCTTTTGGGAGAGGATAAAGTGAGCGGATACAGATCTTAGGTTTTTCTTTGGCTATGGGTTGAAATGATTGAACTGTTGTTACAACCTCCACTTCTGTCTCAGGTAGGCCTAGATTATGTAGTTCTGGATTTAAACTTTGCAAGTCAGGATTTTCATTGTCCTTGGCGAGAGCACCATCTGCAGCCTTATCTTGTGGTTTATCTGTTACTAACGATGGTGCAAACTGACCCTCTGGAATTGCGTCATGATCAAAAGGTTCTATTCCAGTAACTTTGAAAGCAGTCTCAGCCAGCTTAATTTTTGCAGTTGCAGAATAGGCTGTTCTGAAAATTCCTGCGACATCTGACATTTTTATGACCTCACCCATTTATGTGAAACTAGCCATTTCTCAGCCTCAACTGCATGAGCTGTTGAGGACCAGTTGCATCCAGAGGCTGAATCACATGGCTTGCATGAGGTGGCAGAGTGAGGAACGTCACATGGTTTACCCTGCAATAAAGGACTGCATCTAGAGAGCAGTGTGATGAATGGTTGTCCGCTATAAGCAGGACAGGATCCTCCGCAGAAGGCTTTGTGTGATGAACAAAGTGTTTCAGCCAATCAACGAAAAGTTCAATGTCCATTAATTTTATATTTACAATTCAAAAATTATCTGTAAATGAAGTTTAAATTATAAACTGTATCAACTTTATAAATTGTCATTATATTTCTGTAAATAGAAGAAAGAAACAAAGAAATTAAGATAATAAATAAAAATTTAAAAAATAATAAAAAAATTAATGATAAGTAAAGATAATCTCAAGCATAGTTCTGAGAAGAAAATACAGGGAGGCCAAGAGTACGCAGGCGGCCAAGAGTAAGCAGGGGTGCGTACTCTTGCCCTCCCTGGACTTGATTTACTATTTTGCCTCTAGATGCCAGCACAGTGCAGGTACCGATCTCAACAGCATTTTATTTGCTAGCCTACAAACTGTACTTTACCATGATATAAATTAAAATTATTTTATTGAACATTAAATACACTTTAATCCTTAGGTTCTAAGTTGTAAATATTACATGAAAAAGATGAAAAAGCACATTTTACCTTGTAGTCAACAGAGGGACGGCAGCAGACGAACGGGGCTGGAGTGTGTTTTACACCACTGGGTAGACAACAGAACTGACACAGTGTGGGAATCCTACAGTGTTGCCAACTACCCAAAAATCCCCTGCGTACTCTTACCCGACTGCGTACTCTTACCCACCGTTCCCCTACTTGGTTCAATATGTGGAGTTAGCGATATATGACGTAATAGACTTGTATCATATCTCGTATTGTGTTCATATATTGAGATCACGTATATATGGACAGACAATATTCCAAGTTTGGTTAATGTTGTAGAACCATAAATGAGTTGTATGAATGAAATTGAATATTAAAGTTAAGACACAATTGTAATCTTTTTTAGTAAAATTTGTTGTTTATATAAAATATTAGAATTAAGAAGACTAGTAAATTCCAAAATATGCATATTACATTCAGTGGCGTGTTGTGTGCCGATTAATAGTCAGATTAGCCTTAATTGGTCCATTAATTCTACCAATACCAACATTTCAAAACCAAGCTAGAATAGAGCACATCTTGGGAGTGGCATTCATTTATTTACATTGTAATACCTAAAAAAGGTTAATTTGAATTAAATATTTACTATAGCGGAAAATCGTATTGAATAGAGGGGAATGTAATGTGAGTCAAAACATGACTAATGATTCTCAATGTTAAAATTAAGTAAATTCATAATAGAAGAGATTTCCAAACACAAATAAATAATAATGTATAGATTTTAAGGTAATTTAGTTATAAGAAATTTAATAAATTGTGTGTTTTGTAAATAATTAGTCGAAAGGCCTAGTTAGTGATTCGCGTAGTATTTGAACAGTGCATTAAGTCAGTTGCGAGAAACATTATCACAACGTCAGCTGGAATAGTGGAACAATTTTTGTTGCTAGGGCTGTAAACCCTGGAGACCGGATATGAGAGAAGCACCATGTGTTTTGCCAGTTTGAGTTTGGGGCCTGGTGTGGTCGGACCTATAATAGTTTGTATGGAGGTGTTTCTAGTAAAAAATGTAATAATGTAAAAATGTTGGTTTGATTAGATATTTGAAAGTAGCGGACAAAATAGTGGGGGTATCTGGATTAAATAATATTTTGTACCAAACAAAGTAAATTTTAAGATGAGAATAGATTTCCAAATCAACAAAATAAATAACCATGTATAAATTTAAAATAAATTGTCGAAATAAAATGTTTATTAATTTTGTGATATGTGGAATCATGATTGGACACATTTATCGGGGAGTGTGTTGGACTAGAGGAATTGCGCGGTTTTTACCGGAATGAACAGGTTTGGGATGGCAAGACGTGGAAGCCAGTCTCAGAGAGGAACTTCTAGGTGATGGTTGTGTTTTAAAGAGTCGAAGTTTGGGGCTTGAGGCTAAAATACCTATGTCAGGTTGTGTTGGGAGTTTTCCGTTGAAAGAGAGAAAAAATGTTCGGAAGTGAAATTTATGTTTTAATTCATGATATACTAACATTTATAAGAGTATTAAAGACAATGTTCGATGTTTTTAAGATCATATCTGTTTAAAAAATCGGAAAAAGAACTATATTGTGCAATCTCGAACATGTGCTTTCAAAAAACGAACAATGAACTTTTGTGTTAACACGTTATATGAACTTTATTTCAAGCATTACAATACGAACATTATTCGAAATGCAGGTGTACTCAACTGTAATTCAACGCTTCAAACACAGGCTGAGGAACAATGGTCCTAAAAGACAATGAGTTTCTACAATTTGGTAAAACCATGTACCACATGTTATGATTCAATTATGTAAATTTTTTATAATATGTTCCATGTTTTTCTTTGTATTTAGTATATGTAAATTTGATTAATTCCATTTAAAAAGTTTTATTAGTCCAAATATCAGTCAGATAATGGACAAAATTAATTTTTCTATTTTATATATTTTTCGTACTCAGGCAAATGAGTAAAATTATCATTTTTAAAATTTTAACTTCAGTAAAGTAATACAATACTTGCAAGTTTCATTTTTAATTAATTCAATTTTTAATTAAAGTCAATTTTTGACTATGAAGATAGACCTTCTTCAAAGGCAATAAAATTCAAGTTTTAGTAGGATGTTAATTGTAATTGATATTCATGATATGTTTCTTTTTGATGAATGTTCATGTTAATAATTTGATTTGTTTAATAAAGGTTTATGTCAAAATTTCAGTTCCAGTGTTATTCATTCTACCAAGTCACTGAGAGTACACTAAAGAAAGAACTTACTCCCAAGATAAGATTTTTAATTTAAATTAATTTTTTTAAAAATTGGTAAGTGAAAGCTTCCTGGCACCCGTAAAAGCTGAGCAAACTTTTTGATTAAATAATAAACTTTAAAATCATTTCTTTTTTTTTTTAAGTAACATAAATTCTAGAACTCTTAAAGTGCATATTTATAAATTGTTACAAAATGTAAAATGTTTCATTTTTGAGTCTAGTTTGGAGTGTAATGAAAAATATTTGTCGAGTTGAATTTAGTACAAAGACTTTTAGCGGAAAGAATGGACATAGTGTGTTAAAATCGCTGTTTGAACAGTAAAATTAGCTAGATGTTTTCACGTGAACAGACAATTAATATTTAGAATGTGTTATGACAATGCGATTGAACAACGAACAATTACAAATCGTAAGATCGTATAGAGTAATAATAGACTTTCTTCTTACAGACATTCGTAAAGTGCACAGACCATCTCATCACGGACAGGACGACCACATCGCTAAGGACGACAAGGAACACGTTAAGTTATATGCTATGTGAAAATGTTCTGGTAACTTGTGTTAAATAACAAGCACATTTATTCTGTTATGATATAAAAATTTAATATGTTTAGTTTTTTAATTCTATAATATAACTTTGAGTTGTAAAAAATAGTAATTTCTTTTTATAAATATGACTAACGGCTGTCTAATGACACTTTTATCCTTATTCAAGGAAAGTGAAATTTATATGAAAAGAAAAGTAAATGCTTTCAATTGATTTTATATTCATAAAATCGTTTAATTCAAATTTTGTTGCAACATAAATTAAATTTTGAATACATGGAATAATAAATCAGTTCTCCTTCAGAGACAAATAAATAAAAAGATAAATTCAATTAACTAAAATAATATTCATGTTTATTTTCAGGATATGTCTTTATAATATGTTAATGTATAAAAATATTTTGTTTTTAATAAATGTATGTTAAAATTTCAGTCTACTCAAGAGTATTCATTCACTACCAAAAAATTCACTGAAAGTACACGTAGAAAGGACTCACACCCTGAGATTAAATTCAATTTAAATTCATAAAAAAAATAATTAACTTTTCTAAATTGAAGTTAACACATCTGGCGCCCTCAAGCTGAGCAAATAAAAAAAAAAAAAAACTTTAATAAAAATAAAATCTTTTTTTTTTTTATCTTAAGTAATAATTTCTTTGAAATAACCGTCTGTTATTATACAATTATTACAACATTCCATAGGGTAATCTGGTTAGCGACTCTCTCATCAACATGAGAATTTCTCATTATCAGAATGATACGAATCTACCAGAGCTTCAAATGAGTGTAAGAAAGCAGTTTTTATATTGTATTTTATATAGAAGCAGGTCTAAGCGTCCTTCGTATCAGGTGTCAAGGTACATTTACCATGCATAATATATTTATTGAAATAAATATATTCATTGTATAAAGTTGAACATTACAAACCGACAATTCTTTGCTTCAAATTTGTATAGAAGTAAATTCTAGCACAAAAAAATAAGAACTATTATTTAATATTTGTGAAAAGTTTTCACTGATTAATTTTTGTATTGAACATATTTAGGAAATTTATTTAACTATAAGTATTAGCTGTTTGTTTTGGGAAGAACTTATATTAAATTAATAATAGTATTTATATAATATGTGTTATTTCCTATATATAATTTCAGCATGGATGAGGAATTCACAAATTCCTAATAAATTTGAATATTGTAAAAACTACATGTAGTTTGTTTGTGGCTGAAGTACATTTTCCTAAGTAATCCACCTTCCCAAAAATTAGTTTAAGTGTCTGCGCTTTCTTACAGAATAGCGCCCAATAAAATAGCAAATAAATAGTGGTAAATAATAAACCAATTAAATTTGATTTTATAATCTCAAATAAATCAAATTAATTTTAAATTCAACCATTAGAAGAATTATTACAAGTTTACAATGTCCAATTTCAAATTCTTGTTTTTATTTGCTAGTTCATGTGTTTATATGTAGCCTATATTTGTTTTTGTTTTTCCTCTTCCTTTCTCCTAGTTTTTAATGTCTTATTTATTTCATAAAATTTGGTTTATTACCAAGATACAAATATTTATATGAAAGTATAGTTTTTTTGTTACTCTCATTTTCTTCACTAATATTTTCATCATAGGGAAATAGGCGCTCATTACAGATTTTTGATTTACCTATGACTCTGTAATGGGTAGGTATCATTTTTTACCAGACATGATTTTGAACTTGGATGGAACCTGGTGTTACCACTGTGCTTCCAAGTCCAAAAGTAATAGCTGAAACTGGCAAGAAACAGGTTGGACAGATTGTTGTATGGGTGTGTGGTGAATTGGTAACAGTTTAAGGTATAATTATTCCAAATGGAAAAGTCTCCCTACAGTTTTAGTTTTTCCAAAAATTCGCCTCAGGGATTCCTACCTTGCAGGAGCTCCAACAGGAAGCTTGGGACTCCCGTACACATCTGGTTGTATGACTGGAGATCTATTCTTAGGTTTTATCATATTCAACAGCAAAAAAGTTGCCCACCAGACAACCCTATTCTATTGCTATTAGATAACCATTGCAGTCTTATTACTGTGGAATCTGTATGGTTTGATAAAGATGAAGGAAATGTTCTTCTCACTTTTCTACCACACTGTAGACACCATTTGCAGCCTTTGGATATCTCTGTGTTTGGGCTTTTCAAGACTGTTTTACGCATAGCTTTCAATGACTTAACACGTCACTTGCTGTTCACAACAAATTAATTACAGTCAATCTTAACAAGTTAGTTAAGAAAACATTGCCAGTCTTGTTGGAGTTACATACTTGAATTCTTTTACCCCAAAAAATCTTCATTTTCTAAACCTATAATTTGACCTTTAAACTGTCTCTTTTTTTAAGAGGATTTTTTATGTAGTTATGTCTCTGACAGACCATTGGCCAACAATGAAGTCACAGAACCATCTAGTGAACTAATTGATGATGATTATCCAACAGAAGACCCAGGGACTTCAAAATTCCACTCACGGTTCAACCAAAAATAAAATCGATGAAGAAAATGAATATTAAATGTTGGAACTGACAGTCAACCATCTCAGTACAAGTAACATATCAAATAATTCAATAGTTGTAACTCCAAATAATATACAAGAAACTACATCATCTCCAAGTCATGCTATCACTTCACTCTTGGGTCAAAGTTCTTCTACACCATTGGTAATAACAGAAAGTATTTTTCCTTTTCCAAAAGCTGGACCAAGGAAAGAAGGATAAAAACAAAGATAAAGAGACAAATCATGAATATATATCAATACGCCGGAGATAATACGGCTTTTAGAAATGGGCTAAAGGAAAAGGATGAAACTAAAAATGCTCCCAAAGAGCAAAAGAGAAAGCTGACGAGCAACTGAGGAGACATTTGATATCTAAAACCAAAAGGAAAATCAATGGAATGTGACAAGATAAAAATGAATTGGAATCTGAAGGAGCAATTAAACTTCTGTTTGAAAATGAAGGCTTTGATTTCAGTGACAGTGACAGCAAACTCAGTGAGTCAGTACCTTTGTGTGACAGTGAAAATATCGTAGTGGGTGACATTGTAGTTATTAACCTATTGTAGTCAAGTTTACAAATCCTAAAAGTCATGTTTTTTATTGACAAATAAGCATGACAAATTAACTTAATTAAAAAAAAACAACTTATAATGATGTGTGTTTTTAAGTGTATTTAAAGTTTGACAAATTGTTAATCCAACAAAAGTATTTGTTATGATAATGCCTGATAGACAGGCAAAACAGCTGTAAATAAAAAAGTTTTACAATCAAGATTGCTCAAACAAGAAAACAATTTATAAATATTAAGAAAAATGTTAACACAAAAGTAAGTACGTGTTACAATAAAGGTATATTCTATACTATGTGCGTGAGTTTTTCCATCTATTTTTATTAGTTTTTCCATATTATAAATATAAAACCTCAATTATATTAAAATTAAGATTTTGATTCTTGACCTGTTATTTAGTTCAACTGCTCAATTGAAAGTGAAAAATCAGTATTAGAGTATTTGAAAAAAACAAATAGGATGTGACCAAATAGCATTAAAATATTGAAAATGTATACTATTCCAATAGTATTTTATTTGAAGAATAAAATCATCATTACATACTACTGAGCACAGAGTTCAAAAACTAATTTCTTAGAAATTAATTATATACAATACTGTTTCAAATAATATTCAATTATGAGTTAAATTCTTTTAAATTGTATTGACAAAAAATAGTTTAATGAATTTATTTTATAAATATCTTTTTTAAATGTATTTTAAGACACTTCTGATATTCCTATTTTTAGCTTGATAGTAGGTGTAAATCTTAATATTCCTAACAACTCTTTTGAAAATCAGACAAAACAGCATTAGAATGAAAAATCGTCTCAAACTAACCATTGAATTAGTTTGAGCAATCTTGGTGGTCGTTGTGATCATGTGATTGTTCATTGTATTGTTATACTCCTATTTATATTTAATTTCTTTAACTTGAATTAGGTCCGGTATATAGTTATGTTTAGCCAAATTATTACTGTTCAGATTTACCTGTTTCACATTTTAAAAACAAGTTAGACAATTGAAATTTGTCTACAAAAGTAACATTTGTTTAAATTAAGATGCCATTGGCATTTATAATATTTTATTTTAAAATAATTGTAATGATAAAATAAATAGATTTAAATATCTTAGTTTTGCAATATTTAAATATTTATTAATAAAAAAATACATACAAGGTATAGAAAAATAAAACTGAAGGCATTTTTACTTCAGCCATTTATATATTTTTTAAATATTTATTATAATTAGCCTATTGATAGTCTATTGAAGATATTAATAAATATCAAAATATTGTAAAACAAAGTGTTGTATTTGTTCATTTTGTCTTTACATCAACTAAGTCATGTTTCTCCCAAATTATGTTACATATACATAATAAAACACATAAATATCAAAACTAACTAATCTTCAGTTGTTCTAAAAATAAGTATTAGGTCACATATCATGTTGCTAGTATTGGGATCAACAGATCAGATCTTTCTAATAATAGCTATTTCCCAAAATTGTTTCCAATTTCAATTTAAAAATACACAATGGTGTTTCAAATATTAAAGTACAATAAGAGGTGGATATATTTTAATTTTAAATTACTGAAATTAAAATAGATGTATAGAGTTAAAATTTTTTTTTAAACTCAATAAAGATTGGACATATTCCATATACTAACTTCTAACTTAAAATTGATAATAAATTTAATACAATACAAAATATCTATATATGATTTTACCTTTTCTTTCTTTGTTCCCATATTGGTTTTCATTTGATTCCTCTTCATAATCTAAAAGGTAAACAAACTTAATGAAATATTTGTTCATAAAAAATGAAATATTGTACTTATGTCTGTTTATTTGATGTAATAAGATCGTTTTGTTATAAACAAAAAGTTTTAATGCAATTATTAGTTCAAACAAACAGGTATTTACAAAATGTAATTATTTTAAAGTGAAATTGAAATTTTCGTATTTACTCATCAATAATGTAGAGAACTTATAAGATTTAGATGATATAGTGTGATCGTAAAGTTTCAGCCTCCAACCCTTTAAGAACAAAATCAAACTTTGGGAATCCTAGTTTTGGTATAGATTCTACTTTTTGGTATAATAACTTTTTTTATATCAAATTTATTTTGTTTTAGATCAGTATTTTTGCATCTAATGGTATTATGTATAATGTATTATATGTAATTAGCCCATCAGAAATACAAGAAGGAGAGAAACAAAAAAACTTTTGTTTTGTAGCAGTTTTAATAAAAATTTGGTATTTCTGGCAATTGTATATATGAAAAAAATTTAACATTTATTATTAGCTGACTTGAGATGATCAATTTTCATATGCTCATAAAATTCAATAATATTTGGGTTATGAAACATTGAAAGATTACCTTTTCAATGGTATAGAATACATTTCGATAATATAATATCTACTAGGATAAAAGTTGAATTGCAAAAAATGTAATTTTTAGCGTGTAAAATAGCGTTAAAATTCTTGATTTGGTTTAATTTTTATATAATAAAAACTATACTAGTTGGAAACATTTGAAAAACACGGTTTTGAAGAGAAAGACGCGATCTATCAAGCAGTGGTATGTCAGATGTGACAGATTGAAATTTCGAAATAGGAATAATTGACAAACGAGACGAATGTTTTGTTTAAAACTTGTTAACGTAAAACTTGGACGTTTCGCATCAAAAATATGCGAACTTCACCAATTTTTGGAATATTATTTATAACTTTTTGTGGTATTTTTTTTGCATGATATGCATCTACGGAACATTAGCTTTCCAACGGTATTTTATTTATTGCGATGGGACAATTTTAAGTGGGCGTAACGTTGAATGGCAAAATACGTGATTAAGAGTTGGTGAAATCACTTCGGAGCACGTGGGCGACCTACTGTAGGTCGCCGCACCGGTTCCAGGGTCAATAATAATGAACTGTTTTAGTAAAAAATGTTATGTGGTGAAAATTTAGTTACATTTGAATCAAAAAACGAACATTTAATTTGGATTAAAATTTCAAAGTGAGGACATGTCGCTCGGACAATCATGTCCAGTTTTGAACAGACAAAGTATTAATAGAAAGTGTTTTTCTTTAATAAAAATGAACTGTTTTACAAATAATGTTATGTGGTAAAGATTCAATCACGTTTGAATCAAATATGAACGTTTAGAAGTGAAAGTGTTCGAACTATTAATTTTGCACATTCAGCAAACATATGATGTAACCCGGAAAGTATGGATTTCAAAGACTAAGTTTTTTATGTTTTATGTAAAATAAAACAGTATGAATACCATTTATTTATCCTTTTCTTAATGTGAACAATTGAAGTATTCTCACCATAGAAAAACATGAACCTAAAACATTAATTTTGAACAACAATTAAAGTGATTGTGATGAAACGAGGTCATGCAGTTGCAACGAGGAAAGGAAGTGATTTTCAATAATGATTGTGTTTCAAACTAATACACGTGTTTGGTAAAGCACGTATAAACTGAAATTTACATAAAATAAAAATATGATTTTAATGATTTATAAATTTGTTTAATACTTAAATTTCGAACTTGTTATTTGTTTGATATCTTATAATATCAGACGTAATTTAAAAATTTTTTTTATTTAATATACTTTAATAATAATTCAAGAATAATGTAAATTAATTTTTTTTATAAAAAATATTATTAAATACATTTTAGATAAACAAGTTGCAACAAAAATTTTAATTTAATAAATTCAATAAAATCAAATTTTCCTTTAGATGATTTTTAAATAAAATATAATATGTATATAGGATGTATTAATATAAAATGTTTACAGGAATTTGGTTTTATATATTGTGTTAACATATTCTAATAATTTGTCTTAACCCTTTGCGATCGGAATGGATATATTTGACGATATTCCTCAGTGATCGCGCTGCCAGCTCTACTGGCCGCCACCATTCGCATGCCAAGTCGGATTGTTTTCCACAGCAGTTGTCCTTTGCGATCGGACGGCCAGCGGTGCTGGCCAACATGAAATCCAACGAACGCTCGGGCGTCCAGCAGGACTGGCTAACAAGGTATGTTATTGTTTGTAATATTCAAACTATGGTATGATGTCAGTAGAGTGCTGCAAACTTGTGAGGAATTATTGAACTAAATGATCAGCAGGTTTGCAACATTATATCGTAAAAAATGTGGTAAACTAAGGTAAAACAAAGTAGGCTACTGCGCAGTGTGTAGCGATAGGAGACAAGGAAAAGAAAGAAAAAGAAGAAAGGGTTTTTGTAAAACTAGTTCAAACAATCCTGGACTTCTTATGGGTGAATGTTTTGAAAAATACCACTCAGTGAAAAAAATAAAAGAAGATTAAAACACAATAATTACTTATCGTTTGTATGAGTGACAAATAGATGTAGCCTACACGTTTAGTAAATAAGTAATTAATATCACTTTCAATTTTCAAACAAATGTATGAGATAATTCAATATCTTATTTGTTTTCGAGATTCAATAAAACAGCAGTATAAAATTACAATCATTGATTTATTACAATTTAAATCCTCTATGCTAACATTGCAGGTTTTCAGTGAAAACAATTCTGAGCTGCCGGGAGAAAGCCGACATTATGAATGCTGAGTTGACGCAGAGTGGAGTGTGGCCAGTACAGCTGGCCATCCGACCGCCGGAACCAATTTATGGGGAAAGAATTCCGAGTGGCTGCTGACTGCGTTGTGGCCACTCCTACTGGCCTTCTGATCGCAAAGGGTTAATAAAACTATGTGCATTTCAGAATAAAAAAGACTTCTATTCTTTTATCCAATGTTCTATTCAGTACACTTGTTTTAAAAGAATTCACGACCCAAGAGATAGTAATATTCAATATTAGAGTTTTAAATTGATTTTTTATTTCATTTATTTTTGTAAACAAAACTTTATAAAATGGCGCCCAACTTCATTCAATAAAACTTTTTCTAAATATATAAATTGTTTCAATTGTAGCAAAACGTGTGGCGTTTTACAAAGATAGGTACCCTTTTTCACTACTGTTTCAAGTATTACAGTTGCTTCCATGAAACACTTACCACATGGTGGAATCTGACATTTCTTATTCCTGGTCAGCTTTTTTGGACAAGGCTTTCCCCCATTTTGAGGGTATATCTGTAAAAATAACACAAACAGTTTATAAAGTTTTTAGTAATTTTAAATACTGCTGGCAATGTAAAGAATGATAGTGTTTTCCATCAGCTAACTATTCTCATGCGATAATAAACCAAAGCAACGAAAATATAAATTTTGATGAAAAATATATCTATTTGTAAAAGTTCTACTACTGTTGTAGATTTTTCTATTTCTTGTAATACCAACATTTTCTAAATTTTGAAACATTATACTAAATTTCTTTACAACCACTCATTCTTTTCCTTCATTTCTTGAAAGCTCTACACAGAGTTATTATTATTATTTAATCATTCTTTAATTGACAATGACACAGCAATTTTAACAAGTTTTTGAGTTATATATAATTTATTTCAACACAAATTAATACCCCTATGGTCCTTGAAATGCTGAACTTTATTTGTCTAATATCAACTAACTTTGTTTTTATGAATGTCACAATTGGTTATAATCTTCATATAATTTTACCCCTAATTTACCTAGGTGAAGTATCTAGCCATTATGGGAACACCCATTTCACATCAACATTTTAAATGTTTAACCAGTCAGGTCACATGTTTTAAAGATAATTTGTAATAAAGAGTATACAGAATGACAGATACATGACTCCAAAAATGGTCTAAATGTGTTCTTAGAGGCTCCACGCGACTTAGCAGAGTCTACATAGCATTTTCATGGCTTTTCTTCAGTTTCCTTTATTGGTTTTTCTATTAAAAAAGTAGTGTTTAATCAGCACCTGAAATTCACATTTTTCCATTGTAGCAAAACAAACTTATCTGATTTAAAAAGTAATCAAAAAATTAGACAGATTTACTTGAAACTTTGTTTACATATATAAATAAAATGGCAAACATCAAAGAAAAATTAAAACCTTTAATTTGAACATCATGTTCAATCTTTTGTATATCACAATATGTACCTAATCAGAAAGTAAAAAAGTGAAATAATTATAACTACATGTTAAAAAACCTACCAAAGAAGTAGGTTACTTACCTTTATACTCCTGTACTTGTGCTTATATCCAGTACCACATGTAGAGGAACAAGCAGACCATGTTGACCACCTTGACATTTTGCAATCAACAGGATTATTTAACACCTGAAAACTAAAAAGAATAAGCAACAAGTTTATGGGAATCATCATAATACTTATCAATCGTAGTAATGCAAACTAACTCTTGCATAGGTTTAGTGAATCTCATAACTACTGTACATATTGATGTTTTCGAAATGGTAACTTGATTTGAAAGGTTTTGTAACTGAAAATATATAAAACAGGTTATGGAGTGTATATGTTATCATATATCCTACACGTGTACAAAGCACAGGATGTCTTAGAATAATATATTCCAGCTCTTCTCTTTCCTCTTGCTGGAGCCTTTCTGTGTGTATGCAAGAAATTGATATTCTATATAGTTATTCTAACCAGGGTGAAATGAACTGGCAGGCTTCTTTTCTCTAGCTACTCATGAGATCAACATGGGAAGAAACAAAACTTATAACCAATACGCTGAAGAGCAAGCTGACTGAATGAAACACAACCTTAATGGTAACAGTCAACAATTTTCTCGCTTGCAGAGACCATCTTAGCAATGTGTGAGAATTTTAACTAATAAAAGATATGGAGGGAACGAAGCAAGCATCTGTAAGCACCTCCAGTAAAGTCACAAGGAGAACAGTATCCCACCTATCAGCTTGAGGCAAGCCTGGTGGTTTTAATGATCTAATGAAAAGGGGCCTCAGTAAAGTAGGAGTCAGATGGTATCTTTGCTACCTATCTCAGTGCATGTCACCAGAGGAAGCGAGGAAGAAGGCAGCAGGAATATGAACTAGTAAAAAAAGCTCCATTTGGACAATAACAGGCGAAGAGGGGGACTATTCATACCACCCCTCAAAAATTTCCTGGACTGAAGAAAAGTAATTTCTACACCATCTTGATAGATAGGCCTCATATTAGCTATGCAGAAATAGCCAGTACATCAGTGAAGGTAGTTATCCTTCTAAAATATCAAAAAAAGACTCTGAGCCCTGAAGAGGACTTGTCTCTAGAAGACACCATTGTATAAGAAATGGTGTTGAGATTGAAGTGCAAACTGAGGTTTTAATTAATGACACAAACCCAATCCAGCCTATCCTGAACACCAGATTTACCCACCAAGAAATCGCCATAGCATCTGGGTACCTCCTCTAGATGGAGATACTTCTTCATTTGAGACAATTAAGTTACTTGAGTATTGCAGAGGGAACAAGTCACCACTCATACTCAGCTGTGACACTAATGCCCAGTACACTATCTGGGGCAACAGGGGGACCATAACAAGAGGTGAGCTATTTTTAGACTTTATATTAGAATCTAATGTTAATATTTTCAATATAGGGGATTTCATCTACTTTTGTTAATACAAGGGATACTGAACTTAACTATCGCCAACCCAGTTTTCAGTGATAGAATCGGAAACTGGAGAGTTTCTAATGAACGCTCTTTTTCCGATTATTAAATAATTACATTTGAAATAAAGGGAATAAGCACAGCAACCACCTTTAGGAGAAACCCTATGAATACAGGTTGTAGAAGATATATCTACCAATTTCAAATGTAATCTTGAATGTGTAACTTCAAGAGTTGTAAATAAATTTGAACTAGAACAAAAGTTTGAGGACCCAAATGAGGCCTAAATGGACGTTTATGAATCTAGTTGTCACATGAATGTCAAGAAAAGTATAGGGAAGTCCCGTTGTGGAATAAACATATACAAGAACTGAGATGTACCATCCGAAGACTTTGGAATAAATCCAAACCGACAGGAGACTGCAACAGCTATACAGCTGTACTCACTATCTATAACAAGGAAATAAGGAAAGCTAAGAGAGAAAGCTTCATGAACTTCTGTAATAAATTGGAATCCATCTTTACTGCAGCCAGGTTATATAGAGCTAAGTGAAATGCAGTTTAATACCTCAAAGAGCACATGGCAGTTACACAGAGGATGAAAAGCTTCTTATTACTATTACAGAGAGGGTAGAGGAGATATTGCCACATTTAGTAGAACTAGCAAAAAATGCTATTGCTATTGAATATATTCCAAGAACCCAGAGATGATTGAGAGTGACATTTGTCCCCAAGATTGGGAGAAAAGATACTACCTGATCCTAGGCCGATCACCCAATCATACATGCCGATCAGTCTTACATCCTTTATGCTAAATATAATGGAGAAGGTCATAGATAATTATATCAGAAAAGGAATTCTAGATAGGGTGCCTTTGCACCCACATCAACACACTTATAAGGCGGACAGATCCACAGATATTGCCCTCTTAGAGCTGATGGAAATCATCCAGAAAACATTTGACAAGAAAGAAGTCGCAGTATGCGTTTCATTGACATTGAAGGTTCGTTTGGAAATATCTCTCATGAGGTTGTCAAAAGAGCACAGGAAAGAAGGGAGTCGACAAAATAAAATCCAGATGGATGTTCAATTTACTGTCTACTAGAAAACCAGAGGCTGAAGTGGGATAAAGAACTATTCGAATCAACACAGTTAAAGAATGTCCACAGGGAAGGGCTGACATTATTTAATATAACAGAAATTTTTTAATATTTTCTATTATATTTTTAATAGAAAAGTAATAAAAATTGCAAAATGGACGTTTTGTCAACAATTGAATTTCAACCTAAACCTTGTCAACTTATACTCAAGTCAAAAACTGTTTATTTGAAGTGGGATCCACTCTCTATCTTACAAAAATTCAGTAACAACTAAATTACACAGAAAAACCTGTACCCAGAGTGGAATTTGAACCCACAAACTTCAAAACTAATCTTTGATGAGAGGATTTGATGCTTTAGATCATTCAGGCATTACACAATTAGGAATAGTCTCTCTTTTAATATCATTTACATTATAACAAACTGAAACTATAAACAGGTATCAGCTAATCTATAATTTTGTATTTTGAACCATTGTATGAATGCAGTAACCGTTTTCTGTTTGGCCACACAAGGATTCCTACCAAATTTCAAGTCCTTATCTTATATTTATGGTTTATCCTTACGTATACAGAACAATAACAATGTCTATTAAAAAATGAAAGGGGAAAAATGTTCACAAATAAGGAATTATGTTCAAATGAAGAACATTATCTCCAATTCAATATAATAAAAGTCTTCCAAGATTAACCTTTTCTTACTGCATGATTTTGGAATGTGGTTATAGTTTTTCACTTATAAGTCACTAACAATTAGAAATAGTAGAAACAGCATGAATTGTAGGGTGTAAAAATACAGATTTTGGTTGTTGTATAATACCAACCAGATTGAACTAACCATACTGGTTTAAGAAATATAACCTATAAAGACAACATATATTTATGTTTTCTAGTTATAAACTTTGTAAGTGGCCATTCAATACTATTTGAGAGATCAATTTAAAGGAATATTTCGAAATATAAGTGTAGTATTTTTCATTTCAAAAGGATTGGAGATTTTAAAATAAAACTATTACCTAGTATGTCTGGGCCAAGTCTACAAGTTGAACAAAACGCATGTAGGTTTTGTTTAAAGATGATTATAATATTGGATAAGGTCCATTTTATTCATTATGAGTTAATGACATGAGTGCTGGGCATATAAGAGTTTAAATATGAAACCCTTATAAATTTTATTGTCTTTAACTGTAGTGTAGCAAGCGTATGTTGTATATATTAAACAAATTCCTTTCACAAGAATTTCTGAATATAATTATCCAAACATTTACATAACAATCATAACATAGTTGCGAACAATTATTATATTTCTTATCATAAAAAGGCAAAATCCAGGAAAAGTGTCAGTTAAATACATGAGTTTTCAACTACTACCCCAAGTTATTGTTTTAAGGAGCCCAAAATATGTAAATAAAAAACACTTATATGTGTGATACCTTTACACAAATTAATAAAATGTGAATATTGTTTAATATTTTCATAAAGTAGCTTTAAAAATATTGAAGTTAATGTTACCAATATAATTGCATTGTGCTTTCTTTCGTAGTAGTAATTATAATAAATGACGACATTAATTTGTTAATATTTCTTGAAATTATATTTTTGTTATTGTAAATAATGCGGTAGGTATAACGAAATGCTGTGTCATTATATAAATTATTATGAGACTTAGATGATATGGCATTCGATAGAATTTTGATAAATAAATATAGTTGTTTTTTAGTTATTATTTGAGTGATCATGATAGTCCTATATTATTAGTCTAACTTTGAAAACAATATTTACACAAATGTTTTTTTATAACTCTGTGAGGAATTATACAAAATTTCCTAAGATAGTAGTAAAAATTTGAGGATTGCACTATTGTGTAAGACTTTTTATTAGTTTTGTGCAATAGTCCAAAGCTTTATATGCCTTGGAAACACATTGGATAGTTATAGTAAATGCCGTACTTATAGACTATAAGAAAATCTTATACAATATAATTTTTAAAAAGTATATACATGTTGTTATCACTTTATAAAGTAAGGTAAAAGGGAATATTTGTGAATTTGATCTGCAAATTTAGGAACATTATTTTCTTCAACTTTCTTTTTATAAAGAATATTACAGGATGGTTTTAAAGTTGGCTTAAAAATTCCAACCTAAATCAGCTTATTAATCATATGGGTCATGAAACAAATCAATATTATTTAAGAAAAGAAGCTTTGGTTATTTTAAAAATGATTAATAAAGTTGGGCGGCATTTTGTAAGTATATTTATATATGTACTGTATATTTAAATATGTAGTATATTTATTACAAAAATACAAATGAAAATTAATTATAAAAAATTATTACTCTTGAAGATGTTTCTCTGAGGTCGCAAGTTCTTGTGAAGTAGTGTACTTTGTAGAATATTAAATGAAATACAGAATCCTTTTTTGTGAAATATATATTTTATTATTAATAAACATTATATAACATCAAAATTCATACAAATCAAAAATATCACCTTGAAAAAATAGAATTATATATAACATCCTACATACTAAATTAATAAAAAATTATGTTAAATAAAATTTTATTTATTTATTTTTTATGGTTCCAACCTACTTTTAAATTGAAATTTCTTAGTATTCAGAAGCTAATATTTATATATCTTACATAATTACTTTCATAAAACTTTAATTCTTTTTTTTTAATTTAAAACATCAAATTCAAAAAGATAAACAAAGAAAATCTTTTATTTATAAATGATTTTAATAATAATATTTTAATAACACATTATCTCTATTTGAAAAAACATGCGACGATTCTATAGACATTATATTCAACTTTCATCAATAAATTACAAGTTTCAATTAATTATATTTTTTAGTTTCTATAGTAAATAGTTTAGGCATGTTATACTAGACATGCATTCACTCACAAAAGTTAAATTGAACATTTTACATAAAACTTAAATAAAATGACTTCTTTTCCGGGTGAAGACACATGGCGTCGTTTTACCGAAATCTGGTCTCTCGTTTTAAAATTAACTCTTAGATTTCTTTTTTACTTTTATTGCAGTCACAATAGTTTACTTTGTCGTTAGTTCAAAATATTCTATTCAAATTATTTAGTTTTTCTTTAAAACACAGTTACTTGTTCTTTTTATACTTGTTTTCCTGCTTACGTTGTATTTTGTCTATTGCACCATTATTATACAATCACGTCTTTTTACTTTCAAAATTTTATTTCTCGCCGATTGAAACTAACTCACTTTATTACATAATAGTAATTTTAAAACAACTTTTAGTTCCTTAGAAAAACACTTTCTTTCAACATTTCCACATTGTCTCAGCAAACATACTTATTTTCTGAGCGTGGTCTCTCTCTCTGGAGTCAAGCTTGGACTGACTTCTCCTGGTTAGTAACAACTTTCATCCATTATGTTCAAATTGTTAACGTTGTAATTTTCGTACAACAAATTTTATACCTGTTTTGGGTGTCAAAGTCGGACGGTACTCTTCCACGTAGTGACACCTGGAAACTGCACATTTCTAGTCTTGTCTAGGAGTGTGCAAGCTAATATACCGATGCCGCACAGCCTGGGTAGAGGAAACTACATCATTCTCTGTCCCAGGCAAGTACCAACACAGTGATGATTGGGAAGTGCAACCAGTGCAGGACCTAATAAGGGCCTGGTTAGGATCCTCCCCCCTGCTGGGAAAGTGGGGCGTCCAGGTATACCCTGCTTGGGCCATACGGTGACCCTTGATGAATAGGTGGCTGGTGATTGAGGTGAAGATTCTTTATGGAAGGTAGGATCCAACACATCACTTTGCGCTCTGAAGGCTTTGGTGAGCCACGATCGGGTCTGGCATTCCTAGATCAGGGGTTCCAGCTAAGCGAATGCGCAGTGGGGCAAGTGCAGTTGCTGTGAGTAGGCCTATTGAAGGTGGAACAACCCAGATTCCATGGTTCGGATTTGGGAAGGTTTTCTGGATAGACAGCTGAGGGGCAGTGGCTGGGCTACGGAGAGCCTGAGTCGCGGGAGGACTTTTGTCTGGCGATTGCCTCACCAAGGATAATGAGAACGCTGCTCAGGACCCTAGATGGGGCAAAAACCCAAATAACTCTCAATAGATCAAAAAATGAACCGGAAGACAATAATCAATCAAGAGCAGAGAGGAAATCTCCAGTAGAGAAGGTCCTCAGTCTGCCTCTTGATGAGGATATGCCTATGGAAGTCCCAATGGGACAGGCCAGCAAGAAGGTAGAAGAAGGGAAGGTAGAAGCTCCAGTTGAGCAAGCTACCACTTCCGGAACAGTGTGGACAGGTCTGCTGATGCAGAAAGTCGATCAACTGTATTACCCTCTGAGGGAAGACTATCAGATGAAAATCTGAAACAAACGGCATCCAGGATAAACCGGATGCACGTTGAAAACACAGCCAAGAAAGGCGCAGCTATCACCAGGTTTCCGCCCCCATTTGACAAGTTGAAGGTGGAGGAGGTGCTCGTCAGGATCCACCAACATGACCTCAAGATCTCTACAAGAGACTGGAGGATTATAAAAAACCAGAACCATGGGCCCTCAGGGGAGGACAGTGGTTCTTGGACTAAATGAAAAGGATCTGGAAGAGTTCAAGAAGAGAAACCTCAAGGTTAGGCTCGGTCTTGGGCAGATCCAGTTCCAAATCATTGGGAAAAAGTGCAAGAATGGCGAGGCCAAGGAAGGTGCTGAAGGTGGTTCAGGCCAACCTTCAGTATAAAAAGGCAGCCAGCCTTTACCGAGCCAGCAGATTCAAGGCTGAAGGAATCGATGTGGCTCTTATCCAGGAGCCATGGGAGGTGAAAGTTAAGATTCTGGGGCTGGGAGATTCTGGGGGCAGGCTGATGTACGATATGTCATCAGACACGCCCAGAACATGCATGTTAGTGAATAAGGATCTAAGTGTCTTTTTGCTAAATTAGTTCTGTTCCAGGGATCTGGTGGCAGCAAAGGTGAGATTGGAGGATTTGGAGGTGTGTGGAGAAATTAACATAGGCTCTGCATACTTCCCGTTTGACTCGGCCAATCTACCACCAACTGAAGAGTTTGTACGCATTGTGGGAGAAGCAAAGAGGAAAGGGGAACACCTAGTCCTTGGAGTGGATTCCAATGCGCACCACCTTGCATGGGCCAGCTCTAACTGCAATGCAAGAGGTAAGTCTCTAATTGATTATATTTCTAGTAATAATTTAGATATAGTTAATGTAGGTAACAAACCGACCTTCATCAACAGAGTGAGGAGCAAGGTCATCGAAATCACAGTCTGTACTGAACAGACTGCTCAACTCATCAAGGGTTGGAGGGTCTCGGTGGAGCCATCACAGGCAGATCACCAGCACATACAATTCGAGACGAGGGGGAAGCAGAGGATAGACATTTGGTACAGAAACCCCAAAAGGACGAACTGGGATAAGTACAGGGAGGACTTGGGGCAGGCTGTTCAAGATATAGAGTCTAAGGTGAGGGGGATAGAGGAGTTGGAAGAAGTTTCGAAGCAGCTTCAGGCTGCAGCGCAGGGAGCTTTTCAGGCCAACTGCCCCCTCATACAAAGAAAAAAAACACGAAACGGTAAGGTGGTGGAATAACGAACTAGCAAAGATGAAGAGGGAGGTAAGAACTATGTTCAAGGCTCATAACATCTTGGTGGCTGGGAACCCTACCACAAAAAACTCACTGAGTATAACTTAGCCATTCGGAAAGCCAAGCGAGATTCCTGGAGGAAGTACTGTGAAAGAGTGCTCTGAAACAGCTAGACTCCAGAAGATCCTGAGGGCAGAACACACCAATAGGGTGGGCTCTCTGGAAAAACCAGATGGCTCGTACACTCAGTCCGGAAAGGAGACTCTGGAAGTACTTCTAGGATGTCACTTTCCGGATTGTGAGATAGAGGGAGGGGGAATATCCCTCTCTGCATACTAGGGCAGGGCCACGTAGAGCGGACTGGAACTGCTCGAGGAGGCTCATAAATGAGGATAATGTGAACTGGGCCATAAGATCGTTTGAGCTGCATAAAACCCTGGGTCTGGATGGGATCACTCCCTTACTACTCGTGGAGGGTTTGGAGGTGCTCAGGCCGGTACTCACGGGTGTGTTTCGAGAGCCATGTTCCAAGGAAATGGGCTGTGGCGAGAGTGGTCTTCGCTCCAAAGCCTGGAAGAGCGGGATGTGCTCAGGCCAAGGCATACAGACCTATTTGCCAAAACTCCTTCTTGCTAAGGGCAATGGAATGAATACTGGATATAAATATCAGAGAAAGCGTGCTAAGTAGTTCAGGCCTGCACGAAAATCAATTTGCTTATAGACCAGGCAGGTCCACAGAGGCTGCACTGCATCATCTAGTGAGCAGACTAGAGGAAAGCCTGGAAGCAAAGGAAGGAAATAGCCCTTCGGGCGTTTCTAGACATAGAGGGTCCCTTCAGTAACATTTCAATACATTCGATGATTAGATCTTTGGAGGATTGTGAGGGAACAAGACTGTTGTAGGATGGGTGTCTGCCATGCTGAACAGCAGGTTAATCCAGGCTACTCTGAACGATGAAACCATCACGGTCAGGGCTAGGCGTGGATGTGCACAGAGAGTAGTTCTATCTCCCCTGTTATGGAACCTAGTAGTGGATAAGATCCTGAGGTGTATAAGCGAACAAGGATTCTACTCACAGGTATACGTCGATGATGTGGCCATCGTGGTAAGAGGCAGAGACATGAGTGTCGTCTGTGAACTCATGCGGGCTGTCTTTAATCAGGTGGAAAGTTGGTGCCAGGAGAAACAGTTAGCTGTGAATCCCGGAAAAACTACTCTCATTCCCTTCACAAGAAAAAGGAATTTGGGAGTGAAGACGCTCCCTAAGCTTTTTGGGCAGGGATAACCAGGTGAAGTACCTAGGTATTGTGCTGGATAAAAGGATCACCTGGAACCCGCAAGTAGAACGGGTAGTAATTAGAGCCAAGTGTCTTATGTTTGCATGTAAGAGGGCTGTTGGGAAACGATGGAGTCTGCAACGAAAGGTGGTGATGTGGATATACACCATGATTATCAGACCACTAATCACCTATGAAGCGGTGGTTTGGTGGACAAAGATGGTACAAGTTGGATTTGGAGGTAGAATGGATGGTGTCCAAAGGGTGGCTTGTTTGGCCATCACGGGTGCCATGGGGTCTTCACCAACAGTTACCTTGAATGCTCTACTGGATCTCCCTCCCCTAATGGGTCTATATTCAGGGACAGGCCAGGATGAGTGCATATAGACTGCAGCAAACGGGTTGCTGGAGAATGAGATGGCCAGCGATTGGACACTGCAGGATCAATCAAGTGGTCAACAAGGAAGTGTTAGACATGCCCTCAGATCACATGAAATCTAATTTTTCATTAGATAAGCTATTCAAGACGAAAATTTTCTCTAGGGAAGAATGAGAGTCTGGAAAGAGGTATACGATAAGCAGGATATAGTCTGGTTTACAGATGGCTCGAAAACGGAGATGGGTACGGGGGTGGTATAAATGTGATTAACCCAGAGAGTTCAACCGTAATGTGCCTAGGCAAGCATGCTACTGTTTTCCAAGCAGAAGGAGGTGCAATCTCCGAATGCATCAAGGAGATTCTAAGAATGGAATACAAAGGTAAGAACATTCTGATCTTCACGGACAGTAAAGCTGCAATTAAGGCACTAAACACGACTAGAGTAAAGTCGAAGTTGGTATGGGACTGCATATCATCATTGATAAAGCTTAGTCAGGTGAACACCGTCACTGTGGGCTGGGTTCCTGGCCATTCAGGTATCAATGGAAATGAGCGCGCAGTTGAATTAGCCAGGGTAGGTTGAGAATCCCCTTTCGTGGGCCCGGAGCCAGTGTTCGGGATCTCCTATGGACATGCCAGAGTAGCGGTTGATACATGGATATGGGAGGGGATGAATAATGCCTGGACAAATTCAACTACAACTTGCAAAAAGGCTACTTAAACCAAGCAAGAAACATGCTGAAAAACTTATCTCTCTTAGAAGGGATAACATGAGGTGGGTGGTTGGGCTTTTAACAAGCCACTGCCACCTCAGAAAACACCTACATAGGATAGGGATTGCTGCAGAATATATTTGCAGGAAATGTGGTTTGGCTGAAGAGTCTACATTCTCTTAGAGTGTGAGGCGTTAGGACGAGCCAGGCTATACTCTCTAGGCCCTCCGGGGAAGGAGATGGAAACCATCCTAGAGAACCCTATAGGTAACATCGGTTCCTTCATAAGGATGACAGGTATTACTGAGTGGGTGTAGGATGGAACTTGGGGCGGTAAAAGACCTTCAGGTCGACGTCGGTGAGGCCTCTGACGGAAGTTATCACAGCCCAAAACAAAAACAAAAAAATACCTGTTTTAAATATTAATATATACATAATAAATTTCTCTGATCATTTTGTTCTAATTATTTTCTTTATTTACATTATTCATTTTATTCAAAAAACAAAATACATTTCCTGTTTGTTGCATAGAGTCAAACGTAGCCTATACCCCATTCTATTTAAGATCACCAAACTAAAAATGCACCCTATTACAGTCATTTGATGTTGCTATTTAACCTAATAACTAACTAAACCACTATATATGTTTGCATTATTGTGCAAAATGAAAGCTCAGAATTTCTACTTTGTAACATCTAGTATGATGAATATTTTTATTTACCTGTGAATTAATTAAAATAATATTGTGACTCGACGTTGTTGTTTCTTGATCTGTAGTTTCAGTTTCTGTTAAAACAGGCTAAAATTAGTTCTATTTAAACAACAAGAACATAATATGTTAATAAATCTTGTATAAATATTGTATAAAATTTTTGGCAAGTTTACAAAGAAACAAAAACATGTTGAAATTAACCAATATTAAAGAATAATAAAAAACTTAATTATATTATCAATTAAACTTAATTATTAATTTTTTTTATATATAAACGACCTGTAACATTTTCCTGAGTTACTTCTAAATTAAAATTGTATACACTTGCAATCTGGTTCTTTCTTTTAATTACTAATTTTATTATTTTATAAACATTAATTGAAATTTGTAAAGCAAATTTTGATTTTTGATGAGGGACTTGAATGCTTGTTTTTTTTTTTTAAGTCTTACAAAAAGTTAGAAATTTTATGTGTTTAATGACAAGTTCTTTTTATTTTCTATATTTGGAACTACTTTTGAGCAAAATTTGAATCACATATTTAGAGTTGATATTGATAAAATGGAAAGTTTTATTTTAATGGTAAGTATCAATATTAAGTAAAAGTTATAGTATGTATTAGTTCAAAACCCCTACATATCATTTTAGCATAAAATAGTTCAACAGTTCTTAACAAATTTTAGCTGATGGACAACTTCACTTTGTAAAAAAGAAAAAAAAAAAAGAAAAAAACTTTTTGAAGTCAAAGTTACAAAACTGAACATATCTGAGAAAGTATCAATATTCAATTTTGTCTGTTCATCATCCCATTCTTATATTTCTTAATATTTGCAAGTTAACAAATTTTTCGAAGAACTAGTAAACGCTAGAAGAGGTTATGGAAAATGTAAAAGCAACTACTGTATGTAGAAAAATATTTTCCAGTTTTGCTTCTTTCTAACTGGACCTAATTTATTAAAATGCCTCATATTCTCAAAATATTTCTATACACATTCATCATAGAAATAGAAGAACTAATGATCATGAAATTAAAAAAAATATATATATTGTCTTAAAAAATAATATTTGAAATATACTTTAAAACTTGTATTATGGTTTTGTCACTATTTAAAGCACTCCCATTTTGTACTGTAAACAGAATTAACAGGTTTTAGTCAACATAAAGAAGACTTCTTTTAAAAAACATTTTTCTTTCTTAGGTGTGGTATTATCTTCTTCATAGATTGCTAAATATTGCGTTACCCTCACCATATTTCTATTAATATCTGTCCCTTCCACTTTGTCTATAATTAAACTTTTGTTATATTAAACCAATAAGTGTATTTAGGTATTTAAGTGAATATAAAAATAATGAATAACAGAAGAAACTCTTAATTTCAAAACTGTGTGAACATGTTGTAGAAAATTACCATATAGTAGATAAGGAAATTGAGGACGTTATTTATAGTGGTACAGTTTGGCGAAAAGATGTTTAATAAAGTCTGCTTTTATGACTACGAAAATCGGTAATGAAACCAAAATAATGAATTTAAAACACTGTATTAAAGGATTAAATTAAAAAGTAAAACCTTTATTGGTCAAGAAAAATAAAGTGATTGAAAATACTCCTGATCAAAGAGTTGTAGGCACAGGGAAGGGAACATAAATAATACATGTAAAGAACCTCCAGCAGTGGATGAAAATACTTCATTCCAACTCAGATGCTCTATTCGGAACAAGCAACCCCCCAAGTTAAGGATCTAAGGTAGTGAAAAGTTCCTACTTCACAAAACATCATCTGTGGTGCTTTATCCTCCCAGCAGTGTGTTTTATATTTATTTGTGTATATGTCAATATGTGTATGTGTGTGCGTACATGTATGCATGTTTGTGTGTGTCTAATAGCATGATAACTTTCGAACGATTATTAAATTTAATTAATCTAAGTGAAAAAAATTATCTTACAAATTTCTCAACAAAATTCAAAAGCTAGTAAATCTATTAGAAGAAACCCACATAAAAAAGAAAGTGCAAGGATATACTTTCACACTTTAGACCCTGAAGTTGTACAACAGTATACTTAGATGGAAACATTTTAATGAAGTTTAAATCATGTCAATCCTGAGTGTACAGCTACGGGCTGTTTTGTATTTTTTAGTTAACAGTTATTGCTATCAAGGCTATAAAACCAATAATACCCAGTATATTTACACATTACAGTGTTAATTCATTGAGAAATAGGGACTGCAAGTTGGAAATAAAAGACTATTGATTCAAATTGTGAGTTAATGTGAAAATAGTTATGAAACCAAAGTTTTTTTATTTGAAACTTTATTATATTGTCTCAAAGGAAACTCTTATAAATTAAAATGTATAGTTCATATTATACTGTACCACAACTTGTATCTTGAAGTTCAACGCTATATGAGACAACACCTGATAACGAGACACCATATTGTTGGAGCTGAGCAATTCGTTTAGCTTGTAACTCCTCTTGATTTGTAAGCATTATTAAAACAAAATAATATATATACATCAAAATTTTATTTTTTTAAATAATTTTTCTTATTTATGTGGTCATTTCAATTTTTATTTATTATTAGCAATAATTCATTTTGTATAGAACAATTCATTTTATTGAATTATTTGTACAACTATATACTATTTGATTGGGTCCATAATTTGGAGGGAAAATATGTCTTGTCTTAATTGATTATGCTAGTAAATATCCCACACTCAGGTGATCTGCTAGAACCATAGAAAATTTCCAGTACCCTATCTAGATTAAAAGACTATGTTAATGTGTATTTGGTACCATAAACATTTTAAGATATCCTCTTATTGGAGCAAACTATTGAAAACACGACCAAACAGGTATCAGCAGTTATGTTCAGTAATGGAGCAATTTGTTAGGGTTTATACATGCTATGTTCGCATTTGGGGTTGAAGTAAATAAGGTAGGTTAGTAACAAATAATCGAAAGAAATTTATTCCTGATCTCTGCTCTTCAAGCGTAATATGGTCACAGGATGTAGTGTGTGTGACTGTCATTCTGTCCAGGCTTGTGTATAATTAGAGTACCTAGTTTTATTGAGAATATGTTTGCATTTAGTTTTGTACTTATATCTTTGCTGTAATTTAAAGATGGAATATTTGAAGGGAATTGTTTTAGTCTTTGTTCTTGAAGAAAAGAAGTCATGTAAAGAGCGGCACACATAACTAAGAAATTCAACTGACACGGGACAAGGGTTAAAATTTAAAAAATAAAAATTTTAGGGAGACATGACATTACTGAAACCGGTAAAGAAGATTTTCTTTTGATTGATTTGATTTATAATAAATACTCCACTAAATGTTTAAATCATCACCAATATAGTGCAATTCAAACCTAAAGTGTTCTGGTTTTTTTTTGTGTGTAACAGTACCTGTTCATAGTGAATGTTAACACATATGACATATATTTCAAACAAGTAAATGTCAAAAGCTTAGGTTTTTGAAAAAAATCTAAAATTACTCCTCGTAGCAGGTTTAATGCAGAAAAATTCAATTTCACATAGTAAAGTAGATGAGAATTTAGTATATATACACTATAATTAATACTGCAAAAACAAATGTCCTATGAAATTCATAGCTAATTTAGACTATCACAAAAATTCCATAATTAAATGTCAAATGTCATTAAGAGATCCTTACATTAGAGGAAATGATTGAGAACATGGCCAAACCAGCATCAGAGAACTTTGTGGGTTTTGAAATCTTTAGTAGTATTCAAATCGATCAATTCTCTAGTTATCATGGCTATTAGATATGTATACATAAATGTAATGTTTGTTCTCTATGATATTTGTATTTTGGGGTTGCAAGATAGATTTCTGTGTGTAAATCCAAAAAAATAATGAAAAACGAAATCCAGTATTGATGGAATGAAGGTTGCTAGAAAAAGGTGAAGTCAGAATTTTTTTCCTTAACATCATTACTTTATCCCCATTAGACTAATGCAGATGGGGGAGTAGTTAATACATAATGTCATCAATTGGGCTTAAACTTGCATAACCTGTGACAGTTCACTAGGACAAATTGTGTTGAGATAGGCGTATGCTCTGCCAAGTGAACTATACCGATCTCCACTTAGGATTATAATGATCCCAACCCAATTTTCCCTTAATTTTAGGAAATTTCCAAATTTAATGTTTCCAAATTAATGATTCCAATATTTTTTTCCAAAAATTTAAACGATTTTATAGAAGGGGTGGTTGTGACAATCTATTCATAACCGTGAACTGGGCATTACTCAGTGTTTCTGCAATGATTAATAAAACAAGGGAAATAAAATTTATGGTTTTAATATACATATTACACAGCGTTAAATTAGCTAGAATTATATTGTGTTAAATATTGAAAGATTACTCATATTACTAGAAACAATGTTTTCACATTTCAATATTTTTTAATCTCTTTAATCTTCTTATGTTTTCTGTAGATGGTAATTGATATAATAAAAGGAGGTTTGTACAAACAGAATAAGTTCATTTAGCTCTATATTTAATAATGTAAATGTTTTCTACATTGTTATAAAAGCGCAATTATTAAAATAAACTTATTTTATTAGTCTATTTTCCCACTATATGAGCCCAATATTAAAAATTGTATGTATAGAATTGCATATATAGTTGCATGACATATCAAAGTTCTTGTAATGAATGTGCAGAAAATAAACCCACAACAGTTTTTTAATTTCTTAGAAAACAAATTTGATATTGTTTTAATTTTATTTTAGGGGCATGTGTGACTTCCTGACAGTACATTTTTAAAACTTATATATATAAATATTATATATATATATATATATATATATATATATATATATATATATATAGTGTAACATATATAAATTAATTTTTTTTTTTCATTTTCAAAATGAAAAAAAGATAAAGATAATTTTTACTTTTATATCCTTTGTTGGTACTATAATAAATTAATGAATTACATATTTATATTTTTGGACTAGTTTTACAAAAATCATGTCATATTTATAAAAATTATCAACTTCAAGGCAAGATGTACAAAATTTATGTACTTTATACAAAATCATTATTTTGTTCAATTATAAGAATATTATGATTTGGGTAATTCTATTGATTTTCAGAACAAAAATGCTTTTTTTTTATAAATCAACACTATTTAAATCTTTAAACAACATTATGTAAATTAATTATTAATCTAATTAATTAATTAATCCTTATAATCTGAAAATGGTTACCATTTTTATTTATAAATGGTGATAGGTATAGGTTTTATTATTGAATATGAATAACATCTATAACATTTGGTTGAAAATTTGTACTTCCAACTTGATAGATCCCAAATGAAACTTGCATAAACTTATTTCGATTTAATGCCTATTCTCTTTCTGCCATTCCAAATTTTACAATCAAAACCCTATTGAGTCTCGAAGGAAAAATATATATTCTTCATTCATAAGAAAACAATATTCCCATTCCAATCTTTCTACGAAATTTGTTAGTTTTTTTTACATGTCCCAAAATTTTTGAAATTCCTACTTTGATCCAAAGTACTGAAACTAGTTTGGTCATACTACCAATCCCATTTCAAGTTGTAAACCAGATTATACCCACACCTAGTCCTAAAACTTACAGCCCATAGTAGCTAAACTTTAGAAAATTTACTAAAAAACAAAACTCTCCCTAGAAATGGTTATAAATAGTATTTATGCTTTTAATATGTGCAGAAAGGAAAATCATATAATTATTAAAGTAGTATTTAATGAAATTGGACAGTGTGATGCTTTTAATTACTTGTTACACCCTTACATATTGCTGAAGTGATCCGAATGGATTTTTGTTGCTACAAATATGGACCTTCAGTCAGTCTTATATATTTTACTAGAAAAGGACATCAGATTACAAGTTACATTAAAAGAATTCTTGTGTAGGATATAAAGCAGTAACAATGTATTCATTCACACATTCAGCCACAAAATTGAGCTTTTATAAGCTGATTAAGCTAATGCAGGATCAATAGGTCAGAAGAAACTTCTGATAAACTATTTAAAAAAAAATGTTATTATGAACTTTGACAACTTTAGTTATAGTAACAAAATGTGGCACTTTATTTATGAACATAACCTACATTCATTATGCTGTTTGGATTAAATTTTCTTCTATTAGATGACTGATCATGCATAGTTAAAAACCAAGAAGAGAGTTCAGCCAAGTGATAGTGGAAAATTTATTTTGAATAATTCAGAGTTCTAAGTAATACCATATTATATAAAAAGTTGTATTTTTATCGTAGTATAGTGCCTAATATTATTTATTAAAGTTAACTTGTTGTTAGAGTTAATGATTCAGTGATTCATCACCTCTAGGTATGATTACAGTTTTCTTGTTTTACACAAGCCGAGGCCAAATTTGTAACAACTGTAATAACTCAATTTTGAAGAAGAGTTTTGAAATGCCACATATTGGTGCGACAATTGGAATAATTCAAATTTATGAGATCAAAAGATTTAGAAATGATTATTTGATAAAATTGGGCGCCATTTTGTAATGTTTTATTACAAAAATAAATAAATAAATAAAAAAAAAAAAAAATAGAAATCATTTACAAAAAATATTACTCTTGAAGAGAGTGTAAAATATCTCTGAGGTTGCAAGTTCTTTTGAAAAAGTGTACTATGTAGAATATTGAATAAAGTACAGAATCCTTTTTATTCTGAAATATACATTTTATTATAGATAATCACAATATAACATCAGAATTCATACAAGTCAAATAACACCTGTAAAGATAAAATTATACACATATAACATCCTACTTATTAAATTAATCAAAAATTATGATCATTCAAATTTAGTTTATTTATTTATTTTTTTATGGTTGCAACCTACTTTCAAATTAAAATTTTTATATATATTCAGAAGCTAATAATCTTTTTTTATCTTATATAATTACTTTCGTAGAACTTTAATTCTTTTTCAAATTCAAAACTGAAAAATCATAAATTTAAACAAAGAAAATCTTTTATTGATAAAAGATTTATAAAATTACACTCCAATAACACATCATCTCTCTTTACAAAAAAAAAATAATAATAATAATATGAGACAATTCTATAGACACAATATTCAAATTTCAACAATAAATCATAAGTTTCAATTAATTATATATCTTAGTTTATATAGAAAATAGTTTAGGCATGTTATACCAGACATGCATGAACATTTTACATAGAACCTTTTATTAAAAAACACATCTTTTCTGGGTTGAAGTCACATGGCATCGTTTCACTGAAATCACGTCTCCCGTTTTAAAATTAACTTTTTTAGTTTTCTACTTAACTTTTATGAACGAAACAATTGTTTACTTCATCGTTAGTTCAAAAGATTCTATTCAAGTCTTTAGTTTTTGTTTAAATCACAATTAATTACTTATTCCTTTTTATACGAGTTTTCCGGCTTACGTAATGCACATGGTTCATAGTTAGGCACAATATTACATAGTCATAACTTTTCACGTTCGGAAGTTTATTTTTAGCCAATTGAAAGTAACTCACATTATTATATAACAGTACTTCTAATACAACTCTTAGTTTCTGAAGAAAACACTTTCTTTCTATATTTCCACTTTGTCTCGACAAACATATTTATCGACTGATCATACTCTCCCTTTCAAAGTTAACCTTGGACTGACTAGTCCCGGTTAGTAACAGCTTTTGTTCTTTGTGTTCAAAACGTTAACATTGCAATTTTCTCATAATTAACTTTATACCTGTTTTAAATATTAACATACATACATACAATAAATTTCTCTGATCATTTTGTACTAATTATTTTCTTTATTTACTTTATTCTTTATTGATTTGATTAAAAAAAAAAAAAATACAATTCCTGTTTACTGCATTGAGTCCAACGTATACCTCATTCTATTTAAGATCACTAAACTGAAAATGTACACTATTACACAATTACCCTTTCAGTTAATAATCAAATGCTAAAAAACCTTACTCTGCAAATGGTGCTATGGAGCATATAAAATAAGCATTTTATAACTAATAAACTGTAAATTTAAATATTTCTTTTATATCAAACGACATACACAAACCAAATTGTGATGAAACAACTTTCAACAGGTACTGTTCTATTAAACATTATACTACTGTGAACATTTATTTAACAAAGCAGCCTTATGGAGATTTATATATAAATAAGTGCATCTTCCTAATAATATTTTTCTTAATAGCCAATGTTATCACATCCCAAATTAAAACTGTCACATTAATGGTTAATCCTCCTTTTTTTGGTTTTTTATTGATAAGATTAAAATTAAGTAGTATATAATATACGAAAAAATAGGAAAAATATAAGTGTATTAAATTTATAACTGCTTTTAATGATTTTATGGGTATAAATTAGATTTAATTATGCAAGGAAGCTGCTGGATATTGGTTATGAAATGAGTGGGCAGAGTGCTGGTGCACAGGAACAATGGGGAGACAATTTTTCCAACAGTAAAAGGAGCCCCCCCCCCGTAGCCTTATACCGTGATGTTGTAATATCACACAACTTCTTTCGTGGCAAGAGTGAGAATCAGCCACATTTTTACCGGATATTATTTGTATCTATTCAACCTGAACGAATTCTAACATATGAGAGCTACTGAATGGAGGAGAAGACTCTGGACCACATTTTGTTCAGGTACCCCTTGCAGAACTCAACAAGAGAAATATTGAAGATCGAGATTAGAGAGAGTGATGAACTGATGATCATCCTCAAGGAGAGATGCTACTGGGTACTGGCTTTTGTGGTATATCATGGACATAAGACCATATGAATTACTAGGTACTGGATGCTCGAAACAAGTAGTTTGTAAATGAGAAAAAGTAGTAATTTAGTTTATTTAAAAGTTTAAAAATTAAAACTGGATTTTTTAAATGATCATACTTAATTGTTAATTATTAAAGTTATTTTCTTAGTTTAGTTTTTGGCACCTTGTGTCACATAGACAAAAACAAAGAACCTACAGCAACTTGAACTAAATTATCAATTAAACCTAATAGATTATTTAATTATATGATATTTTGTAAGAAATGAAAATTTTCTTATTGTCTCATCATCAACTGAACTGTTTAAAAACATGTATGGACAAACATTGTTTTTCATCTTTAGAATATAATCTACTACTGGCACTAATTAAATTTCTGTTTATGAAATTTTCATTTTATAAAATATACCTGAAATGGGTAAAGTATATAAAGCTACTATTCAAATTATTATTGGATTCCTAGGTAGTTTTATAACATTTGTAACAAATGAAAGCACTTCATAAATCTAACACTAGCATTGAAACATTTTAGTGATTTTATTTTACTTTTAAAATTACCTCTTAATGATTGACAAATGTGAAGACATTCTTCTAAGCTGTCAAATCTGTTTCTGTTGCCACGACAAGACCAACCAAACTTCTTACATTCTTGTGTTGTCATGTCGAAAAACCATTTTTCAATTTGAGTTCTACAAGGACCAACATCTTTTGGTAGTTGACACACCTCTAAGATGTCAAAAATATTTATAAAACAAGACAAGCATAGTTAACTAAAAAAATACATTTAATAATTTAATTTATTAAATTAATACTAATGATTACTTTTACCAGTACTAATCTAAATATGTCAAAAATCACCAAAATCTCTTGGTAAAAGCCCAAAGTTTAGATATTTTACTAACTAATTTTCGGGCTTTTGAATTAACATATATAATCATGAATTTCAGTCTCCACGTTAGGTGGTCTACAAATATTAAAACCTTTGAGGAGAAACAAATTGCTTTAATGAGTTGTATGTTATATATTCCTTCAAGGAAGGAAAGAGTTAATACTGCCTTGACAAAAATAAAATAAACATGAAATGACTAATTCAGTACTATATAATGTAATATAAACACATAGCATTACCTCTGGCTTGGTTTGCTGACAAATCACAAGTGTCTATTTCAGCAAGGCAAGGAACTTCTTCTCTAGCTGATACACCTGGACAGTTTACATCATCAGATGATATGTCAGTATTATCGTCTAGATCGTCTTGGTCGCTTATGTCAAGATCAAATCTTCTTAACACTCTGCGTGTGCGTACTTTGACTCCAATGCCACATGTCACACTACATGGGCTCCATTCACTCCATTCCCATATTTCACAATTTGATAAAGCATCATTTTCCAACTGCAAATTGATAACTTGGTTAATTCACTCTTCTGTATAACAAATATTTGGTAGGAAAATGTAAAAAAAAAAAAAAAACTTTGATAATCTTTGAACAAATTTAAAAAAAAAATTGTTTTCCCTTCTCTATCATAAGGTATCTTTGATATGTCACATGTCTATTATTTACATTTCTAATGGTTGATGAGAATCACCCTATTTTTAAAGATTAATAACAAATGACAGTAAAAACAATGTTTAATCTGCACTGACTTGAGCAATGTAATACATCTTTGCACAAATTGATAGGAAAAAGTGCAGGTTTTTCTACTAATATTGATTCTGTTGATCCATGAGAGTTCCCCTTTCTAGAAATTCACCACATCTGAAATATTTTTAAACATCTGAAAAGTCTAACTTTCAGATAAGCAGAGACTCAAAATTAAAAGTTTTTTTACAAATTTTTTGAATTAAAAAAATTTAAAGATATCAAATGTCCTGGAAATTATATCTCATCCTTATGATAAATGCTTATTATATAAATATAAGAAGCAATATGTAAAATCTTACAAATTATATTTATCACTAAGATTAGTTAAGTAATAATCATACTATTCACTACTTTGATTATTTAATCCATCTGATTTATATGTATGGATATTGCAAAATGGTTTCCTTAGTATAAAACCATAAGTTACAAGTATTGGTTATCCAGTATATCTGCAAGTAAATGTTTATAATGTTTAACAATATCAGGATGTTGGAAATATCAGGTAAATCTGTGATTATGGTTAATATTATAACCAAACATAAATAATATTCAACTGTGATAAGATTTAATTTTGGATTGAGAACTTCTACAGCAAATCTGTTTTATTAACGGTAATAGTGTACATTTTTAGTTCGTTGATCTTAAATAGAATGGGATATATGATGATCTTAGATAGAATGTGGTATACAGTTGAACTCAATACATCATACAGGAAACGTATTTTGTTTTTTGATATATTTGAATAAAATAATTAATACTAAATTATCAGAGAAATTTATTGTATGTAATTTAATATTTAACAGAATTATAAACTTAATCATAAGAGAAGTGCAGTGTAAACATTTTGTACACAAAGCCTAAAAGTTTGTTTTTAACCACCAAACGGAAAAGCAGTTAGTTTTCGTAGGTCCTTCAAAGCAGGAGCATGCTACTTTGATAGACATGCTCGTCTTAACGAAATGGAAGTATAAAAAGAAAGTGTTTTCTTAAGTAACTAAGAGTTGTTTAACATGTGTTAACTATTGTAGGTGGGTTTCGTTTGAGTAAAAATAAACTTTCAGAAGTGGAAAATATTTGATTTGGTAATATTGTGCAATGGACAATGTACATTACGCAACCCGGAAAACATGTATAAAAAGACAAAGTTTTGGTGTTTTTAATGTAAAACAAGACAATTTGAGTATGTTAATTTGAACTAATAATGAAGTGAACAATTGATACGTTCTTATAAGTGAAGTCGAGAACATTTTAAGATATTAATTTTAAAAACAATAGACATGATTTTGGTGAAACGACGCCATGTGACCACAATGAGGAAAAGATATGTTTTTAATTGAAATTTATCTAAAACAAGAACTCATGTCTGTTATAACATGCATAAACTATTCTTTATATAAACTATAACATATAATTGATTTGTAATTTGTGATTTTGATTGAAGTTTTAACAATATGTTTGTAAATTAGTCTGACGTTTTCTGTAAGAAGACATGATAAGTTTTTTAAAATAATTTTCAAAATCTTTAAATAAATAAAAGATTTTCTTTGATAAAAAATTATGATTTTGATAGTTTTGAACTTGAATTTATAAAAGAAATGAAGTTTTTATGAAATTAAAAAGATAAAGTAAAACAAATATTAATCTATCAATATATAAAAAAAATTTCAATTTAATAAATAGGTTGCAACCATAAATAAACTTAATAAACTAAATTCTTATGAACAAAATCTTTTAAAGTATAAAATATGTAGATTGTTTTATATGTAATTCCATTCTTTACAGATATTATCTGATATATATATATATATATATATATATATATATATATATATATATATATATATTATTGTGTTAGATTATGATGTTTCAATAATAAAATGTGCATTTCAGAATAAAAAGACTTCTGTGTTTTATCCAGTATTATACTAAGTACACTTTTTTTCAAAAAAATTCACGACCTCTGAGATATTTTGCTAGAGTGATAAATTTTATAATTTAATTTAAGTTTTAATTTATTTATTGCTAATTAAAGCATTACAAATGGCGCCCAACTTTAAATCGAATAAGCATTTACAAAAATTAGTTGACCCTTTTTTATGTATAATAGTTACAATTGTCGCGCAACGTGTGGCATTTCACAAAACTGTTTTCTTTAAATTAGAATTGTTTCACAACATATTTGTATTTTATAGACCTTTAAAATGTTCTGTTATTTTATCCCTCGTTTAATTAAAAACTTCCAACTTATCATTTGTAAGTATACCAAATTTAATTATAATGATTACAATTTAAATATTTTTTATTTTCTTGGGATTTGGAAGAGAATTAGATATCTAAATAATATTAATTTAGAAAACAGTTTTAAAATTATACTTTTCTTCTTTTGACATAGCTTTGTTTAAGGAAACAAATTGACATTGGACTGTAACAAACTTTTATTTTATATTTTGTAAATTGACACCAAAATATAACATATTATATTAATATATTTATATATATATATATTGTATTTGTGTATTTTGATATTCACACCAATATTTATTTATATCTTCTTCTTGTTTGGTTTACAAATAATGATATGGTCATGAGAACATAGAATTGTCATACCTTATATGGGACTAAATACTAGCTACATGAAAAAAAAAAAAAAAAAACTAGTTATTCAACAATATATTTATACTATATGGTTGTCATTTTAAAGTTACCACATTTTATTAAAAATAAGTGTAATCCGTGAAAGAACCTATAAATTTAACTCTTTTTATTTTTCAATAAATACATTGTTTTTTAAGATAGAGTTATTTAAAATATGAAGTATGACAAACTAACATTGTTTTTAATACCAGATTGAAATTTTTGTAGTCTGATTCCCAAATAAAAGACTCTATTTCAAAGGAAGTATGTGAAATTCTGTAAGAATCCTTACTCCTTGTCTAACTGATGTTTATGATTTGAAATATAATTTATATAAACAAACACTAGCAACACATAAAAAGTATATGAAGAAAATTAGCATGATATAAAGTTGTTTAAAAAGAGATTTACTTAGTTTTCTATCTACACCTTAACCTATTCCTTTCTCACATATAATAGTATTTCTAACTGATACTAATTTTGTAACAAATGTGTATGCCAAGGTATAAGTAAGAAACAATTTAAAGTATAATTATAATTAATATGACATTTTGTCTATCCCAGTGTTTAGTTATTAAAAGTGAATTCTTACATCCATTCCATAAGTAAGAACATCTTCAGTTGGGCAAAGGTCATTAAAAGGTGAATTGCAACTTAATGTTTCTTGAAAGCGAGGTCTATTGGCCATACAATGCTTGGAATATTTTGGAATCAGAAATTTTCTATAACGAACTCGTTTCCCAATGCCACATGATGTGGAACATGTTGACCAGCTGGACCATTCTGTCATAACACATCGTGGATCTTGAGTAGTTTCTGTTATTATTGGTCTAAAAATAAAATAAAATAAAACACCATTAGCTTAATATGACATAGAATGTTACTGGAGTAGACATGACATAAAAATTCAATAAAGTATATCTGTTCTAATTACTTACTCAGTATATAAACTATAGAGTAATTTTATTGATATTAAAATAATGACCTCTGTTTTTTGACTAATCTTCATGCTTCATGACTTTAGGAAACCAAAAAAGTTATTTTTGACATGCTGTCTATCTGTCATCATTGTCATCTGTACCTAAACATGATAGCGATTACAAACATAAGATTTGATATAAGTATGCTCATATAGATCCCTATTGAAATTCAAAGAAATGAAATTGAAAATGTCAAAATAGTTGTTATTCTATACAGTTTTTTATTCATATCTCGTTATTCAATTTACAACTTTGTGATATTCAACTTATAAAATACTAAAAATAGTATTGATTCATATATTAATATTAATCAAAAATAAAACTCTGCTTAAGATGTTAAACCTTATTAAAATGACACTGAGTGATACTTAGTCCAAGATTGTGTTTGGAAACTGTGTGGGAGAAGCATCTAAAGTCCTGTCTAACATGTGCAGAGAGATGCATGTCCGCGACATTGTTCTACATGAAGCCATTGTAGATGCAATGAAGTCTGGCAACATATAAACAAAACCTGGCAAGTATATGCATACATATATGGATAATTCATTAATAGTTGACAAAAATGAAGCTAATCTAAAAGAAGCTACAAATTATAATGGTTCAATGCCCAAGGAAATAATGTAGGTCTTGCATTAAATGAAAGCAAAATAAAATTTATGAAAATGTCAGTAGGTCCAAACAGAAGAGCCTTGGAGGGTATATTTTTTCATGATCTCAACTTTCCAAGTGTTTTGATTAATGAGGAGAATAAAATTTTCCCATAAGTACAAAAGCAATTAATTTTAGTGAATAGGGCGTACTTCACCAATCTGAAATTACTCGGATTGCAACTGTTGTCCACAAAAACACAGATTAAGCTGTATATGATTCAACCCACAGTTATCTCTGTAGCTGATATAATATGGTAACAAGTTACATGTTTTTGAAAGAAAGATAAGAAGAAGAATGTATGGCACAATCTTCATCAATGAACAGTGGAGAGTTAACAGCAACAAAGAAATACAAGCTATTTTAATTAAAGAATGAAAACATTGTTAATTTCATTAAAATGAGTAGGTTGAGATGGGCCGGACAGTCTTACAAATGAATGAAGAAAGAGCAACAAAAAGGGTGTTAGAGATCAGAATTGATTCTAAGAGAAGAAGAGGGAGACATGTAGATGCTGTAAGGACAATGCGGAAAGAGATGCCATAGTGCTGGGTGTTAGAATTTGGAAACGTTCAGCCACAGAAAGAAAATTATGGGGAGTTATGTGTGACAAGCCAAGGGTCATGTTGACCTGTAGCTCTAAGATAAATAAAAGTAAACATAGTAAATTAGATTAAAAAATTGCAGATTTCAATTCTGCACTTACCATTTCCTTATGACTCTATGATGACGAGTAGCGAAGTAATTCTCAAAAATATAATTTTGAAGCCTGACCTCCCAAGAAAGTGTTTAATTCAAATAGTTATGAGATCCAGAACCATTCACCAACTTGTCCGTAATGAGTGAAAGCTTCTTCACATATGTACAGGTTCGAGGCCTAATCTATTACACTGACATGAGTGAAACGACCTTTGATTTACCAATACAATTTAACATATATCCTACAAGACCAAAAACCAACTTTTGGCAGGCAGATCTTTATCAGTTGAAGTTTAGGCTAGTCATAGAGTACCATAACAAAATTTTCATGTTAAAGACATGAACTTCCCTCTCTCCTATATCCTTACATTTTCTATTTGAGCTAAGTTCAGCTCTGTTCTTCACTCTGTGTGTACGTATGTGCCTACCTTTCAGTATTTTATTAAAGCAATTGCAGAGTGATTTGTACTGCAGTAAATTAGTTAGGCATTTATTGCTGTTACTGTATTAACATAAATAAATGTTAAGTATGTACAGTAATGATTAGTTCATATACTCTATGTAAATGTGCTGATTTTTTATAAAAATAAAATTACAAACTGTTTAATAAAACAAAATACTTGTATTGTGGTGTTTTCTTTCACTTATTTCATATTAAAGAAATACAAAATTTATTCAGAACACACTACCAAAGTGAATAAAAATCAGTCAACTTGGATCCTCTATAACTCGAAGTTGGTGATTTCTGGTCTCGGTAACTCAAACCTTGCTATCTCGAATTATTTGATAACTCGAAGTGTTAGTAATTCCCTTGAGATTCAAGTTTTTGAAGTTCCACTCTATAACAAAATATAATTGAAATATAAGTGTGTGTGTGTGTGTGTGTGTGTGTGTGTGTGTGTGTGTGTGTGTGTGTGTGTGTGTGTGTGTGCGTGTGTGTGAATCTCTCTGTGTGTGTGTGTCTGTGTGTTGCAAAGTACCCCAGTACGGGTTTTCCCCTATTATTAATTTGGTTCACTAAGGAAAACCGTTTACGGGGTTTCTACTAATTTAGTATTGGTTTGGTTTGTGCTTGCAAGAACAAGTTAGTAAGGTAGAGGATTTGTTTCTTCGATGCCTTTACCCTAACTCCCTTATTAATTTCTTAAATATATCTAACACTAATATTCTAATTAAAATCTTATGCTAACACATTTTCATATATCAAATTCAAATTCTATTTCTATCTTACCTTTTTTACTCCTCTAGACTCTGTCTCAAAGGTGTGCTTTTTGGAGCTAGTGTTTGTTATCTCATCAGATTAAAATTATTTCTATCTTATTTTGAAATTTTTCTTTTAGAGCACTTACTTTATTTTTTGAATAAAATTTTGGAATTTAATTAATCAAGCTATTTAGAAAACAAAGTACAAAGTTGATATAATATAACAAATTTATTATTTCTGGCACAATTTTATCAAAATGTTGAAAACTACTAGATTTATGGATTAAATCATTACAACCATTATAAGTTGCCTTATTCTGACATCTGATTTCAAAATGTTACCTTCTTAAACAAAATGATATAAACTTATTCCTATGTTTATACTATTATCCTTAACTCTACACAAATATATAGCTTATACTACTAATAATCAAAAATTTAAACCCTATTCTTAATGTTTGACCAATCTGTTTGCTTTTTTATTTATTTGAAAATTTTAATAATGGCAATGACTCTAATTGGCTTTAATAATTTCTTTTCATTTATTTATTTTTAAAATATTATTTATTTTCGATTTAGTTTAAATTTTGACTTTTAGTTTTTTCAAGTTTAATAACGATTTTATTTATTAAAATTCTTGATTTATGCAGTACCTTATTTTATTTGCATAGTGCATATCCTTTCTTCCTCCTGTTGTATTGTTGTGGTCTCTGAAGATCTCGCCCGGTGATGTCTTCTTCCGGGGAATCTTCAGAAGTCCTGTTTCTGCTGAATCTTCGGCGATAACGACAAATATTAATTTAAAACTTGGTATTAAAGATGTCTTCTGTAAGCTGAGTCCAGATGTAGTGTTGTCTTCTTCTAAGGCCGACCCAACTTTTGGTTATCGTAATTAACCTCGAGAAGTACTGAACACTGACGATTTTTCTTTGCGACGATTTCCTCTTCAGGGTTACGAAAAGCGTGTTATCTTCCTGGATGTTAATACGAGACTGTCAAATTGACCTGCTGGAAATGAGTTCGTCAAAATTTTTGCTATACACGATAGCCAACTCCTACACATTTTATTCTTTCTTTATTTTTCAATTTATTTTGTTTTTTCATTTTAATTATTATTTTGTTGAAATCCTTCTGGCTTATTTAAATATTCTGTCGTTATCTTCATTGTTTTTGATGGATTCTTCCTTTTATTTTAGTTACTTTTAATTATTAGTTTTATTTGTAATCTGCACTAATGTTGGTATCTCACCCCTACTACACATGACCAGCGATGTAGATGCACAACCTTGAAGTTCTCGTCTGAACATGAAATCTATACTTTTTACTGTTGATTTCTTCAATTCGTCATAACTCTCGTTTGCTACGTTCGATCTTCTTTTTGATTAGCTCATTTTGAAGCCCCATTCTTCCTGGTTCTGTACAAACGTTATTTGAACCTGTGCGACCTTTCTTTCTCTCGTTATGAAGACTTGAAGATTTCGTAACTTTTACAAATTTACTTCTTCTGATTTTGGAAAAATTTAAAATTTTCTTTTTGGTTATTGTTCCTCCTATGTTAAAAGTCTCAAAACTTTTCCCCTCTTCTTCCTGGCATCTCTGGTTCTCTAGTTATGGCACTTTCTTCATGTTTGGTTTTTATTAGCTTGTTATTTTATTAGGTTTAATTAGATTTCGATTTGGGTTCATAATTATTATTAATTGGTCTTATGATCATTTAACTATATTATTAGTTTTTTAATTACTTTAGACTTACAAAAGTTTTTTGTTTTATCCCTCTTTCTTTTACCTATAAATTTTTAATTATTTACTTTACAAGTTTATTTTATTATTATATTTTAATTGCTCTACACGATGACATTAATTTTATTTTTGATTTCGAATTTCGAAATTTTAACATGTGTTCTTATGGGATGTGTTCTTGTTAAAACCGGAAAGCTTGGTCATTCCTGTCTGGACAATCTGACCTTGACTCTGTTTAGCCTAGTTACATTAACTTTTCCTATACTTAATCAAATTATTTTTCTAACTTCTACTATTTTAGGCTGATTTTAGTGAAATTTTGGATTTTTGAAGTTTTCAAAATTCTTCATTGAGATCGGTTTAAATGAACTGTCACAGTGTGTGTGTGTGTTCCACGTATCGAACCCCACGTTGGAACGCCACTTGCCATGCATCGCCCTTACTTTGGGAGGCCACTTACCACGTATCCCTACTTGATACGGCACTCGCCACGAACCCCCTTCTCATTTTAGACCCCTCGTTGGGAGTTCAAGTCAGTTCGATCGTAGACAAGATCAAGTTGCTCACTTTTACAATTTTTCTTTATCAAAGTTATTGCAAGACTTGGCTTTTGTAAGTCTGAGTCTGTTCTCAACAACTTACAATCTGAATTTACTAAAATTCTTTGAATTTTATTTCTTTGCTCACTGAATTTACTTTTATTACTTTTACAGACTCTCTCTCTCTGGGGAAGTGCCTTTTGGAAGAAATCGGCTCCTGGGGGGGGGGAATAAATAATTTTTAATTATTTATATTTTATATTATACCAGAGCACATTAATAATAATAACAACTTTTTTTCTCTAATTATTTAAAAAAGAAATGTTTAAAACCAGTATAGTGAATAAAAAGAATTAACACTTGAGCATACAAATTTTATATACTCTTAACCATTTAATTTAAAACAACTAATTTATCTTTTATCAAACAACAAACAAAATATTTTTACACAATTAATATGTCACAAAATTCTTATTCAATAATACAATATTTAAAAATGCTAGACTATTCCAGCTAGGACTACAAATAGTTTTTCCTGGACTGAAATAGTCGTATTTACGTTTGAAACTTATTCTAGACCAAAGCAGAGTTTACTTGAATCTAAAGAAGTTAATATATTAAAAATTTCCCCAATGAATTTTCAATTTAAATGAGTTTACTTTTTACGAATTATTCTATAGATTTAGTGTACCTTCACACTTAACATGAAGGTCTTGAAGTTGTGAAGTTCCTTTCTGTAGATGGTTAACGGTGTCTTCAAATTATTTCCTTTCCAACTCCTGGTTATGTTATAGTTGTGGACTGCTGGTAGTAATTATGATTCCTCGATGATTAGTCTTCCATGTAGATTTATCTTCTTATTTCTTGATTTTCAAAAATAGTTAATTTTTATAAGTTACTTTTTACTACATGAAATACTTGGCTTTAAAATTTATTGAAGTTGAATTTAGAAAAAAATTGTAGAGTGACTAAAGTAACGTCCTTTCTCCTCGGCGACAGATACTAGAGTTTCTAAGTTGAATTTTGAAAAAAATTGTAGAGTGACAATAATAACGTCTTCCCTGCTCGGCGACTGTTACTAGAGTATCGGTCTTACGACCAATAATTTTGGCTCTCCCTTCTTGTGGGAATGTTTCCCGCAAAAGGTAACCACTTTTTCTCCCTTTCGCGAAGAAATGAATCTTCTGTTGATTTCTGAAGTTTTTGGCTGAATTACTACGTAACTATTCTGCTAAAAGTTGTCCTAGGCTTATTTTTCTTCTATTGTATTACTTTTATAAATTATTTTCCACTAAAAACCTTTTAAATTGATATTTTAATCTTTCTATTATTTCGGTTTTCTTGTGTTGATAGTTGACTATTGGAGGTGGGTTGCTAATTCGTGACGTCACGCTACCTGAGCCAAGATTTCTTGTTCAATCTTGAAAACTTTGATTGTGAACACTTTTTCATTCTTTTTGCTGTAACTTTTAAATGGTTAGTCCGATCTTCAGTTTTTCTTCGGATTCCTCTTCTTCATATTCTTGAGGGTCTTGACAAACCTTTAGTATGTCTATTTTTTCACAACCTAACTTTTTACTTAAGTCTTTTTTCAAAATTCTTTTGCACTAGAGTTATTTTTCTGGTCCTATAACGGAAATAACTTTTTAGTTTTTCGTCGTAGCTCGCTTAGTTCATGAGTTATTGATGCTTGAAGTCATGACTTTTTGATCGTGGTATTTTTCTTATATAAAATCCCCCCCCCCCCATTATTATTTTTCAACTCTGCTCTGTTCTTTTACATTCATATACCTTTATTATACATAACCTATTACTTTTTTATCCCCTTTAAGCTTTAATAACCGGTTTTGGGCTTTAACTTTTTAGTTTTTGTTATTATTATTTCTCGCCCATTTTAACTTAAATTCTTATTCTGACCACATATTATTATTCCCTACAATTGACTTTTCATTTTCTATTAATAGGTTTATTTAGTTTATTCCCCTTCACCTTTAAAATCTCAAAAAACTCTCCAAGAATGACTTTTCAAGTCCTTTTTCCCCTTGTTATTATTATTATTACTTCATTTTTATTGTTGATTATTATTATGTCCCCTATGGTTTATGACTCTATTGCTTTTGATTTTTAATTTTCCCCTTTTTGCAAATTTTAGGTTTTTGAGCCCATCTAATTTCCTTAATAACTTTTTTGTTTTAAGTTCAATTACATTTATTTGTTGATATTATTAATCGTCTGCTTCTACTGTATCATTATTTATTTTCATATTTTAGTTTTTTTAATAAAATTGGAATTGCTATAAGCTGTTCTGTCAGGCTCAGGCCTGCAAGATTTTGCCTCGGCCTTGCGTGACGTCATCGCACTACCAAATTCCAACTTTACGAAGTTTAGCGCGGCAATTTAAATGTTTTAAATTAACCTTGAGACAACTGACTTTTCCAAGCCGTCTCAGTGTGTGTGTGTGTGTGTGTGTGTGTGTGTGTGTGTGTGTGTGTGTGTGTGTGTGTGTGTGTGTGTGTGTGTGTGTGTGTGTGTGTGTGTTGGAAGTTGGTATGTAAGGTAATTAAAAACTATTTAAATATATTTTATATACATTGGTTATTGTTAATCTTTCTATCTTATTTATAATGTATTTTATTTTAAGTATGTACTATTTTCAGTTTATATATTTTGAAAGTTTTCTTTTCTTTTATAATTATTGTTATTGTTTGTAGTTTTTTATGTATATTTAAATTGTAGTTGTGTTTGTTAGAGTTAGGAGGAAGAGAGGGCTTGATAGCCCTAACTTCCCCTTTAATATAGATGGTATTATTATTAATAATAATATATTACTAACGTAATTTAACCTATAGAAAGTAGTTAGAACCTCATTCGATTTGAAATTCACTTTTCAACGGAAAAGAGGGAGTTTTATAATTTAAATAAATAAGGTCTCATTCACAAGTGGTGAAACTTTTAGCTAATAATAAAATTCTGTTCTTTCATTATATAACTGTAAAGCTACCAAGAGTTAGTAACAAATTATGAATGATAAAGTATAATATAATTTTTGTTTTAATTTAAATTTAAATTAACCAGATTAATGAAACTTACCCACAAGCACCTGACCCGTAACAGCTTTCTCTATTGGATAATGATTTCTTACAATTTTCAGCTCTGTTGAGATATTTGTAAAATCTTTGTCGAGTGCGTGAACCGATTCCACAAGTTACTGAACATTTGTCCCATTCTCCCCATTCAGTCACACTACAAGCTGAAAAAAATTGTAACCATCAACAGATAATTAACTTGTGATTCTGATATATTGTTCTTATATTTATGATACTTTTTAAGATGTATAAGGCTTTTATGGAAATCAGACATACCATATTAATATCAATCACATAAATAAAGTCACTTTTCATTTTAAAAATTAATAATAATTTAAATAAAGAGAAGCTATTAAAACCCATGCTGGTACTGAAATACAGAATGTTCTAAAACGTATAAAACATTTAAATGTAATTATAATTAAATGTCTTCCTAATTATAAGGACTTAAATAAAAAAAGCTAATTTTCAGGAAAATGTGGGACAAATAATTTGTTTGTTCAAAATTTGATTATTGAATATCTGAAGTTGAAACCTGAAAATTTGAAATTCATTTAAGTTTAAATTTATATTGTATTAAATGAAGATATGACAGTTAATCATGTGTTACAACATATTATGGTCATAACAAATCTCACAGCTAGGCCTAAATAAGTTCAATGCACTCATAAGTTACTATATTGTTTTCTGTAAGTTAAAATGTTTTTAATTCTGTACATAATTTTGATTTGACATATATATAATCAATTTATGTCCTTATTTGAATTGTTTAGTTCATATAGCCGGCCAAACGTAAGCTGGCACTTGGGCTTGGCGAGGGGAGGGTGGAGGTGCAGGTAAAATCGTTTCAGAATACATTGACCCACCCGCGTCCGGTGACTCACGGGTTTGGTTTGTGATATATGTCAGATCTTTTTAGCAATATACAAGCGGCTGCCAATAAATGTTCAAATTTTTAATATGGGAGTCAGAAAACTACAGTTATCCAGAAGTAAGACAAAGGTAAATAAAAGGTAAGCTAAGTAGAAAAGGGAGTTTTAATACGTATATATGTTATTTGCTATGAGTTACATTTTTATGCTAATTATTTACTTATTTATTATAAATAAGTAAATTTTATTATAAATAATTTATTATAATTATTTATTTACTTATTTATATGCTGAATAGAACAGCTTACTTACGGGCCGATGGTTATGCCCAGCGTTAATTTGGCCGTCGATATTTTCAGAACGACGAATACAGGTTTTCTACCTAGGAGCCAAGTGCCAGCTTACGTTTGGCCGGCTATACGTTCAATAACAAACTGAAAAGGACCAAATTTCTGTTATGAACACAATGTGTGGTGGCTTTGTATAGATATGAAGAATGTAAACTTATATAAAAAAGGTGGGTTTGTATTTAATATTAATCTGATTTTTATAAAAGAGAGGAAAATAATTTGCTTGACTATGGGCGCCAGGTAGCGTTAGCTTACCAATTTTGAAAAAAAGAAGTTAATTGTTATTATTTAAATTTCTCAGGGTCGCAAATCCTTTTGAAAGTATACTTACAGTGGTTCTCTGTGAAATAAAAAAAATCTTATTTTGTTGTGCTGACACTGAACATAATTTATTGAATTAAGATTATACATATATATTCATGACACATTTCTTACCGCTAATTAAAATATCTATGTTTTTTTAACTGTAAAATTATTTTGCCTTGAAGAGGCTTAAATCCTTTTTTATGACTCTATATTAATAGTTGCAACTTAAAACAAAATATTTTTGATAGTGAGTTCTTATATTCTCACGTAGCAAAGATTATATTTATATTTAAATGAAATTAAGTACTTTAAGTTTAATAGTTGCTATACAAAAATTATTCATTAGAATAAATTAAAAAAGTTCATACAAAAAGTTCTTTTTTATACAAAATTATTATGAAACTGTCAATGATTCTTTGTTACCGCATGACTGTTCCTGTAGGCTGATAATGTCCTCGTGGTGAGTTCCTCTCATCTTGTATTGCAATCACTTTGTAGACTCAATTTACACATCCGATGATCAATTGTCCTTTCAGGTTCACAGTGTTATACAAGAAATTCATCACTTTATTGAGAGTTATTGTCCAATACTCTCTTCAAACACAAACTACGTCCTACCACGTTAAAAACTGTCTCTAAACTCGTTAAATTATCACCATTCAATGTTCTAAAACTTCTTTTAGACCAAAACATCTCTCACTGACTCAAATGTCACAATAGGACTCTACTTTAACGTTTTCTCTACATTTTATAAAAGTTTATATACACAAGAATACATCTGACCAACTCGGCTGTTCCCTTAAGACTGGCAAAACCACATGTGTCTTTGTCCAGCTTCAAAACCAAGCGTCTTATTTAATATGCAACGTCTGCTAGAAATTTTCTCACACACCTAGCAACACAGACACGGTTCAAATTATTTTGCCTAACACCAACTTTGTCTATTTTAACTACACAATTTTTATTCAAATATTCATATAACTTATAATTAACATTTTTTACATCACACCAGTATTTTGGAAACCTATATTTAAATTTTATATACCCTTGTCTTAACAAGTACATTGAGTCATTCTTTTGACTTCTGAAGTCCCCCCACCCATTCAATTTCAAAATAAATCTTAATATAACCATTTTTTGGTTATCCTAGTTAAAATTACCATTTTTGGTATCACAAGAACTGTAAGATGAGACCAGAAGGAAGTAACTTTGTATTCAAAATTTGTTACATAAGTTGACTTGCAACAGGCTTTATAAATATATAAGTTAAATAAAGTGAATTTGAGCTTCACCTTCATTGTCATGTACTTCATCTTCATCACTTGAATCCACACAGCTTTTTTCATATAGTCTTTGCCTCGTTAAATAGAGTCGTGCCAGGGGTTTCATTGGAGTTCCTGAAACAATTTATAAATTTGAAAATAACTTTATAAATAATTGAGTTTGAAAATAGTTATGGGCTGTAAGTTATCCTACAAAGCTTAGTATGATTTTGTCATTAAACAAGTGTTATAAAAACAAAAAATTGCTAGTTTTGTGTAGATAATTTACATTCTGATGTCTTTCAATTTTGTTTGACTTTGATTTAATTTGTGCAATATTTAAGGACCACTTATAAAATAAATATATGTTTAAAATATTTTGGAAGAAATCAAAATCTATGCTCCCAGTTTTGAGTAAAGTCTGCATTCTATTTAGAAAATGGTTCTAGATTGTATTATAAGAAATACAGTCCTGGTGAATGATAGTACAAATTCTACTTTTTCAAATTATTAGTTTTATTTGACTGAAATAAGCTCCTGAGATATTAACTGGTATGTTGGCTTATGTTTGAAACATAGAAATAATAATTTTACAATTACATAAATATGTGAAATAAGGTTGTTTAAAAAAGTACATTAGAGATAAATAAAGTTTATCAATCACCAGAAAAAATTAAAATATATAATTTTATATTACTTATAAAGTTTTGATTCCTATACAATCATAAAAATATAGGTTTTCATTTTGAAAGTTTATACCTAAAACTTCTGGTTATACCTCAAAATTTATAATTAATGGTAAATTTAAAAAAAAAATGCCAGTTAATAATTAATACAATTTTATTTTAAAATTCCTAAATATTTTTTACAAACAGGTTTTTCTTCTGATGAACATGACTGTTGAGTACCTGATTTATCATAGAAAGGTGAACGTATATCTGCAGGAAAAGTCGGAGTTATTCTACGAATATTGTCTCTTGGGACTGTCTGTTGATCCGGTGACTGGAAAATACAGTATAAATACATATTTCAATAAGTTATAATAATGATTTGAAAACATATTTTAAAAAACCGAAGTTTAAATGTAATAGTTTAACTACAAGAATTTACCAAATTAATATCAATAAATAATACATGCATCTAATAAATTTACGTTATAAGAAATAAATTTATTTTTGATGGCCTAGATATCAAAATATGCAAATTGGCAAGCTGTGCAAAATTAAATTTCGTGAGCTTGCTTAAGTAGGACCTCTAGAGTAGGTAAAAAGTTTTTTGAAAACAGTTCCAAACAGCCTCCATCCAGAAATTAAATAACTTTTGTTCTTGGCTGTGCAACATACTCTGTAGTTAACAAAAAGTAAAAAACCTAGCTTTAATGCAACTATAGTCCTGCTATCCATAAAATATTAAAAGGGCTCCATAATAAATTTTGAGGGGGCCCTAAAATGGATTATTATAGACATGTTTAGAAATTGTTTTTAACATCTGATATGCTGCTTTTATCAATGTAATAAGTTCAATTTGAAGAACCGTAATCCAATTATTACTACTAAACCCAAGGAAAAATAATGATATAAAAATAATATTTTTGTAAGAGTATATTGGTATATTACTTATTTGTTTTAAGGAAACATAGTTTTAAAGTAAAAGCAAATAAAACTATGCTTTTCAGCACTAATGCTGTTTTATCTACAGTAGGAAAAAAAAATTAAGAAAAGAAAGACAAACAGTTTGTGACCTTTTATATCTAAAAAAAGTTTAAATTATAAAGAGGTTTTAAGGAAAATGTGTTTTTATGGAGATCTTACGACAAACAATGTAAATTACACCCATTTCACTACAGCTGTTCACATCAGCTGTATGTAAAAGTTTTATTTTGAATAGCCAATTTAGATATTACACAATTAAATTATTAGGAAATGGTATTTTTCTATTTTCAGATGCATTTTATTACTTATATAAATTATTTGACATCAAATGACAATTTCAAATTTTGACATTCTGAACCACCAATTACCAATTTTTGGGATGAGTTTATAATGAATTTTGTATTTGTTTTTAGGTGAAATTTACCTATAATTTGACACCACATATTCATTTAAGATTTTTACTATTTCTAATCTCGCCTATCCAAAATCTGCCATTTATGTAGAACTAATAATGAAGATAATTTGATATTTGATTTATCAGTATATTGATAAAATTAGAATTACAGGATTTTGAAAGTAGTTTAGAATTCTATAAAAATCATAAAACACGTGCTTTTTTAATTCATCTCTGATTTTAAACAATGATTAAAGTTATGAAGTAAGTTTGCTGTTTAACATAATTTTGTTATAGTTGGTTGCGAAGGTAATTAAATGTTACAGTACTAATTTTTAATATGTGAACATAATCATTTGGGCTTCTATTTTTAATTGGATATTACACACAGCTAAAAGAAAGTGTTGCTATAAAAGAAAGGGTTTATTAAATGATTTCAGGTACCAAGTTTGGGAATGCAATATATTTTTATTTATTTTTGCAATGAAATAATAATTTTTCATTATAGATTTGAGGTTGGTACCATTAGATATAGATTAAAAATCTGTACATTTATAATATTATAGGGTATTTTTATTTACTTATTGCAAAGCCTATAAGAAACAAATATTTAAAAATTACCAAGATTTAAAAACTGTAAAACTGTAACCGTTTGATTTGCTATATTGAATGAACTTCTTATAGGTATTGTAGGGGAAAAAACATCAAGACAATTAAAACAAATAAGACAAAAGCAATTTAACATCTATACATTTATCCATACATTTTATTGAGCATAAAATGTATACTGGAGGTTACGATAGATGCTCATTTAAAACTTCTAAAGCTTTTTCATGAAAGTGACAACAATAGTTATATTTAAAAGAGATATATTCTAATAAAATCTATTGTTTCAAATGAAAAAAAAATCAGATATTGAAACACTGAGTTTTTAATTTTACACATACAAAATCTTAATTTTACATGGTAATAATTATAGATTTAATGACATAATGATTAATAAATTGTCATGAAAATAAAGCTTGAAATAGGAGGGAGTTTCAAAACTTACAATATATGTGACTCCGCTGTCAGTACCTGCATCCCATGGGTACAAGTTTAATACTTTGGACTCCACCCAACTACAGTTATCTAGGCACAACTCTAAGCCTGCAACTCCAACTATCCAATCAGGTGATGGAACTAGAACAAAAATAGATTATTGCAATATAAAATATACAAAGCTTAGTATTTAATATATTTTTAATATTCCTCAGCATAAGTTTGCCTTCTAAGAGTAGCAAGTATAATGTAACTTTTAGTGTCTTCATAGCTAACATTTGGTAGTTCAATATACAATAAAGTCCAAACGTATACTTCACTTAACTTGTTACAAGTTATTGTTCTCAAATTCACTAGTCCTTTCCAAAACTTCCAAACTTCATTTTACAAAATGAAATTTTGTTGGTGATAGTAAACAGAATGGTGGAAACAGAGTTTATGAGGACTTAAATAAATGGAAACCTGGAGAGTGATTAGAAAAGTATAACACAAAGAATACAGAAGAACATATACACTTAAAGGAGAAGGATACAGTATTCTTATTATTACTATTATGGACTATTTCTGTAGAGCACAATAGAATTTTTGAATTGAAGAATTCATTTTTTCCCTAAGTGTACTTCTCACAGTCCAATAAAAATTATAAAAATTTAACTAGAGAACCAGAAAGTAATAAAGTAATGCATTTTTCCGTTACATGCATTCTTGTTTAATTCACATCTAGACAGAAATGTAGGAGATGACTTTTCTAAGTATTCAAACAATACCCGGTATAAGTACAAGTTATACTTTACACGTAGATACAAGTTAACTTGTACAAGCTACAAGTTAAACCATGTATAAAATTCAATGTCTTCTGAAAGAGTCTTAAAAACACCCACAGCATTTATTTCAGTAGAGTTTTAAGGATTTAGTTGTAAATAATAGTAATAATGATAATAATGGTAGGGTCTATTTGTATAATATGAGTGCAACTGTATGATGTTCAAAACCCCACCATTCTTTTATGATAACCCTGTATAATATGTTATTTCAGCAAGTATAACTAAAAATGATTTATATATACAATTTTTGTCATTACACAGATAAATTCTATACACCTTTCTCAGCAAAGTGATATATTACAAGTTGTGTTTTGCATAATATTAGTATTTTTTATGATTTTTTTCAAATTAAGCATAATTTTTTTGCAAATTTCCACTTTTTGTGTAAAAATTAATTTTGACTAATGAAATTTTTACAAATTGATTTTTGTTTTTAGAAAATTTTATCCACAAATATGTTATAAATCTCTAGTATTACTTCAAAACGTTCAAAAAAATATTGTTGTATGGTAAATTTTTCGTCCATAAACCCATTTCTGTGCAATTTTTGCGTACTGGATGATTTTTCGATTCCTGACCTAATAACGCAAAATGTTTACATCTAAATTTTATTTTCATTACAAAGTTAAATTCTATACACCTTTCTGAAAAAAAATGATAATTTGAAATTGTGTTTTCCATAATATTACTAATTTTGGTGATTTGTTTCAAATTAGGTCTAATATTTTATAATTTTTTGTTTTTGAAAATTTAACAAACTATTTTTTTTTAATCAACAATTATTCACAATTACATTACAAAACTTTTGTATATCTTGAAAAAAATGATAACAAATTTATTTTGGGTGATATAGGATTTTCTGAAAAATGTTAACTTCATTTTTTATACCTCACATACTTACTCCAAAACTGTTTCATATACATTTTTTTTATTACGTAGATAAATTCCCCGCATCTTTCTGAGAAAAATGACGTTTTACAAGTTAGGTTTTGTATAAAATATATATTTTTTATGAATTTTTAAATAAAAAAAAGAACTTTCAACATTAATTCTTATTGCCACTTGCAAGGTTAAATGAAAACTAAATTATTTAAAGCTGATGTTGTTTATTTATCTAAATCGTTGTCTGAAACAGTTTTTGTACATAACATGTCTTTGTTAGCGGTTGTCATTGCTTCAATAATCCTGTTCCTTAAGTGATTTAGTTTACAATTTTTTTTTCGTGAAACAATCTTTTTGATGTACCCCCACAAGAAGAAATCGCAAGGTGTCAGGTCTGGACTCCTTGGAGGCCAGCTTAAAGGTCCTTACTGTCCTATCCATTGATGTCTAAACTTTTCATTCAAAGTGTCTGTGACAAATGCACTAAGTGCAGGGTGCGCCATCTTGTTGAAAATGAAGTTGTTGAATGTTTTCGAGTTCATCCAGCTGAGGAAAACAATAATTGATTAACATATCGAGATACACAATTCCATTATTGTCTTTTAAGAAAAAAGAAGAAAGGCCCTATCAGACAATTTATCATCACACCACACCAAACACAAACTTTAAGCAAATCGTGTAATTTCTCAATAATTGTATGTGGATTTTCAGATCCCCATAGGCATGAATTGTGTTTGTTTCAGACCCATTGATATGGAGTGAAGCTTAGTCTGAAAAATTTATATCATCTAAAAATGATTAGTGTCCATCAATCTTGTTCAACATTTCCACGGTGAAATTAAAACATTTTGCACCATCATCAGGTTTTAATTCCTGCAACAACTGGATTTTAAATGCCTGTAAATTCAGTCTTTTGTGTAAAATTTTGTGGATTGTTGTTTTTGTAATACCTAACTCTAGGCTTCGTTGAGGTATTGACTCCTTAGGACTTCTGATTGCAGAGTGTCTAATAAGTTAGACTTTTTTATCTGATACCACTTGGCTGGCCTGCCAGATGATTTATGCTTTTGAACAGATCCAGTTTCTTTGAATTGTTTGAATCAAGGTATGTTATTTTCATGTGGTGGATCTTTTCTGTATTCGCGTCGAAATGCACGTTTGCACTAAAGTTATAGACTTGAATTCAGCCAGCAACAAAACACACTTTGCTTTTTTTATATTTTTTTTATTATGTATAGAGAACATAATAACACACTCCACACAGAACACTCCAGAAAACATGAAACACTACCACAACAATGGAAGAACTAATTTTGAGGTTACAACAGCTGTTAGGCAAATTTTGGGTTATAGGGTATCAGCAATACCAACACAAAATTTCTCTACAGTCTTCGTATGAATTAATGAAATATTACCATTCTTTTGATAACTCTGTATAATAGGAAATTAGAGTCTTCCCTTAGCAAAATGGTGTGAGCTCAAGAGTTTATTGACTAATTGATTATATCTATAAGAAGTTCCGTTTATCGAATTAAGTAGTGGTCAATCACTCAATTTGCTGAAATATTTTGTGTTAGGTAAGATTATTATAAAATATCATAAAATGTAATAATTAAAAATCTATCTGTTTTTTTATCTTTTTTCGTTATTTTTATTTTTTAAAAGAATGAAGTTATCTTTTATTATTGAAATTTTAATTTTATGCACAGCATTTATGGGCGGCAGATGTTTGAACATCAATTTTGAAAAAATGAAGTTAAATACTCCAATCTCAGGGTGTGGATTCTTTTTTAAGGGTACTTACAGTGATTTCTGGTATTAGATGAAGAACTCTTGAATAAACTGAAATTTTAACATAGATTTATTGAAAATAAAGATTAGTACATTCGCACAAATTTTTTATCAGTTATCTGTAATTAATTTTGATTTTTATAATCTTAGCTTAAGGCATCTTAACAATATCTAATTTATCAAAGTGAGTTTAAATGGTTGAAATTTCTTTAACGTTACTTACTTGAATTTACTTTAATTAATTATTCTATTTTTCAAATTAGATTAATTCTCAATATTATAATTATTAAAAAGAAGAAAATTTTGCTTTACTACTCTCATTTTTTATATTATAGACCAAAGTCTCAAATTACTATACTTCAACCTTTCAATTTAAATATATAATTAAAAATTCACATGTTATTTCATCATATTAAAGTGAGTTTATTTATAAGAAAAGTCTTAACGTGTATACCAGTCACGTTTTATTATTTAGAAGCAAAATTCCTAGTTGATACGTCTTGCATTCCAGAAGTACTTTCTTGTAGATTGGCAGGCTCTCCTTTTTGTTCTCAGTTCCGACGTGAACATGGTCTGTTCGGTTTACCGCTATTCAAAGTTTATTGTTAATCACATGTCAAATAACTGTTTGTATTATAGTTTATTGTTCCACTTAAACACCTTTGTAACTTAGTTCATAACTCGAACTCGCGATTCAAACTGTCCAACCAACTCGACCACGTGCAATATTATTTTCTTTGCACATTTTACAGCGTTCACCTTTTAAATCAATAGTTCACGGTTTTTATTATTTAATAATTATTATTATATCAAGATTATTGATCTTAAAACTGTTTATAACGTTTCACTACATTTTTATTAAAATCTCTTTGACCAGAGAACGTGTCTGTTCACCATAAATGTTCCACTGAGACTTTTTTAGTCGACGTCTAACCATCTTAACTACTCAACCAAGACTGAAAAACACAAAAATTAAATACATTACATTCTCGACAAACTTTTTAATATAAACTGCTGTAGGTCTAACCTTGTCAGACTCTATGCTAAGACTTTTGAGAACACATCTTTACACTCCAAGCTCCTTCCTAAGACTGAACCGCATGCCGGAATTTCTCCGGGGTTCACACTGCCTGTTCCAAAAGATTGTCTTTCAATTTCCCGCCGACTCTGTGATAACTTTTCTCGCAATTCACTGCATCCACAGTTCATACTACGCGCATGACAACTTTACTAATTTATATACACACACAAAATTATTTATTTTCTTATAAGTAAAATTTCTTAAATTAATCCTATACATTATTATTTACTTGTGTTTGGAAATCTATGTTAATTGAATTTACTTTATTTTAATTTATAACATAAGTCACGTTTTCGACTCATTTACCCCCTCCCAAATTCTTTCTAAACGATTTCCAGCTATGTTTATTATTCAATTTAAATTAACCTTTTTCAGGTATTACAAAAATTATAATATATATTGTGACAGTTTTAAACTGTTACCCCCATAATATATCTTCAATAATTCAATTTATAAAGTACTTAATTAGACCAACCAAGTTAGATTTTAATTCTGTATGAAATGGTACCTACTTCCAACTATGCAATATAACAATAAAATTGTTAGTAATTTTGGAACACACATACTATAATTAAAAAGTTAATATCAATTTCAAGAATTAAATTACCAAAGAATGATGAAAATGAGAATATTGACTAAACCTAATTCTCCTAATTGCCTTTGTGACCCTACAAGTCAATGTATAACTATTTTCAATATTTAATTATTTTGGTGCTAATTTATTATATATATATATATATATATATATATATATATATATATATATATATATATATATATATATATATAAGTGCCCTTTCTGATGAGAGTTCATCAGAATAGGACAGTCATCAGAATTGGGACGTTTGCGTATATATAATGTATTTTTCTACAAATATACCAGTCCTACTACAGCAACTACAATACAATGAATATATGTGGGAAATAAGTATAATAAATTAATTTTTTCCTTGTTTAAAGATAAAGAATCTTTCGATCATCATTGCCCTATAAAAAAAGAAAATAGCACAAAATAAAAAAGGAAAAAAAATAGCATAAAATGGCATAACCCCTAGCTCTTGAATGGTATAATAGCATCATGGTCATGGAAAAAAAGAAGAAATTCCTACCAATAAGAACATTGCCTGTTCTCCTTAATATATTTTTTTCTTGTTGTTTTAAAGTGAAAAACTTCTTGGTCATATACGTTATAAAAAAAAGAAAGATAGGAACATAAAATAAAGATTCCCAGCCCTCGAATACTTTAATAGTGTCAGGGGTCAGAATAGAACAAGTGTTGGTTAACAGAGGTCTGATAGGAAAGATGAAAGAGTTACCCAAGACTATGAGAAAAAAGGTGGAGATCCAGTAAGGTTCCCTTAAGATTGCCAAGCCCATACTCAATATAATGAACCCCTGAGAGTTATAACAAAAAATAGACATATATGTTGTAATATTTGTAATATATTTAAGTATATTAAAATATATTTTACTAACCAATCATTGAGACTAAAGACATCAGATGGTGTTTTCTATCTACTCGAAAGACAGCAAATGTCTTCCCTGTTACGTTAGGATAACCAATGCCACGTGCTTTGATAATTGTGCGAATATTTGAACTCTGGAACAACAATATAAAAATTCATCTCAATATTTTTTTAAGCAAACAAAGGTTTATTTTAATGAATAGGCCTACTTATACTTATACTTTCATGTTAGATTGATTATGTGTTAAATTACAAATTAAAAAAATTAGGGTAAATTTAGTCTTAATTTAAAAAATAGTTCTTATGATGAAAATAACATTAAATTATTCACACAAAAAACCAATATCGAATACCAAGCCTTAAAAAATATAAATGTTATGAGTGTTTAAATTTTTGAACTGAACACTTATTCTTGAGGAAGTGCTAGACAATTAATTTTTATCGAAACTCTATTTTCACTCCATCGTGTAACCGATTTAAATCAAAATGTAAACATTACAAGAGATGATTTCAATCAACAGTTAAATAGAATTTTATTTATAGCAATAGTAGTTCTTAGCTATAACTAAAGTATGCTAATTACTTATTCATATTTTTTTCTAGATAATTCATGACATACCGGTATTAGATAAAAGGGAACCCATACTTAAGCCATCCATATCTTCGATTTAATCTTTCAATAATCTTAATCTTTAAAAACCTTCTTTTCAAATTCTTTCATAAAGATATTGATAAAAATAGGATTTAGTAGATAACCCACTGACATACTTTATCTTTGTGATATATGTTATCATTTAAATGGAAGTTTATAGTTTAAAAAGATGAAAGGTAACATTGTAGGAACATTTTTATTTTTTTTTTATAGTTATTATCACCTAAGAGTCTACTTTAAATCATATTTAGATTTTTCCGAATGGGTACATTAACGAAAACAAGATACAAGGGTTGATCCATACTCTCGGAAGGTGTTTTATATTTATATATATAAATATAAAATATATATATATATAAATATAAAATATATATAAATATAAAATATATATCAGAGAAGGGAAATGTCTGAATAAACAATATCAATAAAACGAACAATCCATTATTATCCATAACTTTAAAAGAATATTTAATTAAACATTTTCTATTTATAAATGGTGCCTAAACCAATGGTTGCTAACCAATAGAAAGCAGACATGGTAGCGTTATATAAGGTAATCAGATATTTTAGGATTGAAGCAAAATAAAGTTATTGAAGCATAGGGGAGAGAAGAAAGATAACAGGCTGCCTAGGACAGTGAAAACCACAACTACAACAGTTTAATCAAAAATATTTCATTGGCAAACATGTATATAATATTATAGAAAATACATAATCTTACCTGAGATTTTAGTTCAGATTCTAAAATGCGAGTTGCACCTCTTTCTGCAACTTGGCGAAGTCCTTCTGATGCAATTCCGCCATATTCCCAAAACCTAATAGTACAAATAATTAAAAAATATAAAATAAATAAAATATATTATTTGAAAAATAAAGTGTACAAATGTCTTAATGGTAGAACTAATTACTAGCTTTTGGTTTTATCGTAATAACATAAATACTGTTCATGTAACAGTTATGTTACAAAAATCCTAATTCTATTATTTATTATTACTAAACTATTCAATATACAGTAGGGCCCCGATTATTCGAGCCCTGACTAACCGAGGTTCCGGTTTAACCGAGTGTTTGTACACTGTGCAGTACCGTAGCGAGCAAGCGGAGTGGGGTGACCACTGCTATATTTGCTGTTCAGTACAGCATATTACTGTATTTTTATATTATGAACTCAATAGTTTAATTAAATTTTACGTCTTTACTTATTACTGTATCAACCCCAAAACATCTTTGTAACGCCCGAAACAGACAAAGAAAAACATATTTTTCAATTTTTATTCACTTTAAGTTATGGTTATTGAGTGGCCTAATATTTACACCGTCATGGTTTGCAATTCATTGTTTAGTTAAATGTTTCTTTTTGTGTATTTTGTAATATATAGTTGACTTATTATTGGTTATATGTACCATATGGAATTTAAGTTTTAATTCTACAGATTTTTCTATATAGCTCTGAGTTTTTTTCTTCATTATGTAAAATAGTTTTTATAAAATTGATAAAAACAATTACTCAAATAAATAAAATAGCCTATAAAAAGAAAAAGTAAAAGAGATAACCAGTGTACCTAAATACCATACGTAGTGAAGGCTACATAAGTGAATTTTAAAAGACTTTGCAATGATGCGAGTATGTATGGATGACCTGGTATATTGCTAACTGGTAACAAGAACTCTTCCATTTACTTAAAATGCTTAACACTGTATGTAACTTGGATTTGATCGAAAATTAAATTTAAAATAAACTGTGTAAATAAAATATTCCAATTTTCTCACTGATTTATCGTCAAAATCAAATAAAAACCGACTAAAACAATTAATCTTCAAAAATGTCAGTCCAATAATAATTAGTCAAAAAGTGAAAATGAACCATCGATGCCATCTTAAAAAAAAATATTCTATCTATTTTTTATATTTAATAATTATTAAATTGGTGAAAACTTGCTTCTCTTGTGTCATGAATCAGTGTAAATTTTATTTGATTAAAATATAACAAGCTCTTAATGATCCAGACCAAGATTCATTTTGGTTTTGCCAGTTATTCTTGAACTGACATATTTCTTACTTGCAATTTTGCTAACGTATTTGTATAAGTCGTTTTCTTAAAATTTAAGGAGCCGATTTTGAAGAATTACATCTTTATAATCCATGACTATTTAAAAATTTGTTTTTCTTATGTATAACTCACTTATCAGCATTTTTAGAGAGATGGTGACCAATAATTTTTGTTTGGGTCCTTGGAGACTACATTTGAACAAAATCATATGGACCAATTTTAATAAAATCGTGATTTTTTTCCTTATTGAAAAATTGGAAAAAAGTCCCAAGATATTGCCAAAATATTCCTACATACCAAATTTGATTAAAATCAGTCCACAAGCTTGGGCTGTAGAGGACTGCAATGACAACACTTGCAATATGTTTGACAGATATTTATATCTAAAAAAAAAACTTGTTTGGGTTAGGTAATGGAGAAAAGGATTTATCCACAAAAACACGTCATCAATTTGTTGATTCATCAAATAACTTTTCTATACTACTTGTATGCGAGAAAGAAATAGACCACAGCAGTATTTCTTTACTGTCTAATTTATTTATGTTTTCATTGCTGAGATTGAAAAGTCAGCCATGAAATGAGGTTTGAACAGCTAGGTGGTCTGGTTGTAATTCAGCTTTGAGACTAATATATACAACCCTGGAAAATAAATAAATGTATAATAGAATGGTAAAGAGTAGGAAGAATTTGTTATTTTTGAACAGAAACCAATTCAATTTCAAAAAGGGAGGGGGTGAGGAGATAAGAAACACAAAGTTTCATCTCAAAGAAAGCTGGAAAAAAGAGCTCTTATAGGTGATATACCGTGAAGAAGGCAAGTTAAAAAGAACCTTAACAGGCCTTACAGATTAGAACTATCAATTCTTTTAGATCCCAAATCACTGTTTATTCAGTGTTCAACACAGGTATTGACAGGTATTTAAATCATGATCTTAAAAAAGGTGTTAATATTCAAATTCGTCTGATGACAGTTAACAATACATTTAATACGAAAAAAAAGTATAACTTTTAGTAAATTTAATTAAAAACAAATACCTAAAATGTAGTGATATTGTAAAGTTTGACAATAAAAATCACAGTGCGTAAAAGTGATCTTAGCACATATCATTTCCAAAGCTTGCTAAGTCTTTAGAGAGGATTTCTAAAGACCTATATCTGCTTCAGGAAGTAGATACATACATGTATACCTGTATTTAGTCGTATGAGAAGCACCTATCACATCACTGAATTTTGTAGACCAACTGTTGCTTGGAAAATCTTTAGGGTGTGTATGTCTTGACCATAGACCTTCAAAGGTAACCTGTAAACATAAGAAGATTAGAGAATTGTGTAAATTTGTTGCATATTCTATATAAGAAAACTGCTGTAATATGGATCCTGCAAGATTGATTACATGCCTCAAGTATTTATACACCTCAAGTATTTCAATAGGTTTCTTCCTAAAAATTAGGACGTTTTGAAAGTTTTAAAAATCGTGGATGCTTTTTCATATCAAACTTTGATTGCCATAATTGTTAATTTTATGAATTTTATATAGCATATTATTGTAAAAGAGGTTGTTAAAGTTTAAACAACTTGGTCATTTATTTTATAAATCTTGGATCTAATTAAAGATTATTTGTATTTGTAGTAGGATTTTCAGAAATATTGAAATATACATAAATTTATAAGTTATAAAATTTTATATTTTTTCACTCATTCATAATCTAAAGATCTTTCATATTGTATCAAGATGAATTAGGTTAGTTTTACCACTAAATGGAATTGATCGATCTGGTGCTATTTGATATGTGTTAAGTATTAGTTTACTTAATTAAAATTTTAGTTTATATTTATAGTCTTGTAATATTTGTGGTTGTTTTATGTACATTCTAATGGTTTCTTGTGGATGAAATGGCATAATGTTATTGTTATGATGATAAGGAGAGCTGTACAAATTATTATTATTAAACTCAAAAATATTTTTGTATGAAATCTGGTTAAACTTTTGTATTTCTTGTTGACTGAATAGGACTGCTAGATATAAGTCTTGTATAATGTTAGTGTAAATAGCGAGATGCCAGTTTTGAATAAATTACAATTTCTGATTTCTTTATAAATTAATTTTGGTTATGATTTGAAGTTGCTATTTAATATATGTGTGTAAGTCAGTTCAAGCTACAGGTTTTTGATTGTTTTAGTTTTCAAATCAATGGAATCATATTAAAAAAAAAAAAAAAAAAAAAAACATGTTTATAATTGCAGTTTATTATTATTTCTAAAAAATGCAAGAGGGTACTTGGTATTCCTAGATATTTTTTAAAATGATTCAATCAAGAGACAATACTTTTGAAGATAAGTTCTCAATATATATATGAGTTACAGAAGCCTTCTTCAGCCAGTGACCCTGTCTTAAGAAATAATCCAGAGGATTTATGTAACAGATAATGATGTATTCATTGGTGAAGAGTTTGTACTGATGTTAGACAAGCCCTAAATGGCTAAGAAAAGGATCAACAGGATCAATAGTGAGAAAATTAGCAAACAAATTTCCAACTACTTTCCATGCCACTCATTACTGTCAAGGAATGTTCCAAACTCGTACCAAGAAGCTATGGAGAACAATGAAAAATATCTGTGGTTGGAAGAGATGAAGACAGATATAATACTTACTAAGCATGGTGAGTGGGAGTTTGTGAAATCATCCAGGAGAAAAAAGGGTGATGTTTAGTTGGTGTAGATTGTAAAAATAAAAAGCCTGACGAACTAGTGAAATCCAAAAGTCTTTTATTGGCAAAACATTTTATACAGGAGTATGGGTTTGATTATGGAGAAATTTTTTTCCTATAATAAGTGAAACTACTTTAAAAATATGGTTTGGTTTAGTTATGTAATAGTGTACATTTTTAGTTCTTTGATCTTAAATAGAATGGGGTATACGCCTAGACTTATTGAATCAAGCAGGAACCTATTTTGTTTTTTGAATAAATTCAACAAAGATTAGAAAAGTAAATAAAATGAATAATACTAAATGATCAGAGGAATTTATTGTATGTATTTTAATAATTAGAATAATTATAAAATATATAATTAAAAAAGTGCAGTGCAATTGTTTTGTACACAAAGATCAACGACTTGGGATTAACCGCCAAATGGAAAATTATTTAGTCTGGATAGAACTTTCAAGGCGAGAGGACGTTTCTTGGATAGACATGTCCGGTTCGGACGAAATGAAAATACTAAGAAAAATGTTTTCTTTAGTAAATATGAACTGTTTAACATATAATGTTAGGTACTGTTATGATTCAGTTACGTTTGAGTTAAAAAAACGAACGTTTAAAAGTGAGAAGTATTTGATCTGGTAATTTTGTATAATCGACAAAGGTATGACGTAACCCGGAAATCACGTATTAAAAGATTAAGTTTGTTGGAGTTTAACGTAAAACAAAGAAATTTGTACATTTTAATGTGGAGAAATAATAACGTGAACAATTGATGTGTTTTCACAATAGAAAATGTGAACTTGAAAGATTAACTCTGAAAAACAATAGATGTGATTGTGGTGAAACGACATCATGCATCTGCAACGAGAAAAAGTTATGTTTTTTAAATAAAAAGTTTAGTTCAAGCAAATACACGTGTCTGGTAAAGCATGCATAAACTATTATTTATGTAAAATAAGATATAATTGTTTAATGACTTATAATTTTGTTGAATCTTTTAATTTTGTATTTATAATTTTATCTGATGTCTCTTTATAAAAGACATGATATGTTATCTAGAATGTAATATTAAAATCTTAAATCATATAAGAGATGTTTCTCGATCAAAATTTTTAGTTGAACATTTTTATTATGAATTCATAAATGATATTTTAATACAATTTAAAAGTATATTAATATTTCAAAATATTATAAATTTTATTCCAAGAACTAGGTTGCAATCAAAAATTTAACTCAACGAACTTAATAAAATTAAATTCTTTTAAAAATAAAAAATGATTTTTTAGATAATAAATATTTATAGGATGTTTTAACATGTAATAATTGTTTACAGGTATTTTGTTTCATATATGCTCTCTTGCTATAATATGTTGTTTAAATAAAATTATGTGCATTTCAGAATAAAAAAGACTTCTGTATTTTAATCCAATATTCTATTTATTACACTTTTTCTAAAGAATTTACGAATAATGAGATATTAGTATTCACAATTAGAGTAATAAAAATAAAATTTTAATTTTAATTTTTTTTGTAATTAAAACATTACAAAATGGCGCCCAACTTAACTAAACAGATATTTCAAAAAACTAGAGTCATTAGTTTTCAATTAATTGTCACTGTTATTAAGTTGATATCTATACTAAGTGAGCAAATAATCATCTGGTTATCAAAATGGCTTTCTTAAATGGAGATTTTTGAATGCTTATGTAAAGAAAGCACTATTTGTTTTAAATATATATATATATATATATATATATATATATATATCACATATGTTTGACGCCAAAAGGTAGAAAATGAATTAAATGTTTAGACTACGAAAAATTTAATAAAATATAGTCCATTCTTGTTGTGTACAATTAATAATGTATCACAGTATTGATGATGCTCTGAAATGATGTTTACCAGAATGTAGACTGAAAACACCTAAAACTAATGTGGTTTCAAATATTTAGTTGAATCAAAGTTTCTGAGTATTCAGATTGCAAAATCAAAAGCAATCACAAATCAATTATTTATGGTTTGTTTTGAAGAAAAATTTGTTATTTGCTAATCCTTGCAAACTGGTTGTAAATAATAACATTGCTCTTGTAAGATCATTTTTGAGTCAGTTTATTACTTGTTTTAAAATTTTACACTTGAAAGCTGTAACAGAGTTTTGAGATATTTAAAAGTGAAATAAATATATTTTTAACTTTTGGATAAGACAATTCAAATGTACAAGGTTTTACTTATACTGACAGTGCCAAAAATTCTATCAATATAAAATCATATAAAATACATAGATAAGAACGACACCTATGAACCATGAAGACTTCCAAGAAGAATTAAATATTATAAAACACATAGCCATCAGAAATGGATACGACCCATATATGGTCGACAGATTATATAAAAAACAGGAAAACAAACACCTAAACAAAAATAAAAAAGAAAAAGAAGAAAAATACGTTGTGATAGATTATAACAAGGATTTAGAACATATAACAAGGATTTAGAACATATAACAAGGAACATATTTAAAAAACAGGGCTACATAACTACATTTAAAACTAAAAATAATCTGCGAAAAGCTTTAAACATAAAGAAAACCCATGATAACAAATTTGAGAGCACGGGAATCTACGAATTATCATGCTCTGATTGTGTAAAAACATATATAGGACAAACTGGAAGGTCCTTTAAACAACGATTTAAAGAGCACATACCAACAGCTTCACAACTGACTAATCCAGCAAAAGTCGAGTCTAAGTTTACAGAACATATAATCCAAACGGATCATAAATACTCAGTCATCGAGGAAACAATGAAAATACTTCACCATTGTGAGAAAGGGAAACTTATGAACGCATTGGAGGAGTATGAAATATATAAACGAACAAAGAACAACAGTAGTTCCCTATTAAATGAAAAATTAAAATTTGACTCGCATCTAATTTATGACACAATCATAAAGCAATTAGATAAGAACTAAACCACCCCACCCCATGCCTACCACCGTGCGCAGGAAACCAACATTGACAGTACGCGTTGTGACAGTGGGCCTACTACATCATGTTTTAAATGTTTAAAGAACTTGTGTGTTTGTTATGTGTCGTGTGTTCGTAATTTGTGATTTTAAACTAAGACAACGGTAATACCCGCATAACATTTGAAAATGGCTGAATAGCCGAAACGGCCGTAGTGAGATAACTACAGACAAACATAGACTATTGTGACGGTAAGTCTTATAATATATCTAAATATTCTTTTCTTCACTTAATCTTTCCCAAAGAATTTCCTATGGCTAATTAAAATGTGCATGGTTTTCTTTGTTTCTTTTCAATAATTTCTATAATAAATTTTCCATCTTCTTACCCTGATGATCTTGGTGACATCTATCAACGAGAATTTAAATAATTGTTTAGAATCACCAGATTATTTAGAGTAGGTATAGTTTCGTTCTTTTGATTTATATTTTAAATTTTGTTTTATTTTATTTAAATATTAATATGTTTAGGTGGTTATGAATCAATTACTCTTTGTTCCATGTTCATCTTTCAGTATGTGTTATACGGGAGATAGCCAAACTACATCTCAACTTGTAAGTGTTACTGAGTCAATTAGGTGTTTCACCAATTCAGTGAAGATGCCAACCCGGCCAGTAGCATAGTGGTAATATTATTATATTATTATGGCTAGTAGCCCTGAAACTCCCATTTTATTTGCATTGCTTATGGTCTTCCCACACTGAAAAGTGAACGTGGAACCCAGAGAAGGATTAAGATTACTATGTATTGTATTGTATATACTGTTTCAATTATATATATATATATATATATATATATATATATATGTGTGTGTGTGTGTGGGGGTGTGTGTGTGTGTGTGTGTGTGTGTGTGTGTGTGTGTATGCAGTAAAGCTGCAATGCATAATTGGAATGTCATAATTCAAATAAAATACAATAATTAAATAAATAGTAATTTTACATACATTATAAATAAATATATAAACACAACCCTTCGAAAAATAACACAGACACATTTTTACAGCTCCAAGTATTCTTTAACTGAACAAAATGGCCATTGAGCTAGGTAATTGTGCAAACCTTTTCTAAACTCAACCATAGATTCCCCTTTTTCAAATAATTTGTTGTACAATTTCAAACCAGAGTAGTGCATATTGCACTACAAACAATGATAGACTGAATTATTGAATTTTTGGTACTAGGGATTTTTGTGTAAATAGAAATTATTATGACTGATATTGGTTTGTTGCTTCTTTTCATTCTTTTTTCTCTCTTTGTTTATTTATTAAATATAATTCTTTAATTTTTATTGTTGTTTATTCAATTACATGTGTAATTTATGTTTACTATTTCGAATTTGTTTTCAACATCGAAGTACCATAGTAGAAACTTATGTAAGTTATTTTAACTAAGTATAACATCCGTCTTATTTGTAGTTTAAAATTATTTTTTGTTTATATTACAGTTATAGTTAGTTTTTAATGTAATTATGTAATTCAAAAAAGGTTTTATTGTAATTATATAATTCAAAAGAGTAACAATAAGTTTTCATTTTATAGCAAACCTCATATTTTGCTTCATCGCATGCACAACACATCTCTAATGCGATTGGCTGTTCATCATGGTTTTCTTGGACATCTTCACATAAAATTTTTGATAAAGGTCCGTCATCTTGGTACCACACATCTTTTCTTTCTACTACTGTTCCTCTGCAAAATATAATAACCATATTAAATTATAAATGTAGTAATTTAGTTTTACATAGTTCTAGACTTTGTAACTAGTTTAGTTTAAGTCATAGTTTCCAGAAGAAAATATATTTATGGCTTTATTTTTAAAATTTAGTTTATTAAAACATAATTTAGATTAAATCAATTAAATTAAGATGTTATGAACACAAACCAAATGTATTGGAGCTTAGAGGTCATGTATTGAGTAAATATTCAAATTAGACAAAGTATTTTATTATTAGGGAGTAGGAGTAGAGATAGGCGAAAAAAAAAATTAAAATCCTTAAGTCGTTTATTACATTTCTTTTTATCATTTTAAATGTTCATACTAAAGCAGCTGTATAATTATAAGTTTAAAATTAAAATGTGATTTGTAAAAATGAACATTATCTGAAATTACATTTCTTCCTGTGTAGTCCTTCAGAATGTCATTTGTGAGAAAATAAAAATGGTTCAGTTATATTAACACTCAAAAGTGGATTTGAGTGTTTGTAATGGTTAAAAAATACACTATTAAATAAGTAAAGTGGTCAAGGATGGTATAAAAAGTCAACAAAATGAAACTAAAATGAATTTTAAAACATAATAAACAATATGATAATAACAGTTATGTATAAAATCTTGAATAAAATGTACAATAATTACCTGAATATAACGCAGCCACTGCCTGTAGGTGGAGCATTCCACCGAACCTGAATTTCCCCTTTACCAATAGGAGACGTTTCTCTAACCATGTTCTGGCAGTCTTCGCTGAATTTAGTTAAAGCATCTCCATATAACTGGAAACTACCAACACGATGTTTATGTGAATCTAAGAGAGACTTGGAACGATGACCTGTTGGACCTACGACAAGGTTGAACCCACTAAAAGTCTGAATGTGTTGATTGCTTCGTGTACCATGTATACTTACTGGAACAAATACAATTAAGAAAATATTAAACAAATATAAATGGCAATGTAAGAAATTAGATTATAAAACAAAATACTTTTTTTCACAAGGAAAGGGAGTAATACTGTTTAGACATTCTCTGCTTGCTTCACGTGTGCAGATTAGGACAGTAAAATCAAACAAACATATTTGTAAAAAAATATTATGTGGCATAATTATTATTTTTATTCAATTTTTTTTCAGATGTTGGCACACAATTTTAGGAATAATGTTAATAGAAACATGTTCATTTTATATACTGTATATTTGTTTCAGTGTCACATTTGGTTTATGGCTTGTATATGAGAGAATTTTTGCTGGAAACATGTGACTTGTTAAAGTGTTTAGCTACTTAATTAAATTTCATTTAATATAATAAATTATACATAAAGTACGGTACACAAATAAATATTCCAAAGCCTTGATAAATTTATAAATTAACTTCATATTATCACACATTACTTTACACGTTACCATTAGAGGAATACTATCACAGATACTCCTATACTGAATAAAAAATATGTTCCATGAGGTAGCAAAGTGAACTCCAGATACCTTCAAAAGTATTTATATGTTTTATATTGTAAGAAGCTTGTTAAAAAGTTTTAAATTATGTATATGCCATGTTATAAACAATAGTATAAATTATGTTATAATCTGTTCACAGGTTGTTGTAGCACTGTCTAGATGCAATATTTATTGTGGTGTTGTTTCAATTTGAACAAACTCTGGTTTCATTTAAAAATAATAATATTTTATAATGTATGCAAAAGTTAAATTTCCTTCTTGTTTATAAAAGCTTTGTTCAAAAAAGTTGAAATGGACAATATCCATAATTATTGACCAATTTCTTTGGTATAGGTATTCACTAATGTTTTTGAAAAAATCTTTCTTTATAATTACTTAAATATTTAGATAAAAATAATATTATTTTCAATGGTCAATATGGATTTCTGAAAGGAATGTCAACATTAAAAGAAATAGTCAAGTCAATAGACTTTGTAGTGGAGGGTCTTAAAAAAAAGAAAGGTACAGTAGTGAGTGTCCTTTTGACCTTTCCAAAGCATTTCATTGTGTTGATTTTGGTTTATTGCTTACAAAATGAAAGACTTGGATTTCATGGGCTAGCATTACTGTGGCTTGAGTTTTTCATTTATCATAAAATACAGTGTGTGCTAGTTGAAATATGGTGTCCAACATGGCTCTGTTCATGGGCCAGTGTTATTTTTAATTTATATTAACGATTTGTCATTGTCATTTGATGTGGATAACTTGATACATTTTCCTGATGACACAACTTTGAGTTTCTAAGTAACAAGATACAAACTTTAGAGTAAAAGGCTGTCTTATAAGTCAATGGAACAGGTCTGTACTTTAATGAAAACAATTTGACAGTAAATACATATTGTAAAAGTAAGTATGTAACATTTGTTATATGTAAAATAATCTGCATTATCATCAATACAGATTAAAATAAACCAACCAACAAAATTCAGGTATAGCGCCTAGACTATGCTACTACCTGGCGAGCCATATCGGAAATAACGGATCGCCTGTTCGACGTACCCTGACCTCGGGCAACATCAATCTTGTAAGTCTGTTCTGAACTTCTATATAGGGCAGTTGTCTCTTATAAAATGTAATTCTAAAAGTAAAAGTAAATTATGATCGGAATCACGCCGTTTCTTTTCTAAATTATGTCTTACAGTTACAACAACAACTAATACAATTAGGTTTGTTAGTGCACAAAAAAAACAGTAATCAGTGAGTGTTTTTTTGTTAATTTTTCTTTTTATGATGACCTTCATGGACGTATGAAGCTCCCCTAAGCTTCCCCTTACAACAAATTCCAGGTATCTGAATTAAAATTGACCATCCAAGATTTAGCTGTGTTAATATTTTTAAGTTTTAATTGATGATATATATATATATATATATATATATATATATATATATATATTGTTTAGAAATATTTTAATTATGATTATTTTTCTTTTGAATTGTCAGTAATTTTTTGAAAAAGATAATGTCTTATAAAAGTAGAATAACCTTCTTTCATTTAAAAAATTTACAAAATCAAATCATAATTTTTAAAAATAGTCATAAAATCAAAAAATTAACTAGTCAATCTTTTCCTTAATTAAAATCTTTTGTTTTTCAATTTCTTTGCAATTACTACCAGTTCTTTATCTCAAACAAAGATTGAGATACATTAGTTTCTTTATTAATATAAAAAATAAAAAAACTTATTTGTAATCTTTTTAGACATTTTTGTAATTCTGATAATATTCTTTTTCATTTTTATTAAATTTCAAATTAACTTCATTACAAAAACTTGTTAAGCAACCTGTATAAGTTTGTCTAAACCTCTTTTAACTTGCTTCTTTTGCGCAGCAAAAGCTGGTTCAAGGTTGCGAGTAGAGACAAGCTCAAACACACACTCAGCATTTCCTAGTGCACCAGATCAACTGATAAAAAAAAAAAAACCCTTTTGAAAATACGACTTCTGTTAACTAAAGGAACTTTGGTTTGTTTTTTTCTACATAATAAAAAAAAACTAAATTTAATCAAAGAAACAAAACATGGTGTAATAATGTGTTTCATCTCAGTGATTTCTTACTGTAGAACAATGTGTACTAATTTAAAATTAAAATAATCTTGGATGGGACAGCATATGCAAATTTCGGCCTCCACGACCCCAAAGGGGTTATTTTTCAAAATTTAAAAAAGCCTAAACATTGACGTCAATGGCATAAAATAAAATAAAATTTAATTTTCTTCATATAATAAATTTGTCTTTTTAATATAGAAAATATTTAGTTGATCAACCTAGTTGTAGTAAATATAATAATATGAATGGTAGTAAACTAAGCATTTGATAATGCAAATTTTGTTAACCGTAATATATACCTTTTAACTAATATTTTGTCAATATCTAAATTCTTTTTTTCATAAATTTATATTAGCTTTAAAAATATAACCTTTTGTAACAATTGTATTTCTGAAAAGGGGGGGGGAAATCAAGTAACTGTAAATCCTATCAAGCACTTGTAATTAAATTTTAAAACTTGTCTGGAAACTAAAATGTTTGTTAATTGGTTAATTGTTAATTGATATTTTGTGAATGGTCAATTTTTTTTTTATTTCTCTTTTGGGCTTTATAAATTTCAGCACTGTTTTTTGAAACTTGTTTTCTTTTTTTTTAAACATGTTTACCAGAAGGTTCCAATAAATTTTAATTCTTAGTCGCCTGGTAACAAGTACATTAAGAAAAATCTCAAATTTAACATTAAGTGTCCGTACTAGTAGATAGCGTACTTCAAGAAATAAATTCAGCACAATTTTTTGCCTACAAATTGATAATAAACTGATGATGAATGCCCTTATAAACAGTATAAATGCAAAAGTTTATTTAGGCATTTATAGAAAGTCTATCAAATTCTAAAACTTGTAAAAATGTTTTCAAAAAGTTTAGAGTTCTTACGTTTCCCTGTTTGTATATTCTTGAAGTGTTACTCTATTCCAAATTAAGATGTGATGATGTTCAGAATAAGGATATACACAATTACAGCACCAGACAAGCTTCTAACTATCGTGCTGGACAGTATAGGTTAAGTTTTTCACAAAATTTTCTTCACAAACTAGTGCAACATTATTCAATAACTTCTTCAACATATCAAAAATTTACAAGACTGTAAGTCGTTTAATATAGCCTTAAAAACTTCTGTTGTCTATATCATTCTATTATGTAGGGAAGTTTTTGAAAGTGTTTTAAATTTGATGCAGTCTTCTGCTGTATGAATTGTTTGAATGCATTATCATCTCCTTAATATTTTATTTTGTTTAGTTAAGATTATATTTGCAGTGTCAGGTTAATTAATTTATTGAAGTTTTATATTTTAAATTGTGTTAAAAATGTTTTAAATTATATTTGTTAAACATGTCTGTTAATAACTTTGTTGTTGTTATATTTTATTTAATTAATAATTTTTATTATTTTGTTTTGTATTTTGTTAATATGTTTGACTAACAAATAGTGTTGAACACTATTTTATTTATTTATTTATTTTATTGTTTGTATAATATTTAAAAATAATTATAGTTATAAGATTGTATTTTGTTTAAGGCCAAAAATAAATGGAATGAAATGATATTGTCAAAGTTACAGATTTAGCTGTCTTCATTACCTTATCCAAATACTAATTTTACAACACCAACATTTTGAAGTAAATCATTTACATTTATTAAACAATTATAATAACAAAAATAATAATAAAACTGCTAACTTTGAACACTAAGGACCAACATGAAGTATTGACTTCCATGTCGACTAACAACAATTTAGAGAGTTTTAGTATAAACTACCATCTGTTTTCTATTGTATAAATGAATTTGTCCAATTATTTAATTTCCGATAATAGTCAAGTTTTCTTTATAATACAATATAGTCAACAAGATGAAAACCTTTGCTAGGTTATACAAAACAGATGCAGTCTGACTTTTTCAACGATAGAGTTTTCATCAACTCTATTTAAAAGAAAGAGAAAAGTAGAAGAGGAGGTAGAAGAACGAATATGGATCAAAACTGATTTATGTTTAAAATGTTAAATTTGTCAAGAAATGAAATAATTTTAATTATTACAGAATCGATTATAGTATTCAATGCTGAAAGTCGGTAATTTCTTTATTATCACCTTTTTGGGTGTATTTTAAACAATTTGGGAATATACCCAATCTAAATTACAGGTTTACAAGACAAGATGTCAGTTAATAACATGCACTAGCCTACTGTTTTCTTATTTTTAAAATTCATACTGATGTTGTTTACTTCAGAGGAAAGGTTACGATCATGGAACAGTGTGTTAGTAACTCGTTTTAGTTTATCTGTAACATTTATAAAGAAATTATTAAATTTATATGCTATATTATTTGATATTTAATAGTATCTTGACCCTGTTTTAAAATAACATCATAATTTGAGTGCCTCTTTTCTCTCCGTGTGAGCAATGTCCCTGATTGTACCCCTAATTTATTCTTAGTACCCAAAATACAGGGTTATCATAAAAGAATGGTGGGGTTTTGAATATGATTTAAATGAAAACAGAATTACTTACAGCTGATGTTGTTTATTTATCTAAATCGTCATTTGAAAAAGTTTTTTTTTTACATAACTATTAAATTTCTATATATACGCCATTAGTCGCTCGGCAAATATCCAATCGATAATTAAGTTCTGCCCAAATGTTAGTTAACATGTTTTTATTGATGGTTGTCATTATTTCATTAATCCTATACCTTAAGTGATAAAGGTCATGAATTGTTTCACGATAAACAATATTTTTGATGTACCCCCACAACAAGAAATCACAAGTTGTCAGGTCTGGACTCCTTGGAGGCCAGCATATAGGTCCTTGCCGGCCTATCCTGCATTGTCCAAACTTTTCATTCAAAGTGTCTTTGACAAATGCACTAAGTGCAGGGTGGGCCATCTTGTTGGAAATGAAGTTGTTGAATGTTTTCGAGTTCATCCAGCTGAGGAAAACAATAATTGATTAACATATTGAGATACACAATTCCATTATTGTCTTTTCAGCCAAAAGAAGAAAGGCCCTATCAGACGATTTTTCCTCACACCACATCAAACATAAAGTTTAAGAGAGTCGCGTAATTTCTCAAAAATTGTATGTGGATTTTCGATCCCTATATGCATGAATTGTGTTTGTTTCAGATCCATTGATATGGAATGAAGCTTAGTCTGAAAAAATTATATCATCTAAAAATGATTAGTTTTCATCAATCTTGTTCAACATTTCAAGAGTGAAATTGAAACATTTTGCACCATCATCAGGTTTCAATTCCTGCAACAACTGGATTTTATATGCCTGTAATTTCAGTCTTTTGTGTAAAATTTTGTGGATTGTTGTTTTTGGAATAAAAAACTCTAGGCTTCATTTAGGTATTGACTCCTTAGGACTTCTGATTGCAGAGTATCTAATAAGTTCAACTTTTTTATCTGATACCACTTAGCTGGCCTGCCAGATGGTTTATGCTTTTGAACTGATCTAGTTTCTTTGAATTGTTTGAATCAAGGTATGTTATTTTCATGGGGTGGATCTTTTCTGTATTCTCATTGAAATGCATGTTACACTGAAGTTATAGACTTGAATTCAGCCAGCAACAAAACACACTTTGCTTTTTCTTTATTAGAGAACATAATAACACACTCCACACAGAACACTCCAGAAAACACGAAACACTACCACAAAAATGCAAGAACTAATTTTGAGGTTACAACAGCTGTTAAATAAATATTTTAGCTGTAGGCTATCAGTGATACCATTACAACACCAAAAATTTCTCTAATGTCTTTGTATGAATTAATGAAACCCCACCATTCTTTTTTGATAACTCTGTATAATATCTGTTATTTGCCATTAGTTTTGTAGCCCAAATAAGTATTATTAAAACCTTTTAATACTTCTTAATATTGAATTAAAATCACAGAATAGTTTCGGAATCTCAATAAGTCAAATACAATATGTTTCATTAATAACAGACTTTAATACCTTTAGTAACCCATAGAACAGTTTTTGCTTCTCATCAAAATTTTGAAATTTTCATAAGGAAAGTCTAAAATATAAATTAATTTTCACAAAAGTGTTGCAGTTCGTATTTAAATCATGTGATGATAAAGAAAGTTTGAACAGTTTTCAGAACACAACTAAGAGATAAAAACATGTATGTTTCTGTCTATTAAATTTGTATACATATTTATATTTATATTCATGCTGGACTGAATTATTTTGAATTAGTCAATTCGTTTTGTTATAACAGGGGTTTTATGTTGTATGAGTAATAGTCTCTTGGAAGGAAAACCTGTACTTTCAGCTGGGAATTTCCCCCCCCCCTTAAATTGAGTAAGAAGGGTTCTACATCCTACAAAAAATATAAAACATCCTGTTTTAGATATGCATAGAGAAAACCCCATCTAATCAGTTTAACAAAAAATTAATGACTAATTAACATAAAAAACACAAATTTATGTTCGGATAACACCATTCAAATTGCATTTTGTGAGTTGTTTGCATTTAGGCCTATCATATATCAAACATTAGTGTGTTTTAACGGTTTTGTTCGTTGACGTCTGTGTAGGCGTATTCTATACGCCACCCATGCCGGTATGTCAGAGAAAGATATAATTTATTGCCATCGTATTGATTCTCTTATACAAGAACTTTCTCACGAGGATGATTGTAAAGATAACGATATAGCAGAGAATAGTGAGATTGGATAAATATGTGAACTGATTCTGAAATAGATGTTATTGAAGAAGATGCAGTAGTTGATGATAGTTAGCTCTACAGTAAGTTACTGAGAACGATTTTTTTTTTTTTTATAAAATGGGTCTATAAAACAAAAACTAAAAAGGGTAAAAAGGTAAAAAAAAATATCCGAAATTCATAAATGGAAGAAAATTTTTATATAGAGTAAATTTCACGAAATCTTAGTAAAAATATTCTTAAAAAAATTCTACCTTTCCCCTAAAACTGTCAAGATGTTTATGATGAAATTTCAGCATTTTCAGAGATTGTTAATATTAATATGATCGATCATTTAGTGCGATATATGAATTTTTACATAGATCATAAAGTAGATACCAGGAATAAGGAAAAAAAATCTTAACTAGAAATAAAAAATAAAAATAGAGAAGAAATCATGCCGTTTATCCATATTTTATAATTCTTGGGATGTAAAAAATCTTCTAAACTGAATCTCAGTGAAACTTGGTGTAGGCCTAATGATGGCACTGGGATTTTACAGTGTGTGATGGTAATAAACAGATTTAAGTTTTTACTCAATTCAATCAGATTGATGACAAAACAACAAGGCAAGACAGGAGACAAACAGATAAACCAGCGGCGATTAAACGAGTTTTATGACACTTTCGTAGAGAATTATAGAATCACATATTCGCCACGAGAAAATCACACGATAGATGAAAAATTAGAACCATTCCGCAGTAGGTGTTCTTGTGTTCAATATATTCCTAAGAAGCCCGCCTAATATGACATACAAATATTTGCGATAGTTGATTCACGTACATTTTATACACTCAAGCTTGAAATTGCTGTGAAACTCAGCCTCCAGGTCCTTATAAAGTTTATAATTAAACCATTCATATCTTCATCGTCTCATCAATGACTGGAAATGATCACGCAAAAATCTAACAAAAGACAACCGGTACACCAGTATCTTTTGGAGAAATCAATTTTGTCCGACGGTATAACTATTGTGGGTACATTAAAATCTAACAAAATAGAAATTCCCAATGAATTTCTACCTTCCAAACAAAAATGTAAATAGGATCAAAAGACGTTACTTTGGTCTCCTATGTTCCACGTTTCAATAAGTGCGTTCTTTTACTTAGTATCATGCATGATGATAGAAAAGTTCATCCCGATTCAAAAAAACCAAACATTATATAAAACTACAATATTAATAAAGGTGGAGTTGACACAGTTGATCAACTTTGCAGCAATTTCACAGTGACCAGGAGAACACCTAGTTGGCCAGTGACTATTTATATGTGTTGTTAACATTGGTGGAATAAATGAACAAATATTGTTGCAAGGATCAGTCCCTGATATGGCACCCAAATTTAGACGAGTGTTTTTGAAAAATTTAGCAACCCAACTAATGAAGCAACATCTTCAAAAGATGCAATTATTTCGATCTCTTCCAATACACGTAAGAGCAATTATAAACAGACTACTGCCAAGAAAGGAAACTGAGCAAGAAGATAATCAGCCTCAAAGATAGAAGATAGGACGTTGCTGCTTTTGTGGTCGAGCAAAAAACAATTATACAACTGTAACATGTTTAGTATGCTCTCAGTTCACCTGCAAAATCATTTAAAATCGGTCAAATATATTTGTGATTCTTGCCATGACAATGATGTGATTGACTCAAAAAATAATTTGAGTTTTGTAAAGTACAATAAAAACAACAAAAATACTTTAAGTTGTTAAACAAATTCTACTTTAAAATTGCCTGAGTATGATCTTTACTGATTTATTTTTAGTGTCTATAATGGTGCAGAAAGACATTATTATACTTTTCTTATCAAAGGTATTATAGTCTACTTTTGGTTGAACATTTTAGCCTAGGCATATATTTCGATTTTAAATAAAGTTCTTATTTTATTCTTGTATAAATAATTATTCTATTTTGAAACTGTCTTTAGAAAATATTGTTTATTTAGTTTATGTTCAGTGTTTATTTTGGTTTGAATATGACATTAGTTAAATTTTCTTTATCGAAGTTACTTATACTTTTACTTGAACATTTTATCTCATGATTAAAAATGAAGTACTTAATTTTTCTGTTATAGATAGATATATTATAAAACTTTGTTTCAAAAATTTGTTTATTGAGTTTATGTTTATTCTTCATTGTGGTTTCAGAATGAAATTTTTTCAATTTTCTCTACCAGAGTTACTAATCATTTCATTTAATAATTAAAACTAATTTTGTTCTTATAATGTTTAATAATACAAATTTATAATTTGAAACTCTTAGAAAATATCGCTTATAAGTTAGTGTTAATTGTTTTGTATATTTTCGATTTACATTGAAATTCATATTGCATTTCCTATTTTCAAAAGTAATAATAATTGTGCTTTTATTTAACCTTTTCAATTTCCTGTATAAAAATAAACTGATCTCAAGTTAAATAATTATATTTTTAAACTGATTTCAAATTTTAATAATCTTTTATACAGAGTATATAAATGATAAATATCGTATTTTCAAAGCTAAATCAAACACAGACCTTTTTTAACACAGAGCCAAAATAAAATGAGCTAAATTTTGTACAATACCACATAATTTATGATAATAATTTTTTCTTCTTATATTTTCTAATCGACTATAACCTATAAAAAAATTGAAGACAATAACAGATTTATCAACAATTTGTTTTAATAATTTTCTTTTAGTTCACATTAGAAATATTTTAACAACAATTTACATTTAGTATGTCGAGAACCATAGAAAATCAAGTTACCCTAAAACTGAATAAACTGGTAAAAATTCATCTTTACCCTTGGGGTAAATATTTTGTTATTTGCACAATAAATTCCTTAATTTCTTATATAATTACTAAATTTGGATCTAACCAAATAAACGACTGGGTTAGCCTATGACCCATTTTATAAAAAAAATATTCCTAATCTCTATTTAATTTTTTTTTTACCATTTCACTCAAATGTAGAATCAACCATGTGAAACAGAAACATGTTCTATTTAAAAACAACAAAATCTGAAAAATGAAATGAGGTATTACAAATGATTTTGTAATAGAATGATACTAAATGAAATTTAAGTTGGGATTAACAAAATTTTTGTCTTTCCCTTTTCAGCAATAGATTTTTGGTAAAACTTACTTGTTTGAATAAAATGACAAGTTCCTATGGGAAAACCTATATTCCATTCCATTGACAGAAGTATTTTATATAATTAATTATATATTGTTAATGTTAGGTAATGGTTTTATTATCCAAATATCAAATTCTGTAAGGTTATATTTACTGTAATAAGTAAAATACTGAGGACGTGGTATCTACTACATGACTGTATGAAATTGATTAGTATACTTCAAGCTTGAAATTACTGTGGAACTCAATAATAATAACTATGCTGAATTGCAAAGTAATTAGGAGAAATTACTTATTTTGATAATTATTTATTTGAAGTTAAATAAACCGTGCATAAACATTTTGGAAACTTTCTAACACACACATGTAGAAATATAAAACCTTAACATACAAGAAATATTCATAGCTATTACTTCAGAAATGTTGTTAAAGGGTCATTGACCAAAAATGGTAAATCAATCATGAGCACTGTTTCAGAAAGACGATTTTATCAAAATAGATCTAATGTGGTGAAATTTTTGTAGGTTAATGGGCTAGACCAATATGTCAAACTGCTTCTAAAACAGTTAGAGTTTACAAATAAAATAGAAAAATCCAAAGAGAAGTCAAATGTTTAATTTGATATATTTGACTTCCTAAATATACGGTTCATATTCACTCTTCCAACAATCACTAACGAATCAGTATTTTAGGGAAGACTAACCATAACCTTTTCTCTTGGGTTCATATTTCGTGCAGAATTTGGTCAAAATTTCTTTAACCAAATTTGAGAAAAGTACCTCCAAATTTAGAGTTATTTAGGGTAACTGTAAATTTAATACAGTTGTTTAGTAACATATTATGCAGGTTTTACTGCAACATATATGGGTGATTTTTATATTGTTGAAATATTTTTTCTTGTATCGATTGAATATTTTTCCATATTTAAATGTCTTAATAAAAACCTCTATCTTCTGCTTTCCTATTAAAAAATCTATCTGTCATAATTTTATTTATCCATAATTAAAAACCTCCATAAGTGATATGAAACTAAATACAAACTTGCATATACATAAATCATCTGAAACAACAAAACACATCATGGAAAACATATAATAGTTATTAGAATGTTTTAAAACCTTAGAACATTTTGGTTTCTATAGTCAATCCTGGAATTATTATCAAATAAACCGTGTGTAAACAGTTTATAAACTTTCGTAAAATGCTCAGAAACATAAAAACCGACTTGAAATGAAACAATTAATAAGGAAATGTGTTTTATATTGTGATACCAAGATTTAAATGCACATTTTTCATTTCATACTTATTGTTTGCCAATTAATTACTCTCAAAACTCAATTTTCTTATTTGTGAATGGAACACATAGACTTAACTTGTTATCTTCAAACTTAATCAAAATTGATCTCAAAATTCGATTATGAGAAATTTCACCTTTTTTTAAAACAAGCTATGTTTAAAGTTAAATAATGATTTCTTATTTTTGTATAAAAAAATATAACCATCGGATCTTCTCAAATTAATTTTGCTAACATAGAATCCAAATTTTATGAAATTCAATAAACTCGTTTATGATCAAATCAAATTGTAGTATTTTGGTCTTATATCTGTTACCAATAAAATTTGAGTATTATATTTTACAAGTATGAAAGCAGCTAAAAACACAGTAGGTAATAAAGTTGAACATAATAGGTTCATTTATTTCTGGAAAGTTATGATAACGGACATACAGACAGAAAACATATGCTTTCTATAAAATACAATTTTTGAATTCATGTCAACTCAAAACTGTAAGTTCATGAAAATCTCAATAATGATTTTTTTGTTTACCACAAACAAAACTATCACTATAGTAGATATTCATAGTATGAGAAAGAAAATTTGAAAATGAGAACAATTTATGCCTAGAAAAATAAACCTTTATTTGTTATTTTACCATATATAATAGATTATCTTCTCCACCTGATTTAAATGTTTGCAATTAATTATGCAAAGGTGATTTACATATCACAAAGTTGCTCAACCATTAATGATTAATAGTTAATATAACAAGTGAATTTAATTCCATTTAACATATAACAATGAAACTCATGAGATTTGAATATTGTATAACATTATATATTTAGGAGGTAATGCAATGGGGTAATATAGTTTTAAATCCCCTTGCCACATTAAAGTATTAGGTACAGCTTAAAAAGAGAAACAGATTATGGAGAATTTATTTGGTTTATGCATTGTTCTGCTTAGTTGCTAAAACCTCATTTCTAAATTGTATAACCCTTATTATATGCATTAAGCCATAACTACAACAAAAAATAAATATCAATAAAATAAAAAAAGAATCAAAAAACAAAACAAAACGAAATTAAAGAGGGAAGTTATAATATCTGAACTGCCTCCCAGATGGTTTCCTCTGGATACAAACAAACCAATGGCCTGCAGATTTATTGAGTATATAAATATTATTAATTTACTAAGTTGAAGTATTACTGTTACACTGTACATTACTAACAGCATGTTAACTCTGTCCATTATCTTGTTACTGGTAAATCTTTTATTGTACAGTTTCTTACTAGAAATAATGATTTTAAAATTGGTTTCTGTATGTTTATATATGTATGTTCTATCTATTAATTTTGTTTTTTATTGGGTGCTGTAAATAAAATCTTTAGTAAAAATGTATATACAATATATATAAACATCGATAAAATGTGATGGTTGATGGACAGAATATAGATTTAGTGTGGCAAAATAGCAAATGAAAGTAAATCACAATCAAGAATAAATTAATTGTTGAAAAACAAAATAAACCTTGACCGTCATCGCAAAAAATTCGATTTCAATTAAATAATATTTATGACGCATGGGAAGAGTTTATGGATCAACGTTAGGGTTCTTTTTTAAATATATAAATATCTTATTCTTAAAGTAGTTCGTAGATTGTACATTTACACACTCACAGCTGTTCGAAAACGCAACTGTTTAAATTCAGCGTTATATAATTATCATTAAATTTCATTTTTCTTCGCACACTGTGAGAGGAAAAGTACTTTTCTACGCACGCCATACGAGGAAAAGAAAAATAATCAGCTGATCGTTAAAAATAATCACTTTATGCACATTAGAAAATTGTAGTTGTTGCGTAACCTCAGAATAAAATTAACCATAGTAAAGTTATTAAGAATAAAGTGATGTAGTCTTACTCAAGATTACATGAAAAAGTTGTAGATACAGCTAGGGTCTCTCGCGACCACAATCTAAAAAAAAACAAAACAAAAAAATTGTCATCTCCCAAAGAAATTGTCACTAAAAAAACAAAAACAAAATCTAGGCCCAGGTCCATATATCGAAATAGGCTATAATGTAAAATAGGATGTACAGTTATTCAAACAAATGAGCCAAATTGTTAAGGAAAATTATTTGTTCCACAGTATTCAAAAAATACGAAACTAAAAAGAACATTGGAAATTCGTAAATAATTAAAAAACCGAAAATTGAACCTTGGCGCTGTCGTTAAAAATGTGATACAGTTAACTGTATCTAAACTATTGGCACATGTAATGGCATCTATTATATTTAATTGTATACCTATACTTTTTAAAGTTTATTTGTATATACAAATCGATAATTTTCCTGCTTGCAATTATGCCAATAACAATAATGAAATAAAATTATTTTGTTCATATCTTAAAATTCTAAAAGAAAATTATCTTGGTGTTGTTAATCTAGTAACGTTGTAAAGTAAACCCTTTAGGAGGGTGTTTGTGTGAAGGGAAGCAAGGTTGTCTGCTAAATGGATTAGGAGAGGAGGTAGGTTATAGACTAGGTTGAGAGGCCAAAACACTTACAAATAATAAACTTCTCAAGGAATGACTTACGTTTAATACGGTATACACAATACCATTCTTATCTCTGCAATCATTAAAAATACAAAATATTTTGAATGGGTAACACGTTTAATTTATTGCTTTATGTAGAATTACGTTAAACGTTTATTGAAAAGTTCATTTATAATTCAAAAATTTCTTAAATGGTAAATTTTATATTTTATTACATAGATCTATATAGATGGTGTAAATAAACAAAACCGCTTTTGCGTAGCGTGGTCGAAGCACTTTTAGCAAAAAATGAAAGCGAATAAACTGTTAACTAGTTTATAAAGGTTTTAACGTGTTACTCCACGGAGTTGAGAGCTTGTACCAACTATAGGTAATTTGGGGTGGAAAACTGACGTCCTTAACCAAGTGAAATGTGCCAATGACCATTGACAAATCGTAAGCAGTGATGATGTCATTTGGCCTTGAATCTTTCTGTGTTTTAAGGTAAAACACCCCTCGTTCAACTGACTTGGATTCTTCTATATCGTATGATCACACCTAATTATTTAGTGGTCTGATATTGTTAGACGAAAGACAGAAAACGGATAACTAAAGGGGGATCACTTTATTTTATGAGGGTAAAAGTTTCGCATGAGTTGGAAACATCCAAATTAAAAGCTACTAAACAACTACATTAGTAGATTTATTGAAGAACAGATGATTTCATCCACGATGTCAATACCCCAATAACGTCTTGTTTCAAATGAATAGTTGCAAGGATCACAAAACACAGCGGTAACTAATAATATTTAGCCGAGAAATCATGTGACATGTACGTGATAGGCGAAAATACCTGAAATGGCTATAACGATCAACCTCATATGTCACCGTACGAATGAATACACTGTGAATATAAACATTTGCGATGCTACAGGCGAACAAAGAAAGTGACAAAAATGTATAAAGACAAAAATTATAGAGAATTTAGGAGACTTTTTACGATTGATTGGATTATTATTAAGCAAGAAATCTTGATTTAGCTTTTGTTGTAAGATCTGTGTGAAGTGAAGTGAAGTACAAATAACGAGCTCTACCAATGTTGTGCATAACTCTTCTCTTAATTATTTACAGAGTCATTTTACACTCTACTCTAGCCTACCCACTATAGTTGTATTATGTAAATAAATGATGCCGAAACATTTCTCAAACTTTCTTAATCACCCATCCTTAAAATCAAATAACACAAACCAATCTTCACAAAAAAAAAAAAAAATAAATAAAATTAGGTAAATGTCAATCAAAAACTGAAAATGAAACGTGGAAAAACACATTTATATGTTTAAATAAAGGCCTAAATCTGATTCGCATGTGCCATAAATACGTCTTCTGCGTAAATAAATTAAAATACGTCCTCGGGAAGACTAAAATTACGGTGCCGTGGACTCGATTAGCTGACCACACATTATCTGCTAAAATCTGTTTAGCAGACTAGGTCTTTACGAGCTATTTTAACGCTAAATTATTATTATTATTATTTCAAAGTTATAGGGCAACAAGATTTCCAAAGATGCTTCATTTACCGTGTTACCTTGTTCACTGATTGTGTGATCTTGTCTTTCCGTTCTGCCTTGTTCACTCTTCTCGCACCAATTAAGTTGAGTTAAACAATCTTCCCTGCTATTTGCCCTGACTTTATCAATTAATAAAGGTAATTGGCCCTGCAGGGCACTTATTCCTTTAACGTTGTTATCCATTTTTACGTTGCGACTTTTACTCAAATTTCTCTACTCGCATCACATATAGATTCTATTATCGCTTCTTTTGCAAGTATACTGGGGAGTCGATAATGGGGGAAAGACAATATATGAGAAGTATTAATTATGAATTAATTTGAAGAGTATAAACAAAAGATTTTTTTTTTCACTCGCCAGATTTCATGCACATTGGGAACTTATTTATTGATTATAATTTTAAAATACATAGAGTGAACATATTTGAGTCAAACTTGAATGAGTTGTGGGGCAGGCAAATAAACTGTATCAAATGTAAATCTTTAGATTGAACAAATACTTAATAGAGTTTTAGTACAGAATCTAATTTGATTTAATAGGATTCCCTACTGAAAAATGACCATTCTCAAATAAAAAATCAATATATATATATATATATATATATATATATATATTCTTTCCTGATTCTATAAGGTGTGTATATATATATTTTATAAGGTGTGTTCTGTGCAGTTGGATACTAACCAACCCCGCCAACTTCCACTCAAGCCAACCACCGTATATTTATAGTTGGCCATCCCTCCACCATTTCATAGGTTGAAAGAACTAAACTGCACAGAATAAACCTTGTGTCCTGGGTTACGATCTCAAGTGCCACTTTTGATCAGAGAGTTACGCCCTTAACCACTGAGTTACCAGAACACTTAGGAATAGTTACTTTTGAAATATTATTTGAGTATTAAATTCATAATATAATGCAATAAAATAAAACAGTAGATGTAAAAAGTATAGTAAATGTCAGTTAGAGGTTGCGTAACATTTTTGTCGTGCAAGTTGTCTAAATTTCAGACTAGAATCTACTCTTATATATTATGTGCACGCGTGCCAGCAGTGTAATCACAATCACTCGCGCGAGTTGGTTGCGCACGCTTGTCATGAGACCAAAAATTATTTGACGATAATTCACTATCGTGTTCTTCATACAACGTTGTCAATTCACTGACTAGCTCACTCCCTCACATTCATGCATACAACAATACGCAGGCAAATACAGCAACATTGGGCTCTGATCGTATTATAGTTATCAGCCGTACTACATTATTTATATGTACATTATAATAAGTCTCAAGATTAGGGGCAAAGAGTTGGAATAGAGTCTGACGTTAGTCAAGGGGTCAACGGTCACCTCACACCACTTTTGTCCTATGGTCTCCGACAGTCCAAAATTTGATTGCACAAAATTTGATCAAAATCGTTTGAGGTGTAGTTGAGAAAATCGCAATTTTGTTTTATTCTTGACCCCAAACTTTGAGGTATCAAAAAACATTGTTTGTATCCCGAAATATAGCCAAAATATGCACACGTGCCAAATTTGATTGTAATCAGTCCTTGAGTTGCAATCAGATGACCGATCCCAGTCAGACAGATGACAGATAGACATTATTCCAAAACCACTTTTTCGGGTTCTTGTGATCTCAAAACAAATATGTCAGCAAAACAAACTCGACACCTTTTTTTTGCCTTATTACATAAAGTTTCTTTATCCTACATACATAAAAAATTAAAAGGAATACGTCAAATGTGCGCTAAAACAAAAAAATATGGACTACTAAATTGGATATCAAAAATGTTCAGTTTTGAAGCTGATGTGATGTTGTCATTAAGTTTAAATCTTTACCAAAATTTTTCTTCTCATCTCCTCATAAACATTAAATGTAAATTTAGTTTGGATTATAATTGACTTTATTTTAATACTCTGTAATTTAAAAAAGTATTAAAAAATTTGACCTTACTCATTTTAATACTCCTAGCGCATTATAATTTTGAATTTAGAATAAAAGCACCAGATTTGGTTTGGATAAAAATGAACTTTAGTTTACACCACAACATTTGTGGATATTTCTAAGTTGTTACAGTCTTATTTTAGACTTTCATTGTCCTATTTTTTGAAAAAATCGATCTCAAAAATAATAAGGCCCTTTAGATTTGAAAATGAGTTAAAACTGTATTGCTGATTTCATGATTTCTAAACTCGTATTCTGTTAAGAGACCTGGAGTTACAAGATAGCCTAAAACCGCTGTAAATATTATAGCCAGTTTTTATTAAAAAGTTTAATCAATATCGCAACAGTATTGATTTGATAATTAAAAGAGTCAACAGTCAAGCGTTTTAAGTTAAGGCCATTAATATTGTATTACTATAGAATTTAGTTTTTTTATGAAGATATTCCTGCAAATATAATAACCAGTTTAGACAATTTATAAAAATATTGCTGCATTAAATGTCGTTGCATTTTGATACATAGACCTACATAAACCCTCTCTATTCAACAAAATTTAAATAATCGTTTATAGTTATTGCATATTTATCTTATACGAGATGTAAGAGTGACACACTTTAATGAACGAAATTTAAAGAGGTATTTACGTCAAAAGAAAGTTCCAAAAGAAAAAAAAACTATAATTTTTAGTTTGAATACACAGATTGTATAGATTTATTTTTTATCCGAGAAATATGTTTAAGATAGGTTGTAATTTTCCTTCAGGTATTTTATTACTGTAGAAACGAATATAAATACAAGTCACTATTTTTTAACAAATAGGAATACACAATTTGTCTTATGTTTGATTCTTTATATTATAAATTATAATTGACGGTAGTAAAGATTCTGCAAATAAGAGAGAATATAAGCGCTTTAATCATCTGTTATAGAATATTAACATTTAGTTAATTTCCAGTGTAAGAGTGTTTTCAAATACAATTGAATGAATTTTTCTATTTATCATTAGAGTAAACATAAAACTCAGAAACTATGTAGCTAAGATCTCCTGTCATTTGCATCCCCAATAAATAAATGTACCCTACATTAAATATAACATTGCATTAGTCAACACTTTAATTTTTTTTTGATTAACTTGTCATTTTCAGTTGAGACATCAATATTCCAATAATTCCAGCTTTTCAGTGTTTGTAGAAGATATGTTATAATTCAACAAAAAAAATTTAACATTTAGTTTCAATCTCTCCATAATCAAATTGGAAGATATTCGAGTGTATGGATTTATCGTGAATTAAAGTGAAGGTAAATTTTCTTCATTTCTAGTTTATAATTACAAAATATTACCTTCTACTATAGTGTCAGTCAGTCTAAGGGTACTATGATGTCTATTAGGGTAATTTGTTCTTATAATATTATATACATACAACACATACTGCCCACAGACAAGAGGCAGGTCTTCCTTAACTTTACCACGACACTGATTATATTGGGGTTTCCTCCCCCCCCCCCCAAATTTTGGAAAATTAGTTTTCCAATACAAGTTAATGTGGTAGATTAGATATATTTGGGTCACTACCCAAATTTTTGATAATAGGATAACCTATACAAGCAAATGTACTAGATTGGCTATCATTAGGGTCACCCCCCAAATTTTGATAATTAAGTTAAACCTTTACAAGTTAATGTGCTAGATTGGCTATCAATGGGGTCACCCCCAAATTTTGAAAAATATTCTTTCTTGTTAGTTACAAACAGTTGGCTATGAATAATGGTTATATATCGTTATATATAAATAAGGTGACTTATTTTTGAAACCTTAAAAAACTAAGCTGTCTGAAATTTCGTATATTTTGAATTTACCAGCATGTCTGAATTCTGAATGAATTATAATGAATTTACCCACCATTACTGTCTACAGTAAACTTGTTGACAAAGGGACAACGTATAAAATTTTTTCATAAATACGAGATACAAGTTTCGAAATTCAAACTGTTAAAATAAATGAAACGAAAATTACAGGTTGTATAAAATTGTGATTACCAAAACCGCCTATATTTTTTAATAAGATTAGTTGAAGAAACAGTAATATTTGTGCTATATTAAAAGACTAAAAACTCTAAGGAGTCTGTGTTATAACACCACTCGTTAAACTTAGATAGGCCTACATATAAGTAAATAAAGCTTTCACTTAAAAAATCATTAGAGTTTAATATCTATGTAAATATTAAAAAAAAGTATAAATACACTTTGACATTTCTACAGTTGTAAAAGCGTTATGTCTCGGCCTCTGGCCTAGATGAAGAATAATTATTGTTGGATTTTTGTATTATTAAAGTGGAAAAATCTTACAGTTTGAAAACTATTTTAAATGCTGCATTAAGTACAAATTGTAGCCAAATTACACGTTTTGCAGACTTTTTACAAAGGTCATTATTTGATGAATTATACGTATAAGTTATTGTAGAACAACAAAAAATCCAAATTTTAGAGTTTTAAAAAATTCGGAGAACTAAAATCTGTAATCTAACATCGACCCTGTAATTTACAGTCATTATTTAGTTCTAAATCATGTAAAACGGTGTGACCAACAATAATTGTTGACTCTCGTAAAAATCTTAAAAACACTAAATAAACGCACAATTTTGATTTTAACATTTTACAATGACCGAGACAATAAATGTGCTGATCACACCAATTCCATACCTGATCTGCGACTAATGTGGACAACCTTTTTAAAATATTTTAATTTATTTAAGTGTACATATGTATAAATATTTGCTGCTTTGTTCATTAGTAAAATATTAGTTTTGCTTACCTTCAATTTGATTAGTGTCGTTGACCTTGAGTTAAAATGTGTATCCAATAACTGTAAACACGAAAGAGCGTCAAAAGTAAATAAATTCAATTTCGTTGTATACCCAAAAAGTTGGAAAAATGAGAATGGAAAAGTTATACAGTAAGAGGAAAAGGGCTAAAATGAAAATTATAAATGTGTATCCAATAATTGTACACTTGAAAGAGCAGTCCAAAGTAAACGAATTAAATTTCAATGTAACACCAAAAATTTTTAAATATGAGAATGGAAAAGTTATACAGTATGAAGAAATAGGCTAAAATAAAAGTTATAAATGTGTATCCAATAACTGTACACTTAAAAGAGCGTCCAAAGTAAACAAATTAAATTTCAGTGTAAAACCAAAAAGTTGTAAATTGAGAATTCGAAAAGTTGTACAGTATGAAGAAATTGGCTTGAATGAAAGTTATAAATGTGTACTGTACTGTATATCCTAATATATATATATATATATATATATATATATATATATATATATATATAATGGAGCTAATACATGTATAAGTTGCAAAACATTATTAGTTTATACAGAGTATGTAGACCTAAATGAAACTTATAACTTGTACAAACCCAAAAATTGCTTCTAAAGATTACCATGTATCTTCTGTGAATGTAAAAATATGAATAAATGATCATACATCTATTCAAAATTGGGGGAGGGGTTGAACACAAATGGTATAAACCAATGTGGTTAAAAGATGAAAAACTATCAAAAACCTACATTTTCTTGTATATCCCTTTATTCCCAAAATTTGGAGGGGGGTGAACCAAATTGTAATAATTGAATTGTGATTAAAAGATCAATTTTAAAACTACAGTGAGCATGTTCACCTCTTTATTCCCAATCCTTTTTATTATATTGGAAACCCCAATATAATCAAAGTGTCGTGGTCAAGTTAAGGAAAGACCTACTTCATGTCTGTCTGTCTGTGGGTTGCAAGTGTTGTATTTATATAATATTATAAGAACAAACTATCCTTATAATACACACCATAGTACCTACAGACAGACTAGTTCTACATCCAAAATAGTTGGACCGATTTCGTCACAGTTTTCACTAATGCCTTCCTTTAATGTTATAGTAAATTAAAAAGCCGTATTGTTGAACATTCGTTTTTAAAACATTGTTTAAATCTGAAGATATTTAGCAATAAGTTTTTTAAGTAGATTTTTCTTTATCTATTTTCCCAAACATTTTACTTGATGGATTTTTTCTCACTATGAAACTTCCTCTTTTGTTAAGAATGAATAAGAAAGAACTTTTTTTCATTTTTTTTTTCCATATAAATTGGGATTTGAAATTGAGACAGTTATTGAAACTCCATATTGTTATGTTTCTTAGTTGCTGGATTTAAAATATTTAATTAAAATTGTTGGTGAAATTTTTTATAAAACCAACATTTTATATTCAAACTAAAACCCATATGTTTTATGCTTATGACAGAGATATTTAATTTTGAGTTATAAGGATTAGATTTACGTAAATTTTTTGGAGAATCAAAAAATTTTAAGTTATAATTTGTAATCAAATAGTTGTAGGGGTAAATAGGAAATTTGTTCTGGCGTTAAAACCATTTATTTCTTTTCAGTAAGACGTAAAACGAATATATCCAAAAAAATATCAATATATATCTGTTCACCCAATACTTTATAGAAATCTTTAGAGTGAGACGATAAGAAAATAAATAAAATATTTAATTACTGTTGTTTTTATTACAAAAAATAACAATATTATCATAAATTAAATAAAAATGTTTATTTCAACGTTTTGGTTCTACTTTTATAAGTAGAAATTTGCAATTCTAACAGAAGTAGTTAAACAAGACACCGCGTCAGTTAGACGAATATTAAAGCAACGTTTAATGAGTTGTGAAGAGAATGGGACGTCGTCTGAGGATTTTATTTCTGCTGTCCTGAAAACAAATCTGAACTATGAATAAATAATGGCACATTAACTGTTTTAATTTGTAATTTTATTTTGCCTCCTGGATTCGTCTAATAAATAAATTTTGTCTAATGTAAATCCTGGTAATTGCGATAAGTTACCAATTGACACTTTTTCAAAGAAGTAATTTAACCTGACTTTTCTTCATGCACGTTTCCAATTTAGTTTTCTGTCTATCTAATGACTTGACACTCAATACCATTCTTTGACCAAGGACGTAACAGTAAATATCGCAACTACACTACACTTAAACAAAACATCGTCCACAAGAATATAATAACAATAGTTATCAAAAGTCCATGTATATCCAATGTGGATACTTATTAGAGAATGACTTGACACGCAATAACATTCATTGACCAAGGACGTAACAGTAAATATCGCAACTACAGTACACTTAAACAAAACATCGTCCACAAGAATATAATAACAAAAGTTATCAAAAGTCCATGTATACCCAATGTGGATACTTATTAGAGAATGACTTGACACGCAATAACATTCATTGACCAAGGACGTAACAGTAAATATCGCAACTACAGTACACTTAAACAAAACATCGTCCACAAGAATATAATAACAATAGTTATCAAAAGTAAATGTATATCCAATGTGGATACTTATTAGAGAATGACTTGACACGCAATAACATTCATTGACCAAGGACGTAACAGTAAATATCGCAACTACAGTACACTTAAACAAAACATCGTCCACAAGAATATAATAACAAAAGTTATCAAAAGTCCATGTTTATCCAATGTGGATACTTATTAGAGAATGACTTGACACGCAATAACATTCATTGACCAAGGACGTAACAGTAAATATCGCAACTACAGTACACTTAAACAAAACATCGTCCACAAGAATATAATAACAATAGTTATCAAAAGTCCATGTATATCCAATGTGGATACTTATTAGAGAATGACTTGACACGCAATAACATTCATTGACCAAGGAAGTAACAGTAAATATCGCAACTACAGTACACTTAAACAAAACATCGTCCACAAGAATATAATAACAATAGTTAACAAAAGTCCATGTATATCCAATGTGGATACTTATTAGAGAATGACTTGACACGCAATAACATTCATTGACCAAGGACGTAACAGTAAATATCGCAACTACAGTACACTTAAACAAAACATCGTCCACAAGAATATAATAACAAAAGTTATCAAAAGTCCATGTATACCCAATGTGGATACTTATTAGAGAATGACTTGACACGCAATAACATTCATTGACCAAGGACGTAATAGTAAATATCGCAACTACAGTACACTTAAACAAAACATCGTCAACAAGAATATAATAACAAAAGTTATAAAAGTCCATGTATATCCAATGTAGTTACTTATTAGAGAATGACTTGACACGCAATAACATTCATTGACCAAGGACGTAACAGTAAATATCGCAACTACAGTACACTTAAACAAAACATCGTCCACAAGAATATAATAACAATAGTTATCAAAAGTCCATATATATCCAATGTGGATACTTATTAGAGAATGACTTGACACGCAATAACATTCATTGACCAAGGACGTAACAGTAAATATCGCAACTACAGTACACTTAAACAAAACATCGTCCACAAGAATGTAATAACAAAAGTTATCAAAAGTCCATGTATATCCAATGTGGATACTTATTAGAGAATGACTTGACACGCAATAACATTCATTGACCAAGGACGTAACAGTAAATATCGCAACTACAGTACCCTTAAACAAAACATCGTCCACAAGAATATAATAACAAAAGTTATCAAAAGTCCATGTATATCCAATGTGGATACTTATTAGAGAATGACTTGACACGCAATAACATTCATTGACCAAGGACGTAATAGTAAATATCGCAACTACAGTACACTTAAACAAAACATCGTCAACAAGAATATAATAACAAAAGTTATAAAAGTCCATGTATATCCAATGTGGATACTTATTAGAGAATGACTTGACACGCAATAACATTCATTGACCAAGGACGTAATAGTAAATATCGCAACTACAGTACACTTAAACAAAACATCGTCAACAAGAATATAATAACAAAAGTTATAAAAGTCCATGTATATCCAATGTAGTTACTTATTAGAGAATGACTTGACACGCAATAACATTCATTGACCAAGGACGTAACAGTAAATATCGCAACTACAGTACACTTAAACAAAACATCGTCCACAAGAATATAATAACAAAAGTTATCAAAAGTCCATGTATACCCAATGTGGATACTTATTAGAGAATGACTTGACACGCAATAACATTCATTGACCAAGGACGTAACAGTAAATATCGCAACTACAGTACACTTAAACAAAACATCGTCCACAAGAATATAATAACAATAGTTATCAAAAGTAAATGTATATCCAATGTGGATACTTATTAGAGAATGACTTGACACGCAATAACATTCATTGACCAAGGACGTAACAGTAAATATCGCAACTACAGTACACTTAAACAAAACATCGTCCAAAAGAATATAATAACAAAAGTTATCAAAAGTCCATGTATACACAATGTGGATACTTATTAGAGAATGACTTGACACGCAATAACATTCATTGACCAAGGACGTAACAGTAAATATCGCAACTACAGTACACTTAAACAAAACATCGTCCACAAGAATATAATAACAATAGTTATCAAAAGTAAATGTATATCCAATGTGGATACTTATTAGAGAATGACTTGACACGCAATAACATTCATTGACCAAGGACGTAACAGTAAATATCGCAACTACAGTACACTTAAACAAAACATCGTCCACAAGAATATAATAACAAAAGTTATCAAAAGTCCATGTATATCCAATGTGGATACTTATTAGAGAATGACTTGACACGCAATAACATTCATTGACCAAGGACGTAATAGTAAATATCGCAACTACAGTACACTTAAACAAAACATCGTCAACAAGAATATAATAACAAAAGTTATAAAAGTCCATGTATATCCAATGTGGATACTTATTAGAGAATGACTTGACACGCAATAACATTCATTGACCAAGGACGTAATAGTAAATATCGCAACTACAGTACACTTAAACAAAACATCGTCAACAAGAATATAATAACAAAAGTTATAAAAGTCCATGTATATCCAATGTAGTTACTTATTAGAGAATGACTTGACACGCAATAACATTCATTGACCAAGGACGTAACAGTAAATATCGCAACTACAGTACACTTAAACAAAACATCGTCCACAAGAATATAATAACAAAAGTTATCAAAAGTCCATGTATACCCAATGTGGATACTTATTAGAGAATGACTTGACACGCAATAACATTCATTGACCAAGGACGTAACAGTAAATATCGCAACTACAGTACACTTAAACAAAACATCGTCCACAAGAATATAATAACAAAAGTTATCAAAAGTCCATGTATACCCAATGTGGATACTTATTAGAGAATGACTTGACACGCAATAACATTCATTGACCAAGGACGTAACAGTAAATATCGCAACTACAGTACACTTAAACAAAACATCGTCCACAAGAATATAATAACAATAGTTATCAAAAGTCCATGTATATCCAATGTGGATACTTATTAGAGAATGACTTGACACGCAATAACATTAACAGTAAATATGGCAACTACAGTACACTTAAACAAAACATCGTCCACAAGAATGTAATAACAAAAGTTATCAAAAGTCCATGTATATACAATGTGGATACTTATTAGAGAATGACTTGACACGCAATAACATTCATTGACCAAGGACGTAACAGTAAATATCGCAACTACAGTACACTTAAACAAAACATCGTCCACAAGAATATAATAACAAAAGTTATCAAAAGTCCATGTATACCCAATGTGGATACTTATTAGAGAATGACTTGACACGCAATAACATTCATTGACCAAGGACGTAACAGTAAATATCGCAACTACAGTACACTTAAACAAAACATCGTCCACAAGAATATAATAACAATAGTTATCAAAAGTAAATGTATATCCAATGTGGATACTTATTAGAGAATGACTTGACACGCAATAACATTCATTGACCAAGGACGTAACAGTAAATATCGCAACTACAGTACACTTAAACAAAACATCGTCCACAAGAATATAATAACAAAAGTTATCAAAAGTCCATGTATACACAATGTGGATACTTATTAGAGAATGACTTGACACGCAATAACATTCATTGACCAAGGACGTAACAGTAAATATCGCAACTACAGTACACTTAAACAAAACATCGTCCACAAGAATATAATAACAATAGTTATCAAAAGTAAATGTATATCCAATGTGGATACTTATTAGAGAATGACTTGACACGCAATAACATTCATTGACCAAGGACGTAACAGTAAATATCGCAACTACAGTACACTTAAACAAAACATCGTCCACAAGAATATAATAACAAAAGTTATCAAAAGTCCATGTATATCCAATGTGGATACTTATTAGAGAATGACTTGACACGCAATAACATTCATTGACCAAGGACGTAATAGTAAATATCGCAACTACAGTACACTTAAACAAAACATCGTCAACAAGAATATAATAACAAAAGTTATAAAAGTCCATGTATATCCAATGTGGATACTTATTAGAGAATGACTTGACACGCAATAACATTCATTGACCAAGGACGTAATAGTAAATATCGCAACTACAGTACACTTAAACAAAACATCGTCAACAAGAATATAATAACAAAAGTTATAAAAGTCCATGTATATCCAATGTAGTTACTTATTAGAGAATGACTTGACACGCAATAACATTCATTGACCAAGGACGTAACAGTAAATATCGCAACTACAGTACACTTAAACAAAACATCGTCCACAAGAATATAATAACAAAAGTTATCAAAAGTCCATGTATACCCAATGTGGATACTTATTAGAGAATGACTTGACACGCAATAACATTCATTGACCAAGGACGTAACAGTAAATATCGCAACTACAGTACACTTAAACAAAACATCGTCCACAAGAATATAATAACAAAAGTTATCAAAAGTCCATGTATACCCAATGTGGATACTTATTAGAGAATGACTTGACACGCAATAACATTCATTGACCAAGGACGTAACAGTAAATATCGCAACTACAGTACACTTAAACAAAACATCGTCCACAAGAATATAATAACAATAGTTATCAAAAGTCCATGTATATCCAATGTGGATACTTATTAGAGAATGACTTGACACGCAATAACAGTAACAGTAAATATGGCAACTACAGTACACTTAAACAAAACATCGTCCACAAGAATGTAATAACAAAAGTTATCAAAAGTCCATGTATATACAATGTGGATACTTATTAGAGAATGACTTGACACGCAATAACATTCATTGACCAAGGACGTAACAGTAAATATCGCAACTACAGTACACTTAAACAAAACATCGTCAACAAGAATATAATAACAAAAGTTATAAAAGTCCATGTATATCCAATGTGGATACTTATTAGAGAATGACTTGACACGCAATAACATTCATTGACCAAGGACGTAATAGTAAATATCGCAACTACAGTACACTTAAACAAAACATCGTCAACAAGAATATAATAACAAAAGTTATAAAAGTCCATGTATATCCAATGTAGTTACTTATTAGAGAATGACTTGACACGCAATAACATTCATTGACCAAGGACGTAACAGTAAATATCGCAACTACAGTACACTTAAACAAAACATCGTCCACAAGAATGTAATAACAAAAGTTATCAAAAGTCCATGTATATCCAATGTGGATACTTATTAGAGAATGACTTGACACGCAATAACATTCATTGACCAAGGACGTAACAGTAAATATCGCAACTACATTACCCTTAAACAAAACATCGTCCACAAGAATATAATAACAAAAGTTATCAAAAGTCCATGTATATCCAATGTGGATACTTATTAGAGAATGACTTGACACGCAATAACATTCATTGACCAAGGACGTAATAGTAAATATCGCAACTACAGTACACTTAAACAAAACATCGTCAACAAGAATATAATAACAAAAGTTATAAAAGTCCATGTATATCCAATGTGGATACTTATTAGAGAATGACTTGACACGCAATAACATTCATTGACCAAGGACGTAATAGTAAATATCGCAACTACAGTACACTTAAACAAAACATCGTCAACAAGAATATAATAACAAAAGTTATAAAAGTCCATGTATATCCAATGTAGTTACTTATTAGAGAATGACTTGACACGCAATAACATTCATTGACCAAGGACGTAACAGTAAATATCGCATCTACAGTACACTTAAACAAAACATCGTCCACAAGAATATAATAACAATAGTTATCAAAAGTCCATGTATACCCAATGTGGATACTTATTAGTGCGTGACTTGACACGCAATAACATTCATTGACCAAGGACGTAACAGTAAATATCGCAACTACAGTACACTTAAACAAAACATCGTCCACAAGAATATAATAACAAAAGTTATCAAAAGTCCATGTATACCCAATGTGGATACTTATTAGAGAATGACTTGACACGCAATAACATTCATTGACCAAGGACGTAACAGTAAATATGGCAACTACAGTACACTTAAACAAAACATCGTCCACAAGAATGTAATAACAAAAGTTATCAAAAGTCCATGTATATCCAATGTGGATACTTATTAGAGAATGACTTGACACGCAATAACATTCATTGACCAAGGACGTAACAGTAAATATCGCAACTACAGTACACTTAAACAAAACATCGTCCACAAGAATATAATAACAAAAGTTATCAAAAGTCCATGTATACCCAATGTGGATACTTATTAGAGAATGACTTGTCACGCAATAACATTCATTGACCAAGGACGTAACAGTAAATATCGCAACTACAGTACACTTAAACAAAACATCGTCCACAAGAATATAATAACAATAGTTATCAAAAGTCCATGTATATCCAATGTGGATACTTATTAGAGAATGACTTGACACGCAATAACATTCATTGACCAAGGACGTAACAGTAAATATCGCAACTACAGTACACTTAAACAAAACATCGTCCACAAGAATATAATAACAATAGTTATCAAAAGTCCATGTATATCCAATGTGGATACTTATTAGAGAATGACTTGACACGCAATAACATTCATTGACCAAGGACGTAACAGTAAATATCGCAACTACAGTACACTTAAACAAAACATCGTCCACAAGAATGTAATAACAAAAGTTATCAAAAGTCCATGTATATCCAATGTGGATACTTATTAGAGAATGACTTGACACGCAATAACATTCATTGACCAAGGACGTAACAGTAAATATCGCAACTACAGTACACTTAAACAAAACATCGTCCACAAGAATATAATAACAAAAGTTATCAAAAGTCCATGTGTATCCAATGTGGATACTTATTAGAGAATGACTTGACACGCAATAACATTCATTGACCAAGGACGTAATAGTAAATATCGCAACTACAGTACACTTAAACAAAACATCGTCAACAAGAATATAATAACAAAAGTTATAAAAGTCCATGTATATCCAATGTGGATACTTATTAGAGAATGACTTGACACGCAATAACATTCATTGACCAAGGACGTAATAGTAAATATCGCAACTACAGTACACTTAAACAAAACATCGTCAACAAGAATATAATAACAAAAGTTATAAAAGTCCATGTATATCCAATGTAGTTACTTATTAGAGAATGACTTGACACGCAATAACATTCATTGACCAAGGACGTAACAGTAAATATCGCAACTACAGTACACTTAAACAAAACATCGTCCACAAGAATATAATAACAATAGTTATCAAAAGTCCATGTATACCCAATGTGGATACTTATTAGTGCGTGACTTGACACGCAATAACATTCATTGACCAAGGACGTAACATTAATATCGCAACTACAGTACACTTAAACAAAACATCGTCCACAAAAATATAATAACAAAAGTTATCAAAAGTCCATGTATACCCAATGTGGATACTTATTAGCACGTGACTTGACACTCAATAACATTCATTAACCAAGGACGTAACAGTAAATATCGCAACTACAGTACACTTAAACAAAACATCGTCCACAAGAATATAATAACAAAAGTTATCAAAAGTCCATGTATATCCAATGTGGATACTTATTAGAGAATGACTTGACACGCAATAACATTCATTGACCAAGGACGTAATAGTAAATATCGCAACTACAGTACACTTAAACAAAACATCGTCAACAAGAATATAATAACAAAAGTTATAAAAGTCCATGTATATCCAATGTAGTTACTTATTAGAGAATGACTTGACACGCAATAACATTCATTGACCAAGGACGTAACAGTAAATATCGCAACTACAGTACACTTAAACAAAACATCGTCCACAAGAATATAATAACAATAGTTATCAAAAGTCCATGTATACCCAATGTGGATACTTATTAGTGCGTGACTTGACACGCAATAACATTCATTGACCAAGGACGTAACATTAATATCGCAACTACAGTACACTTAAACAAAACATCGTCCACAAAAATATAATAACAAAAGTTATCAAAAGTCCATGTATACCCAATGTGGATACTTATTAGCACGTGACTTGACACTCAATAACATTCATTGACCAAGGACGTAACAGTAAATGTCGCAACTACAGTACACTTAAACAAAACATTGTCCACAAGAATATAATAACAATAGTTATCAAAAGTCCATGTATATCCAATGTAGTTACTTATTAGAGAATGACTTGACACGCAATAACATTCACTGACCAAGGACGTAACAGTAAATGTCGCAACTACAGTACACTTAAACAAAACATTGTCCACAAGAATATAATAACAATAGTTATCAAAAGTTTTATGAAAGGCTTGCTCATTGGTTGTGATTATAATCAGTAGTGTAAATGGTTTCGATCACGTGGGGCAGTAGATCTCGAAGATGGTTCTAGCGAAATTCGGGATTCAAAAATTAAAGGAAAAATACATAAGAAAAGAAATAATAGAATTGAACAAAAAATAGTACAAATGAAATATAATTTATTAGAGTAGCTGAATTAATCTATTAGTACTGTAGGTAGTTTTTGTGGGAAAATAGAGTATATATTAACAATAGACTATTATCTTCAACTTTCCGCCATTTCGAATTCTTTTGTAAAATATAAAATTGACTTTACCAAATTTGTTATTAATAGACCTTTAAATGAAGTATTTTATAATAATTAACATTATAACGTTAATCCCAATATGACGAACTTAAGATGGTGACAGAATATTATAGTCTAAGACGTTATCATTAGTTATATTTATATTATAGTTATAGATACTAAACTATTATAGCTACAGTGTATTAATATTAACATTAATAATAATAGGGCTAGTCTTAAAACAACACTACATAACTAAAGCAACTTCTTTCTTCTTGTTCTTGTTCTTGTTCTTGTTGTTGTTGTTGTTCTTCTTCTTCTTCTTCTTCTTCTTATTCTTTTTTCCCTCTACAACATCTACTACATGTCAGATACCTCTTTTAGATTAACGAGCAGTCTATTCATTTCGGTAAGGAGTTAAGGATCTGTCCAATATCGGTAAATCTTAATTTTTTGTAGCTATGCTCTGTTTATGATTTGCGATTCAGTAGGACGACGACTGCCTGAATAACGTACATTGTGGGCCTGGGTGACCTGTAGAACCGTGTAATATCCCACACCTCTTTATTTTCTACTCTAATTTATTGATTCACACAAGGATAAAAGTTACATGAAAGTTTTGTTAAGTTTTAGAGAAAATCGAAGGATTAAACGCTGTTATGAAAATAACAAAGAAGAAAATATTTTCATTTTTAATTCAAATAATTGAAAAACAAAACAAAACAGTATTAAACGGGAAAGTTTTTAATTTTTTTTTATCAAGTAAAAACATGTTGTACGACTGGCTCCATAATATTAAATATTAATATAAACGTATAGGATATACGACGAATGAGAATAAATTTTGTCACTTGGTTGACAACTGTATTTTACTTTCAACACCCTGAATTTATCTGGTGCCATTAATAACAGCTTATTGTGTTTTCATTGAGAATACAAATTGAGAACGTCGCGAGCGTTGAACAACCTCCGATGTTTTATGCATGGTTGGTGTAAACGTCAGTTGATGTAAATAATATCCAAAGTTCATTACACTTCAAGTCACGAAGAACCAGGACGGACAGTTAACAAATATATTAAGTTCCAACAGACGTGTTTGTGTTTATATTAATTCCAGGTCACACAACACGTGATGTTCAACAAATACATTAAATTTATGTACTGAGTGCCACAAAGCTATTTTGCTACTTAACATAATAATAAAATTATTATTAATAGTAGTTTTATTGCATGTAAAATAGAAGACAAATATTTGGTAATAAATATGGGAAAGAAAACTAAATTCAAAATAATTATTTGATAAATATTTCGATTTATTAATACTTCTTTATCAATAGCATAACAGGAGAAGAAACACTTTTTAAAAAAATCTCAATATTAGCTAGGTACAACACACACACGTACACACACATACACACATGGACTTTCGGCTGAAATAGATATGGTTGGATTGTGAGGCAAAATGAGGTACTGCATTTGTTAGGGCATTTTGTATACGAATTTCAGTATTACAACTGCTGGATCTCAAGATGTTGACCACATATTATCTGATTGAAATCACCTAGCAGATCCAGTCTCTTCGATGGTGGTTGTAACACAGGATTCGTTTTATTAATTTTGGATGATAGATATCAGATTATTTTTATCTGAGATTAAGACGATTTTAGAAGGAGATGGGAATTCTCAATTTTTAAATTCCTACAAGAGATTGTCTGAGGGGTAAGTTATGATAAGATTAGTCAGTCACTGTCATTTAAAGATGGACGGAGGAGAGGTTGTACAGATTGTTACCAATTTAAGCAATCCGCCGAGAAGAGACTTGGCTATAAGGCACTTTTTATTTAGTTGTAGTTCTGAGTTGGCACTACTAAAGTGCGCTAAATGGGGGTACAGCAGCTTAAGACTAGGATTGTGTCTGGTGTAAGGGGCGTGTACTTTCTTCTACTTGCTTCCCTAGTCTGACTTGACACAAATTACTGCTTAGCTACATTTAATTCCTAAAGTTACATCTTCGTGACAGACTTTTTAAACGTTTTATTCTTATTTACACCGATAAAAGAAACGAAATTAGGGTACGCGTTTACATAGAAGCGTTTGAGGTCTATACTTTTTTATTGGGGTTGTACCGCTGAAAGTAAACGCAACAAACAAAGTGTGGGGGCCCCTCTTTTCCTCTCCACCCCAGACACATTCCTACCTTGAGGATATTGTACAGTTGCTGACGGTGGTTTTTTCCGTGCGTTACCCTATTCCCCCTTTCTTCATTAATATTATAAGCAAAAGGTATCAAAACACAAACACATATTATTTATATTTTGAAAAAACAATCGGACAAAACGTGTTCTAGACCATGACCGGTGAAAAATCATTGTCCCTGGTCTAGGTCAAACCATGTCAACGGTTGCGATAGCTAATTTTCTAACATGAATTTTAACTAAACAATATATTAAATCTTAACCTGTGCGGTATCACATTTAATTTGTGTACCGGGTGAGGGGTTGAAACAGTTTGACTTCAACCAAAATAATTCAACTTACGCTCGGTAATAATTAGAAAAGTTTTAATTTGCCTACAAACTTAATTACAACACTTAATTGTAATTTCCTTAAACTAAAGTTTTCAAATTTTAAACTGCATCAAACTGCAATCAATTATAAGATGCTTTTAAATAAATTGTTTTTCTTGCGAAAAAACTACTGGTACAACCATTTTCATCTTTTAGAGCAAATTCATTAAATAACGCGAGCTTCCTTCACATTTAGATAAAACCAAATCTTAAACTACAAAACGTGTGTGATATCATCTTCTCAATCATTTTAGTTTAGGGGTTATCGATGAAGAAAAAGTTAATCATGGATCTCAGAAGATGGAGTATTATGAAAACATTTAAAATGATTTACACAAAATTTTGTTTAAAAAAATAATATTAAGAGTAAACTGACATAGAGACATAACCTTTGAAAAATACACAGAATGTAGATTTTACCTTGTGACATAGGGCCTATAGACTACTCAGTATGGAGAACGTTATGTAATGGGTAAAAAATTGATGTCCAGTTTTTTGTGGATATCCGGTAATTGAGCCCAAGTTGTGGCTTTTGGCGAATATCTGTTTCTCTGGTGTTTGATCGTTTGTCGTCCGTTGTCTGTGGAATATACAGCCCAAATTCGTTGATTTGAGTGCATTTGGTCACAACACGGACAGATTTTTCCCTTAATTATAACACAAAATTTGGGTAGGTGCCATAAAAAAAAAGAAAATTTTAATTTTCTGAAATATAGCCGCTAAGGACTGTAATATTTTAATGAGTATATTTTTGTGTTATTTGTAATATTTAAAAGTTGGGCGCCATTTTGTAATATTTATTACAAAAAAAAATCTTTAAAATAGCATAGAAAATTTCTTATTGGGTCGTGACTCTTTAAACAGTGTATTCTGGAGAATTTCAAATAAAAAATACAGAATCCAATTTCTGAAAAGTACATGTAATTATTTTAAAAACAATATTATAGATTGAATACAAGTTAAAATATTTCCTGGAAAAAACATAAATCATTACATTTTTATATAACATCATATTTTATAGTTCACACATACTCATTTTAAAATGAATTTTGTGGTTGGAACCTAATTCAAAAATAAAAACTCAAAATTTACAATATTCTTATATGATAAAATTTCTTTTAATAATCACTTATTAAAATAAAAAAATCATATCTAATATAATCAATTCATGAATGTTTTTTTATTTAAGTTTATTATCTTTATTTTTAAAATACATTATCTTCTTATTTGAAACCACGTGATATCTCTGCAACATCCTATCCAAAATTTATTAATAAACTGAAAGTTCCAGCTATTTTTATGTGAAAATAATATGAGCATGTCATACCAAACACTGAAGCTAATGTCTGCAATACACTTAAAATTTGCACTCGACTCAAACTATTTCTTTGTCGTCTCAACTCACATGTCGTCTTTTGAGTTCACATGTCATCTACTAAAGGCCTAAAATTCAAATTCCTCCAATTAAGAATGACAATGGAGCCTGGGCAAGAAGTCCTAAGGAAAAGGCAGATCTCTTTGCAACATTCTTAGAAAAGACGTTCCAGCCTCTCCCTAAGCAAAATGCTGAAGAAAGCGTTCCCACGATAAAAAAAACATGATGAAATGGAAATATTACCAGTTACACTTAGGGAACTGAAAAATGAAATTAAAAACCATTTGAATGTGAATAAAGCACCAGGGTATGACTTGATTACTGGGCAAATAATTAAAAATCTACCGGAGAAAGGACTTAGAAAGCTACTGCACATAATAAATGCAGGCTCAAGGATTAGGTATGTTCCCCTACAGTGGAAGGTAGCGGAGATCATCATAATATTAAAACCGGATAAAAACCAAATGATAGGAAGTCATATAGACCAATATCATTGCTCCCAATAGTTTCAAAATTATTCGAGAAGCTGCTTCTAAGAAGACTCAGGCCCATTATTGAGGAACGAAGTCTCATCCCTGACCACCAATTTGGCTTTAGACAAAGATTTTCTACAATTGATCAAGTTCGCATAATTACAAGTATCATAGAAAACACATAGGAGAAAAAAGAAATTTGTGCAAGTGTCTTTTTGGATGTAGCACAGGCCTTTGACAAGGTGTGGCATAGGGGTCTGTTGTGGAAACTAGAAAAAGAATTACCTAAAAAATATTTCGAAATACTCAAGTCATACATGACTGAGAGGCATTTCCGAGTGAAATTTGAGGCAGAATATTCCATTTTAAAGAAGATATCAGCGTGTGTCCCACAGGGTAGCGTGCTGGGACCGGTCTTGTATTTACTTTACACGAGAGATCTTCCAAATGACGATGTAACACTAGCTACTTTTGCAGACGACACTGCAATACTAGCAACTGGGAAGAAAATTGAGGAAGCTGCAGAGAAGCTTCAGAGGGCCTCCAATGCGGTGAGCAGATGGACCAAGAAGTGGCGTATTGGTTTAAATGAAACAAAATCAGCCAATGTTAACTATACCAACTTAAAGATTGATTATTACCCACCAATTTTAATTAATTCTGTGCAAGTTCCCCATGTTAACACCGCGAAATACCTGGGAATGACTTTGGACGTGAAATTGAAATGGAAGGAACACGTTAAAAAGAAAGTTCAAGAGTTAAAAAAAAAATTCAGAAATATGTTTTGGCTTCTGGGGAGGAATTCCCAACTATCAATTCATAACAAAATGCTCATATACAAGCAAGTCTTAAAGCCAGTGTGGACCTACGGATTACAGCTATGGGGTTGTACAAAGAAGTCTAACATAAAAAACATACAAAACTTCCAAAATAAGGTGCTCCGATGTATTGTTGATGCACCATGGTATATAATAAATGACAACTTGCATAGGGATTTGAAAATAGATACGGTTAGAGAAGAAATAAAAAAGCAAGCAAAAAAAAAAGCACAGACATCACATTGAGCAACATGAGCATCCGGAGATAAGCAAATTGATGGATACAACTGGTTTAATTAGAAGACTCAAACGAATAAAACCATTGGACTTAATGGACTTTGGACATTAAGGGAGTAATGACCAATGTGTTATTTTCCCTCAAAGCGTATATATTATTAAATGTAAATTACTAGATGGGTTTGTACTCAGTTGTAATAATAATTTTAAAAAATTCTTTGGGACATGACAATTTTTTTTAATTTTTTTTTTTTTTAGATTGTAGGGTTTCAATTTCAAATAAAATTTTATTGCAATCATTATAACCTAATCTAATCAAATTTTCATCTTTTTAAAAACGTACAAATTAACGATATTTATAACCCTCAGAGGTTCATCTATTGGCCATCACGAGAGACCCTAGCTGTATCTACAACTTTTTTATGTAATCTTGAGTAAGACTACATCACTTTATCCTTAATAACTTTACTATGTTTAATTTTATTCTGAGGTTACGCAACAACTACAATTTTCTAATGTGCATAAAGTGATTATTTTTAACGATCAGCTGATTATTTTTCTTTTCCTCGTATGGCGTGCGTAGAAAAGTACTTTTCCTCTCACAGTGTGCGAAGAAAAAGTAAATTTACTGATAATTATATAACGCTGAATTTAAACAGTTGCGTTTTCGAACAGCTGTGAGTGTGTAAAAGTGCAATGTACGAACTACTTTAAGAAAAAGATATTTATATATTTAAAAAAGAACACTAACGTTGATCCATAAACTCTTCCTATGCGTCATAAATATTATTTAATTTAAATCGATTTTTTTGCGATGACGGTCAACGTGTATTTTGTTTTTTCAACAATTTATTTATTCTTGATTGTGATTTACTTTCATTTGCTATTTTGCCACACTAAATCTATATTCTGTCCATCAACCATCACATTTTATCGATGTTTATATATATATTGTATATACATTTTTACTAAAGATTTTATTTACAGCACCCAATAAAAAACAAAATTAATAGATAGAACATACATATATAAACATACAGAAACCAAATGTTAAAATCATTATTTCTAGTAAGAAACTGTACAATAAAAGATTTACCAGTAACAAGATAATGGACACAGTTAATATGCTGTTACTAATGTGCAGTGTAACAGTAATACTTCAACTTAGTAAATTAATAATATTTATATAAACTCAATAAATCTGCAGGCCATTGGTTTTTTTGTATCCAGAGGAAACCATCTGGGAGGCAGTCCAGATATAACTTCCCTCTTTAATTTCGTTTTGTTTTGTTTTTTGTTTCTTTATTATTATTATTTTTTTTTGTAAATGGGTTAAAAAAACCCCTAAGTGGGTTTGGACTCACTTGTAATAAAAAAAAACTCATCTACTAAAAGTAACTTATTTAATTTTACAACTCATCTCCGAGAAAATCACTTATTGTTTGATTACTCATCTATTCAAAAATAACATATTGAAATTACATCTTATTTCCTCAAAAGTAACTTGTTCAATTTTACTTCCGATCACCAAGAGAACAACTTGTTGTCTGATTTCTTATCCATTAAAAAATAACTTCATATCACACATAAAAAAAAAAAGTCACATCCTATCTCTTAGAGAACTTATTGTCTCATTTCTTCAGCTTTTTTCTGTCCCCCTCCTTCACACACAATACACTGATGTCACATTTCTCAAAGTTTTATACACATCTACAATGTTGCCATATTTATCCTATATCTTATATTATATACGTTATTAATTAACATACTTTCAACAGATCTCTCTGACCATTAAGTACTACAGTAATTACCTTTTTTATTTATTTATATATTTATTTAACTCTATTCATTATTAATATTATTATTATTGTTATTCTTTCCTATAACAGAATACATTCTTTATTTACTTCCTTGAGTCAAACTTTTTCTCTAGTCAGAACAAGTCTATATAACCAAAAATGTACCCTATTACTAACAGGACTAAAGCAAAATGCATCTTACCAAAAATACTGGTTCGTAAATTATTGATTAAAACACGTTTGGTTTTATTCAACCCCGTTTGCAAAATCAAAAGTAAAAAATTATTACGGTTCATGAATTTTTGTAAAAAAAGAAAACTTACCCTTTTCAAATACGATTTACACAGAGGCACAACAAATTTGTTATTGACACAAGGAACCAAACTTAAGATTATATATACATCCATCTTTTTTTTTTCAAAGACACTCAAGGTTCATTTTCATTTTTTTATTGCCAACTTTACATTTTTGGTTGGTTTTTATTTGGTTTTGAAGATAGATGAGTGAGAACGTTTGTGCAATGTTTTTGTAAGATTTTATTAAACATATATTTGTCTCGTTTGTTAACACCTGAGAGTACAACTCATGGTAGAGAAAGCGAACTGCTATTGGCAGCGCGTCTTCGTAAGTAATTTAAAATTTATGTGCTGGTTTTATTATCTAATCTTTAACTGATAAAAAAAGTGGTAGCTTTTTTTTTAATCTGACCACTACAACACAAAATAGGGACCACGAAATGTGCATCGATATTATTTTTCTTTTACAAATTTCACTAGCGTTGATAAGAACATTACGGATGTCATTTTTGAAATATGAAATGTAGTTAAATCTAAAATGTAATTTTTACAAAATTTGTAAAGTATGAATTTATTAAAAAAAGAAGTTTTTTCTAAGTTTCCATTTACACAAAGAAGGAAGGCTAAAACCAAAACTATTTTAATTTACTTTCAATTAATTTTTGATTCTAAATTCTAAACATATTTAAACTGTTATTTGGAATTATATAGTTTTTAACTTAATTATATTAAATGATAAATTTACTTCTAACAAAATGTTGTGAAATCAGTAGACTGGTATTTCACTTTATACTCTACAACAAACTTCTAATTTAACAATAATTATTCAATATTGCACTGACCGACTTTAAACACTTAACCTGATCACCCCAACCCTCAGTGAATTCCTTCCCTTATTAAGGGTTGTAACTTCACCATCGCTCAGCTAGAAACAATAATCCAACAGCCCACTTATTGATTTATATCTAATGCATTATATAAGGCTTGTCTACCTACTAATCTTCAAGGATATACTGTATACAGAGTGTGAAAATATTACACAATTCCCAATTAACTTTTGAACTAATAGAGATATAAATAAGAGATTTGGTTACATCAATTTATAAAAAAGAACTAATTAATTATTCCATAGGACAAGAAAATATGAACTTTTATTTTGTATTAAGGTGTAAATTGTTTTGATACAAATTGAAATTATAAACAGTAAGTTATTCGGCATGACTCTTGTGGTTCTGTGTCACAAATGTTTATATACCACTGACAAAATGATTTAGTATTTGAAATGTTGTCTTCTTTTCAAATAAAGTGTTTGTTGAAACGTGTGTTCTTTTTTCTTTGTTTTCATTTGGTGAAGTTATATACACTTTTATTCGAGGCAACTTTTTTAAAATCAGCAACCATTTTTCTGATTTTTTTTTTTTTTTTTTTAAATCACAACTTGTAATTCTAAAGTAAAAATCAGATATTAGTCTACGATAGGTTAAAAACACCAATTTGTATTTATGACATTGACTTCAAAAATTAATTAAGTATGGGGTTTACCCAAACTTGGAAAATAATTTACCTCCGTAGCTCTTTTAAAATGACCATTTTAGTACACATTTTAAGTTAATAATTTTATTTTTGTTCGCCTCTGATACAAGTTTAAAATAGCTGATAGTGAGGGCTTAATTATTGACAAGAAAAGTAAAGGAGCACTTGGTTAGTAGAGTTAGAAAAGAGTTAGAGAAAGTAGCATTTTACGAACTGTAAAAAGGCAGGTTTTCATAGGGTACAATTTAAATTTTGTAGAAATTGGAATATTTGACTAAGCATGTTGTAGTCAAATTTCAAATAATCAAATGGACGACATCTAAAAAAACTGAAATTCTAATAAGGTTCTTTTTCAAGACATAAACTAGTTAGAAATTTCAATAAAATCCGTATTGTCGTTCTTCCGATATTTATGATTTATTTTAATTTTGAAACGGAAAATTTGGAAGTTTCATAAAAAAAAACTACACAACTGAAAGAAATTATCAGTTAAAACGCTACAAGGTTATAGGAATATCATCATCCTAGTGGCGTAAATAGCACCACCGCAGTGAAGGGGGGGGGGGAGTGCAAGGGGCACCACGACCGGGGCACATAAAAAATATATAGAGGAATTCAAAAAATAAAATGTAGTAAACACATTATCATCAAAATAATTTTTACATTGTACAATATTTCATTAAGATATCTTAATAAAACTGTTTCATAAATAATATAACCAAGGATCATAAGTCTGAAACCGTAATCATTATGGTTTGCAATCTGTTTACTAGGAGTTAACAATAATGTCGCCCCGTCCAAACTCAACAAGACTTATTTGAGGAATACGATGTAAAATCCCAGACTGAGTTCTCTGGGAGTTTTGAGCATTGAACGTGAACAGGCTCGTGCTATCAACCTTAACACGTTAGCCGATATTAACACTTAACACTTAATTAATATTTTCACATGGAGAAAAGAAAAGGTTTTAATAATTGTAATTATAACAACTTACAAGATTTTTGTAAATAATAAATCTTGATGTTTAAAGTTGCAGTCTTTCTTTCCCTCTTATAGATGATAAATTAGTTTAAAGCTTGCATGTTCTTTTGAGTGTGATACTTCACAGCATTGGCATATTAATTGAAATGCTATCAACAGATAGTTTGGTTATGTAAACAATGTCCTATTCTTTTAAATTAATTTACTTTCATTTCAATTTAGAATAAAAATAATGTCTAATTACTACCAGGTAGTAGTTACATATAAGAACATGGAGTGGGGTTGCTTACTGGTGAAGAGGGCTCATCTAGAACCGACAAGTTGCGACTTCGTTATTTGGGTGGGGGGCGCCATTCTTGTACCTGCGGGGGGCAATCAACGTAGTTACACCACTGCTACATCCATTTTCTTTTGCAAAAGTCTTTCATTTGACCAGCGTCAGAGCTTCGCTTGCAATCGTTGGAGACAACAAGCGCCACTAGTACATCACGTGATGCGCTAGGAAACAGGAAAATCAAATCTAGTATCAACGTTTAACAAGGTGGACGTAGTTCTCTTAAAATATCAAGGCTTAAACGAAATCAAAATTTATCGTTTATTTTGAACACGGGCACAAGCCTATTTCAATTGAATCAATGAAATAAATTTAGACAAAGGCGGAAATGGTAGTGCAAATACGAAACTTAGAAGTCATCTTGGTTCTCGTGTGTCTGGTATACACTAGTCTTACACGTTAAAACAATTGTCAAGTCTGGTCCTGAATTGGTGTGTTCTAATGTTTCAACCTACATACAATCTGTGAAACCTATCAAGCATTATTCAACCGATTCTGAAATGAAAAACTTTTATAATAATGAAGTATAAAATAAAACCATTAATTAAAAGGGTGGTGCTGCTAGCAATCCTTAGGCCATCAGTTCTTCAGGGATTCTTTCTATATCTCCTTTAAATAAGGCATTACTTTAAAATGATTTTCTTCCTTAAAAAAAAATATATATATATATATATATATATATATATATATTAATGACATTATGTATGTTAGTATTAGGTAAATCTCATCAAAATTACAGCTCAAAATTTAAATTTTTTAAATAAAAGGGTAAATCCTTATTCATAAAAAAAAATATTGTAAATCTTAATATGAAAAATATAAATTGTAATAGTAAATTGTCTGACTGTTTCAATCAATTTTGTTCTTTGAATTTCATGTAATACATTTCTACAGATATTACATGTATATTCAAAGAAAAAATGTATACATGTGTTTTACTTTCAAATAAACCACTTCTTTAAACAGTTAACCCAAACAAGGCGCTGCAGGTACACATTTTGGTAAGTTAAATCTGAAGGTTTCTTGTTTGTGGTTTCATGCAAATTGAATGTTCATTCCTCTCCCTTGTCTTGTAATCGCAGCCCAGTACGTATTCCCTTTCCTTCAAGGTCGCTAGTGGTTGTACAACCTAAACTGTGCAGATGTTGAATTATTTTACTTGTACAGAATCTTGTCTGTAAATTCGTATAAAATCTATTTAAATTTAATTTTGTAAATGTCTAAATTAATATATAATATATAATAGTTATCGAACATCTGAATATTTCAAAACTAAAATAATAAAATATCACCTTATAAAAAAAAGAAGAAAAGAGCATGTTAAGTACAGAAACCGCCGCAAGGCGGGAAGGATTGAAAATTGTAAGTTGATCCCAATTTTCTTCCACAAAACGGGAAAATTCAACCCATATTCCGTAATATAACGAAAACTGACCACAACCTGGTCTCTGTCTGTTTAAGCTCCACTTTATTCTTTAATGGAAGTACTTTTCCGTAAAATAGTTCTTATATTTATTTCCTCTCGGACGCTTAATAACGATTTTCATGTCGATATTTTTTTTTTAGTTTTATTATTACTCACTAGTCTACCAAAACTATTACAATTAGTAGTTTACTCATAAACTATCACTGTTTTGTGATTATCACATTGATGGACAATGTACGCCATCTTGCCTGTGTAAAATTTTCATTTATCATCATGCATTTCTAACATGAACACACACTCCAACTACTACGATAACAACAAAGACTACAAACTCTCTTAACTTATTGACAATTAAACATAAACCAAACCAATGTTGTTTTCCTCATCAAGAAATGTCAGTTTAGTAGTAAAGTGAAATTCAACCATAGATTGGGTCTTTGATTTTGTAGATTATTTTAAACAATACTTGTGGCGTCTAAATTTGTTTCCTTTGAGTGATAAGTTCGTCTTAAGCATTAATATTATAAGAGTTTATTATTAAGTTTAAATGACGACGGTTTTATCTTTTTGGAAATTATTCTTCAACAGTAATTTTCTATTACCTGCAACTTTTCACGCTAGTTGGCATTTCACAAAATTTTAACGAAATGGTAGAGCCAATTTTAAGAAAGTAATACCTAGCTCTACAGCAGATTTTTGTTTGTTTTTACCGTTAACCCATTTACGGGCATTTTTCAAGTGTTAGTGACTAACACGTTTTATTGGGTACGTATGGATACAATTTAGCAAAATTGATTAAAACATATTCGTTTTATAGACAAACGGATTTTAAACACAAACAATTTTGTGTTTTCGTTTTTTTTTCACGTATAGACCTACCCAAATTTTGAGTTATCGAAAAAATGAAAAAAAAAGTATCGAGATTTAGCTAGGCCTAAATATGGCCAAATTACAAATTTGATTAAAATCGGTCCATACGTTTGGGCTGTAGAACAGTACACAGTAGCCGGACAGAAAGTCATCATTCCTAACCTTATTTTAGACACAGAGGACTTCAAAGCAGTTATATTCGTGAATAAACGCGATACTCGTTTTTTGGCCCAACGCATAACTTCGTTTATACATATGTTTATATTTATGAGAAAGTAAAATTGTGTAGTTACTTGTGTCAATATTATTTAATTTTATAAAAAAGTGACTTTGTGTAGTAAATACATAGCTAGTAGGACGATGCCGCGGATCACAGAAACAAAAGTAAGATATACATTTAGTTTTTGGGTTAGTTTGCCATAACTGTATATTCTAGGCTTAGGTCTCATATCGTGTTTAAGACTGATTAGGGTGTAATGTAGGCACTTTGGCCTTTTTGTTATTTTTCACAAATCTGTATTATTATATCTATGTTTTATCATTAAGTCCTAGAAAATTTATTCGATTGTTGTAACGATTTAAGAGTATTTTAGATTAGCGTAATTTAAGCTACATTGGAATTTCTGTAGACTTTTAGTAAATTACGATATTGTAATCTAACCTATTATGTAAAGTTTTATGCAAATATATTGATTGATGTTTTTGTTATAACACTTCATATACATGTGTTATTTAATAAAGATTTTCCATTAAAAAAAAATACTTTAAGCAAAATGAAAGTTTTAATAATTCGAATTTTTTAAATTTTGTTTATATTTTTGTACTGGATTTTATTTAATTCATTTTCCTAACTTTTATACAAAAAATATATCTGAAATTATATTTATTATTTGTTTATGTATTTATTATTTGTCCGTTGATGAAATAAAAAAGCGATTTTTCAAAACCGTAAAGTTAGCCAGTAGTACCACAGCACACTTTAGTGATTACAGTAGGCCAGAGGGAATTAGATAGTGAACTACTACCAAAGAATTAAAGATGTTTCTCAGTAATTAGAAAACTTTTAATTTGTCTACAAAACTTAATTAAACTTTGACATACTTTATATTTTATTAACCAATCTCTTTATCCTATGTTGAATTATTAATCAAAAACTTTATTCCTCAAAGTTATATAAACGGTTTGAAAACATGTAGGGCTTCTAAGAGATAAATAATTAAATATGAAGACCAAGACTTGTATAAACTTCAATCATTGATTGAAAGAAAACACAATATTCCACAATAAATACTTTATTTGTACAATACAATACAAGACGACATTTTAATGATTAATGATTAAGTCAACAACCTCAGTTATTACATGTATACAACAAACCTTCCGGGCACCAAAACTTCACACAGATAACAAAAAGGAAGCAAGGACATTGGGAACGGTTTTTTTAAAAAAAAATTCTTCCTTCATATCCTTGAGAAGCTTTGGCCTTCCCAGTCATAGTTCAGTGATCGTTTTCATGGATGTAACAGACTCGGTCATTGAAATGCCATCTTGTACTGTATTGTACAAATAAAGTGTTTATTGTGGAAAATTCTTTTCTTTCAATTGATAGCAGAATATAATCAAATAGAGGGGAAGGACGTGTCTTTAACTTTTTTTCTAATTTATTTTGTAGGTACAAAGTATATTAGTAACAACGGATGTCAAATTAAAACTTAGCCCCTTAAAATATAATTGTGTTATAAATTAATATTAAATAAGAGGAAGAATAAACATTTTCAAAGTATTAAATTTATTAAATTCTCACACATATTATAGAGAAAGTTTGTGATAGGTAAAAATATTAATTATGAGTTTTTTAGATAGAATAAAGCTCTAACACAAGATCTCACAAAAATTACGCTTACTTAACCAAACACGTTTCAACGACAAAGTCGTCATTCTCAGTGATACATGAACTACAATATCTAATATATTGTAATCTAATACTGTTATTGCACAGTTAATTTTATATTTTATGCCCCCATATCTTGGATATGGTTGAGTTTAGTCGGGACGCATATCAATTGATTCAGTTTAAAAAATAATCATAAAATGAAGTGTCGCTTAGATATCAAATTTAAGAAACAAAATGTACATTGATTTCGCTGGTTAGCAAACTCATTTTTTGGTACGTTTAGTATTTATTGGAGTTTTAAACGTTGAGTTTTATTGGATACTGATAAACTAATATTTCTTAAAATAAACAGTGTACACATATAGCGCAGACTTTTCTACATTCGCTAAACATAATAAGAATCAGGTAACAAATAAAATGAGTTATCGGTCAAAAAATTTAAATGAACCATGAACATAGTTTTAAGATATTGAATATCTCAAAACAGGTAAAAGCGATATCGATTCATTTAAGCGACATGTAAAGTATTATAATCTAAATTTTACACTTATGCCACACCGTGTGATAAAAACTAACGCAATTATATTTAAAAAGAATTATCAGCCTTTAACTAATTTGCAATATTCTATGTTCTAAGACGAAGTATATAAATTCATTTTCTTTTTGTGGTTGATAACTTTTAATTCGACAATTTCAGAAATGAAGATAGTGTCAAAACTACCTACCTAGCGCCAAAACTTTACAAATGCATGCCATTTATTGTTAAATCTTACCTTAAAATAAATTCACCTTTTGTAAGCTTATAAGAAAGTTGAAACAGACAACCTAAATTCTGAAATGGGAATATTTGATTAATTTAAGAATCTTATTATTAATTTCCTTGGTATAAATAGTTAAAGGTGTTTATATTTATTAGGCCTACGATGTTCTAATATTTTTTTATTACTGTTTTTTTTATTTTTATTTTTTAAGATTTTGAAGATGGCTAATGTACATTATTTTTGTAACTAGGGCTTTTCGTAATGTCAAACAAATATATTTTTTGGGGTATTATTTTGGAATTCTGTAGCAATTTTATATTGGTTTTCAGTGATCAAATGAGAGCAGTAGGCTGCCACTTTTTTCCGCTCTCTGATTATTTAATGTAGATAAATTATACTGGGTACCTAAATAGATTTTAATAAATTTTCTGAATTTTATGTATTTTGTGTGTATAGCAAAATTGGATAAATAAAACAAAAATTAATTCCGTCATTCTTATAACAGACAGACGTTAATCCAAAAACCAATGGTTGAGACTACAAAAATGTTATTCCATAATAAACGGTGCAAAATAGTTGCACTAAAACTTTCTTACAGACCCATCCAGGAAACAAAATATTTACCAAAAAAAGTTAAAAACCAACAATTTGGAAATCAGGGTTACTTTTTTTGATTCTTGTCATTTACTCTTGAAAAGTTTCTTTTACTTACGTTTTAAGCACAATGTGTTGGGTTATTATTCTTTACATTTCAACAAAATTTAAAAAAAAAAATTGGTAGAACTGGTTTTACAAAATTAGGTCTTTTATAATTGACGTTTTACAGGATCCTCAGAGGCTATTTATTTATCAAAATAGTTGGAGTCAACTTTTAGTATTAGTAATTTTAAGTTATTAAAAATACAAAAAAAGCCTCAGTATAATACTCACCCTCCAATAAAAGTATTCAAATTTCCTAATAATTAGACAACTCGTTTGGACTATAAAGCACACCATAGATGTTATTTAAAAAACACCTTTTACGACCACAAGACATGAAAACTGATATTTCTGCCAAAACCTTAACTTCTAATTAAATAAATTAAAGTAAAACTTGATTATAGTTTTTCACAAAAACGTTTATTAAATTATATACATTTCAACGACAAAGTCGCCATTTTCATTGATCTATGAGTAACAATAATTAAACTATAACTAACCTCGTGTTGTGAAAAGCCATGTTTTTATACAGAATTGCGGGAGGAGTGTTGTCGAAACATTTACTTTTTTACCATCACAAATATTTATTTCTATTCTACCTATGTGAGAAAATAAAAATCACATTAAATTTAATACAAAAGCATGCCATTTTTTTTTTTTCAGTAACAAATTTATTTATGTCCTTACAAAAAGTTGTTTTAAATACCAAACCATTATAAAAACAACGTTTTTACCAATAAATTTGACGATCGCTAGAGATTGGGTAATATACATGTAAGCGGAAGTTCTCCCTTTTGTCCATCAATAATTTTCTGACTACCTAAATAAGCAGGCAGATGAAATCTGGCATACTTATTGCTCATAAAATAAATAAACAACAGACCCCACCCCCTCCATTCAGAGGATAAACCCTTAAAACTATATACTTCGTCCTTTCACTTGCTACATTTTAATATAGTGAATAAATAACAGATAAACTAAACTATATATTGAACACACAAAAAACGTTACCAATGAAATTATTGACATACTTGAAGTCACTTATTAAAAGTATTACTATTTGTAAGGGTTTTTAAGATACAACCTTCCCTCCTTTCCTATTGTCTATTTAATCCAATTAGCAGACAACCGTGCTTCCCTTAGCACAAATACTCTATTGAAGGGTTGATTTTACACATGGTCCCATAAACTGCAATGTTCACTACATATTGGATTCAGTCTGAGTAAAGTAAAATAAATATTCATTCTATTTTAGTACAATCCGTATTTACAATCATCTTAACACTGGGTTTTAATTTTCACAATTTTACTGCTTTAATGACAAAAAACAAAAACAACTACAACAAAACTAAAAATAGAACAGTATTTTGGCGTTCTTCCTACCCTGGTGTTTTTGTTTTCTGATTTATGTTTATGTTTTATGTTGGTAGCTCTGATCAGATTTAAGCTCCACAAGTTTTGCTCCTACCATTAATAGTCCAAATTTGGTAGTGATTTCAATATGACTATACTAACATCATTAACATTTTATATCTTAGGATATTTTATTTACGTTAAGTATTTTTTAATTTTATTTATATATTTATAAATTTTTTTTACACTATTTATTATATTTATTTTATGTTTTTTAGTCTAATAATTTTAAAGTGTTGTTTAAGTTTTAAAATAAAGGATATAAAATTTATTTCAGAGTAAATTAGATGAAAGTGGAATTTTGGTGAAACTGTTTAGTTCGCAAACAAAAGTATTATTCTTTAAAGATAACATTAAAATTTGAAAAAAATAGTTTTTTCTCTACAGTTATATATAAATAACTCCTTCAATTTCTACCCATATTAACCACTGGTTATATCAGTTAGGTTCTCCTGTCCCCTTGGAAAGAACGAATTTCACAGAATAAACGTTGTGTAGCCTACTGGGTGAGATTCGAACAGTTTTAGTTCCGTTCTTGTTTATAAAGCAATGACGTAAACCTCTTGGTTACCAGAACTTATTGTATCTTCCTGTGGAGTAATTGGCCTTAACAAACTCTCTCCAGCAAACTCTGTTTGCCAAAAGGATTTTAATTCCTGCCAATTCTTTCCTTTACGCTCACCCCCGTCCTTCGGTACCGTCCTTCGGCACGCCATATTTTTACTTGGCTCTTCTCTGGCCTTGAAGACTTTTTGTTATGGTGGCATCTGCTAGATATACCCAATCCAACACCATTTCCCCTTTCTTTTATCTCCCCTTCTTATGATCCCCTATTCTGCAGAAACCTTTACCCTAATCCTAACAAGCCACCAATCTTCAAGATCCTTCTCATGCATCCATCTAGAAATCTTGTATGCTTATACAAAGTATTTGTATCTTGTTTGTTAAGGCCTTCCAAGTTTCACATGCGTAAAAAAGTACTGACTTGACGTTTGTGTTAAATATCCTCAGTTTGGGTTCCGTCTTCAACATTTTGTCACCGTGGACTACCATATTGGCCTCAGTTGTAGGAAGGCCCCATTTGCCTTTTTGATTCTCCTCACTACATCCTCATCCGATCTACCACCTCAGCGATACCACACTGTTCATGTTACAAAAACTTATCCACATTGTCCAGAGCCGCACATCTTTACATCTTCTTCTCCTGCAGTTAATATGTATAACTTAGTTTTTTGTTGTATGACCTGCAAACCCACCGTTTACGTGCCTCAGACAGCTTTCCTGTAATAGCCGTGAGTCTCTGTGTAAGGGCATAGATATCATTGGCATAATCCACATCCTTCAATCAACCCTCATATCCCACTGCAGCCCTTTTCTCTGTTCCTTCTGGTTCCATAACAATCCTGTTCAAAACCAAAACCAAAATCAAAGGTAACGGTAGATATCCATTGTCTCGCTTGACGCCACTAGGTATGGGGCAGACAGTCTGCACTATCCTCAACCCGACAATAAAGCCAAAATGCATAACGTTTATTAGTTTTCTGATATTTCCAGGTGTGCCGTTTTGTTTTAATACTGCTCACATACTCACCCTCTTCACCAGATAAACACCTTAACGAAGACCATAAACAACCTATCACTTACCTGAACATAACTGAATATTTACTTTTTCTATCATTATTTCCTATTCTACTCTTTACTTATACTCCTGAATAAGAACACATTATAGTTAAATCATAGTAATACATGCTGTACAAAACTTATATGTCCTTTTGTATTCAATAACTATGTTAAAATATCAAATTGCTCTATATACACAAAAGTAATTAAAATATTATTTATACTTAATAAAACCAAAAAATATTTTTACGTATTTCAAACATTATATATTTTTAAATGGTGGTAATAACTATAATTGTAAACTTTAAACTATTAGGGCCACTGTAATGTTTGGTACAAGTTGTGATAATTAACATTACCAAGATGAAGGGAAGGAATTCACCCAGAGAAATAGAATGTTGATTAATATGAATACTTTATACAAGTGACAGCGAAGTCCGTGTTGAGTGAGTGCTGGCAAATATTTCAGTTCCTCGAGTTGGTGTAGCCAGTGTCAAGAAATTAATTAAAGTTAAAATTTAACCTTGTTTTGTGAAGTAAATTATTTCTGTCGTCTGAAGCCAGAGAAGACATACAAAAGTTCATTCCCTTCTCTAATTTTGCAATCGTTCCTATAGAGAGCAGCTAAGTAATTATTCAAAAAGTTGTTTTCGTTATTAGCTGATTTCCATATCTCGGGCGTCATTCTCAAAGTTCGAAATTGGTTTCGTAGATTTATGTCCGATTTTCATCAAATATGATAATTGTTCCTTACAATAACTTGAACAAGTTTGTTATCAAAGAAACGTTTCTGTAAACATAAACAGTATACCTTGCTCCCTACAAATGTTTTAATGTATTCAATAAATCGTTTTTGTAAACACAATGTGGCTACTGCCTTCCGTGCGACGTGTGACAGACCACAAAAAACAAACAAAGAAAAGAGGGGAAAAAGGGGGGGGAAAAAAAACAAAAAAAAACAGTAAATAATACCACATCTATGTAGTTATGACAAATCACCACACGGAGAAATACTAAAAAGAAATACTTGCTTTCTTCCTCCTTGTATTGTAATTAGGATTAATCATTCATTAGGATTCAAATTTGTAATAAATATAATTTACAAACAAATGTATATAAAGGTCCTGGAATGTTGACTACCTTATCTGAAAAAAAATCTTTCTATAAATATCACCTTCAAATCCTTGGAAGCAACATTTTAATTTGACTTCATTATAACAGCTATAACTTATTTTATAAAATCTAAATTATGTGTTTTATACTAACTAAAAATTCACATAATATTTTATATAAATCAATTAAATTCCTTTAAATTATACACCTTCAAACTTTTAATTACCAAAAGAAGTAACTTTAGATGCTATCAAAATATGTCCACGATTTTGATCAAAATCGGTTCACCCGTTTGGGCCGTACTGTGGTAGACAAGTACAATCCAATAACCACTTTTTGTAACCAAATCTCAAACCATACATACTTGTTATTTACCCATCAATAAACTTTCTCTATATTAAATATACGAGCAAGTCGACAGAAGGGCTGAGCATTCCAGGGGTAGAACAATGAGCAAGTAAAGTATGTAAATGTTTACGCGTGGAGAGATGTCTGTTCTGTCTACAATGTGTGTTTCTTTGATTCCTCTTTAATAGTTGTAGTATCCCTTAGGGGTTATAAGTATGGGTGTGGAAGTCAGGAGGTACCCTAGCTTATCAGGTCTTCTTGACCAACTCTTTTACTCTCCCGAGCCTGAGGTTATTAAAGTATTCGAGGGCTAGGTATCTTCTTAATATTATGTTCTCTTCTTCCTCTTTTAACAATCCAAGAGGATTTTTCGCGTTAAGAAAACTATTTTTTAAAGTAGTCGTAGCTTTTATCTACATTTTTCTAATTGGGTAAAACTTTAAATGTTTTAAATAGCTGGGATATTTTCGTTAACAACTTAACAAAATCTAAAGATGATTATTTTTAGTTGATTTCTATTTATTTTCTACTTCCACCAGTCTTAATTATTTTCACCAAATCTATTTTTTTAACAGTTAGTTGCTGTGTTATCTAACGAATTTGCATAATGGAAGATGACTTTATAACTGATTAATTACTACTCAGTGTGTACTATTTGTCCGATTTTCAACTAATCTGGTACAAATATTGACATTCCTAAAATACCTTAACTCAGAAATTGGATTTTAGTACATGTTGTCCTTATACTCGCGGAGTTTTATATTAAAACCATCTCTTTTTCCTTAGAAGCATACAAACACGTATATGACCTAACACTTCCAAGTTTTTGTAGTATTTTTTAAGTGGAGATTTGTTGAGGAACAGTGAAATTCTATCCAATTAATTACCGACAACTTATAACTCATTCCTTATTGTTCAGTCATAACTGTTGAAAAATAGCTGAATTATAGGGCCTACTTAATACTTGGATTTTGCTACTAATACCAACAACACAATAAATAACGCTGTTCGTTAACTTCAAATTTAAATAAAAGAGGATTGGACTACAAAGGCTTACAATCAGCAATACAGTTTTTTTGTATTGCATTATACTTTTAAACAATCAACAGAATAAATTTTAAATTGGCGTTTTAACTGATGATATAATATCAAAGAGGAATCGCAGGCACGCACATTCATAGACGCAAAGAAGCCGTAACCATCATTAGTGCGCACGCACACACGTACGCACACACACACACACACACACACACAAACACACACACACACACACACACACACACACACACACACACACACACACACACACACCTATGCCTATTCAAACACAAGTGCAAAAACAAATAGACATTATTACATATATGTTCTAAGCCGAGTGGGGTGAATTTTATCAAAAATGTTTTGAATATATTTCAACCATATCTTGAGATAACTCAAAATTTGGGAGTAGTTGCCATGAGACCACAACTCAAAGTTACGATTTATAAAATCGTCTCTAACGAAATTATATGTCTATTGACTCAAACAAAAAGTATTGATTGCCATATCAATAAAAATACATATCTGGTTGGGATTATAGAATAAATAAAGTTGATCATGGGAATAATTTTTTAAAATTAACCTAACAGTGATAGCATTCAAAATTTGGTGAATGTGAAGAATTATTATCCAAACTAGTAAAATAAAACTATTCTTCAAAAAAATTTTAAAAAGAAGAAAATTAACACCGACTGCCCTCATTAAAAACACGATTAAACGTTAAACACAAGTTTTTGGGAGAAGCAAACTTAGGTTCTATTTAAATATATAAATATTTTTCAAAATATTATAACAAATTTTGTAAAAATTTTGAAAGGAGAAATTATTCCGTACCAATTTATCTTTCTTAAGAAGTAGATGTACAAAATCTTACTAATAAAGAATTTATTTGTATATATATACAAGTAGTATTGAGACATTGGGGGGGGGATGATGACGAATATTTCGTTTTTGGATGGATGAGTGAGAAAGTTAGTGCAATATTTTTTTATTGTTTATTTGTCTAAAATTGGGAACGGTGGTTTTTCATAATACGATTCATTTTTTATTAAGTACCAAATGACGACATATCTTCACATCATAACTTGCTTTCAATTCAAATTGAAACAACCTATAACTTAATAATAAGTAATTAATTGCACGCTTCCTTAATTAGCCCTGTCGGTAGCACACTGGCGGCGAGGGGAGGAACAAGAAGGGTTGGTGTTGGCTTAATTAGAATACCAGATGCTGCTTTACCACTGACTGGATGGAACAGTTTAGATTTATTTATTTAATTGCTTTTTCTATTATAACTGCGTTCTAGAATGTTAGTTTTCATTAAAACAGTTTTCTAGCGAGGTCACTTGCTGTTTTACAATAGATAAATAAATCATACACAAACACCAACCAATGAAATCTTCTTTCACAAGAAGCACACAATCTCTTGGAAAATTTACAGCTCATAAGTTCATTATTACAATATAAATCAAGAAAATCGGCCTAAAAGATTTTAACTAACCCAATGAAGTCATGTATTAAAAAAAATTGATTAAATTTATACAAATGATCAACATATATGAAAATGTGCTTGCAAAGACTTCTCAACGGACTGCGGAGATAAAAAGCAAAATACAACATATTATATCATATTAATAATAGATATCAAATTTTAACTTTTTAACCGAGTAGATTTCTTTGATGATGGTAAATAATTCATTCAATTTTTATTTGGACACTTGGAGGTTTAAACAAAACTTAAATAATATGATGACAGGTCGTTTCGAGAAATTTCCCAAAATGTGCCTCAAATAAAATTTCTTTAAAATCAGTTCAATGGTCATCGACATATATGACAGAGAGTAGGACTTCCGCTGTTGGAACTGCATGAGTTCATTTTATATGCACTGAGTACAAAGAAAGATAAAACAATGAAGCTCCTTAAGTATCTGTATTGTTAGAATTGGATTTCTCTGAAAGCAACTTGAATACTTATCTTTAAAGTAAATGAAGTTCTGAAGCTAAGGCTTGGGGTAAAACGTTGTTAGAAAACCCATTTCCTTTATCAGATATTTAAATTGTCTGACTAAACAAACACTATTCCTTGCCTCTCTGTGGAAGAGAGATTGATTAATATGCAAGTCTTAAGAGTAACTTGACCAATCTATTTCCTATGCAACACCGGTAAACTTGTTAACATTCTAGATTACCTTCAATGCATAATTTAAACCTTAAATAATAGTTCAGTCTTGTAAGGCTAAACAAGATTGAAAGCAAAATACAGAAAATTTAATATCCATAAGCTTTCATTACAAGTACGTGTCAAATTAGATATTTATTTACGTTTATTACCAGGTACTCCCAAATCTATTTATTTTTTAAATTAGCTTAATTGGTTGAGACAATAACTTTCATACTTCACTAAAATTTGCGATTTGCTTCATTGGTTTAGACAATAACCTTCATATTTCACTAAAACTTGCGATAGGTTTCATTGGTTGAGACAATAACCTACATATTTCACTAAAATTTGCGATTTGTTTAATAGGTTAAGATAATAACCTACATTTTTCATTAAAATTTCAGATTTTTTTAATTAATTGAGGCAATAACCTTCCTATTTTACTAACATTACAGAATTGTGTAATTGGTTGAGACAATAACCTTCATATTTAATTAAGATTTGCTATTTGCTTCATTGGTTGAGACAATAACCTTTATATTTCAATAAAATTTGCCATTTGCTTCATTAGTTGAGACAATAAGCTTCATATTTTACTAAAATAACAGGTTTGTTTTATTGGTTGAGATAATAACCTTCATATTTCAATAAAATTGTAATTTGCTTCATTGGTTAAGACCTTCATATTTCACTAAAATTTCGATTTTATTTAACATCGTTAAGAAACGTAACAAAAGTTCTTATTTATGATTATTAAAAAAAAGAATATACAATTGAAGCAAGAACACCCGGAGGTCTTTATGGAGTGAAGTACTTTTTATAGAAATTATATTTTAAAGTTCAAAGCAAAAGTAAAATGACTCAAAACATCCATTTTATCATTATTTTTATCAAGTGGTTTAACTAAGAATGCTGCTTATCTTTTTTATCAGGTCTTTCTTGATAAACTTCTGTTCTCCTCAAATACCGACGCTATTAGAGTATTCGAGGGTTGGGGGTCTCTATTTAACGCTCGTTTCTTATTTGTTTATGATGACGGCGAGATTTTTCACCTTTACATAACTACTGCTTTTTATGAATATTCTCTGAAACAAATACTGAAGTTAATTAAGTAGAGGAGAATATATACAATATGTTCAGAAATGTCTATGATAACAATTATTTTAATAATAACAGGCGTTTTTGAGCCAACCCTGGAGATTTTCTACTCACCAAGGAACTGATTATTCTCTTTATTTCAACTTTTGTGGTAGGATGAAATACCAGTACTGGAATTTAGTTTAAATAATTTTTTGAATTCACCCGTTAAAACTGGCATCCAATATCGATTTAACTGAATATATTCTTTAAATCTGAAGTTACTGTACACAAACATAATTCAATATATTTGCAACTTGGATTGGATCAGAAAACGTTTAATAACTTTATTATTATCTTATCAAACAATATTTTGATTTTTATAATTTCTTCACCTGTAGATTGATTTCCATTGTCGTTTTGAGTCTTCTTTATTTTTATAAAATTTGTTGTAATATTTATATTGGTTTTCATATAGAATTTATTAATTTTTTTATTACATATGGTTACACTCTGCAAGGTTTGTAAAAAAAATTTAACTATAAATAAATATAGAATTTGTAATAACATGTAGATAAATATGTTAAAGGTAGGAGGAATAATCAGAGCTTGATAAATTGGATCACAGTTAATTCTTTTGAAATTATTTGCTAATGTTTCAGAATATAGTCTCTGTATGCACATATTTAGTTCATTTAAACTTACAACATGCTCACATTTGATATTCACTACATATTCACTATTCTATACAAACTTACCACGTTTCAGTCATCTAACTTTCAACTTCATACTTAGATTATTTTGTTTTAATACAACATTATCAATGCAATAACTCGCATCAGATGTTTTTGGTTCGTTAATCAGTGAAACTATCCCCATATTCCCAATTTAGCTACGTGAGGATTTTAATAAATAGAAATTTACGTCTTCACTAACAGTTCGTAATGATATCTACAAAATTACCTACATTAAACTCGTTAAATCTGTTCAGAGCTGTAAAATAAATATAAACAACGTGTTATCTTTATTTGTAAATGAACGCCATCAGATGTTGTGATACGCCAGACTTTCAGATTACACCTTCAGCTCTGTAACGGTTATTGGGTTTAGCTATCATTTTGAACGTTGGAAGTTTATATAGGCCTAGTTTACAGTTCTCGATCAATAACAAAACAATCTAATATTTGTGGTTTTAACATAAAATCTCAAAATTACTTCTTAGGATCATGATATATTTGGATAATTACCTATAATTTCCAAACAAATTAAATGAATTATATGAACCAATGTAGAATGAAAGAATATGGTTAAAAGAAAAGAGCTGATTTATTTACGGTAATTATCATAGAGGTTAGAAAAAAGATCATACTAGACGTGAATGTCCGATTTATTAAAGGTATGTCAGTTTATTAATTTAAGTTAAAGAACTGTGCGTTCAGAAACAGATGCAAATATTTACAAAAACGGATTACAAAAAGGCCAAAACGGAAATGTTTGCTATTTTTTAAATAAAAGGGAGAGTACAAATAAATACGGGTGTTATTGATATGGAAGAAAACAAATTCTCAAACTCTGCTACAAACATTAAATTATATTTAACTCAATGTAAATGAGACAACAAAAGTTCTGGTTTTAAAGTTATTTGTTAATTATGAATTGTCGACATGTGATTTAATTGGACATTAGCCATCATTTGTCTAGATAAAACGATAATATGAAACAATTAAAAAATACACCAACTTAGCCTACCAGCTTAGGGACACGTTGGAAACTAAAACTAAAACCATATCCAAAGAAAGGAACGCAGGACTAAAAACAATAATACTAAAAAATGGTGTCGGTATATGATTCAGTTTCACTATTTCACCGATACGTTCTGGTGTTGTTGTGGGGTTAGTAATTTATACTTTTAGTTAATCAATGGTTAGGTTTTTGTACAGAGGTGAGCAAAGGATTTATTTCATGAATAACTGCTAACGATTTCTCCTTCACAGGTGCTATTATGCAATGGTAAAACACCTACATTGTACTATAATTGCCTATTAGCTCCTTTTAGAATTATTACTCTCTATTACTCTTCCGTCGTTCTTTGACATAATGACGTTTTTAAAGCGGACTCTTAAGCGATCTTCCCGTTAGTCGAGCTTTCTCAATAAACATTAATATTATAACAATTATCGTAAAGTTTAATATAAAATTTCTACGTTATAAATATAAAATATAACGAAACAGTCGTACCAAGAGACGATAAATAGAAAATATTTTATTTCTCGATTCAAGATGGCGTCATATAAATATTTTCAAAAAACAAACTAATATTAATGAAAATGAATCAATTTTTTTTTTAATGTGATCAGTAGTAAATGGGATAGTGAATCTTTTCATAGGTAGCAGTAGTTTCATACAATTTTAATAATTTTTACTTATTTTCATACAGTAAACGTAATATAGAGTAAGAATTACAATCATTGATCTTCAAACGGGAACTACACCTAAACATTGTGTAAAATAGATATTTTCAGCTTTTTTCCTCGCTCAATTCTCCAAAATGTACATCTTCTCCGTATAAAAATTACATTCGAATTTACAATAAAATGGCCTAACTTTTAACCACACCTACTCATGATGTCTTGAAATGTTTGTTTTCCAGCCTATATTTTCCTATTGTTTTTAATGAAATAAATTACGTTTTTCATTTTGAAAATTCCAAAGTAGAGACGAGACTTTGTAGTGTGTGTTAAAGTTTCAATGGCGACGGTGAAGATTTGTTTTCCTTTGGTAAGTTTGGAAATTATTTCTTAGTGGTATTTTTTGATTATTTGATATTTGGTTCACGAATTTCATAATTCAAAAAAATGTAAATAAAGTTAGTAGCGCTGATTTTTTTGGAAATTACAAATTTTAGGCCTGTAAAAATACAATTTTGTTTTTACTGATACCTCACGAATTTTTAGAGAGAAGGTAATCAATAAGTTTGTCTGTGAACTTAGAGATTAAATTTTAGAATAAAAATTATTGCACTCGTTAGCTTCGATTGTCAGGAAATGGGTATTTTGCATTTTTATCTTATGCTCAGATACCCCGAAATTTTGAGTTCTTGAAAAAATGGAAAAAGTAGAGATATACCATCTGTGATTAAAATCAATCCACTAGTGTGGCATGTCGAGCACTGAACTGGACATAGTCAACGACAGACGATACACAAACAACAGATATTTCCGAGAAAAACAGACATTGGTGTTCTTACACATCACATAACTTTTCTATGTGTATATGTGAAAAAGTAAAAATATAAATCAAGCTACTCAAGAAAATTTGGAATTTTAACAGTTAAAATTTATATTCCCGAAAAGTGGGCACGAGTTCCAATGAAATTTTGAATAGTTCGTTTACATGTAAGGGCTGGTTAGAGAGCATGATGTAAATCAGTTTGCTTTTCTTTGAAAATTTCACTTTGTAAATATGCTTATTTTTTGATAAAACATTATAATTTAATAAAATTAAATACAGTATTAGTAATACATTAAAATATGACACAATTATCAGTAAATAACGAAAACGTAACTTTAGAGCGAATGTCACATTTTTCAAACTCTTTTTTTATCTCCTAGCAGTTTGAAGATAAAAGTAAATTCAATCACTAGTTGAGAAGGTGAGGCTCTTGGCACGGGCGAGATATTAAGTTGGGGTTTAAAAACTTGATCAATTCCAAGCATTTAGATAATTGTGGGCAGCTACTCTTTATATTTCTGTAACAAACCAGTTGTTAATATAGAAATCCTAGCTGATGTCATCTTTCTCATGCAACGCCCACACTATGGTTAGTTTTGCATATTTTTATTCCTGACTTTATCCTCATAAAATTAGGAATTTATTTCATATATATCATACCTGCCATATTGTGTGCTATTTTTTATTATAAACACTTTCAACCTTTTTCTATGCATATCTATTATTTAAAGTACATAACTAAATATAAACTTTTTTTAAAGGTTTCAATAAAACGTACAGTCTTAAATACAACTTGATAGAAAACAAAATAATTGTGTGAAGTACCAGCAATATACTATCAACTTCTGCCATTTTAAAACAATTCACTCAACATTAAAATTAAATACAATTTTCTTTAAGCAAATTCCATAAAGTATAGAAAACATAAAGTTAAGCATAATCTATACTTACATAAAATGTTCATAGATATTGTTTTTATGTGTCTTCGAAATTACCATTTTTACAAGTTAAACTAGTTTCTTTTCATAATACGGTTAATGCAAGGATCAGTGTCCATGTCATGGTTGTACATAAAGATATCTCTCTCTCTCTCTCTCTCTCTCTCTCTCTCTCTCTCTCTCTCTCTCTCTCTCTCTCTCTCTCTCTCTCTCTCTCTCTCTCTCTCTCTCTCTCTCTCTCTCTCTCTCTCTCTCTCTCTCTCTCTCTCTCTCTCTCTCTCTCTCTCTCTCTCTCACAACTATTTTCTAACTAAAAAATACATGTAAGTCGTAATGATTATAAATAAACTTAAAAATATTACCTGTATAACCCTCTCCGGGAACATATTTATCAGGGTTTCCGCTAATTTTTAACCGGAACCTGTTGTCAGCTGGTGTCTTTGGTGCTATATGACCTTCCGGTGTCCTATCACATTTGTAGCTTCCGACAAACTCGAGAGCGATGTTTAAGAAGAAGAGAAGAAACATATGCCGGACTCCTGCACTCATGTTGGAAAACCTGGATAATTCACAAATATTTTATAATTAATATTGAATTTATTTACATTAAGGATCTATGGTACATTGTGAAATTCTATTACAAATATGAATTGTTTTGTCCACTTTCCACTATACAAAATATTTTCATTTTCTTACATATCGTACTATTGGGTAAGTTATGATTTATAAAAAACCAATGTCGAGTTGTATATGGATATATCAATTTTAAGGTACCCTAAGACCAAAATGTTTTTTAATGATCTCTATCTGTCTTGAATGGAATTCTGTACAGGTCATCGAGTTTATCGATTTTAATAAAATTCGGCATGTGAGCATTTTTTGGCCACATCTTAAGGAGTTTTTTTCATTCATGTGAGAAAGTTGTGAAAAGCTTGCGTCGACTTGAACCAAATTTGATCAGTTATCACGACATTTTCTAAAATAGCTTATTACACACAAGCTGCTTTAGATAATGCCATTAGTAACGAAATTTAGATCAGATTTGCTTAAACAAAATAATTATTTGTAGAAAATATACATAAAACTTACGTGTATATATATATATATATATATATATATATATATATATATATATATATATATATATATATATATATATATATTGCAGGACCTACTTTGACAGATGAATTCATAGATTATTACAGCCGTTATTGTTAGAGAATGAGAAAGACAAAATAAGTAATTGCAATATTTGCACTCCCTCATCATAGATAATAAGATAATTTTTACATCCTCACATATAGGCTATGTAGTAAGAAAAAGTTATGTAATTGGTAAGAAAACCGATGTCGAGGTTTTTGCTTATTTATCAGTTTGAGGTCCATTGAGACCAAAAAAGTGGTTTCTAGAATGATGTCTGCCTGTCACCTGTACAGTGCTGTACTGCCAAACGCGTGGACTTGTCAAATAATTGGCATTTGTACAATTTTACTCACACACTTTTTCTATAACTCAAAATGGGCTACACCGATTTTGATTAAATATTGGTCAAGGATACATATCCATCCTGCTATTTGTACGAGTTATCCGTTTTTCTTGCAGACCTGCCCAAAACAACTCGCAAATGACACAACAAGGTACGAATCTCAATTAACATTCTTAGTTTACAAGTAATAATTTGCATGTTGTCATATCTGGAAGCAGGATTTAACGTTAACATTATTCAAATTTTGTTTCCTTTCTAAACTTCCCTACAATTCTACCGATTTCCATTACTATTTTATACAGATCTTGTTAAAATTTGTTAACCAACGAATTACTTCATTTGTTTTCAAATGACGACCATTCAAAACCTTCATAATCTTATCTCGGTTAACAGTGGTGGTTTTAAAATTGTTAATCCACTGACAGAAAGAGAGAATAAAAACATAAATACATTTAAAAGTGGAAATTTAAATCATTTTTAGTTTTTTAGAAAACAAATTAAACCAAGTTATGGAGCTGAGTCATTCAATGTAGTTTGTATAAAGTAATGTTACAACATTTAAAGGTTAATCGTCTATAATATTTAGACCTCGAGATTAGGCCGAATGCTAATTCTATTAACGATTACAAAACAACGGTGATTCAAAATAACCGCAATAAAATAGGAATTTTTGAATGATTCCTAAACTTATTTTTTCAATGAATTTTATAAAATAACACTGCATCATTTTGGTGATCACAGAACGTTCTCTTTTTTCTATACTTGTGGACAATTTCAGTGTTTTTTTTAAAGATAATAATGCAAAATATTATCAATGAAATGTCTAGCATCTATATTTGTTTTTGGATTTGAAGTATTTCTCACGGTAGGAAAAAACTTGTAAAGTAAAAATAAATTTTGTACGAACATTTCAATAAATATACATTACGCCTTAAATGTTTTTTTAAACACATAATACTATGTTTTTTGTGTAAACTCATATTTTGATAACTGTATTATGTCTCAATTAACGGTCATTATGAACGGTTTACTCAACAACCACAGATAATATTCTAAGAGATGTAAACAAGCTAATCTAGACGTGCATATCAAATTGTGTCGAGCATATTATAATGAAACTTGAAGTTCATAAAAATAGATTAGGGAAGAAAACAAAATCACTCAGATTTTCATGTCATTTTTTATGTGATCATATTTTTAAGTGTTCCGGAGGGGGGTTATATTTTTAGTACTTGTATATTTTTTTAAACAGCTTATTCTAGATTTTGATTATTGCTTTAAATTTGCTTAAAAACACCTATCGGTTACCATTAAGTGTTCACGTGCATTTTTAAAGTCTTAATATCATGTGAATTAACTTTTTTAAATCTAATATTTACTTCTATGTTCTGTTGTTATTCTAAGATAAATACAAATGTGGGCAAATCATAATAAGAAGTTCCATATTACAGTAGCTACAAAATCACAAACACCTAATGTATTACTTTTAGCAACCTTCCTTTTCATTTTAGACACAGATAAGCCAAGGCATGTATAAAACAAAACTTCAAGTTAAAATTCTTAGAAAAAATTAAAATAATACATTTGATTGTTTTCAAGAATTTCAGCTTAATTGAGTGTTCATATATAAAATCATAAGTTATATTAATAATTAAAATTTAATAAATAAAAAAGTTAGTTTTTTTAACCTCAAAATAGAACACAGGACCTCCAATATGAATTTAATTTTCAAAATATCATATTGCAACCATGCCAGGAGTTAACAGATTAACTCCATACAAAATGTTAGCTTCGTAGGTGTCCCCCATGTATGTCGTTTAGATATAGGAAAATATAACATGAGAATCCTTATGGTCAGTGATATTTATTTCAATTTTTTTTTTTATTTTTTTTTTTTTTTTTTAGTGTGATTGATGTGGATACAAATTGTAGTTTGAATGTTTATTAATAAATTTCCAAATGTTACATCTGTTAATCTTGATATTTATATTAAAATACTGGTAGGCTAATATTGAAACGTATCCATGGATCATTTTCTTACTGGTATAGGGCACTCTTTACAAAGTTGAAAATTAGATATTTGTATGAAAAATACCACTATTTAAGGTTTAAAGAGTTAATGACATGCCAATATGAGTAAGAACAGAGTTCTTACAATATTTATGGCCATAATCGACTACATAATTGATTTCCCATCAGAACGAATTAAAATACTTGTAAACAACATGTTGACATTCAATGACGCACTGTAAGCCTAACGTTCAGATACATCTCCCTCGATGAAAATAATGTCAATAGCAGGAGCTTGCAATAAAGTGTTTAACAACCTTGCTTTAAAAAATACGCAAATTGTATTATTCCCGCAGGAGATTACATATTGGCACACCAAAATTCTAAAGAAGACTTGCATGAGATGAAAATATCATACAAGAAATATAGAAATTGCACTACTAGTAACAGAAAATACAAAGGAATTTGTGGTGGGAAGGTAGATGGATGGATTCATGGATCCATAGATATTTTATTTGTAAAAAAGCTATTTGGCCCCAAAACGCCTTACTTTGTTACAAAACCATGACATATTAGGTTTAAGAAAAGACTAATAAACTTTTTAAAACGATCGTTCTTTATATAATTAATGTTTATAATATAAATCGAGTTTATAATATATATCTGAGCCTCGGGCAAACTTTACAATCATAGCTTGCTGTCAGCAGGAAGTATGTGTATTTCCAACTAGAAAACATCCGTTTATTTTCTGGTCTCAGTGAGGGGTTGCCTATCATTGTATAATTCTGCATTATTTCACCATACAAATAGCCTATCATTATTAAGAAGAGGCTCCACTAGCCGGCCGGTGCCGTCTGCCGCCCATAAGACTAATACAATAGAATTATACCCATAAATTCCTTGTTTTTAAAGATATAAATATAAATGAGGTATCAATAGATGGGTATTGGTACAGCTGAATGTGTTTTGTTGAACCAAATTTAAAATATTTTTTTCTGTTTTACATGAAAACCAAAACAACATTTTTTATTTTAGCAATTTTTTGAGAAAGTACCTTTAAAGATACGAAGGATTTTTCTCGCAGTTAACATAAAGCAGGTAGGACCGAGGGACTGGAGCCCCCTCTTAACAGTTACGCCATGTTTTTCTATTCTTCATCGGTAGTTAGTTTAAATGAAATTAAAGACACATAATATTTTCTAAAGTTTAAAAAGGTTTAAGTTTGAATTTATATCAATATTCTTTAAATACCATTGACGTAGGTCATGGGGATAGATATATCGTCCACATTGGTGTTAGTTCTCTAAAAAATATACCAAAAAATAATAATAATTCAATAAATCATACATTTTAAACAGACATAGATGTCTTAAATTAAATTCAATTGCAGGTATCAACAAGTTGTCCACTGTGATGGTAACCCTCTCGCACAGAAAAGGTGGTTCCACTTAGTTATAATGATTCAAAATTATTTAAATGTTGTTTTAACATTCATTTAAATTTTCTGTAAAAAAAACCAGACACATCTGCACCTCCCGCAGGATATGCTTTCTACGGTGGCAGTTGAAAATTTCAGTTTACAATTCCACAATCTATACAGGAGACAAATGTCCACATGTCAGTAACTATGCGGACTAATTAAAACCACGATGACACCTTCGTATAATTTATATTAGATTACGTCAGTTCAACAAAAAATAATGTATTGTCATATTTATGGTGTATTTATTGTAAATATAAATATTTTTAAGGACACACCTGGAACATAGGAGTTACAAGAATCTGAAGAGTACTTGATGTAAATTACTAAGTAAACAAATACACAAGACTTGCAATATAACTCGGTATGACACAATTATTGCCGTAGTGTTTGTAGATTGCGTTAATAAATTGAAATTGCATAAGATAAGAATATTAATTTATAATCTCACAAAGCACAATTTGTGTAGTAAATTGGATTAGAGGTATTATCAATTATTAATGCGGATTTTACCATAGTGCGCGTTGAATATTGCAACTACATAAGATAAAACTTCACAATGGAATCAGTGCACTGTTTGAAAAACTTCCCTAGTTTGTAACAAACATATAAAAAGTCTGTTAGGACATAATAAAAACGAAAATGTTCATTTATAGTAAGAGCATATTTTGTTAGCTTCAACATCAGTTAGGTCTTATCTCATTGCTGATGTCAAAAGAAATTATATACCGCCAAATTAGTTTAAGTTAAATTGTATCACATTTCAATTCTGTGTAGTTTCTACATTTTAAGATACCTGGGTTAATTGTTTTTAAAATTGTTCGCTCGTGTTTGTCTAGACTACGATAATTTGGAGACTGATTTACAAATCGAATTTGCAGATTCAAATATTGTATATGTGTTCTTTTCCGTACATAAAACATGTTACAAAGTTGGTGTACATAATCTGGTTTGGATATCGTGGCCAATTTTATAAATAAAAATACAACACCTGATATAGCATATATACAAAATTATTAAGTACAAAATATGAAAAAGGAAATTAAAAGTTAATTTGATTATTTTTCGTTTTTATGAAAGTAAATATTGTTTTGATTCCATGCTTGAATATCAAGCTGCAGCCTGTTTACTTGTAAAATTGTTTATTGGAATTCGGGAAAAGCAAATAATAACTATCAATATATAAACTTATGTGAGATTATGAAATGCAGTTTCGAACAAATTTATCATTCCCTAGAAATTCAAGTGAGAGTAAAAAGGCAAAATGTTTGATACCAAACTCTTATATACATATACTGTATATCTATTAGCTGTTGTTTTTTAGGGCGGAGGGAGGGGAGGGTTAAGTATAAAATAAGTAATTTACCGTTTCATTGGCTAGGGTGTTTTAAAAATATTATCAGTGTAAAGTGAGACAGTTTGTGTAGCATTTTTTTATATTTTGGATTGATAGTTAGAGACAATGTGAAATCCAATTTGAACAAGAACTCATCAACAATGATGGATGAAGATGACGCTACCTTTACTCTCCGCTCTCTTTCACTCTTACACAATCGGTTCCAATAATCTGTGCCCCACATGATGGATGTCGTTCACTGTAATTGGCGCTACTTTACTGACCAGAGGCAAGATTAACGATCGCTGACTTCTCCCAAAACGTCCAATTTCTTTTATCAGAACAAATAAGACGTAGTTTCCCATTTTTAATAAAATATTTTTATCTAGATATAGAATTACTCCGATATAAGGGAAAGAACATTAACACACCAGTGGTAATTAAGGTTAGAAACGAACGAGAGGAGTTTGAATTTAATCACGAGCAACAACTACTAGACGTCAGAGTAGTCCATCATGCAAGTGAAAACAATCTGGATAGACAGGTGAGATTCCAATGGTGGTTTTATTTAAAAGTTAACAATTAGAAGATATAACAGAATAGAGTTTAGGTTTAACCTAAAAATGACAAGAACCTCCATGTGAGAGTTAGAGGTGTGATTCATAATTAATACTTGGGTATACACATTGTAATGAAGATAGTGTACAATTAATGTTTTTGCTTATAAAAATAAGCAAGTATTTTTCCTGTTTATTTAGAAATTTCACCCTCCATGTAGGTTAGGTACGCTTGCATGTGTTAGTGTACAATGAATATTAAGTGAGAACTAAGATTGAAGATAACGTGGAGTACACGTATAACTTTGTAGGCTTTTATAGATTGACTAGAGAATAATCTGTCCTGATTAGCATTTCTGCGATGCAAGCAATTTCAGCATTATACAGGCAGGGCACATGGGGTTGTAATTTAAAGTGGGCTGGAGTGAAATTTACTAAGTATTGAATGAATAAAGATTTGAAAACTTGATTTTCGTATACAGCTCAATTTTCAATATACAGTATGTGGCACAGAAAATAGTTCAAAATCAAGTACTCTACTATACTACATTTCACGTTTTATTATCAGAGTATGAAATTCATTTACTTTGTAAAATAAATGGGAGTTTCAGCACTACTAACCACAATGCAAACCTCAAAATCTCCTGTTCATTTCGTGAATGATTTTAATAATTATCTATTTCCTTATTTTTTCCGTATTCTAATAGAAAACATGACATTTGCTATGTGGATTTTAATGAAATATTTTATATTACAAAATATCCGTTGTTCATTGTTCTATAATTCGTAGATCGATGTTTTTGAGATGTGTAGTAGGAAAGCCTCATACTATTATGACAATTGAATTAATACTGTAAACTAAATGTGGAACGCCCTATAGGTTTAGAACTGAAAATAAATCTCATGATGTAGAATCGTGTCTTGATTTCAAACAAACAAATAGTTTCAAACAAACAAAATAAATAATTTACTAAAAAATCAATTTAGAGAAAGATAAAACAAAATATTATTCCACCTACTTAATTTTTAGGAACAAGTTCTATGTTAAAAGCAATAGCAACTTCCAAATTAGAGTTGAAAAATCATACTAAAATAAGTTTGATAAAAATCAGATGAGAAATTTAATATTAGTATTAGAACTAAAAATGTGTTTCCTGTTTTGGAATAAAGTGTAGTTCAAAAAATATTTGGTTTTTATTTTAAATTTCAAAAATAAGGAAATACTAAATCAGCGTTTTAAATAAATATACGATTATATATAAAGAGGAGAAAAAAATTAGTTTATAAACTAAGTACAATTATAAAAACTAACCATTTGTTTTCCGTTTTAGAATAGTGGGTTGTTTGCAGGGCACATTCAACTCACTATTCCTTAATTGTCCATGTATTAGCCCAATACAAATTTCCAAAATTTTGTTTTTGTAAAACTCATTTAACACATGGATTTTATTATCCTGATTTAAGCCGATGATGACAGACTTTAATAACAAAGAATGAAAATATATTAGACTGATTGCGAATTTACTATATAGAATTTAATTAGATCTATTAGAAAACAAAAAGAAATAATTTTTTCTCATAAACTTATTTCATCAGTCTTATTTACCATATATTTTTGAATGTGGTTATTTAAAATTTACTTTAATGTTTTAACCAAAGTTATATATCTAATGTTTAAAACCAAAATAGTTGCTAATATTTTCCTTTTTTATCATTACTAATGTTTATATAGTTTATTTTCCATGTGTTTCGTGCTTCTTTGATGTGGAGATATTGTAACTGACATTAAAAAAATAATAACAGTCAAAACATATTACTTCCTACTTTTATCAAATTCATTTCAATCTTTATTTCAAATTTATCAACAACTTTGTCATGGAATTCAAACTCGTCATTTAAATAAACAAAATGGTATCCAAAATATTCTCATTTTTGAGAATATGGTTTATGGAAGTTAAAGCATTAAATGTATATTTCTTCATCATTAACTTGTTTTAAAATTTACCTATAACCTATCACTCACCACTTAAAACATTTATAATTACCATAAAATGAGCGTAAGGGTAAACATTTTTATTTGAATTGTATCAAGTGATACAGCATTTAAAGAGATTTTTTTAAAAAAATACTTACATATATTTATGGAGAAAAATTTATATAAAATTCATAATGAAAATTAGAATTTCCAAAAACAAGAAAACTCTTCAAGATTTTTTTTTCAACGACCAATTCGCCATCTTCAGGTGAACTCATAAACTTCATTTTCAAATTTTATCATTTAATTTTTTCCCCCAAGAAAGTGAATCATTATTTCATTAAAATCTCCAATCTCCATAATGAGAAAACACATCAACAAGAAGTCGTCATCTTGACTATAATCATGGTACAAAGAAAATCATTAGAGAAAAATGTTCCAAAATGGCGTCCAACCAAAGTTTTTAAAATTATATTAAATCATTTTTGATTGGACCAACCGTTGAGCATCCTTGGTGGTAGTGTTTTGACATACTAATGATATAGTTTTAACCATTAACATACTAAAAACTAAAAGTATTATAATTATTTTATTTAGAAAATTAATAAAAAAACAGAATTGAAAAAAAAAGAAGCAATTTGAAGGACTTTCCAACAACTATTCCAGGAAAGATAATCAGTGTTCATTTATATAGCCGATCTGCACTAGTTATATATTTATAATACTGATTAACAGTTTTTCTACTTTAATCATAAACACAGTGTAGAGTCAGTTGTAATATTTATAATATTTTCGTTATATGTAAATATTGTGTACAAGATAAAATATGAAAGACGTAGTTTTCGACAGTGATACGACGACAAAGTGCTTAGGAGAAAGTTATTTGTTAAGAAGTCAAGGACTCGCATAAAACATATCCCTCGAAATAACACATACTATTTCTATTAATTTTTCTGTGTAAAATGAACGTTATTGAATCACACCAATATTGCAAGCCTTATTTAAAACAAATACGTTTCAAGAGTTATTTGGAAAACACCAAATCTTACTGCCTAGGTAAATTTTAATAATTACTTTAATAACTTAGAGAATAGAGAATATACTTTGTTATCAGTTATCCTTAATATTGATATTAACCAAAATTTGAATAAAAATGGCTTGAAGTAATATGACATATAGGAATTTCAATGGCGGCGTCCAGGGTTTATTTATATTTTTTACACTTAGTTTTGTTTAAGAGACATATCGGAATACTTTTTGTTACCTAAAGTTTTAAAATATTGTGCACTGTTTATGCACCTTGTGTTTTTAACCCCATTGTTATTTACAAAACGTGCGAAGTTCAGACTCTTGACATGCGTTGTCGAGCAATGTACTTGAACAGATATTGAGATATAGGACGCGGCTTTAAATACATGTCAACAAATAACATGCTTCCTCAGCGTATATTACGTCTCTAGGGATATTAAATGTTGGACTGCAATATGGCTTTCAGATCTAGATCGTTCTGTCATATTACACTTCAGAGTAAATATCAACCGATTATTACGTAAGTCCATGGCCGAACAGTTTATAGAGTGAACTGCTTTTGTTAAATTCAATATTGCATCTACTTTTCAAATCATTGCCGTTGATAACACAAAAGTTGCATCAATATGAAGTTTTAACACAAATTCATTTTTAAATGTTATCAGAATGTTTTCACCACCAAAGTTTATTAGGTAATTTTTAAATCCTTTTTTAGGATCATAACTAATTCAGTCGATATATTTAATATTTAAAAGAAAATTCCATTGTGGTAGACCACTGATTAGTTATTATAATACGTCAAGTAATCTTGTTTTACTCCATGTGCACCACACACCTAAGAGTTTTCCACTCTTTCTTCAGTCTCTTGCATAAGGATAGTTTATCCGACTTAATTAACGAAAACAGAAACTATTCATCGATTGTCTAACGGATAGTATAGACGACACAGTTAAACGAAGCATTTATCGAAGACGGTTATCTCCACGACGACAGAAAGTTTCAAGTCTATGAGGAGCTATTATCGAGACTCATTTTTGCAGCGTTAAAGAGTCGACTTTCATCAGGTGAATGTTTTGGTGGTTGTTGTAGGACTGGTTTATCACCACCATATTTGTGGGTCTTGTGAAAAGAAAATATTGAAAACGTAAAATACTACCAATTCTATTTCGACGACGTTTACACGACGATTGCACGAGTTTCCTCTCATACAATTCGATCCGGATTTTAACGACGTTTCTACTAACATGACGCGTGAATTTAAAAAATAATCGGACGTTGTGGTATTTGTGGTGATTGTGGGAGGTAGGTGTGAGTTGATCACAGGTCATTCGAGCAGGATGGACTTTGAGTGAACACCTATCAAGCACCAGGCCGTTAGACATTTTACTTAAATCTGTTCATTTAATAAACACCGAGTGCACTAAATTCATCGTGACTGGATTATTTCAATGCATCTGCTTCGGACTCGATCTTTTGGTGCAAGTAGGCAAACTATTAGACGAAATGTCACTTGTCGTGAAAGTTTTAACGTCAGATCTCGACAAGGGCAAACATAAATTCAAATTGAGTGTCGAGGACGTAATAGTGCAGAATATTTCGGTATGTCCAATTATACAATGGACAAAATTCAATGACCTTAAACGGTGACGAATGGAGACTACTAGAGGAGAATATTCCGTTCGTGTCAAGACGTATTCCCGAATTGTTATATATTGTTAAATAGTTGCTCTCCTACATCATTGAGAACTTGTCCAACGACGAGCTCGTATATAGCACGCTCCTCGAAGCGTACAAATTGTACGAAAAAGTGTGGTTTTTTAAAAACATGGAAGTTGAAATGGTTGACTTCCACGCTTTCCAAGATAACGTTAACAAGTATATCGTCAAAAAATTGGCTATATAGTCAGTGATCATTTTCAGCAAACGGTTCTTAACCCGCCATAAAATTTTCCGCGCTCAACAATAAAACTCAAAGAGCGGCAATGGGTGATTGCAATCACCACTGTATCAGAATGGACGAAGGTGGTGTGCCTTATAACGAGGACACTATCAGATCTTTTTGCAAGCCTTTTGCAATACTTTTTAACAAAGGGATTGGAAAGGCGTAGTTTTTCAGACAATTCCAACTGCACGTGATGGAATTACTGAAGGAAGAGAAATTCTCCTATAGCGGAGATTTTAAATCCTTATTACGTCAACATAATAGTAACGTAGATAGTAAATGTGCATTGATATAGCAAAAGGTTTTTACGATTTGTTCCCTGCCTAAATTGTTGTCATAGAGAAAGAAAGATGTGTTTTGCCTACTGGCGTGGCCGTAAAAAGCCCATAAGGCTGAATGGACCAGTCAGTTCTCCTGTAAACCTGTGTGAAGGTCACTGGCGAAAGACAGGATAAACATTGAATGTGACAGTTTGTAGGCACGGAGTCGAAGCGAATGACCAAATATATAAAAATCCAAATACAAATTTATTTACCACAATTTTGTAATGGAGTGGTTACACAAAGAATAGCGATAAATTGGAGCTATTCCGACAAGACTAAGGTAAGGCTTCCGCTTACACTGGCTTGCAATGTGATCACGGGGAACGGTTTTACATTGCATTATATCATGTGTTAGATTTTTTGTAGTAACTGCTCCAAATTTGTAATCAATCGTGATATTGTTCTTTACTTATCGTCCTTACAGGAAATGAAGATTTTTACATTTATGTAAAACCATATATATAAATTTTGCCCTATTTTAAACCCCAAACTTCACAGTAACCTTTTTTATTTTTGAGCTTCCATATAAACAATTGATATTCTAATTTTTTTTAAATAATAATGTTTTTTTTAAATTTTCCTATCTTTTTTCCTTTCCTAGTAAAATAAATTATCTTAAAAATAAAGTAAGAGGCAAGCATAAAAGAGAAGAAAATGTAAATGTAAGGGGGGAGAAGAAATAAAAAGAGGTAAGGAAAAGACAGAGAGAGTTGGGGGAGTAGGGGAGGGAAAGATAGAGCGGGAGGACGTAGAAAAAATTAAGAGACAGGGAGAGAAAGAAAGAGATAAGATCCCATATAAATTATATTCACAATTGAAACAATTTGTCAAATTTGTTAGTTTTCAAGATAGCGTATTTGGCGTACCACTGTATTGAATACATAATAGATTACTTGAACATGTCGGTGCTATTAATAAAAGTGAAAGGTATTCGTGGATGCGTTTATAAGATAGACTCTAAAGAAGACAAATTACTTACAAGGGCAGACATTACAAAAGAAGCCAAACTAATGTATCATCCACGTCAGTCTTGCCTAAAATATTGCTTGACCTCTCCGAAGCGAACTTGAAATATCGATAAAAATGGATATTAAAAGGTTAAAACTAATTTGAATAAAATTGTTTTAATTTATTTATTAAATCATAGAATGACACAAAAAAGTTGCCCAAGCCTTAAAATTTGGATTCTAAATTTTAAAAAGCCAAAGTAAGTTTTCATCGTGTAAAAATAATTAGTTTTATCATTTCAAAAAAAAAATTCGTCTACCGTATGATCATTGGGAATATATTAGTAATAATTCTGTTTTTTCTAAATAGAAAACCCAAATTGTGTGTTGCTTTTGAAAAAAGGATAAGATTAATAAATATTACAGATTTCTACTTTTTAAATAATCATAAATCCACATCTTGGTTTTTTTTTGCTTAGTGAAAACTAATAGTTCATTCTAAACTGCCTATAATACAATTGATACTTTAATGAAATCATATTTTCTAAACCATTACAAAAATAACTACTAATTTAAACAAATGCGGGCCTAAATACATACGAGAGAAATTAGTATTATTGGTAACATTAACTGGGAAGATAAAAATGTCATTTACTAATTCAATTATTGACTAATGGTAAATCAATTAAAACCTTTTCCTTATCAAAATTATAATAGGTTCTGCTTAAATAATTGCGAAGTACCTAGTCAATCAGTTTTGAAATTAAAATTTCCATTTGGCTTTAAAATACGTTTAAAGCCTTTATCTTTAGGTCATCAGCTTATTTATTTCTGTAAAGTTATGTTATTAAAGGTCAATAATTTTAAGCACGTGTAATAAATAAACGTTATCTATTTTATTGCGGTGTTGCTGAAAAATTAGGAGAATAGTAATTTTGTTCGTAAATTGATAACCTTGGTTATTTAAAGTAAAAATTAAAAATTGCAGTATCTTAATTAAAATATCTTAAATAAAATTTAAGATACTGTAACTAATAGTTGATTAATTCATAACTATCTTATTCTTGGTAATTTTCTATCAATCAAGGTTGCCATCATACCATTTAAAAAACGTCAGAGAATATTCGTTTAGGACTTGAACGAAACGACTCTTGCCAGTGCTGAGTAAAAATACTAACAAAGTAATAAAAAAGAGTCTATTTCGGTTTTTAAATTTATCCATGACCCGTAATTTGCTTTTATTTGTGGTTTGGAACATGTATTTAACCTACAAATATTCACATTTCATTATTTAAGTGTTTTAATTATGTTTTTGAGACTTTTAGAACGGTTTCCAACTTTTATTATTTTTTAAAGATAATTCCTGAACCGACAATTTTGGGTGATATACTTTTAATCCTTTTTAAAGTTACATTGTGGCTAAGTATTAATACCATTTTTATAAAGAATACATGTAATAGCATTAAAAAAAATCAATATTCTAGCTTCATTTCAGAAAATTGCATTAACCCCCTATGAAACAATTCGCACGCATTTTTTATTTGGGGAGGTTCGAAGGGTGCCATAAAAACTTGATGGGCAGATATTTTCTTGGTTGCACAAAAAAAGCTGTGAAAATAAGTAATTTTTCTGTGAGATTAAATTGACGGTAGACTCTGAATAAAAGAACACGACTTTTTTACTTAGTTAAATGAAAAGAATTTTTGGTTTGTCCTAATATATGCTTTTAGTTGAACAAATTGTTACCGTGGTGAGATTAGACCTAATATTGAACAAAAGAATATTTTCGGAAACTACGAAATAACTGTCATTAAAAATTTCCACATTTAATTATCTGGTACCAAAAGACTTTATTTGGTTTTATTTTTGATTTATCTAATGAAGTTAGTTTCATCGCAGTGCTTGGAAACTTGGGATTAAGCTATTGATTACCGTCAACTGGTCAGGTAGGTCATTAGGGTCGGTGTAGTATGAGGGTTATGATTGGGAGGTGGGTGGAATCGTTAACAATTATATGTACTAAGAGAAACTGAAACGGTTAATTCTATAAGTGAAAGCCCACAAGAAATGAGAAGGAAGAACTTTAATTTTTTTTTTTTTAAACCTAGGTAAGTTAGCAATTTTGATGTTTAGTTTAAGCAACTTTTGTAACTTTGTTGACTTACAATGAAGTGTAGTGGTTGAAGATTTTTTATTTATTTTAATATGTATTTCACGGAAAATTAATGAACGGTAGACCATGTGTCTAAGAACGCTTGAGAGCTATTTTGACGATGGTGACACAAAACGTAACAAAAATTAAAATACCCACGACAGTCTTTCTTTGTTGATGGTTACTAGAGATGGAGGAAGTTGGAAATCCTGACCACCTGGTGATCGTTTTCTTACTATTATTGGGATTGGGAAGTCTCTTGTCCTCACGATTGTTACCGCCTCTATTATAGGATTGAATTCGAGATTCAATATGTGGGTTGAACACTTATAATTTTGTAGGTTCAGTTTCATAATGCGTTTGTGTGAGAGGAGTTACAAGCAATGATACCGGATGCTGTCCTTGATTTTACCAGAAGTTACATAGCAACACTAGAGTAATTTACATGTTTCAAACCATACCATGAAGATGGCAGTCTATTTACAAGTTTTATGGTAATTTTGCTGATTTACGTTACTAGTAATTTTAATGTCTTACTTAGTCTTATAGAACATTGTGTTGTAAATGGAAAGAATAGCTCGTCTGTTGAAATGATCGCAGAAACTTTATCGATTATAGGATAAAAATGAATAAGCACCTCAATAAATTAGAGAGAGCTTCCGGAGTCAATTTTGATAGAAGTCTTTACGTAATTTTATTTAGTTATAGGCCTATGTTAAAGGCCTGTTCTTGAATTAGATCAGCCTATAACTTTCCTAACACTTTCTAAAAAACTGTCTAACGACTTAATTGGGAGCAGATCTACAAAGTCAAGAATTTAGAGCGTGGTGAGAATTTCGTTCCGTAACCATATTTATATAACCTATTTTATAACTATTGGATATTAAAACGTTATTAATTATTGTTGCATGAGTGTACTTTTAAATAAATCGTTTGTTTAAGAGACAAGTTCTTTTAGAGTTATAAATATAAATCCTGATTCAAGCCATCTCGTTTGGTTAAAATTGTAGATGTATGTAAGAAGTTTTTAGTTGATAAGTCGTCATTTGACTTTATATGTTTGATTGTACAAAAGACAGTACCTGCGAGAAATTATTTTTTGAATTAAATCCTTTACTAATTTGTTTATCTGCAGAAATATCTGGGTTTGAAAAATAGCTGATAAACAATTAAAGTTAAAAGAAAAAAGTTTAGAGTTTTCTAACAGTTCATACAATTACCGAAAGTTAAATTAAATTTTCTGAGCGATTACTCTTTTATTTACAGTCCCAGATAGTCATTTGTGATATTTTTGAACATATAATGTAAAATAATAATAGTAAAAAAAAAAAAAAAAAAAAAAAAAAAAAAAAAAAATGTTGACTCATTGTAAAATTATTACTAATTAAAATATATTCATTCTTTTTTTTAAACCGATAGGTTTAATAGTGAAATAAGTGGGTCTGTGATGTTTCCTTCATTTTTGTTTTACATGTTGTGTCTGTCAGTCTGTGGTGTTCCTCCTCTTATATAGGACATTATATTCCTATGATTTTTATGTTATTTGTGTTTTATTTATTATTATTTATTTTCACTATGTGTTTTTTTTTGTAGCATTGGGTTAACTCGGTGGTTTGATATTTTGTAAAACTGATAATATCGAGTTTTCGTTTAGGTTTTGTGGTGGTTTTGAGTTTTTCATGGTTTATGGCCAGTTCTGTTTCTAAGTTCTATAAGTATTTAACAAAAATAAGAGTTATATTATTGATGTTATCTATTATTCATCTGATGAAGGCATTGGGCCTTAGAGGAGTGGAGACATTGCTTCACTGCTGATATCAACATACATCATTGGCTTTGACTCTTATGGTTCAGTGTCACAATCTTTGTATGTCATAACTGAAGAAAATGAAATAGTCATTGAAACTTCGTCTTGTTTCAAATATATTGTTTGTTGTGATGAAAAATATCTGTTCCTACATATGGTGAGTTTTGTAGTTTTTGACAAATACTAATTATTGACTGAGGAGCGCCAAGTATTAGCGCAAATTTTTCTCCTTCAAAATAGACTTAATAACTTCAGTCTTATTACAAAGAGTCCACTTTCGTTAAGAATAATGAAGCAATAAAATAATCTAAAATAATTAATTCATTTTAGAAAGTCGAGCAATATCTTCGCTCTTAATGACATCGAATATTCCGATAATACATTAGTTTGACTTTTTTGTCATATCTCGGAGACTAACAAAAAGACGAAACTAATTAATCTTCTTTAAAGTCAGGCGACGATAAAGGGGTGCTGTATTTTGTTCTTTGAGAAGCTTTTATATTAAGCGTCTCTTAACAGCAAGAGCTTGCTACAGAAATTAATTATGATGTAATTATACATTCTGTAATATTGTGAATAAAATCTGAAAATAAGAGTGCGTGTATGCATAAATAGTGTAATATAGAATATGTATGATAATCCCAAAAAACTTTTATCTCAACCTATGACTGACCTTTCTGTTTTATGGCCTAAGAAATTTGGAAAATATATCTGTATTTGTTGTTGTCTGACTAGGGCCGCAAAAAATAGGACATTGATTTATAATTTAGTATGAAGCACTTTTGCAGGTTACGATATGAATCCGTTTAAATTTTTTAAATTGTACTTAAACATTTTTAAATGGCGGCCTAAATCAACAGTTTTTGTCAATATTTTAAATAATTCAACGTATTAAATTCAATAAATGAAATCAGTTGAAATATGTAGCTGAGACTGTTTGTCGAATGGAGAAAATGTACTGAGTTTGCTTTTCTGCAAATAACAAAACAATCGAGACCGTAGGTCAGTATCAAAAACATAGCTTGTGTAATAGATTTGTAAAAGATTTTAAAAAATTTGAAATTTTAAGTACAATCACAATAAATAACAACAATCACAATCGCTAATTTAAGGAATTTTTTTTTCCTGAAAACTCAGTTTTAAGAAGTATATTACTACATCTAATGCTTCACCATGCGGAGAGATTAAAAAAATGATGATCATGTGACGGTAAAAACCATAACTTAAAACATTCTCGAACATTTAGAGTTAAAAACAACATAGGTACCTACCTCAAGATTTTAAATATCTACACAAAATATTTGTTAGTATAACTCAAAAAACCGATGTGTCTGTGTCGGACAGATAACGTGTATTTGTGTACATTGTACGACCATAGACTATCTCACGTTCGCTAGCTGCCCCTATGACTCTCTATGATCGGTTGGTTATTCAGTAAATCGAAATCCATACATTGTGGCTTTGATGCTTACATGGCTGCCCCGCGACAGTTGTACTGAAATGTACAAATGTATGGCCGCTACAGGCATATTTCGTTCCTGACATCATTTTACTCTTTCATAAGAGGTTTGTAGGGCTTCACTGGATTACTGTTGAGATGCTAGTGACATCCGTATACTATGTGTATTTATATTTGGCTTATCCACAAGTATAAGCCGACATTGTTTTTTTAAACATCAACTTTATACAATTTCAACTCAACTATTTTTGTATATAATACATAACACCAAATCTATAAATTATCTAACACACAATGAGAAATTTTTAATGAGAACCAAATGAGCGTCGTAGTCAATATTATACTTAGTCAATACCACGTGAAATTTTTCAGAGGTGGAGAAGAAAAATTGCGTCGCACCCCAATATATCGCGTGCTTTTCACTAGGTGAAATATATTCTTTGATTCTTTAACTATAAATTAAGTTGTGGTATAATTTGATTTTCTATATAAACGGTGGTTTTTGATTTGTAACGCGAAACTGTGTTCCCTGATTTCGTTATCATCGAGTTTACTGTAACGATCAACAAATTTAAAGACGTATTCGCGTTAAAATTGAAGCGCCTTCTACAAGAGGAACACAATTTTTTTATTTTATTATTATAGTCTGAATGAAATTAATTATATATTGCTCGACACCCTCTGGGGCTAACTAGTGTGAGTGTGAGTGGAGATTCCCCTTCGTACAGTACATTCTCCTTAGGGATTCCATCTTTATCATATAGTCTTGGGTTAGATTCCTCTTTCATTTTGCATATCAGGTCTCTCTTACCTTTCGACTGTGATGTTATTAGACTATTCGAGTTGATATTTTATGTTACCTTTTTCTTTTTTTATAAGGCGACGATAGCCGAAAAGTTTTTTGAATTTAAACTGATATAAACAAAAGTCAAATAAAGCCAGTAGAACACCAAACAAAATACATGTGTTTATCCTGCTAAAGGTTCTGTGTCGGGTGTTACTATAGATGATGGACAAGATTTAAGTACCGCAATGTCAATCATCAAAATCTGCTTTACTTATTTAGATTACATTTTTGTGCGCAATTTAAAATTAACGACTTAAATAATTTTAAATTTTAAAATTATATTTAAAACATCTGAAAAGTATTTAAACAATTAAAACCCGTTTATGGTTGAAGACAAGTTATTATTGACGGTTTATTTACCAAGGGTAATTAAAAAGTATTTTTAACAAGTTTACCGATTTAAAAACAAAGTTATAATTATCTATTTATTTTTCCAAAAAATTAATTAATAGTTTTTTTATTAGCACGTTATTATTAACGGGTTATTTAACAAACTGATATTAACAGTTTATTTAATAAAAAATATTACTAACAGAGGTTATCAAAAATATGTTATTGACTGTACATTTACCAAGTTAATTATCTGTTAATATTAACATTGATGTTTAATTAACAGTTTATTTACCAGAAGTTATAAATAACGAGGGTTATTGAAACGTTATTATTGTTATCAAAACATTTTAAATTTAACACGTTTTTACACGAATTACTGGTTAATATGCTTAAAAGTTTATGTAACAAATTATTTTACACGTTATTTACCATGTTACAATTATCAGGTTATTGAGCAAGATAATTTATTGCTAACAGTTTATTTACCAGAAGTTATAATTTAACTAGTTATTTTAGACTGTTTATTTAATAAGTTATAAATCACATGTTTATTACAAATTTAGTATTGTCAGTTTATTTACCACATTGTGCAATATCCAACAGATTATTTAACAAACTGCTTTAATAGTTTCACTATCAAAAATTATTATTAACAGGGGCTTTTATTGCTATTATTAGCGGTTTATTTACCAAACTATAATTCATATGAGTTATTAGCAAGATATAATTTTCTCTATTTTAACAAGCTATAATTATCAGGTTATTTAACAAGACAATTTATTATTAACAGTTTATTTACAATAAGTTATAATAAATAAAGAAAATTAGCAAGATATTATTTACTGTTTATTTATCAAGTTATAATTATCAGATTATTTAACAAGACACATTTATTATGAAAAAATTATTTACCTTGTTATAAATAAAATATGGTTATTCAACAAGATAATTTATTATTAACAGTTTATTTACCTACGGTTTTAATTAACAGGCGTTTACAAACAAGTTATTATTGTAGTTTACATATTGTTTATTTAGTTAAATGAACAATTTATGAAACAATAATATTATAATTAATTATTACAGTTTATACTATTTACTTATATTTAACACGTTGTCTCTCACTGTTTAATTATCGTAGTTTATTAATATATTTAATAATTTGTAGCTTAACTATTATTAAAAAAATATTCATTTTAAATATTTTATTTAATAAATTATTATTGTTATTTTACTTTTGACGTTATAAGTAACTCTATATTTAACAGACTATAATTCACTGGTTACTTAAAATGTTAATCTTAAATGATTCTTATTGAGAGATTATTTAACCATTTATATTTAAATCGTTATAATTAACTATCTATGTTGCAAAATATAACTCACGGGTCAGTTAACAGTTTATTATTATTTTTTTAATTTTAGTTATAACTGAGAAGTTACATAATACCAAATTTACAGTTTATTTATTACGATAAAATTAATTGGCTTTTCAACTAGGTAATATCTATTACCTTTAATGTAATAGCAGATATTTCTTGTTGAAACTCCATATTCAAGGATAAAATAAAGCAAAAGCTTAAAGTTTCAAATATTTATTAGTATAAATGAGCTACAATTGTTTCGCCTTGCGAAATTTTAAAGTTATATTTGAAACTTTAAGCTTTTGCTTTATTCTATTACCTTTTTAAAAATTAAAATAAATTCAGAAGTTTTTTAAGAAGTTGTTTTTACAGGTTTTAAACACGTAATAATTAACTGTTTATTTACTAAATCATTATTATCACTTTATTAACGAAATGTCATTGAAAGGTTATTTTTGATTACAGATTTACCACGTTAAAATTAAATGGTTATTCAACAAATCGTTAGTATCATTTTATTAACAAAATAAAATAATATTGTTATTTAACAAATCATTATTATATGTTATTAACAAAATATAATTCAAAGTTTATCTAACAAGTTATTTTAATTATTTACCAAGTTAAAATTAGGTGATTTTTAAAGAAATCGTTTTTATCATTTTATTAACAAAATACAATTGAAAGGTTATTTTTAGAGATTATATCCCACGTTAAAACTAAGTTATTTAAAAATAGTTACCATAATTAAATTAACACAATTTAATTCAAAGGTTATTTAACATGTTATTATTAGAGATTATTTATCAAGTTATAATTAACGGGTTATTTTTTAAGTCATTTGTATCAATTTATGACCAAAATCTAATTGATAGGTTATTTAACAAGTTATTTTAGAGATTATTTTCCACGTTATGATTATCTAGTTATTTAACAGTTCGTTATTATCATTTTATTAACTAAATATGTTTAAAAGGTTATTTAACAAATTATTTTTACCTGTAATTTATCATATTATAATTAACATTTTTTTTTTAAATCGTTAGTATAATTTTATTAATAAAATATATTTGAAAGGCTATTTAACAAGTTATTCTTACAGTGTATTTACTACGTTTTAATGATATGTTTATTTAACAAAATATAATAAAAAGTTATGAAGTTGTTATTACAATAAATTTACCAAGTTAAAACTAACAGGTCAATAACAAGTTATTATGAATAGTATCTTCAATGACAGTTTTATAAAATAGTTTTTTATTTTAAATAAAGTATTAACTAACCTTATAATACAGAGGGTAGTATTACGTTATCGTGTGGTTAACCAACTCATTCTCAACACCTTCTGATAATACCTCAGCTACCACAAGACTGAATAGGGGATCGTTTGTCAGTCACAGAGTTCTGGAATAGCGCGCATGCGCTTCTGAGCACTAAATACAATAAATTGTGCACAAGAATTGCACAAACTACCGAACATACACTCTGACACTGTACTCATGTATTAAAACAAAATTATAAATAAACCGAGATTTAAAATTTGTAATAACACCAAGCAGCTTAAAACGTTGATGGACAAGGGTGCGTGGTCACGTGATTGGTCATTAATCCTTTGTTTGGTAGTAAATTGGTGGACTCCTGATATCACATGTCAGCAAGCGGTCGATTAGCTGACGATTGAGGTCGTCCTATTTTAAAAACATATTAAATTTCTAACTAGAAATTTAAAAAATGTTCGATGTTAAACTGTTGAAGTGCATATCATATAAAACATTTATACTTTCTCCTATAATAAAGGCACATGCTCATATTGTGTATAAGTACAGATTAAAATAGTAAAAAAAATTTCACGGGTAGTGTTACACAAAACCAAGTATTTATTTGCTAACACAATATAAATATCACGAGGCAAGTATTTATAAGCCTTATACGTTATTGATCAGCTTTCGGTCTACTGTCACACGTATAAAGTTATATAATGTTGTACAAAAATAAATATCATCTATCTTTTTCAAAAAAGTGAGATTATGCGATTCTCAAATGAAAGGGCGATTTTTTTATCAAATTTAATATATTTTGACCATTTCTCTAAGCGTTTCCCACTAATTTGTTTCAATAAATCAAATTGGATGTAGCTGGCTTAACACCAAAATTCAACATTACGATTTTCTAACAGTCAGTTCTAAAACCGTTCTTCAAATTGTACTCAACTGTGCCTTTAAACTTAACTTATTGGTTGTCATCTACAACAAAATCTCGGTTTGGGAATTATGAATTAAAAAATAATCATCCATGGAGCTAATTTATCAAATCAGTTCTATCGAACTAGTTAAATGTTTGTAAAATATGAGAATTAATAAACCCAACAATTGTACAAAATCGAAATTAAATAAAGAGCATGGTTTATTAATAATTGGAAAAAACTGAAAAGAAATGATAATAAAATATTTCCTTTTGAAACGAACACTTATGGCACAAGCGAAGCAAGCAAATGATCAATTGTAATATATAAATACATTTCAAAATGTTTAAAAAAGAATAAATTGAACATGACAAAATTCGACCAGTCGGGGACTCTTCTATAGAATCTTATCTCTTATAAATAAATAAATAAAAATTTAAAAAATCACTGGAAAAACTGATTAATATATAAAACAAATGTTTTTTCTTTATAACGTAGAAATAGTATTCGATCATTTTTATAGGAGATGGAGAAATGAATGTTATTTTTATTGTATTTGATTTTATGAATCAATGTCCGAAAAAATAGTACTACTTTTTGAAGCGTTTTTTGAGCTTTGTAGAAGAAAAAAAGGGAAAACAAACATTTTACATTGTTGATATTTTGAAACAATTAAAACTATTTGGGAGATTTGCTGATAGAACTTATCCAAGATATTTAAAAAAGCAATAAATATCCAAAATGTTTTCAATATATGACATTCTATTCATATATTATAATTTTATGAACATTTAAAAAAATAATGCATGAAAGATATTTATATATTTAAATAGAGTTTAGGTTTGATTAGACTATGTCATAAACTAGTCCTATCGAGTTGTTAATGACAGTTATTTGTAAACATTGGTTAATTTTCATGTTTTGGTCAATTAATTGTTCATGATCCATTTAATTTTCTTTCATTCTGATTTGTCACATTAGTTTCAACCATTAATTTTCACATTAATATAATTTAATCAGACATTTGACATCCTTTATGTATTTGAAAATTAATAGACAACGTTTCGAGATTATAAATCAACTCTCGTTATCAAGTGTAAAACTAGAGCGTAAAAGAGAAAAACACCAAAAGAGCCTAGTATCCTAGAGCTATGTTTGAAACTAAAATTAAGGCTAAGAAAAGAACTCAAGACTAAAACTAGGCCTGAATAGTCAAAGCTAAGACTAAATACAAACGTCATCATATAAAACACTTTTAATTCCATGTCTTTAACCATGGAAAACGAAGTCAATGAAACACTTCTCAATCCATCTATTGACCATGGAAAACGAAGTCAATGAAACACTTCTCAATCCATCTCTTAACCATGGAAAACGAAGTCAATGAAACACTTCTCAATCCATCTATTGACCATGGAAAACGAAGTCAATGAAACACTTCTCAATCCATCTCTTAACCATGGAAAACGAAGTCAATGAAACACTTCTCAATCCATCTATTGACCATGGAAAACGAAGTCAATGAAACACTTCTCAAACCATCTATTGACCATGGAAAACGAAGTCAATGAAACACTTCTCAATCCATCTCTTAACCATGGACAACGAAGTCAATGAAACACTTCTCAATCCATCTCTTAACCATGGAAAACGAAGTAAATGAAACACTTCCCAATCCATCTTTTAACCATGGAAAACGAAGTCAATGTAACACTTCTCAATCCATCTCTTAACCATGGAAAACGAAGTAAATGAAACACTTCCCAATCCATCTTTTAACCATGGAAAACGAAGTAAATGAAACACTTCCCAATCCATCTCTTAACCATGGAAAACGAAGTAAATGAAACACTTCTCAATCCATCTATTGACCATGGAAAACGAAGTCAATGAAACACTTCTCAATCCATCTATTGACCATGGAAAACGAAGTAAATGAAACACTTCTCAATCCATCTCTTAACGATGGAAAACGAAGTCAATGAAACACTTCCCAATCCATCTCTTAACCATGGAAAACGAAGTAAATGAAACACTTCTCAATCCATCTATTGACCATGGAAAACGAAGTAAATGAAACACTTCTCAATCCATCTCTTAACGATGGAAAACGAAGTCAATGAAACACTTCCCAATCCATCTCTTAACCATGGAAAACGAAGTAAATGAAACACTTCTCAATCCATCTATTGACCATGGAAAACGAAGTCAATGAAACACTTCTCAATCCATCTATTGACCATGGAAAACGAAGTCAATGAAACACTTCTCAATCCATCTATTGGCCATGGAAAACGAAGTCAATGAAACACTTCTCAATCCATCTCTTAACCATGGAAAACGAAGTCAATGAAACACTTTTCAATCCATCTCTTAACGATGGAAAACGAAGTCAATGAAACACTTCTCAATCCATCTCTTAACGATGGAAAACGAAGTCAATGAAACACTTCTCAATCCATCTCTTAACCATGGAAAACGAAGTCAATGAAACACTTCTCAATCCATATATTGACCATGGAAAACGAAGTCAATGAAACACTTCTCAATCCATCTCTTAACCATGGAAAACGAAGTCAATGAAACACTTCTCAATCCATCTTTTAACCATGGAAAACGAAGTCAATGAAACACTTCTCAATCCATCTCTTAACCATGGAAAACGAAGTCAATGAAACACTTCTCAATCCATCTATTGACCATGGAAAACGAAGTCAATGAAACACTTCTCAATCCATCTATTGACCATGGAAAACGAAGTCAATGAAACACTTCTCAATCCATCTCTTAACCATGGAAAACGAAGTCAATGAAACACTTCTCAATCCATCTCTTAACCATGGAAAACGAAGTCAATGAAACACTTCTCAATCCATCTCTTAACCATGGAAAACGAAGTCAATGAAACACTTCTCAATCCATCTCTTAACCATGGAAAACGAAGTCAATGAAACACTTCTCAATCCATCTCTTAACCATGGAAAACGAAGTCAATGAAACACTTCTCAATCCATCTCTTAACCATGGAAAACGAAGTCAATGAAACACTTCTCAATCCATCTCTTAACCATGGAAAACGAAGTCAATGAAACACTTCTCAATCCATCTCTTAACCATGGAAAACGAAGTCAATGAAACACTTCTCAATCCATCTTTTAACCATGGAAAACGAAGTCAATAATAAACTTCCATTTTTAGATGTGTGTGTCGAGATGTAGGTAACGTCTTTAAGTCTTCCGTTTACATAAATAGGCACACACCGGTCGGTACCTAATTTCTTTAACCATACTAATACTGTTAAGGAAAGAATAGTTCATTCCTTACTTGACAGAGTTAATAATATTTGTTCTGTTACAGTCTAAATTGTTATTAGGAATGGATGCCTTAGTTACCAATGGATACCTTCAATCCATAATGTTTAAATGTAAAAAAGCTATTGCAGAGGGAGAGAAAGAATCTAAAGACAATGATAAACCCTTATCGTACATAACGATCCTTTATGTGCCGGGATTATGGGGGAAGGTTCTGCTGGTTGCTACGGAATATAAAATACACACCGTTCCAATAATATAAACACCGTTAGGGAACATCTCGTCAAAACTAAACCTAAAAATGGCACTCAGGATAATAAATATTGTATTTACAGTATTAAATGTGAATGTGGCTGGCAATATATTGTTGAGACACAAAGACCTCTAAATGAGAATTAGAAAGACCTCGCGATTAGGCCTAATGGATAAATAAAAAATAGCTGAACATATTTCATCTGAAAATCACAAATTTAATTGGGAAGAGGTAAAAATAATACACTTAGAAAAAACTTATTTAAACAAAATCTAATTGAAACCTTATGATATATAAAGTTATCGGACAATCTTATAGACAAAAATTTGTCGCTTATTCCACAAATGGGAATCATGACGCGACCGAGGACTAAAGGTTTGAAAGGGAGACGTTAAAGAGTTAGGACAACTTTCTCTTGGCTCTATCCTTTGTATAGTGTAGACCTGTGTGCTGTGGTTCTAACTGATCATGTTTGTCTAGCTTTGACTGCTCAGGCCTAGTTTTAGGCTTGAGTTATTTTCATAGGTTATAACCTAAATTTTATTTTCCAACATGGCTCTACGCTACTAGACTTTATTGGTGTTTTCTCTTTTGTGTTCTAGTTTTATACCTGATAACGAGAGTTGATTTATACTCACGAAAACGTCGTGTATTAGTTTTTATATATAAAAATGAATGTAAATATCCGATTAAACCATATAAATATTATGAGCAATACTTTATTATTAAATAACTTTAAAAACCAGAGTCTTCATATGTCCTAAACCAGTAAAGCGGATTTACATTAAGAAACCGATATATCTGATTGCGTGAATTTTGTGTAGCTACGTGAAATATTTTTGTTTTATCTTTTACTCCAAATTCAGCATTTTTGTGAAGATGGTGACCAATACGTTATGTTCGGGTGCATAGATGCTACATTTTAACAACATTATTTCAAAACCATTAAAGCCTATTTAAGAAAATGTATTTTTTGAGTTTTGTTCTTAAAGTAGCAACCCTAAAAATTTGAGCTATAGAAAAAAATGGAGGGGACGTCACGAGATATAGCCAAAATATTACCATATATGAAATTTGATTAAAATCGTCCACTTGTTTGGCAGTAGACAGACAGACATCAATAAAAAAAAAAAAAACTTTTTTTTAGGGCTGAAAGTACTTCTCGTTATGATTTTTTGACCCTATTCTACATATATGTGAAAAATTAAAAACAAATTACAGAGATGATGATATATTGTAATTAAAATAATGATATTTTGTTAATAGGGTTGACAAAAATAGTAGACATCAAATTTCGCATAAACGTTCTTAATAAGCTCACAAAGAGGTTTAGTGATTGTTCACTTTACAGAAGGCTCTGAGCTAAATATAATTGGACTTAAATAATTAACTGTTTAAATGTAATGTAATAAGCTATAAATGTAGATTGAAGATATTTCATTTACTTTTACAATAAAAAATAATAATCCCTACAAATAAAACGGAAGGGCATTGTACAAATCGAGTTTTATCGTTGGCCGTCAAGTCTTCTTTTTGTCTTTTAATCATTAAAGCTGAGGACCACGGTCCAACGTTTTCATCCAATTCATTGCACAATTCTCTTTGTTCAAAGAATTGTACTTTAATCCTGATCATCAAACGGGAACTGTACGAGTTAGATGCATTGTATCGGCTGACGATTTGAAATTAGATAAAAGTGTAAAATGAATATATCCAAAATGCTGTTGTATTAATGTTTGGAAAAGGTACTTTATTTGACTCAACAATGGAACTGATATTTTTCTGTGTTTATTATAACACAACAACAGTTTCGGGACAGAAACAAGTCCCATCATCAGAAAAGTTAAAAATTAAAACACACAACAAAAATAGCATTCATTCATAATAGTGTGATAATTTTTGTAATCTTTCTATTTTCTAGAAATATTTTCAATTTTCTCCAAACGCGATGAAAAATTATATCCCATTATCTCAGTTAAGTGCAGTAACCATTTAATTTTATTCTCCAATCTTACAATGAATGGCGGCAGTTAAAAATCTTTAAAAATAATAATCTAACGTGACATTTTATCAAATTAGATTGCACAACCTATTATATCTGAAGGAGCAACAAAAACACTTAGAAATAAATTTTGTAGCAAAGTTATATTACTTTTTAATTTTGTAGAAATTAAGGAAATTATAAATGAGGTAAAGTTAGTTGTACCATACCCTTATTATAAGATGTGTTTGTTTTCCTCGTAGAAAAGTTTTGGGTTAACAGATTGACTTCCATGCTGATTTCCATGTCCCAAATCATTAAATAATTGTAATTACTGTCGTTATTTTGCTTTAAAATCTTTTAAAAGAATCCACGTACACAATTAATACAGTGCACAACACATCTCTTCAAAAAAATAAAATTAAAATATAAAACTAAGTACCAATTTGGTGATGTCAACTTATATGGCAACTAAAATATTGTTTCGCTGTTATTTCGTACAAATATTACTAAAAATAAATTAAGTTATGTAATTTTTTTATGTTATTGTCTATTATTATTTTCTGTTTCACAAATAAATATCAAAAAACAATTATTTTTGTAATTATTAATATTTAATGATCACAACTCTTAATCTGGGTTAGGCCTACTGATTCTTTTTGAGGCAAATATATACAATCACATAAATGTTCAAAATTGTAATTTACAAATAACTAAAATAATGTATATTTTAAAAAGTATTATTATGTTAAATGAAACAATCTATATTAAATGATCTTTCCTTTTACAGTTACTTGCCAATATTTTCTACTAATTTACACAAATAGTTCACACTACAAATTAGTTCATATTTTTTTATTATTAATACTTACTATCTATAATATGAATTGTGTTCTTTCATCACTGTTCATATTTTCATCATCAAATTCATTTAATGTTTCAATGAAGTGGATTGTCCATTCCGTTTACCACACCTTTTTGCTACTAGTATAAAAATTATCTTATAAATGCACGACCACAATAATATTGTAAATAAAGTAACGCCAATCGTCCAATGTTGCCAGTATAAATATTTAGTTATAAAACCCAATATAATTAAGTTTATATTCATCTGTGCTAACTATTAAAAGATAAACTTTATCTAAAATAAGCAAACATTTAAAAACTACTGCACAAGTACTATTATGGTTTTAAAAGTTTGAATTTAAAAGCTCAAATAATTTTTGTTAACTTTAAATTAAAAGTATCATATTTATTTATTCACGTAGTTTTTTCTGATTAAAAGTTGCCACTAGTCTACACAAATAATATCCTTATGTATCCTTAAATTATACAGGTATCCTTTATAGTTCAAATCTTGTACATATAAACTTGACAAAAGTTTCTCACACACACTTTGGGTATTATTTTTGATAAAGTACCTATCCGGGTCTATTCTGTGCAACTTCAAAAGAAATTTGGTGGAAAATTTCTGGTATCAGATTCTGTAGACATGGTACTATGGTGACGGGTTAAAATAATAAAACAATCAATTTATATAACTTCATCTCTAGGGCCAAAGATCCACAAGTGCTCACCCATAGAGGCCAACCCGAGGAATCCTAGCTGGATTGTTTCATCTAGTCTTGGATTAGACCCCTAACTGGTCTCTCTTGATCAACTATTGTAATTTTCCGACCATGACTCTATTAGAGTATTTAAGGGCTAGGGGATCTTTATTTTATATTCTTATTTTCTTCTTTTATATAAGGCCGAAAACTTTTTCGCTTATGTAAAATAAGAAAACCAATCTAGGTTCAACGTATCTTTTTCCTTTTTACCTTTGCTAAATTTGCTTTCTTTCGTAAAAGTAAATAGTTTTTATATATATGGGTTTTATATTGGTCACATGTTACATTTGAAACCTTCACAACTAATACTATCTGTAATAAGGTTGCCTAGATCTAAAATAGTATATTTCATCATTAGGATAAAAAGTGAAGCTTTTCAATATAAGCTCAAATTTAATCCTTGGAAAATGAGCGAGGATTGAAAAGCTTCTTTTGGTCCAAGTGATGAACTATATTTTTTCGTTATACTGCAAATAATATAAGAAAACAATTTCACAAAAACTAAATTGTTATAACCTATTTACCTTCAAATCGATGATAACAACGGTTTTAACGGTTATTTACAATAGAGAGTATCGGTTGTTTTTATAGATGCTTTACTATCGTTAATTAATTCCTATAAACCGAAGTAACAGCTGATGACCTCGACCTCAGCTGATGTTTTTAGGTCCTAGGACTAAAAAGAACAACTTAAGCATATCAATGCATGTATTGAAAACAGTTGTTTTTGAAGCAGTATGACTAAATAATTATTAGTCAAATTTTTATAATTATTTGTGAAATAAAATAAATTGTATATCGGGGTAAAATAGAAGATTAGAAAAATCCCATTATTACATAAATGAGTGATCTGTGAAAAAAAAATATATAGATATTTTTTAATTTATAAATTCTGAGGACAATTTATAATACCTGAAGGTCCGTGACTAAAGATGATCGGTAGTTACATGAAGATTAATACCGCAATCTGTAATACAGTGAAAATAGCATCGTAGCCTTAGTGAAACGAATGTGGAGAATGCACGCACATAGGAAATTGATATTCTTGGAGGAGGTAATTACTGCGTGTGTCTGTCACTCTTCCAATACTATCCATTTTATTGTACTATTTTCGTTGTACAATGAGACAGTATATAGACGTTCTACAGCACATTATGCCTCTTGTCCGAGTTTTACTCTACAGTAAAGTATGTTGTTTTATCTAAAAATAATGAAATCCCGGTAAACCTACATTTTAAAATTTAAAGTTAAAAGTCGAATTTTGATAATTAAATAAAAATTATTACATGAGTATATTTATTAAAAATAATATAGTAGTTGTTCAGTTTGCCACAGATAACAGGCCTTCAGTTGGTAATTTTATACTAGTTTATTAAGAAGCGAATTTTCCTTAGAACCAAGCTGAACAAAATTAAATTCCTTACAAACAACTGCTTTCATCATTGACGATTTATTTCGTTCTTTAAAAGTAAAATATTAATAATAAATTAGTGCCATAAAAATATATCTAAACACGAATACACAAATAAACTGTGCAAAAACGTTGCAATAACTTATCCATACTCCTATTTACGAAATAATACTTTTATGAGCACACTGTGGCGAACTTAAAGATTGAAATCAAACCCAATACCACAATTTAATAAAACAAACTTTTATTTCCTGATGTACATTTCAGTATTTAAAAAAAAACTACTCAACCATGGTTGTTTTTTTTTTAATACTCAACCTCCGAGGATGGTTTCTATGTTACTGAAATGTACATCAGGAAATAAAAGTTTGTTTTATTAAATTGTGGTATTGGGTTTGATTTCAATCCTATTTACGAAATCAAAAATCATGTTTGTAGATAAATCCCCCGAAAGTCTTCTATATTACATAAAGTGTTAAATATAATAAAGTGTTGATTTTTTGTATATTACTAAAAGGTTACATACAAAAATGAGGTAAACAAAAAGTAATTGTCTAATGACTACCGAACAGCTTTAATCAACTACTTACCACTAACTCAGCTACATGTTTCGCCATGTAAACATGCCATCTTCAGACTGTCGTAATACTCAGATCAAGTTTTAATTATAGTAGGTTACACAGTAGTCGTCACAATATTTAAAGTTCAGTTGACAGACAGAGGCCACTCATGTCTAGTCTGTCGGCTTATAGCTTATCTGGAGATTCATCTATTTAGTTCATGTTGGTGTCTGATGTTATGTTTGAAAAGTAAATAGCAAGTTAAATAAAATTTCCATTTTCACCGCCGTTACTAAAACTTGAAATAATTTTATAAGACTTAATATATTTACGTTTAAGACGAGTTTATTAGACAAGTTGTAAAATTAGACGTTATTTAAATATATAAATACTGTTTAAAATAAACTACAATATCTAAGATGGCGTCCAGGTTACAAACTGACATTGTTGGTAAAAAATGTTTTTCGTTAGTATTTCGATTATGTATTAGTTTGTGAGAAAGTTTGTGCAATGTATTTTGAACCGTTTATTCATTGTCAAATGCTCCAAAGCGAAAATTGCCAACAAATTGTCTAATACTTATTGTCTACAAAATTAACATAATTTATTAATTTTGCAATGGGAGACAACCTACTTGTAGGTCTACGGAAGTCTATTGAAATTATTGAGAAAAATCTAATTAAACGTTTGAATAAGCAGGTGTTTTCAACATCTTTGCTCGTAGGCCTATTTATTGATTAGTTGATGTTATTCAAGAATAAGCTAAGTTTGATCAAAATATGCATATTTTTTATGAATTCTATGAGTAATGGGAATTCAATTCTCTATTTCGAAAAATAAAAAAATAATAAAAATAAAACATATATTTAAAACAAAAGACTTTACTAAAATTAAAATTCGAAATTAATAATTTTCAAGAAAACAATTTGACGTTCGAACAGATATGCTAACCTTTCAAGGGTGAATTGCTGTCATTGATTGATGAATACAGCTTCAATATCACTACGAGGACGTAAACAGAAATATTTGACGGTTCAACATTCGTCAAGTTTTTTAGAGACTTTCTCTTCAAAAAATTGAGGAAGTTGTGTTTTGGCGGTTGGATTTATACATCTAGGCCTATATATGTGGATGGATGTCAAAAAAGTGAAATTAAGTTTTTACAGATATATCCGTTCTGAGATCACCAGAGTTCAAAAAATTAGTTTTTGGGGATGATAGACCTGTCGACTGTTCAGTACTCTACAGCCTAAACACGTGGACCGACAGCTGGAAATTAATAGGTAGCTTTTATAATAAACACACACAATTACGACATTAAGATATTCTCTGGTCTAACGATTAGAACCAAATTCTGCTAATTTACAGCCTTTAAAACTCGAACAAAATAATATTTTGCAGCCAAAAATATCGGTACAAACCAGCTTTAGGTCTGTTATAAAGTACCTAATTTCTCAAAATCGGCTCAAAAGATTTCGTTAAAATTTTAGTGAAATTCGTAGATTAATCACTCAAATCTGTGTGAAAAATTGCAAATATAAAAATATTATTTATTTTTTCATAAATAATTGCCAAAAATAAAAAATAAACCTTGACTGAAATCATTTAAAGCTAGATTTTAATCAAATAAAATTTACGATTCGGGACACGTAAATTTTATTGAAGAACCAAGTTTAGGTCCTATTTAAATAAATAAATAGTTTTCAAATACAGCTTTCTTTGTACCTCCATCAGTACCTTCCTATCTTTACCCCCTTTTGTAGAATATAAAACCTTATCCCCCGAAACTTCATCCCAATATGTACATATATTATATAGGAGTACGTTTTGTTTGTTTTGTAATTTATGTGATAAGTCTTCGACAATTAATGAGTATACCCCCCTCCCCCACTTTTTTAGGCTAATTGAATACAATAAATATTTTACATGATAACAAGACTAATTTTCATATTCTATTTCAGTCTCTAATAAGGTGTAATATTTGATACACAAGGGGCGCAAGTAAGGAAGCTTATGAGAGGTCAAATCATTTATTTAAGCCTTTCCGCTTTTAAAGTTTACAACTTCCGCTAAAACAGAGTCAACTATATGTAAGGTCAAATTTTGTTCCAACAACTCCACTGAGGTTTATCGGTTACTTTACAATAAAGAACGTGCACTGAAAATATTTCATCATCAATTATTTAAAAATTGTTTCAACATTTTAATAGTTAAAGTTATTGCATTTATTACACCGTCTATGCACATTCTGTTCCGTTTGTCTCGATCTTATAGAGTCCATACTTATTTTTTCGAAAATAAATTTCGTATTTAAATATTATTAGTATTATTATTATTATTATTAATTTTTTTATTATTTTTTTTTCCGAGGAGGGGGAATGCTTTACGCACCATCAGGAGCCGATCGCGGCTCCCGGTGTGTGGGACTCGCCAAAGTGGCATACCCACTAAACCCTAACCTCCTTATCTAAGGGCTTCACCTGTCACACACGGAACCACCTGTCGGCATAACTTCGTATGTGACAACCCTTCCTTCCATAGCCGCTGTTAGGCTCTCATCATATGTACACCTTATAGAGTTCGTCTGTTTTGTTTAGCAGCCATAATTTTATTAACGTACATTTCCACGGTTTTCCAGCACTCTTCCGAACGCAGCATCAACTTTATCATGGTCTCCACCTTGACCTCGGTTCCTATCGCCTTATTCATTTCCTGCCGCTCATCCTTCCATTTCTCACAGTCAAATAACGTGTGATTATTATTATTATTATTATTATTATTATTATTATTATTATTATTATTATTATTATTATTATTATTATTATTATTATTATTATTATTATTATCAGACCTTCCTAAATCAAGACATGGGTTTAACAATATTTCTAACACATATAACGAATTCGTTGGTATATTTTTCAGTTTGTGAATAGTTATGAAACTAGTGAGATATGTTGATAAATAAATAATTTCATTTTTTAATTTTTCACCCTGTAGAATAGTGACTCAACGTTGTGTGCACAATATTTTAGGATTAAATATGAAAATTGAAAAAATCGAACTTTTTAATGTATAAAATGACTATACACAAGAAGGGTATTGGTGAAATAAACATTCACATAGTTTCATCTGTTGGGATACAGAAATAACCCCAGGTTTTAACATCAGGTCAACGATTTTTTCGATTGATACTAAAAGATACAAAGTTTCAATTCAAAATATTTATGCACAAATCCTAAAAAGTGGAAACTTAAAATTCTCCTATATTATAAAACCGCAGCTGAAAATAATGGAATTATAAATACCGAGTTTAATCAAAATAATAATAAAATAACAAAAATTGCATTTTTTGGATTCCATTTAAAGAACAAATTTTAAATGCACCATTAACATAAAATCTTTTCTATTTTCAAAGTTTCTACACTTTTCACACAATTAAAAAATTGTCGGTAAAAGCTCATTATACTCTTATCCTGTACCTCCATGTAGGCTGAACTCTTTTCTATTGGAGAAAAGTAGGTCCAGTATATATTACTATTCCAATGTAGAATTCAGAATTTTTGAGTACTTCCCAAAAGTGCCACCAAATACGAAATTTCATTTTTTTTCAAAATTATTTCTAACATTATTGATATATAATATAATATATATATTTAATGAAGACCCTACGGAATCAAACAAATTATATTGGTCATCAAGAGAATCCTAGTAATTAGGGGAGACAGATTGCAAAACACTGGCGCTAGTCATCCCCAGCGGAGATAATAACAAAGATTACGATAATGTATATACCATGAGTGCTATTCCACCAAATATGTCCAAAATATTTCAAACTAATTACACCCCTGCGCTGGTAAAATTTCAGGAACTACTGGATTAACCCATTAATATTGTACATTGATAATTTTAAGACAGATATTGTGGACAAGGGCGTATCTAATAGTTTGAGAAACAGTACACCTACTCTCTTGAATAATAATGTATTGAAACAAGTCAACAGTTTATTTGTAAAATGAGTTAAAATATGTGATACATTCAAATAGGCGTCTCTTTGTTAACCAAATTAGTGCAACTTTTGAAACATATAACAATTATGACACCAGTATGTTAAATAATAATTACTTTCTACGAAGAATTCCAATTAGAAATATAATTTTTAAAACGTTGTTGCCCAAAGTAAATGATTGATTATGGGAATAATTTTGTATAGAACTTTATGTAAAATGCGATTTTAACTGGCATTTGGTAAGAAACAATGGAAACTTCACTATTAGAGTGTACATCTAAAGAGCGTGATAAAGTTATAATTTAATTATGTAATTTATTTCTAAAAACAAAATTAATCCTAAAAGCAGAACCAAACATTGAAAGTTCGCAGAATGGTTTACTATTTATAAACTAACTGTTAGACAAAAAGATGAAGGCTTTAAGCTGCACAAAGGCCTCGAATTAATCATGCAGAATGCTTCCAAAGAGCAGACAAAGAGAGATGTACTCTCTTTCTACCTAATTTATCTTTAATGTTGACTAAACTCATTAACTTTACAATGTTATAATTATTGTATTAATAATTTACACTTTGATCACGTGTTTTTAAGTTTGTCCCTTGTCTACTCAACGATTTCGGGGATTAAACTTTTTGATGGTAAATATTTTGGCAGTTTATCATCATTGTGAAAACAAAAAAAAAGTATTTTTACTGAAAGTAATGTAGCTCCGTCTTCTAATGGAAAGACGAATTTTTTAGGCCAATAAACCCAATAGTCTGCATGTTTTGTTGGCATTCTACTCAAATTGCCAATGATAATGCAGAAAATAGGAAAGTTTCACGCTGACAATTTACTATAAATATCCTGTGTAGTAATGTCATATGTTTGGGGGGAGGTGAGCTATTTTGAACAAGTTATATTGTATATCGGAATTGTGAAAACGGTCACCTAGAATTCATCTTTATAATACGAACCACAATTTACTGTATACCACAATAATTACTAAAGAGTTTTTATTAAACTGACGAACAATTACATATATTTATTGATTTTCTTTGTGAAACAAATATAAAACGGCTTTCTGTGTTAATGAGTGGTTTTTGGGGTAATTTTAACACCAGAATCTATGACAGCCAATACTAAGAGTAGCCTAAAATTACAGATTTGAACATCCCCTTCAAAAAGAAATGCGATAGAATTACAGTTTCATACAAAGAACTCTTCTGTAATTGCCATAGCTCTCCTATTGGTCATAGTATTGCTTGGAGCATTTCTGTTGCATACTGACAGAGATCTCCTTCCACTTGAAATCGGAGAATAAATCATAGCATAGAAAACATAAGCAAAATATTTTGGGATCATTCTTAACATAAATCGCCTTTTCCCCTCATCTCCAGTCAAACATATTGTAAGCAGCGAAAGGAACTCATTACGATCATGAATGGTAAAAACCTTCTTCCTCTTAAGGTTTACCATGTACATCGGATTTCGATGTATAAAAAATACATTCGCCCAATTATAAAATATGCTGCATCATGTTGGTTCTTTGTTCTGAGAGTAACCAGAAAGAAATTGCTGGAATTTACCAAAAATATTACATTCACCAACTGATCCCCATGATTCGACATAATGGTCTCAACGTTACCACCTTAAAAATTCATCGTCAAACTCACTAAAAACACACGCGCAAGTGACAAAAGCGCAGAAAAATACCAGACCTTACCTGAGTTAGTTAAAATATATGATTCTAAATACACAGTTTAATTCCAATCTACATAGAATGTGATCTCTATTGGATGCCCTAACAAATAAGTCTGATTGTCCGGTAAATAAGTCATGTTAGTTCTAACAGTAACAAATGCAATAAGAAGGAGTTATCACAAATTGAGTACCTTAGTATGTGCCAAGGAAAGTGCTACACACACTCGGCACAAGATAGAGACGTTAGACCGAGTACAGTACCAAATGAGTATTGTGTAATTTACAATTAGAAATACACAGCCCGTGGTGTACATGCTGCCATGAAATCTGTTACGTTTCACATAATCATCATCACACAAATATTGTCCATTTTTAGTAATTTTTAAGATTGATTTTTTAGTAATGAAGATTGATAAAAGCTTCATTTACAGCCAAAAATTATTTTTGTTCACACATAAAACTTGGTCACCTTGTATTTATAATGTTGTGTTAAATTAATAACACTCAATATAATTTTAAATGCTTGTGATATCAAACATGGGTTGTGAATGTGTTTGAATATAAGAAAGTTCGTGCATTCAAGTTATTAAACATGAACTCCAATAATGCAAGACTAAACTTTGGATATTGCCTACACTTTGTATGGCACGTGCAAGTAGTTAGCGACACCTGCTGGTTGGTGGGCTAATCCATGATTTATCGCATATATGCGTGCAGAATGTCCACGCAGGAACTTCATACTGTAGTGAAGCAAGTATCATCAACTCTATATAAAGAGAAAAGAATTTGATAATGAACAAAATCGATGGCGAAACTTACAGATCTCAAGTTTTCGTTCTTTTTTATTTTCTTACATACAGTGTATAAATAGTTTTGTGACGTTTCAAAAATCAATGTTTAGTTTTGTGTAATTACGTTTTGAAACACTCTGAACTTAGTTTTTATAATGTTCTCTATCTATTAATAGTACTATAGAGTTTAGTCGATTGAACCGATTTTCGTCATATTGGATATGTGGGATATTGGGCAGTCCAATTTATTTATTTCTTCGAAGACTCCAGTTCGTAACTACCAGGTGACCAAAACTCAGGTTTAATATCTCATTAATCAACTTGATTTTGATCAAATTGCTGTGTAGCTTAACAAAAGTCGAAAAGAAATTATTGGCCGCCATCTTCCCAAAAATAGTGGTAGGGAGTTTCGATTAAATAGAAATCATCCTTTGTGTTTTTTAAAATACCTAATTTTTAAAATTCGATTATAACGATTCGTCCAAATTTTGGTGAAATGTTGAAGAATTATGATCAAAACCACTGTGTTAAATCGGAATTAAAATTTAGGTATGGTTCAGGAATAATTTTTAAAAACCAAACTGAACCTTCGTAATAGTTCAATTCAAATTCATTAATAACTCGATTTAAATACGATTTACTGTTATGGCGAGTTATTTGCAAAGCTTTTTTGTTCGAGTTTAACATAGATTTTTATGTAAGTAATAGAGAAATAACGGCTTGGTTACATCAAATAACCTTATAATGGTTATATTCAAGTAAGCATATAGTTGTATTTCTAAGAAAATAAGAATTTAAAAAATCTTTAAAATTATTGTGTACCTTATATTTATCTCTTCGGTCTATGTTATTAAAGAGGTAAATTAAGCAAAGGGGAAGAGAGAGTAATAGAAGAAGGAGAGATACGGATATGGAATGGCATGAAGGAATTGTAAAATAGGAAGGTTGCGGTATAAGAAATAAACACTTTCGCCCAATAACAAAATATTGTATTGTTAAAACCTTTTTAAAATTCCAAATTCAACTATTTTTTTAAATACATACAATTAAATTATATATACTTCCCACATATACATTCTCAAACACATGCAGAGTGATTCACAAAAATACGCAGAGACTCTGGGAGCTCGTCTAACATGTAAAAATAAAAAAGTAATTTCATACAAACATAGGTATGAAAACAATCATGGGCCGAAGTAAACCCTCACACAAAAGTGAAATGTAACTTTCAACAGCGATATAGCATTAATGTGTGAAGTGGGATTATTTATAATCAGTTGTATGTCCTTTTTTGTTGTTATTTTTTTAAGAACTCGTAACAGGCGAGGGGGGCCTCTTGCAACATGACACCAATGTACTCCCCTCAGCAGGACGCCGACGGGGCGCCTCCACATTTTCTCGTGTTGTTTCCACCTAGATAAACAAATAAGTCATGGCGGTCCACAATCCTGGCCTACCCTATCACCAGATCTAACGCCGTTGGATTTTAGCATATGGGGATGAATGAAAAATAATGTTTATATTGCGCGATTAATAAACAGTCCTGCTAAACCACAAAGAGCAAGACAGCAAAATCCACAATCATGCAGCAAAATGCATTAGAGTCGACCCATTTTCGAAAATTTATTGTTAATTTTATTAACTTCGTTTTGTTTAAAATTTGTTTTGGTTGCATTTTGATTTGTATTATTCTAAATAAAAGTCCACTTTTTATTAGTAATACTTTACTCATTTTCTGTTTACTTTATTTACAGCTTTCTTAGAGTTAAATTTCCAACAAGTTTAAGTTGTTTTTTTTTACCAGTACCCAATTTTTACAGTAATTGTCTGTTACACTTATAGACCACTGAATAAATGTATATTTTGTGAAAATCTTGACAAAAATTCTCCAGATACGAAATTTTGTGGAACGTTAAGTTGTTGGGTTACTTCAAAGGGGGGGGATCTGACACTCCAGCTCACCACTCAGTCCCCTGGGGGGGGGGGGGGTTAAAAGGTGGAACATAACGGTTTTTTTGTAAATATCTCAAAAACTAAGCAAGATACCAAAAAAAGATTGTATACAAAACTTGTACCTGACTAAATTTCCATTAGAATGTTCCTTAGTAATTTTCTCGTCAGCACTGGGACAAAGATATGAGCGCTCAAAGTTGAGACCTTTTTTTTTGCAATTATTGTTTGTATAAGACATTTTTACTAAAGAATAAACTTGCATTTTTTTGAGTTTATGTCGATTTGTGTATAGTAAATATGTGTATGTTAGTGTTAGTACATGTAATACAAGTATTTAGATATAAATTTTTGCATGTATATATTTCTGCACACATATAGACACGCAGTACAAGATTTTGTTACACTTTTTTGTTCGTCATAAAAAAAAAAAAAAAAAAAATCTTTTCTGTTGTACATTTTTATAAAGTTAACGGTTTTCGAGATATTTTACGTTAAACATTTTAAACGTACGCCGTTTGAAAATAATATAAGATAAAGTCTTTGTTTTAGGTGCACTTTTAAAACTTAACATACATCATGTACCATGTTTGAATGCAATATCTTCTTACCTATATCCAAAGTCATAATGTACCTCTGTAAAGGAAAATAAAATGGTGGATAGACGTAAACTAAGCGTTTCGAGCATACGTATTTTTCTTTTAATTAACATGTAGAATGTGCTCCTAAAATCTCTGCCTATATCCTTCATGAATTAGCATAAATTTACATACTAAAAGATGACATGCAATTAAATAATTTAGGAATAAAACTCACTTGCTAATCTGCATTTTGTAATTATTGTTTACGCGTAAATTTGGTAACACCAAAATGGACGACTTCGGGCTGAAGTTGGTTTTTATTAAATTTACTCTTAAAAGTAATTTAAATTTAAATGAAATTGTAAACTTCTTTGCAGGGAGGCTTGGTAGATTGTTTTCTGCATAAACAGAAACAATCGCCTAAACGGAACATTTGATCGATTTTGCCTAAGCCGATTTTGAAATATTCGACGTTCTGAGGAGACACCATTTTCAATTTCAATTGTTGATCGATAACTCCCAAGCCCAGATTTTTGGCGAGATAATCTTGAATAATTTGCTTTTCCTTAGACTGGAATGTCATCGATAAGAGTTTTGAGAAAGTCACTGCATTGTTTGGGTGGTGCTTATTTTGTTCCTTCTCCCGACAATAATTATAACTATATGACACCCAATTATATATCATTGCAGTCTGATGTAATATGCAATTCAATTTAACTAAACATTTCCTATTGTCTAGACGTAGACAGTGTTGGACGAATGATTTATTATCATTGGGTTTCCGTATTTATTTTACTTTTAATTAATCTTTGGACATTTATTTAATGAGTTTTGTAATACAGAAACGCGCACATTCGATGTCAAATATCACAACAAGACGTCGTTAAATCTCTGGAATTGTTGTAAAAAAATTTCTAATATTTTAGCTACAGTATTACGATCTCCTTCATCGTACCTAATAATCAAATGTTACACTCATTTAACTCACTCTCACTCTATAAATATAAATATGTATGTGTGTGTGTGTGGGGGGGTGTTGGCAGTGTTTGCTATGTTTTTTGGGAAGCTAGTCGGGTAAACTAGTTCCCTGTGTGGTAGTGACGTTATCATGTTCTTTTAGTTTTAAATTTGTAAAAAATAGTTTACTACAACTAGAAAATCCATTTGAGTTATTTTTAATGTGATATATTTTCCCACTCTTTAACCATCTTTCCCGGGGCTATGAATCACTCTTACCTTTAAAATTACACTGATTATTAATCTTGCTGTTCTTGGTAGACTCCAACCAATTCACCAGAACAGTTTTTTTTTCCTATTTATTTTGATGTTTATAAACTCAAAGAGCCGTTTACAGAGTATTAATTTCCGACCCTGATTTAAATGTCACCCTTCTTGTAAAATAGGATGTAAAAACTCTGTTATTTACAAAGTTAATAGAAATGTTTTTAATTTTTTGTTATTGCTAGAATCTCATTTGCATTTTTCACTAATTGTGTTATTACTAAACAATAGTAAAATAGTAAAACTGGGGGACTTGGGATTGTATTTTATTATAACCTTGGTTTGAAGAATCTTATCTATTGATTCCCGAAGAACATTTTCATATTCTTTTCCTGGTACAACATTATTCGCCCCACGAAGATTAAAATAACTTTCTCATCCAGATTGTTGCAATTTTTGTACTTTTTCAGTAATATATAATATTGAGGCTCGTGGATAGACATAGCCCATAACTTAGTATTTTTTTATTATCATATTATCTATATATTTTCCTATGTTTCTAGCTTGGCAATAGCATTGCAGCAATGATGATGATTTTTCTTTGTATTATTATTATTAATAATTTGTCTTTACTTTGATTTTTCATTTCTATTTTCCTTTATTTTGTTATCACAATAAACATCTTTACTAAGATTTATATTAATTTGTGAATCATATTTATTATCTAAACGATATTTTTTTTATGACTAAAAAGACACATTTATTTTATTCGATTTATAAAAACGATTTTATTTTATTTCAATTCGCCATTTGGTTTTAGTCCTAGAGTTTGTTTATGAATGAGGTTCCTCGATTACCAGATTCACTATATCTACTGCAAGTATGGCAATCGAATTTTCCATTGGTAAATTAAAATATAATGTTAAACTATTTCTCGATTATTATTGTTTTCTCTTAATAATGGAGCTAATATATTTTTAGATAGTATTATTTTTCTTCTCTTTCGATTATCATAGTTTAATAACTTTCTTTATATTTTTCATTTGGTTAATTTCTTTTCCTGTTTCTGTTAGTTATTCGCCCAATGACTTCAGTAACAAATTTAGACTTTTTACCCCTTCAATCAGTTGTGTATACATTTCTTCATATAAATATCATCATCACCTTCTTTAAGAGAAATGTCTTCATTTTTCTCAAGCAAAAATCATGAGTCTCATAAGCACTTCTCTGCTGACGTAGCCAAATCTCTAATTTCCTAAATACTCAAATCTGTTCATTTTCTATAAAACCAAACAGAACATCGTCCTCTGCACATGAGTCCTTGTCTTCTATTTTTTCACAGTCTCCTTATGGAAATTTAGCTATTTTATTTTTCATATTTTTTTTAAAAAATAATAGAGTGTTATATGGAAGGCCCTATTGACAAGAGTATTTTTTAGTCGCTGGATTATAATTAGGTTTCCTTAGACAAATAAATATAGTTTATATAGATAGTGCACAAAGATCCGGACAAACACTAAAATCAAGTTGTCCATTATAATATTTGATATAAACTACTTTTGCCTCAGACTACATCCAAATGAAGTCAAAATTATTACTTATCCGCTCACAATTAGCAAAGTCACAAGTTCAGAGATTGAGAATTTAGTTGTTATCAGAACCTCTGTTAATTATTTAAAAGCAAATAAAAATCCAATTTATGAATAAAATGAATAATGTCCTTGAAAAAACCCCACGAAAATATAACATCTGTACCATTTGATTTAAAAAATATATAAACAACAATACATGCGACAGACACAACAAATACTACAAGTTTTAATAAAATAACCAGAGAAATCTTGATGTCGTCTGAAGCCAAATTATCATTCCACCAATCACAAACTAAGCTATCTCTCAAGTCAGAACATACATCTTCTTTAAAAACATACATGTTAAGACAATAAAAAATACATAATTTTGAAGTTATTATTATAAGAATTAGAAAACTGGGAACCATCTACGTAAAAATCTTGTTTAGTTCAAACTCAGCATTATAAGAAACTTAAATGTTATTAAATCCAAGGATAAATACAAATTTTGAGGTTGTATTGTTTTTTTAGACATATCTCGTGAATGGTTCAGACAGTTAGGGCTAACACAATTTAAGAAATATCAACAAAATATTAAATTTTGGATATCTTTTGTAAATTTAGTTTAATAATAACGTTTAATGATTTCTTGTTGATTACTTCATTAACCCACAAGATCTTTCAATGTGGTCAATGTAACTATCCTTGACCCGCATTAAGCTTGATGAGTTGTATTTAACTACTTTACTGTGAAAATGTGTTACAACTTAACAATATGACTTTAAACAAACTTGATAAACATACTTTAGATAGTGTGATATTCCAAATTTAGAATCTAGGTACAAATCTTATTCATTTTGATGAACACCCGCTGTAGGTGTCATAGATAAAAAACATGGATGCAGCAGGTATATAGTTTTAAATTGCCTCCATTAATTTTATTTTATCATTCTCTCTTAATGACAATCAACTAATTGAGAAGCATTAGTTACATACAGTATGAAATTTGAACTAAACTTCCAGTACTAAAGCTATTATTTCCAATGTTTGTTATAATATTTTTGAAAATAGGATGTAGAATGTAAAACTGGATAAAATGAACTATTGTGAATGTTAAAGAAAAGTATAAATTGATATAAAAATTAATTTTTAATACTATAAAGTGAGTCGCCATTTTGAAATTTATTAACCCATTATTCTGTTTAAATAACATGACCAGAAATAAGAAAAATCTATTATACACAGAAAATTGTTAACTGTAGGAATATTATCTTGTGACCGAACTTTATACAGTTATTTTACATATACAATAAGAAGTACTGGGCATGTGTCTGATACAACTAGTAGGTTCAAAGTATCTTTTGTGTATCTACCTCTTTGGCGACCTCGACCTTGGTATTAATATAGACAGAACTTAGTTCGTAGGTAAAAACCAAGGGCTCTTATAATTTCACACGCATGTCTATCCGTCTGTCTCTCTGTAAGTCGCAACCAGTGTACACAAACAAAACTATAAGTACGTTATATTTCAAACATTGCATTTGTATTCTTTGTAAGCTTCACTTGTAGAAAAAATATAGCGGTAACCAAAAAAAGACCTTATAGTAATTTAGGGGTAAATATTATGGAGATGATTTTTTTTAATATTATGTATAGGGTAACAATGAAACGAGAAATTATTCTGATTACGAATATGTATGTTTATTTGACGAACAAATTAACATGTTGGCTCTAGTACAAATTTAAGTGTCAGATACTATAACCCCCTCTCTAATTTGAACACGGCATTATCTACAAATATGAAAAAAAATTGGTTTTGAAATTAAATTGCAGTAAGAAATCATATATTATAGTTTTGTATGTCAAATAGAGCTTAATTTAGACACACAATGAGAAATGCAAAGCGTATAAGTTTTAAAAGCAGTTTTTGTGAGAATTGAAACAAACAATCCATTAGCCATTATAAGAGATTATATTTTCATCGATTTTTTTTATTAGAGTCCGCAGGTAAAAGCAAGGACCCTTATAATTTCACGCGCGTGTCTATCTGTCTGTAAGTCACAACCAGTCTACACAGACAAGACGATAATTCTATATATTTCAAACTTTGCATTTATATTCTTTGTATTGTACCGCAAATAAGAAAAATATAGCGGTAACAAAAAACGACCTTAGGGTAATTAAGAGTGAGGGGGACTATTTAGTTGACTAATTTTATTTTTAGAAATATGTTGTGTGTGGTTACAAATAAAATTATTATAGCGAATATATATGTTTTATTTGACGAATAAATTAATACGTTGGCCTTAGGCCACTTAAAATATTACTAATTTATAAAAATAATTCTTCTAATATACCTACGGATAGGATCCTAAGTGGTGTGGTTTTAGCCTCTTTTATTTCTTCATATTGATCGAATAGTAAAACTTAAACTTGTATACTTACTATAATAAAATTGTAAACATCTTACTACTAAAGTTAACCCTGATTTGTTTCAATTTAGAGAAATTATTTAGATAAATATTATTGTTTAGAAATATCATTTTTGGGGTAATAATTATTATTTTTTATTATAGTTAATCAATCGTTAGATACAAATGAATTTTAAAGCTTAAATAAAATTCTGCGATTTCAAAGGACGTTCTGGTGGAAAATCATATACAATCTCTTATTTCTACAGTTCTGACTGATCTAAAATATTTATTTCAGAACTATTAACTGCATTTTCTTATTCTATAAACCTTCCCTCTGAGATGAAAATTTTGACATTTAAAGAACACAGTTTATTAAAGAATGTACATAAAAGATGAACTACTATTGACTATCACAATGTATAGATTGAGAACTTGGAGAGATCCGAGTTTTCCATTTCTTTAAAACATGATATCAGTGTAGATATGATAAAATATGAAGACTCTCTTCTGCAGGAATAAAGTCCTGTTTGTTTATATTCTGGTCTATATTTTGATTTAGTTCGTACTTTACCTTCCATTATCAACATTTCAATTATCATTTCTATATTAGTAATACTTCATAAAATGATTTATTGACCGATTTTTAAAGAAGTGCTGATGAAAAATTTATGCAAAACAGTTATTTCTTTTTTAACTTTAAAAATCTGTCATGATTCGAAATCCCCGACTTTGTTTTATGGTTACCGAATTTCTTCATTTTGTTATAACGAGTCTACATACCAGACTGAGCAAAATTACGAACTCTGTCGAAATTACTCAGATGGATATATCAGTTGGTGTCGTTTCAATGAGAAAGATTACATGAACACAAGTGAAGGACAAGGATAACATGACACATATAGAATAACAATAATAATAACCTAGCCACACTTGTCCGTCAGCTGTATTAACTGTTTCTTCAAGAGACGTAAATAGCTTGTGTGTAAATAAATATGCAGCACTCGTTCATTGGGAGGGGGAAAGTAAAGTCGAACAACCTTTGTTGAAGCAAACATTTGAATGTAAATCGTAAATTTCAACAGTGTGTAGAAAAAAGATACAAATATTCGGATATAATTTAGACCTTTATTGGTTTCAAAATGAAGGAAAAACTTCTAAAATATAATTTCAAAAATAGTTTTTCTTCTGATTATCTTTTAGTATGCTTTCTACTAAGTGAAATGGGACGCAAATAATAGCTCCCTTTTCCCCGGCACTTTGTCCAACTTGTTGATCTGGTATTTATGGAAAGAATTTTATTAAATTTTCTACGGCAACAACTTAAATAATTTTCTCGTCATTTTCATCAAAATGAGAAGAAATTTTGTAGTCCCCCATATAAGTTTTTACTCATATAGTGAGTACTGTTGTGGAAATATCCAGTATACTTACACCTTTTTTTATCTACTGTCAAGTTAGATACAGTACCTCTCTTTTATCTTTCATATCAGGTCTCTCTTGACCATCTCTTCAACTATTGCTCTTTTCCGACTCTGATAATGTTAGAGCATTAGAGGACTAGAGTTCCCTTTCCTATAACTCATCGTTTTCTCAAAATTTGTAAAATTATAATCTAATATGAATAGTGAAAATAAGGCCACTGTGCAGATAGTAGGAACCCCAGTACCTGTTGATAACAGATAAAACGTTTATGTTATTTTACTTTGATTCTATTTCCTGGTCCTATGAAGTAGGAATATCTGCTCCGGTTTTTTTTAAGGCGATGATGAAGGTTTTTCGCTTTGCCCAAACTTGTTACTTACCTTTTCCACTGTTCCTTAAAGGAACAGAGTCCAAATTACATCGGCAATAATAAGTTTGTGCTGATCACAAATATTTAACATGCAACATCACATTAGATTCTTAATCATATGAATATGGTGATTGTAATTACATGATGTATATAAACAACAACTATTGAAATATTGAAATACACTAAATTAAATAGTCGACATTTTGATTCTGTTTGCTCTATACTGTATAGTTTTTAGTTTGTCACGTTTAAGGCCATTATTCCAATACTGACCATTATTCAACAGTGTAGGTTAAACAAAAATTTTAAATCTACATTTAAACTGGTTCCTCATAAATTATACTTGACAAAAAATGAACACGGTACAGCATCCTCAAGGTAGGAATGTGTCTGGGGTGGAGATAAAAAGAGCGGCCCCCAAACTTTGTTTGTTGAATTTACTTTCAGCGGTACAACCCCAATAAAAATATATAGACCTCAAATGATTCTCTGTAAACGCATACCCTACTTTCGTTTCGTTTATCGGTGTAAATAAGAATAAAACTTTTACAAAAGTCTGTCACGAAGTTGTAACTTTAGGAATTAAATGAATCTAAGCGTAATTTGTGTACGTAGTTTTCTTGGAATGGGTTGTGCCGTCAAGTCAGGCTAGGGAAGCAAATAGGACACGCCCCTTACACCAGACACAATCCTAGTCTGAGGCTACTGTACTTCTTTATTCTCATCTCAAGCACCTCACAATTTACTAAACCTTGAACTCTTTTTGATCACTTAACTCATTTCCGTTATCTTTTTAATGATAATAGTAGACAATTTAACATCAGCTTCCTTTCCATGAAAATAGATTGTAAACCAAAAAATGAATGGTATAAGCTTCAAATTTATATTGGGTGATAAATTATTACGCAATTCATTATGTTTTTCATAAATTTTATTAAAACATTTATAATTTATTTAAATTTTTATCTAAATTGTTTAAATCGTATCTATGTTTTTCTTAAACTTTGACCACAATTAAGAAGCACCATCTTGAAACAGAATGTACTAATATTTACGGCTAACGACCTCGTTCAAACTGTTTAGGGGAATGTGCGTGTTAGGTTTGTCGAAATTGGTGCAGTTGTTTTATAAGACAATTTAACCCCAGACATATATCAGCGACGTACGGACACCATGTCCAGCAGGCTATAGAGCAGCTTAAATCTAAAATTGCATTGTAGGTGACTTCTTACTCTAGACGTTAAAAAGTATAACTACTTCACTTAATAATCATGATTTTACTTCTCCATTCCCTGTTTTTATTTTGCGTAGTGTATTGTTGAATAATTTAATATTAGTTTAGATATTAGTTTAAATATTTAATTTATTTTAAGGTTAGTTTAACTGGAATTTCATAATAGCTTGGATTTGTAAATTTATTTTAGTCATATATAGCATATTAAGTGAAAACAGCTGCTATATAATTACAGCTATTTTGACATCCCCTTGGTGTTTAAATAAATCCACATTCATTCAGCTTTGAATGAGTTATGTCTATCCACAGGTAAAAATATGGGTCCGCCATAAAAATAAAAGTTTAAAAATTTTAATATTTTGTTCATTCACAAATAATATTATTTAAATACATAAAATTGGAATTTAAACTGTCTACAGAAATGAAAGTAGTAACCATCTAAAATAATTAGTCTGGTATACTTATCAGTAACTTCAATGAAGATTGTGAATATTTCACAACTATTGAACGTTATATTACTACCTGAAAACCATTCGACACTAAGATTTGAATGCTCTGTTTCCACACAGAAAAGCAAGCAATAGAGTAGACGCTCTATACTCAGTCTCTAGTGTTGAGTGACAAATCTTGTTTTATTTGTTATTAAGGAATTAAAATGAGGAAACAACATAAAACTGACACGCTGAACTGATAAGACGGGGATTTTCTTTCAATATCTGTGGATCATTGAATAACCTGACCTCGATGTCAATGTGAACAGATCGGCAAGTTACACACAATATTTCAACAATAATAATTGTTATTTAACTAACAAATATATACATGCCTAATTTGGAGACACATTTTAGAAAAATTTCGACCGTAAGCTATATATAGCATAAATTTATATATAGCATAAATTAATGATGGGAACTCATATTATGATGTCGTATTCTAACTTTACCAAGATTTCAAAATACACCAACAATCAGACATTAAAAAAGCATTTTTATTTGTAAGTTTATTTCATATCCACACTCTGTATTAGTCCATTGTTAGGTTGTATTCATTCCATATTATATCAATTCTACATTCGTTCCATTTCGTCCCTTGTGGCACAGAGCGCCTATTGTAGACTACTATTAGAAAACTTGAACTAGGCCTAGATTTAATTGGATAGTTTAATTTGAGTGATGCACTTCACTAGAGAGCGCTAGTGTTGTCAATACGATTGTGTGAGCTCAGTTGTCGGCGACTGTACCAACGCAACGTTTTCTTTACGGGAGTACTTTTTATATTTAGATAATTTTTTTTTAATAGTTTACTTATAATAAAAGGTAAGTGTTAGAATTGCTTAAATTATTTTGTGTTTATTGTAACTTTTTCATTTTTTAAAAATTTATATTTTACAGTATATTTTTACCGCTTGTAGGCACTTTGGCCGCGGTGCCCCTTTTATTTCGAAGAACTTCTCTCTTGTCTTTTGTACTTGCATTGTTGTTGTTTCGTGGTAGGAGCTTCTACTAAAAATGAATCAATAATACTTATTCGTCTTCTGCTTTCTTTCCATTGTTGAAAATAATATACTACTTCAACCAATTTCGTCCCAACTTTTTAAAATTTCTTATTAAAAACGGCATTCTATAATTTATTTTATTATTTTTTTAACATTGTGGTGCTATTATTGCCCGAAAATTGTGCACTCTAGCCCCGGGCTTAGTTGGTCTAATGGTAAATACGGTCCAGTCAAAGAGTTTACTTTCTGGCATATATACAGTGTAGAGAAAGTATACTGTTATCGAAAAAATAGATTGTAGTGTAAATGTGCAATTTTGAAGTCATCTAAGTTGAAAAAAATCGGTTTAGGAAGGACATCTGTCTGTATGCCTTAAATTTCTGTGTATTCTGTTAAATTTCACAATATATAAGGATATTTAAGCGCTAGAATGTGTCAACATAAGTTCTGAAAATCATACCTTAAAAATTGAGCACAACTCTCCTAAAGATTTTTTTTTTTTAATTCGGATTTCAAAATCTGATGTAACGACATTCCTTAAGTTTAATTCTTTCATTACCTCCATGAGTTTGGTAATATCTCCTTAAGAATTTGGCGACGGAATTAATTGATTAAAAAGTGAATATGAACCATTAACACTGTCATATTAGAAGTACAACATTTTAAAATTGGTTGAAGCGATTTAGATGACATTTTTATAACGGTTAAACAGCTTAAAATAATGCACGTAAATTAGAATGAGTGTTCTTGAGAGTTTTGGAATATACAAATTTGAACCTTGACCACTGTGTATGTTCAGTTTAGTATTTTTCCGAAATGTAATTTTGTTTTATTTTATTAGTTAAAGTGTTTAACAGTGCGTTGTTTTAAATATATTAAGAATAATAATAATAATGTTTATTTCTCAAAAAAGGTTTCTCATAGACTTTTTTGAGTTACCAGCCACCTGCTACAAGTAATTGGTGGCCAATTTAATTTAAAAAGGGGAAAATAAAATAATAAAAATGTAAAATTAAATGAAATAAAGAAGCAAGTTAAATTACACACAAATTTAGTCAACCTGTACATTTTTAATATTTATTGTACGCCGGCCTTACATAAATTTATCTTCTATAAATATAAATACAAAATTAAACAACCAAGAAAGCTATGCTCAAGTTATATAAATATTTTTAAATACAGCAAACCAAAAACCTTGGACGAAACCCTAATTCATAAGACCAAATAACACAAAACCCGTATACCCAACCAGTCATTCCAACCTATGGCACAACTTTAATAAGTAGCCATTTAAATGTTTTAATTTTTGTTACTTCTTTGGTAGGATTTCGTAGCAATAAAAATACAAAGTAATCTCGAAAAATTAACCAATTAACGTTAGGTCGCTTCAGGCGACATTGAGTTTGACTACAGGTGGCGTAGTGGTGGTAACACTGACCATTAAATCCACTTCTTATAATAACATCTTTAATACTTTGATAACAAATACGTCTTTTAAGATACAATCTTGTTGAGCACTGTGGTGAAATTCACATTAATGATTCGAATTTACCCCTATCAACAATCACTGGAAACATTAAAATAAATCACAATTATTTTATTAATTGTTCTTTTAGTGTCCATTTAGTGGAAAGAATAAATAAAGAACAATTAATAAAATAATTGTGTTTTATTTTAAAGTTTCCAGTGATTGTGGTTAGGGGTATATTCGAATCATTATTATGTCTTTTAAGGATAATATTTTTAATTTTTTATAATATTATTATTTATAATAATAATATTTATAATTTGTAAAAGGTGGGATTTATTCATTGATTTAATTAGTCTAATATAAAACTTTTGTGTGGTTTCTAATTGTTTCGATGTTGTTTTAAGTGTTGCTCTCCAACATTCTATACTATATTGATTCTAGAATGAAAATTAATGTATAAATAAACAATTGTAAGTCGCAGACTTTTTGAAATAGTAAAACTTCCTAATAAGAAGCCACACACTAGCTTGCTTCTTCCATGACACTTTGCTGTCGAGATACACTCGTGAACTGTACGCTACCTTATTTTACACGTGGTTTGATAATTAACCCTCATATCAATAACATATGTACTAAAGTCGGTTGAGTCAATTAAGAGAAATTAATATGCTCAGATACCAAATTTGATTAAAATCGGTCGGCTGTAAAGTAATGCATATACGACAGACAACAAACAGACCACTTTTTTGAATTCTGGTGACTCAAAACGGATTTATCTGTAAAGATCTCGACACAATTTTTGACCCTAAACTGTGTCTATATTACGATCTTCTCTACCGATCCTAAAACTATTTAGGGTACCCGTGGTCTATTTATTGTTGTTGTATAAGGCGATGATGACCGAGACTTAATGTCTTTAAACAACAATGAAGAACTTTATATCCGTTAGACGATAATGTTTGGAATCAGCAATGCAACCCCATCAATTTTCCTAAACTATGACGGTTCACAAGTCCAAATTGCGTGGAGATGAACGCGCTTTCTGTCGACCTGAGCTACGCTGCATTCCATGAAGTCGTGGTCAGGCTGAATACAATAAATACAAATTGAGATAATCTAAATTTTATGTTTTGGTCTTATTACATGGATGGTTTTTCGAAACTTGTCTCACCCCAAGACTGAAAATATCCCTATATATTATACTTCAGCACAATCAACCATCCGTTTCCTAGATCGGCCAGTGTTCAGATCTTCAAAAAACATTTGTTTCAACTCAGTGGATTTCGGTTATAGTGCCTTCTGACATGACAAAATAAAATATGAATCCCTTTAGTCTGTATACATCTTACATTTTTTACATGCGTGTATTATAAAGAAGTACGGTAATTGTAATTATAAACAAAATTATTTTCCAGATTTGTTCTTGTTTATTATCCTTACTAAGAAAGTGCTTTTGACGTAATGTCGGTGATTGCGGAGACCTACCTGCAACCCAGAATTTATGGATGGAATTTAGCTCATTTTAGTATGAACCCTTCTTTTGGTTATATGTTCAAATCTTATTTTTAGTTTATTTTAAATAACTAAAAAATGGTTATCTACAAAAACTCCAAATCACACAAAAAATATTTTATCAAATTGGATCTGGCATATTTAATCAAATGTATTGCGTTCGTATGATTATTAAAAGCTGTTTAAACAAAATTTTGTTGAAATTTGAAGATTTATGATCCAAAATAATGTACCAAACCGCCGGAATAGAGAAGTTAGGAACTACAAATGAGCAAAATTTAATATAATATGTACAGAGCTAAAACATAAGAAAATGGTAATTTTGTTTTGATTTTTTATTCAATACACCAAAACTTCGTGTTATGGATGAAAAACTACCTCACTATGAATAGCTAAATTATAACCATCCCCAAATTCGATAAAAGCGGATAATATATAAAAGCAGACAAAATCAATCACTTTCTGAAAAGCGTTTTTTCGTTGTTTGTTTTTTACAAGAACAAGTGGAAGATATTTTTGATACACTAAGATTCCATATAGCAGATAAATTACATAATGTAGGCCATGATATGTCCTTGACCTCGAACTCTGTCAGCCTTTATATAGAGAAGGTTAACTGAAGTGTTTACTGGAGACTTGTTAAGGCACTAAGCAATACAGCTGCCAATAAATGGATATAACGCTTCATCATTCATACTGATACCATAAACATCCGCTTTAGATTAGTTCCTTCATAACTAGTTCAATCTGTGAGAAGTTAGCTCAAATGGCTATATTTTTTTCGCTTGTTTTTCTAAATTTCAGCATATTACTGTATCTTCCATCTCTCCTCAACTTTAGTAGAAGCTGTGATCTTTATTAACGTCATACGATTTTCCTATCCGATCGTAACATAACATAGCGGGTACTGTTGGAGAATAGACTACCAAAGCTGCTTTAATTAAGGAATTTTTAATTTAAAACTTCTAGCTACTGTGATGTACCCATGATCCTAGACTATGAAACATCCATCGATTCTACATCCAATAGCAGATTTGTTTTCTAAAATAAAACAAAGAGAGTTATTGCAAAATTTACAATGTTTAGTATTCTTGTAACTTTAAAACAAGAAATCTATGTTGCTTTTCTCGAAAATATCCGTATCCACGTCATTTAAGAAGTGTTTTTATTTTATATGATGTCCTATAGCCCAACCGAGTAGTCCGATTTCATCACATTAATTTAGTATGACATATTTTGTTAATTTTTGAAGGCATTTTTTTTTTCGCCCCGAATAACTAAATAAATATTTCTATCTCGAAAAAATATTGGTTAGGTAGTTATCGATAAAACTTTTTTTTTAATAATGACCCATGGACGTTGAATATGAAAGTTGTATATTACAAAACCTGCCAAATCGAGTTCAATAAAAATTCTATAAAATGTTAATCAAATGAAAAGGGTTATGACCACAATAGCAACATACAAAGAACAACACATTTCGAAAATAAATTGCACCACAAATGATCGCTGACCACTGTTGGGTTTATTTTGCTACTTCCAATTTAGTAGCCAAATGACATGTAGCTATAACTGATTTTGAGTTATGAATCTTAAAGAGAAGAAAAAAATAACAGAAAGTTCAGTTTAGTTTTAGATAAATTTAGCATTTTAGTAGTACAGTTGATACATTTAGGTGAGTAAGGTAATTTCCAAATATAAACGTAAATGAATTTCAAAATGGTGATTTTTTGGAACAGTTTTCTCGTAGCAGTTTCAGTAAAGACATCAGTCTCTCATGTGGCCTTGAATCAGCTTATTTTGTTCAGTTTGTTTAACCTGCAAATAGAGTTAGCAAGATTGAGGTCGGTAAACGAAAGGATTCGCAAACAACAAACAAACAAATTACTCCCATCACGTAGAATATCAATTGCTTGGCGAATATATCTCGCATGTGGAACTGTTAAAATATCTGTTTTCACGGATATTTTTGTCTTTAAAGATTTCTTTTTCCCCGTTTAATATATGGATTCTTTTCCTTTGTATGGGGATATCTACAGTGCGTTTCATGTTTAATTGGCAACGTATGAAATGTTGTGTCGGCTACTAACCATAATGACAAAATAGGACGAATTCAATTGCCATTTCAAGATGGAAGACTAAAGATTTTTTAAAAATTTATTTGAATTTTTATAATTTATTATCATATTTGGTTTATTTTAGAAATACAAGGTTACTATAAATGAAACACACTCACTAGCAGATATTTATGCATGTGTTCCTGTCCCACCTACTAACATGAACCAATTTAAGTCTATTTTTATTGAACCTATCCATTAACCTATAATAGTTCCTTAAAATTTGTTTCTATTTAAGTATAATCTTGGGGGGAGGGGCGTGATTGGTCCGGTTTTTAAAATATTTAAGGGCAGTATATAGTGTGTCCATCGAAGGTATTTACGTTTTTAAACAACCACCAAGTAGATATGAGTTTACCAAATTGTAAGATTTTTTTTTTTATATCATACATCCTGGAAACATATCCAAAAGTGTACCAACACATTTTTACGCTAATATCTGCAATAGAAATAAAATGACGATGAAGGTTTATTATCTAAACCGGTATCCAAAGTCGATTTTATAATACATTATCCTTAGCTTCACACTCTAAATAATGAAAATAGACGAAGGCAAATTATTGAAATGCAAAAAACCCCCAACTCTAACGTGGGAGAACGGCAGAAAAAGTTAGTTATGTTATAATGCAATAATGATTGTAGGTTCAGTTAAATTATATCGAGGTTGGTAATTTTAGTGGGGAAAAATAGCGTTCCTGTGTAAATGGAACAACTGTTTAACAAAAAAAAAATTATCAGCTTAATTTTTTCAAAAGAAAAATAATTTAATTCCAAAAGGAAAGCTTACGCCTTGTTTACTTAATTTAGTTCAAGAATCAAAAACAGGTGGGAAGTTAAAATTCTATGTTTATCGGTAAATAATTTAAACGTAGTTGCATTTATATTCTATAACAATATATACTTTCAAGTTCCTATATACTTGGTTGTGTAGTTAAAAAAAACATCCAAATTATTTTGTTTATTGTTTTAAATACATAAAATGTGTGGAATAAAGATGGGTTGGGGTTATAAATAATTTGAGGAATTTTTACCTACTTTAGTCATGCATATATTATTTTCGGATGTAGCTTACATCCTACATGAGTCGTCACTACGTTAAATAGTAATCCTGAACACTCCGTATTCTATGATACAAAGAAGACCTGCATAAAATAACTGGTGAATGTATATATTATACATGCAGATAAAACCATTTTGACTCTGTTAGTACCTCGTCTTGGCTGATGCATATTGCATGAGTGTATGAGTTAGATCCATGTTACATAAGAAAGACATATAAAACACAATGCCTTCTCGGAACAGCGTTTCCTCACCTCTATTTCAAAACCGAAAAAACATCCAACTGGCAAATATTTATTTAATTACAATTCAACTTAGATAATTTTTTTTTAATTCTTACTATTTCGATCTTTCTTTACAGCCAACTAGAAATAAATTGGATAAGCTTTTACGTACGCAAATAAAAAAAAAGCAATATAAAAAAACCTACTCACAAAAATTCTAACATCGATTTGTACCATCTATCAAAAAAGTGGAAAAGTTTTTTTTTTATTATTATTACAATCTTAATCCATAGATTAAATAAGTAATACATATAACATAAAATAACATGTATTAACCCTAGATATTAACTAAGTCCTGCGGTTTATGACGCTTAAGTCGTCTTTTGTCATATTCCACATCTATAAGTTGGATAGCTTCCACGTTCACATGTCGATGAAGTCTCTTTTCATGGCGAGAAGCGCAGTCTTGAATTACCTCATACACACTTTTTAGGTTTAGTTCAGAATGAAGGTCATCATTCCTTTGGTACCATCTTGCATTTGTAATTGTACGAATATTACGATTTTGTATTCGTTGTATAATTAGTTGATTTGAGGGTTTCGTACATCCCCATAATTCTGCACCATAAGTCCAAATAGGTCTAATAATTGAGATATACAATAACCTCTTGTGATACAAAGCCAATTGGGATTTTCGTCCAATCAACCAATACAGATTGGGCAGTTTTTGTTTTATTTGGTCTGCTTTCATACATACATGATGCTTCCAAGTAAGACGTTCATCAAGATGCATTCCAAGATATTTAGCAGATTTACTCTGTGGGATTAGTTTGTTATTAAGATAAACTCCAAAGCCTGGATTTATGTGCCGCAATGAGAATGTCACTTGAGAATATTTTAGTTCATTAACCTTAATTTTCCAGTCTTCTGTCCATTGAGTTATTTTATTTAATGCCAACTGTAGGTTTCCTATTGCTTCAGCATGTGATTTATTCGCAGCCAATATGACAGTATCATCGGCAAATGTAGCTATTGTGGTTTTATTTGTAGTTGGAATATCTGCTGTGTATAACAGGTAAAGTATTGGTCCTAATACACTACCTTGCGGACTCCTGCTTTCATTGTGTTGAGAGTTGACTCAGATTCTTCTATCATCACTCTAAATTTCCTGTCAGTTAGGTATGATTTGAGCAGACGGCAATAGTTCCCCGGCATCGCTCTGCTAAGCTTAAAAAGAAGCCCCTCGTGCCATACCTTATCAAAAGCCTGTTGAATGTCTAGAAAGACTGCACAAGAAAATTGCTTTTCCTCGAATCCCCTTTCAATAATAGCAGTAACTCTATGGACTTGGTCTATGGTTGAGTTCTGGTTTCTGAAACCAAACTGGTGATCTGGTAGCTCTATAAATGGCTTCAACCTTTTGTAAAGGAGTTTCTCCCAGAGTTTAGCTACCGTAGAAGTAAAGATATTGGTCTGTACGATGTTATTTCTTCAGCCTGCTTGCCTGGCTTTAGCAACATAATAATTTTCGCTGTCTTAAAACAATCAGGAACAAATTCAAGTTCAAAACAATCGTTGAACAGATTTGAAAGGAACATTATACTTTTTCGGGACAACTCCTTTAATATAACTGATGGTATTTCATCAATACCTGGTGCTTTTCTTGGATTTAATTTATCTATTTCCTGAGCAATTTCCAATGGTGTTGTAAGTTTGATACGTTTGTCATTTTTATACATTTTTGTTAGATTAGCCGCAGACTGGCACTCGTGTGGTTGAAATACTCCATAAAGATGTTTAGCAAACGATTCAGTCTTTTCATCATCACGCCGTAACCACCTCCCTTCTTCATCTCTAATTGGAGGAATTCTAACTGTAGGTCGCTTTAGTCTACTCGTAGCTCTCCACAACGAAAAGTTGGTATCCGCTTCAGCTGACAGACCTTCCAAGAAACTCTCGAAACAACTCCTCTTTATTTCTTTAATTAGACGGTTAAGCTGGTTACTTATTGTGTTAAATTTATTCTTGTCAACAGGGTTTCTTGATTTAATCCAGATGCGACGTGCTTTCCTCCTTTCTTTTATCATTTCTCTGACTTTAAGAGGATAGCATATACCTTGGTATTGAGAAGAATTGGGGCCTGTGGTTGAATTTCTAGCAGCCCCACGAATAGCATCTACAAACTTGCTTGCTTCAAAATTCAGATCCACTGTAGTTTTACATTTATCCCTTAGGTCTATTTGATTGTCTAATTCATTCCTAAAATCCTCCCATCTAGTATATTTATTTGTGGGAGTTGTCCTTTTCTTGTTATTTATGATCGTCAAACTTAATACCATCAGTATGGGAACATGATCTGATGACAGATCCTCAACATTGAATACTTCGATGTAATTATCAGATATACCTTTTGTTATGAAGAAATCAATTAAGTCGGGAACCTTTGCTCCATCAGAAGGCCAGTAAGTCAAAAAAAGTGGAAAAGTAAATGAATTTTCTACTCGCTTGTCGACAGAACTTGTAGTCTACAAGCTTTTTATAGAATAGTACTTTAGATACTTGGCAAGGCGTAGCTGTTATATAAAATCTGGTCTCATATTTGTTCATGGTTAAATCAAAATGTTACGCCTCGGATCTTTAATAGAGCTCGTGTAAGCAAGTCGACCTTATTGAGTTTCGTTGTTATTTTTATATAAATAGTGTCTCCATTAGCTTAGTTTATTTAACAAATACAGCCTAGGCCTAGATAACTCTCGTAATTGATTAAAGTTCAATTTTTAATAACAACGGTCAAGATACACTTTCATTTAATTTTCTTCTCATTAACACCAAAATGTAACTTTTGTCTACGTACGGCTCAACACAATGGTTAAGGTTAATTTGGGTAGTAAGGCCAAGGATAGCCTTTCTCCACCGGGTGTAATGAGCAGTGTATTATATATAATCCGTCTAGAATTCCTATCAGATTCTTTCAGGCTCCAAAAAGATTTTTTTTTTTAAATATATATATAAGTTCATAAAAAACTTTTCTTTTTTTAATTTTTGTACAGTAATTTTTAAAACAGTTTTATTATTGTTATCGGAAACTAGGCCTATCGATGGCTATAATCCACTCTTTGGTTGTTCCAGTTATCCTTGTTTTGCACCTTTTTGTCCCAAAGTCCCCACAGAGTTTATTTAGATCGTCGCTTCACCTCAAATACCTGTTCTCATCACATTGTCTCTAGGGGTCCATTTAGTTGTTCTTCTTAGTTATTTTCTTCATTCTGGCTACATGTCCGGCCCATTTCCAGTTGAACATTATAGCTGCTTTAACTACAGCATCCATTTTTCTCTTTAATTTCAGAGTTACGGATTTATTGAACTCTTTAATATCCAACATGATTCTCTTTATAGAAAGCTGTGCAGTTCTAAGTTGATTCTTTCTCTTGATCAAGATTCAAATCTGCTCACCGTAGAACATGGAAGGAATAAACAAGCTCAAATATACGTTGTTTTAAAGACGATGGTCTTGTTAAAATTAAGGCTTCAAAAGTTTTCTAGGTTAAACTATACGACGATTCACCTCCATTAAAATCCTTTATTTAAGGATTTGAGTTGCTCAAGAATTACAGTGCTCACTTACCCATTCTAACTTTGACCCTTCTAAATATACATCAATAGTTTTGTCGTCATTTGTTATGAGAAACGTCTTCTCTACACATATTTTCGTGCAGCATCTTTTTCTTTTTTCTTTAAGTTTGAGATCGCTTGTTACAGTTCTTGATGATATTCTGTGAAGAGGGCGATATCAACTTCAAAATGAAAATTAGACAGATTGATTCGCATTCTTTATTATCCCATATTCGACTACTAAAAACCTTCTAAATTACGCAATTAAATAATATGGATGACAAGGGATCTCCATGTTTGACTCCTCTATTAATTGTAAAGTCAAGCCCAGTTCTCTCCATAACTTTTCCATATTCGCATATATGGATTTTTTTCCCTGTGGATTAAAAAATATCCGTCACCACCTCAATAAAAATAATGGTTTAGGGTTCATTGAAAACTCATAATAAACGATAGTTTCATATAAAGTTCGAATGTATCAAAATAAGCTCAAACAATTTTTGATCAAATTTAATTTAGTGACATGTGAAAGATTGTGATCAAAACCAACGTGCTTAATGGTGCTCAGGAATTTTTTTAAACAGTTTTTAAAAATCCTGTTTACGTTTCCTTTTTTTAATACAAAATATTTTTCTTATGCCATGAGTTAAAAAAAAAGAAAACAGTACCTCGAGATAAGACCAAAATGTTCCTAAATAAAAAAACATGAGCAAAATTGGTCTGTCTTTGGACTGAACTCAATATCGACTACATCTTTCTAAAAACCTCTCTTATGAACTCGGTGAATCTTAAAACTGATATTGCCGTGTAAATCTCCACTTGTTTGCTTTATAAAAAAACGTTTTATAAACAATGTAGTCTGAGAAAGTAGCCTATAATGTTATTTTCTTCATTACTGAGTTGTTGTACGCGTCTGTCGTGTGAGAGAAGGTTAGTTATAGAAGAGTCCCTTTCATCAACTCTTTTTATAGGTAAATAAATAAAGCCAAAACTTGCTGCGCTTGTGACATAAACTTATCCTAAAAAAATATATCGCTCATGATTTAAAATGAGTTTATAATGTTGTTAGCCTAATTACAATTGATAATTAAACTCTTTGAATTAGTGAATTCTCACTAAATGAGAGAAAAAACAATTTTCCACAATAAACACAACTAACGCAATGAACACTTTATAATTTTCTTTTAATTACCATTAAGCACACTGGTTTGAATCATAACTACTCATATTTCACCAAAAGTTACGAAATTTGTTAAAACTATTTTTAAAAAAATAACCTGTTTATATAGCTTCATAAACGGGTTTTTTGGTTTTCCGATAATTCCTGAAGAGATAGGCCAAACGTTTTAGGCCACTGAAGACCTGTTTTGAACAAAATAAATTATGCAAATTTTTAGTGTAAAGAGTATCGAAATGTTGCGTTTTTATCCTATAGTTGATGGTATTCTCTTATTTTGAATTATTTGCCAACATACCAAAGTTGTTCCTAGTCATTTAACCACTTGGCTGTAGCACACTGGACTGAGTACAGACAGACATACATTTACAAAAACATTTAAATTCAAACGAATGTCCCATATCAAACTCTACGTCAATTTATTTATACCATCACAATATTTGTGAAACTAAAGACATTTATCACAATTCATTTTTGTTTTCCATATTTAAAAACAAATGGTATTTTAATTTAACATGTGGCTCGGCACATTAATTATGTTTGACCTTCGCAAACCGGCGTCAATGTTTCATTTTCACTTTTTGACCTATAACTTTGCAACTCTTATTGTTAAGGATTTGGTGACCAATTCTAGTTGGGGAGAAATTTAATTTAATTTCATCTTAGAGAATATTTCAGAAAATTTATATTTTATATTTTGGTCCTAGCAGAAATCTCCACATTTTGAATTAGTCGAAAAACGAAAGAAAAAATCATTGGAACTATTTAATTATAATCAAAATAGGTCGAAACGTTAAAACACTAACATCGTGGCAAAATCATATTTTTGCAGTCAGAGACCCTTAAAACAGTATCAATAAGACCTATTTAGAATGTGGGAGAAGGAAAAATGTATACATAGTGAACGGTAAACAATGTGCCACTTTATTTGCAACAATATCGACCTATCCTATCTCGCTTCATTTCTGGATATGTAATTTTGTTTCTATTTTCTAGGAAAAATGTGAGTGTTTGGACGCAATAATTATATGAACGAAAAACTAAATTAGTAAATCTCTTATACCGTTGGAAAGTTCATGAAAATCTGTATTTTAAAGGTGAAGTCATTTGTTTGTAAAAAAAAATTGATTTTTTTTTTTTTAATTCAAAACATTCACCTTTTCATGTTTGATAGCTGTAATTAATGCATATTGTCAATTCATAAACGATGTTGGTTTTATCTTATAGAAAATTTAATTTAGTTTTTGGAAGTGGGATCACTTTACTTACTAGGTGAAAAATAAAGTGAAATATTAAAATTTTAAACTGAAATGTCATGTTTTCCTAAAAACGGGAAAAAATGATATCTCGACTTACGCACTATAGTAAATTTTGTTTCAAATGAAGTCTCCTATCACCCATATTTATTTGGACACTTTTCGCTGTAATAAATAAATAAATGATGGACCAAATTTGCCAGTTTTTCTTCTTTCTTTTTTTTTTTAGTAGATTTAATCAAAATTCGATTCATCCGTTTCAGTTGTAGAGAATTAATGAACAACAGAGACAGACTCAAATATTTTTTTACTATTATTATTTTTACTTTTATTTATTTCTCAGAAGACTGCAAAACGAATATTTCAGCGAAAACCCAACATAGACGTTTTGGTCTAAATCCCTTTTGTAGTAGGCCTACTGTATAACTTTATACTGAATAAGGCTAGTTTAAAATAGTTTATATTTTTTTAATTTAGAGTTCGTGTTGTCACTTCTCTACCGTTTAAGTTATAGGCAAGGTTCTGAAATGGGTTTTAAAAAAATTAAATTACAAATTGCCTAAAAAAATTCTGTTATAAACACGTTTTTTTCCTGAGACTGGATTTTCAACCACACAGTAGGTTATATATAGTTTATTTAAAGCCAATCCATTTTTGCATAGTCTAAAAATTCGCTACTAGCTACTACCCCAACACGAGGTAGTTACAACTACGTTAATTTGAAACTTTTTCCAACTCTCATTCATCAACACGTCACACACATATGTTGTGTCATAGGTTACTCCGTTAGTTTTGGCTTTGTTACGTTATTCTTATTAAATGAGAAATCTTTTGTAATAAGTAATAAAACTGTGAACAAAATAGAGATAACGCTTCTTTATTTTCAAACGCGGAACACTACTGAACTTTGAATATTGATGTTTACTCGACTTAACATCAGTAAACTTATAGACCAAAACTAATAATAAATTTAATATTAGCGAACATTTTAAAAAAGCGGAAAATGAGTTTTATAACAAATTTTCCACGGTTCGGTCGCAACTTTTTTTTATCAAGTTTATAATAAATTGTTATGTAATTCACTACTTTTTTCATGAACTATATTACAATATATGTTATGAGAGTGTTTCATAACGGGCGTAATCAGGTTGACAATTTTGTAATCTCGTAATTTTTAATGTACTTACTCTTTATAAAAATACAAACAGTTGCTTTACAGTAAAGCAACTATTTCTATATTTTATAATAGATGCAACTTTATAATATAAGTATAATATAATGGTAGATGCTGAAAGTAATTTACCTTTACTATGATAGTGTCTTGTACAGGTTTCATGACATTCACTGTAAAGTTTGTTCAATTATGTTTATAATTTCTCTTTCAATTTTCTCCCTCAGGTCTTCAAGTGTTTGGGGAATGTTTTAAAACACGACACTTTTATAGATATCTTTAAAGGTAAAACTTGGGAGGAATGGGTTCGGAGATGTCGTGGGCCATATAAAACAATCATCAAAATGATTCCTGCAATCTGGTATGAAGTGGTATATATATTATAATCCTGTGATTTTCTTTTGTCTCAGCTTCATATTCCTGGTATTGTTATTTTTTTTTTTTTTTTTTTACGGAACGTTTGCTAACAGTTAATTGGCCCCATCTGAATACGAGTGAACAGAGATTTTTACTGTTAACGATCTTACTACAAGTTAATGGCCTTATTCGTAAGAGCTATAAGTGATGAATTAATACGAAATCGGTTTAGTAGTTTCTGAGAAAAATGAACCAAAAAGTTACAAATGGACATATTAACACACAACACTCATTATTGTAGAGTTTGAATTTAGCCTAAAACCAAAATTTGATTTTAATAGGATATAAAAACATTGTTGTTATTTAATATCATAATTTTGATTTTTGTCTCGAGATAATTAATATTAGTATTCAAATGTAACAATGTGTTTTAGATGGTTTTTTGACTAAAATTTCAAAACTATTAATAACAGAATGTTAGTGTACAGCACTACCACTGCTTTTGCATGCAATACATAAATTTCAGAATATTTTTCATTTTCATTATCATGATTTCCAAAATTCTCGGTACAAAACAGAAAACTAAATTCGTGTCAACGTTCTGAGACACAAATTTTGTTTCTTATTAAAATTAATAATATATTTCGTTCTTAAAATTATTTCACTTAGTCAGCCATTCTTTACAAACATACGCCTAACACTAAAAAAATGATTTTCTGAATTTCTCAGTAAAAAGTTTATTAAAGTCTTAAAATACCTTAACCTAATATTACCAACAATATCTTGTAGCAGAATTCTTTATTTTGTGGATATTTTCACCTTTGAAGTTGGTATACATCTAGTCACTTTATATTTATCAGTGACTAATTGTCAGTAAATTACCAAGAATATCAGTGAACTTTATGAACAAGTTATTATGACTTACAAACATGATAACTGTTTCATTAATAATGAATAGGCTACATTTACCTAACAATTTCATAATAATTCCTCCTGTTTCAAGCACATATTTAAGATGTAATTAAGTTTGTTTATGTTCTTTTATAGATCAAATAAGTCTTAATTTAACTAAAAAGAATGTAAGAAGAGCACTGAAAACTTTTTAATGTAAAATAATGTACTTTTAACAGACTTTTGAGTTTATTGTCATGTCCGTAACAAACCAGTGTCACGTCCGTAACGTTTTATCAATTTTTTAATTGAAATATTACAGGATTTTAAGATTGAACACTGATGTTTCTAAGAAGGTAATTTATCTTAAGATAAGGTGACAAAAATTTAATTCATAAATTTCCCAAGAAATTAACAGACTTTTTAACAATTGTAACAGTAGGCTATGTCAGAAGACAAGTGCTTTTCAAGTCACGTCCGTAACTCCAACTTAGTTGAACTATACATCAAAACCAATAATATGATCATTTTTAAATTTAGTGCAAAAATAGTATAAAAAATTACCTACCAGTTGAGCTTTAACAATTGACAAAATAAAATTAACTTTTCTTTTTTTCCAAGTTGTAATGCATGTAACTGTCACGTCCGTAACAAAAGAATGGCTGTAGTATTACTTTTTTACTAAATTAAGAATAATTAATTTCAAAATGATTATGTTATTAACGTGACACTTTTGACTTAGTTAACTTTGGGACCTGCCTGAGATACCTTCCTATAATGTTTTATCATAATATGTTTACTGATATTTTAGTTATCAACGTCTGTGCAAGATTCCACTATGGGAGGATCTTGGAAGTTATTTATTCTGCTTTTGTGGCTCAGTTTAGTTAAAATAATGCAAGCCAATCAAAGATGTGGTCGAATACCATCAGAATACACCGCACCACGATCTAGCTCCGTTGGGAAATTTAGATTAAGGATTTCTGGTAATCCTGACAGCTACATGCCTGATACCAACTATACAGGTAACTGTTTAACAAATACTTATTTATAGTAGAGGATAACATAACTTATAGTAGTCTCCATAATTGTTTCCATTTTAAATTTTATTTATGGTAGAGGGTAACATAACTTATGGTAGTCTCCATTTCCATTTTTAATTTTATTTATGGTAGAGGGTAACATTATGGTAGTCTCCATAATTATTTTCCAATTTTATTTTCATTAAAAACATCTTTAAGCTGTTAAAAATACTTCGCAGTATGTTTATTGAATATATTTAAATTGTATATCATTATTTCTACTACATTTAGCCTACTCCATCGATTTATATATTTGAAAAGATCTACATCGACTATGTGTTTCATTATCTGTTCACTGGTGTTCATCTTTCCGTTTTTTCCTTTCACTCTATGTCTAACATCTTTCTGATTCAATTACCTATTATTTCTCTTGAACCCTAACCTCTAATTCTAGAATCTTAATTTAAATAATTATTAGAAACATTTATCAGGAAATAATATTTTTTTTAAATCATTAAATTGGTTGTTTTTAATTTACGCTATGTAGACCTACAGTTACCGGTATGTTTAAAAAGTTTTAAAACGGAACAATGTAATATGTAATTATTTTGATGTAGGCCTATTTCGTTTAAATTTAAGCCTGTAGTATTTAAGATAAGTTATCATAATTTTTTTTACTAATTAGCATTGTTATTAAAATAATATATACGAAAGTTTTATTAACAAACTGGTTTAGGTCTACTTCCCATATATATTCAACACTTATTTTTTTAAACCATAGAAAAGAACAAACAAAAATGAAACTTGCCCCTACTGGTAATGGCCATTGCATATAACATAACCAATCTGGAAGAAGTTCACTAATTTAATTAAGTAGCTGCTCTCATTGACTATAGCAAAAATGGCTCTAAGAAAAACAAACTATGTACATAAATTGCACTAACTTTCTCACAACCTGCAACAAAACTAAAGCCTAGCCTAATATCTGTTCGGGCGTTCAAAAGATAAAAATGAACCACGGACATGATCAAATATTTCAAAATTGGTACAAGCCAATCGATTCCGATAAAAGTATGGATAATTTAAACGTTTATAACCTTTTCTAATGTAGTAAACAGCACATAATAGAAAAACGACGATTGTAAGTATTTTGGAAAATAAGTACTAAAATTAAACTCGACTGCTGTAGCGCATCGGTAGACTTCAGATAGACATCATTAAAATATCTCACTTTTTTCTCAGGTGTCAATAATTTAACGTTCTCTATTATTTTACGTATTGGAATGTAAAAAGCGTTAAGATAAGTTAGTTTCCATGAAGAATTAATAAACTTACGAAATCAAGCATAAAAATGATATTAATTGTATTTTTACAATTAGGCAAGACTGATACCAATTACCTCTCTAGTAATAACGGAAGGCATATGACAGAAAAGTATTATCACAGATCTTACAGGACCACTTAATCAAAGGTAGCAAAAGAGGTGAGAAAAGGATGGGGGAAGGGACAAGTTCTGAAAAGAGCAAAGCAAATATATTATATTTTATTTACCATTTATTCGTCAGTTAATGTTGTTTTTTTTTTATATTGATAACTCTACAGATTTGTTTCAAATATGGAACAAAAATTTTAATACAAGTTTAGATCATTATGTCACTGACCTGCATATCAAAATTTGTACGTTATGATTTTAAAATCTAAAAATGTACTACTTTATTTAAATGGTTCATTTTGTCCGTTCGAGACATTTAAAAAAAACCGTTCATACTCAATATCACGATATGAACCATAGTTATCAAAATTTTAATAAAACAAACAAATAGAAAATAAGAAAGCAAAGAGTTATACACATCATCGCTTAAATAATTTCTTTATTTTGTTCCCAAAGATTTATTTGAATATACCAAACAGATTGACTGAAAGATAACACAAACTATAACGGTAAGTTTGAAAAAAATCATTTAGTTATTACAGAGTAAAATTATGCAATTTAATTTATCTAATAATGTCTTAATCTTTCAAAGTTCATGACCCATTACGTAGTATTTACGTAGATGTTCATTGTTGTTTTAAATAAATTACTACTTTATGTACACGCATAATGTATTAAGAGTAGTAATTAGTTTTAATCAAGCTAATAAACTTTGTGTTATAATTCTTTTCCAAGGTCAAAACAAACTAGGACAATTAAACTAGTTCAAATTTTATTGAGAGTTCCGGTTTTTTTTAATTATTCCTATAAAATAAAGAAACATTTATATTAATTAATTATTTTTTTAGTTTTATCCCTCTGATTATATAAAAATGGATACCTACTGTATTTTATAGATAATAGTCCATTGATAATAGTTTGACTATGAGCTTATACCTGCTAAAATAACCCACTGATTATTGAAAAGTTTCATCGGGTGATATGTGATCAGCACATAGAGTTTAATCACATCATTTAATGTAAATATATTAAAAGGGACAGTGAAAAAACGAATTTGTTGGATCTAAAAATTTGTTGTATTTGCCCACATCTAGTAACCTACAATAGTTCCGGATTTGAACTACTGAATTGTAACAAAGAAAAAAAAAGGTATTTCCGTGGCTAGATTATAAGCTGGGTTGCCAGTTATGTAGTACAGTTTTTTTGTTAGGAGGATTTAAAAAAAGAAGTTTGAATTTCCAATGAATGAAAATTTTATGAAGTAACTTTTTATGAATCACATTTAAATTCAACCTTTAATGTGCTTAAATTAGCGTCGTATTATATAGCAGAGATACGCCATAATCGATCATTTTAAAATTTTGAAATTAGAAAAATTAAATGGTGTTTATTAAGGTGTTGGTGAGGTGTTGATAAACAAATACAACAATATACTCCGTTAATTTCCAAAAGCTCATATTTTAAGTGAGAAGAAATGATCAAAATAGTGTTGTGTTTCATGTTTAAATCTTTTCATGAGTTGTACCAATTACACAACCAAATGTTTGGCTGAAGATCAGGAATGCAATTTTAATTTGTTTTCATTGCTTCAACATAAATAGAATTTTCAAAGTCATTTGTTACAGAAATAGAAAAAATATATATATTCAAACACTTTAAAAAAAAAAAAAAAGCCTAATACTATTTATTTGGATGTTGCTTTAAATAAATGTATTTATTCACAATAATTATTCCATAATATATGTTTGCCTCTAAAATAAATCAGCTTTATTACTTCGTATTACTCCATGCATTGTCAGATTTATCTTTTAAACAAACAAGCTCCCTTATATTAGATGTTATAATTCAACTATTATAAAAAGAAAATGGTTACATCTTTATGACATATACACAAATTTGTGTATTGAAAATTACATTTAAAGTTTTAGGCTATTTGCTATATTCTGAGGTTTTATCCGGGTTAACATATTTGATTTTAAGAAATATAATTGTCCGTGTTCGCATCTACAGAAAATTTCTGCAAATGTTTTCATAAGGATAGGATAAAATTTATTCAAAACGCAGTTGGTTATTTTATGCTAGTGCATTACTAACTGTTATGCTAACAACTATAATGGTTTTACTCATCTTCAAAACCTTCACTCCTTATGCTCACATATTTATGACCCTGAGCTTAATGTGTCAAAAATCTCCTTTTTGTCATTTCATACATAAAATAATAATAATAATAATACACGACATTTCAAAAGTATCAATTAACTTCCATTATCAAATGATAAACTTTGTACTGTACATGAAAAAAAAAATGGGAAAACCCCTTTAACCTAGTTTCTAAAAAATTCTGAGAGGGGGAGGTAGATGAAAAGTTATTCTAGAACATAAATAATCAACTAAAGTACTCTGCTAAATGTTTAGTTCGAATATTCATTACAACTACAACAAAATACATTTTTCTCTTAAGCTATTAGATATTTTTATACAATGATTTTTTTTTAATATAGTAGTTTACTCAAGTAGTTCAATGTGATTTCATATGAAAATGAAAATAACTTCATATGAACATTCTATTTGTTTGTGAGCCAATCGGCTTACACCATTTTTATACTATCCAACATTTTTTAGTTCTTAATATTATAACTCTACTTATTACTGATTTCTTTTTATGTTTCAGTAATCATAGAAGGGGAATCATATGATCATCATTCTTTGAGATTTACTGAATTTAACTTGGTAGTAGAATCCCAAGGCAGTGGGTTCGATCCAGGTAAATTTGAACTAAGAGATATGGCTCAAACCAAATTTAGTGAAAACTGTCGTAATATGATTAAACAAACAACCAAATCCTACAAAGAGCGAGTAACTGTTCAGTGGACTGCTCCTCCATCAGGGAGTGGATGTGTAACTTTCAGGTACACAATACTGAATTCAATTTTTTGGAAAGTTATTAACTTAGGTCTAGTTTTTTTATCACATCCACTAGAAATTAACTAATTATTTATTTATAAAAATTATAATAATTAATACTGGAAAATACACGAGAAAAAAATTTTTTTTTTAATCACACCATCTTTACCATGTATACAAACACAACTCAAAGCAGACAAAAACTGAATTTCCGAAATATTCTTTGACTTTATTTTTTATTCTACTAAAAAATAAAACATAAACGATGAAATTTCGTACAACTTAGCCTACATTGCTGGCCAAAGATATATCTATAACAATTTGGTAAAGTTAATTTTTTTAATTGTCTCTTCATCTCTGGCAGACTTCGTTCTTTCAAAAGGGGAACAATCTTTTCAGTTTGGTGATCATAAATTGAATGGGGTATACGTTTAAAGCATTGCAACAAACAGGAAACGTATTTTGATTTTTGAATAAAATGAATAAAGAATAGAGTAAATAAATAAAGTAATTAGTACAAAATGATCAGAGAAATTTAGTATATGTATGTTAATATTTAAAACAGGTATAAATTTAATTGTAAGAAAATTGCAATGTTATCATTTTGAACATAAAGGATGAATACAGTTGCCAACCGGGAAGGAGTCAGTTGGATCTTGACATTCAGAGAGGAAGCACGCTCAAAAAATAATTATGTTTGTCGGAACAAAACCGAATCATCGAAAGAAAGTGTTTTTTTCTAAGAAACTAAAAGTTACTTAAGAAGAACTATTATGTAATTAGGCCTAAGTGATGTAGTTTCAATCAGTGAGAAATAAACTTTTAAAGTAAAAAGATGTAATTGTATAACATGATGCAATAGACAAAGGGTATTACGTAAGCAGGAAAACGTGTGTAAAAAGGACTAATATTTGAGTTTTAAAGAAAAACTATTTGATGTGAATAAAGTTTTTTGAACTAAAAACAAAGTATGTAATTGTGACTGTTATGAAAGTGAAAGCGAAATCTAAAAAGTTATTTTTAAAGACGAGAGACGTAATTTTGACAAAACAACTCCATGTGGTTTCAAACCGGAAACAAAGTGAAGTGAACGCATGTCGGGTAGGCTATAACATGCTTAAACTTTATTTTATATCAAATTCATATATGAATATAACTAAAATTTGTGATTTATTGTTGAAAGTTGTATACAGTAATAATGTTTGTAGAAGAGTCACATGTTATTTCAAGAAGAGATAATGTTTTATTGAATATAATTATTGAAATATTTTAGTAGGATATTTTCTTTGTTTTAACTTTTGAATTTGATATTCTAAATTTAAAAAGAATTTATATTAAAAAAGTAAATATACTTTTATATCAATTATATAAAAGTAATTGTGTAAAATAAAAATTATTAGCTTCTGAATAATTTAAAATTTAATTTTGAATATAGGTTGCAACCATAAATAATAATAACAAATAAATTTTAATGTAACAGCAGATATTTCTTGTTGATACTCCATAATCAAGGATGAAAAAAAGCAATAAAGCTTAAAGTTTCAAAATATTTTAATAATATAAATGAGCTACAATTGTTTCGCCTTGCGGCATCATCAGGCAACTGATTTAAAATAACATACATGCAATATAACCAGCTAAAAAACAATCTTACATAGGTACCTAAAACAAATGAAATCAGTTCAACCAACTCTAGTGTTAATAATGGACAAACAGCTTTAAATACCTAAATAACAATTGTTTTATCTCTAACTGCTAGAAACTTATTTTTGATAAATTGTATTGTTCTATTGTTTATACAGGACAACAGTAATAGTGCGGAAAGACACTTGGTTTCAGGATGATGAACCTCTTACTAAAACTCTGTGTGAGGATCATCAAAAAGTCTTTGATGAACAACCTGTGGTTTTGGAAGAGTGCTCTGCTTGTTCAGAGGCAACATATGAGGTAATAACTGCCAGAGTGTACCAGACCACCCGTGTGGTAGGCTACAATGAACAAACGAATCAGTTTGGACCCTTGGTTCCAACTGAAACACCACTATACCACACCAGTATAATTTAGTGAAATGTTTGTTTTTTTTTTCAAAAATCCAGCGCCTTATTTTAATCCTTTAAAATTATTTTTTCCATATTTGTGTTAGTAAATTAATACCAAAAAAATATAATCAATATAATAATAAAATATAATAATTAGGAGTTTTTTACTAATTACAAATTTTCAAGAATAATAATGAGTAACATCAGTTTATTTGTTTTTTCCTTATGCTTTTCAATTATTAACAAAAAAAAGATGATATAAAACATGTAAATAAATTTTAATTGATTGGAGATATAACCAAACTTTAAATACAAAAAGTGGTCAGTTTTGAGAACCATTTAATTTGATATACCACATGACCTAAATAATTACTATTTGAATTTTTTTAGATATGAGCATTTTCAATTATTCAAAATTCTAAACGTTTTAAATAGTAGAAAACTTGTGAAAAAGTGCCAAAATATCCTATTGTTTGAAAGAGTAAAATTTTGGTGTTTGAGAATAACATAATTTAGTGGTAGTAAATAATATTGTAAAAGCCAAAATTTCGTACATTTTGGCCTCCATTTAAAAACAGGGCAAATTAAATCAAAACTATTTTCTCCAAAATGTTTACTTTAAAAAATCCTTTGAAATCATGTATCACTTGACCTATGTTACATTTGAAATTTCTTCAAAAACCATCCCCCAACCTCCAAAATTTTGAGGCACTGAGTTTTGAAAATACAGTAAATATTTTTCTATAAATTCTTCTGGTGTGATATAATGGAGTTTTAGTTGAAACTGTTTAAGATGATTCATTTCCTTGCTATACATTCCACATGGGTGATCCATATATAAATGCATATTAATACAAAGTATTCATATAACAAACACAGATGTAAAGTATATTACATCTATTCAACATTTTTGAGAATCAGGTCTTTTTTATAGGTGTTTACCCTAACAAAGAAATCTGCTAAATTACAAGTTTTTGAGGATAAACAATCAAAAATGTAAATAATAAATATTCTCTTATATATAAAATATGACAATTTACAAGCATACAAAACAAGTGTGCATCTGTTCTCCTTTTTTTATTTAGCTGACTTATTATTATTTTTTTTTATATGCATTTAAACAATGAGAGAGGGGAGCAAAACAACAACAAAAAAATAATAATAATTTATGTGTTTGGATCATCTATAATCTTTTCTTTTTTTACAGTTTTGCTTAAATCCTTAAGGCACAGTCTTCATTATGTTTCTAAACTATGATAAGATTATTAACCTAGTGCTATTAGATGGATCATCTTGTATTCACTTCAAATGTATCTAAACTAGCCTTATGCTTTCATGAAAACACCTAAGATTATGAACTATGAAATTATTTCTATCTTTTAATTCTATATAATTTCATATTGAGTGTGACTACAGTCGGTACTCGGTGAAATTCCATAATAAGGCAAAACAAAAATGAAAAAGCACTTATAATTTCACAAAAAAACAATTTATTGCTACAGCTGTTTCGCCGTTAGGCATCGTCAGACAACCTAACGGCGAAACAGCTGTAGCAATAAATTGTTTTTTTGTGAAATTATAAGTGCTTTTTCATTTTTGTTTTGCCTATATAATTTCAATAAACTTATTTTTGTCTTAATGTCTTTTGCATTCACAATGAATGTATCTGTTTAAACCCTTTACATTCATTTACACTTACTCAAGTATCAAAGTCTGGTATAGAATCAAAATGATATTATTATCACTTCAACTAACATAGTCTCAACCTCTCTTCTTCTTTGAAATAAATACTTTTCAAACATCTAATAAGTAATAAGTAGGTCGAAATGTAAGTACAATATTAAATTAATATTGTTATGCAAAAATGATATTTTTACATTAAACAGATATTTTTATATGTGCAGGATATTTACTGTAATTATGTTAATAACAACATTTTAATACTCTAATTATCAATTTTTTGGGGATAAAGTTCCTTGAAGTTTGGATAAAAGTTGGTGATTTTATCCAATAAAACTTAACTTTCAATTAAGATTCAACTTCTATATGAAGTAGAAACTCACTCTAAACATTTTTCTCTCAATTTAATTTGTAACTATGAATTTTCTACTGTTTTTCAAAAATATCATGACTTATTGACAAAAAGCTCAATTTTCTCAATTTCCTGCCCCAATTGTTACTTTTGATATTATTTTCTGAAAGTTCATACCATTTTTGTAAAGTAATAATGTTAGTGTATTTATTTAGTTTTAAAAAAAAAACATATTTGGTGTTTCTGAAATAAATCTCAAATATCCAAAACACTAGAGTGTTGGATTGTTGCTAGCCAAAACGATTGTCAAATTGTATCAAAAACTTGTTTTCTTAATAAAAGACACTTTTAAGATACTTATAAGATACTTCTAAGTTGTAAAAGAAAAACAACTTCAAATCCAAAAATATGTTTTGTAATCAAACGTTTTAAGGCGGAACTTAACGGACGACTGTACTTATGATGGGGAAAATAGTTGAGACACTTAAGAACTTGTTACCTTTAATTATTTACAGAAGAACATCTAGAAAATTGAAAAATATTCATATTTATAGCAGTCTATCATTCACTTTATCTTTTTAACACATCAGTTTTCATAGAATCAAGCTTGTCTGGATTCTTCTCAAAACTTATTTTTTAAATTTTAGTCCAGTATTCTCTTACAATTTAAAAGAATAAACTGGTGTGTCTTATATCAGTAAAAACTCATTAGAAGAGCAAGTTTTTTTATACAATTTAACAATTGTTATGCCTAACGACAATCCAAAAATAGTGTTTTGAATATTTTGTGATACAACCGCTATATAATGAACGGAATTATAATTTTAAGGGATAATTTTTACTACAAAGGGCAGTAGCAGCTGATAAGGATATGTTGCAAAATGTGATTTCGTAAATAGGACTTCAACAAATTTGAAGTGCCAAAGATGTGGAAGAAGCCATAATAGTTTCATAGAGTATTCTTAAGTGAGATGTTAGTAATGCATCAATATTTCAATTTACTGACATCTTGTTAATAATGTAAATGTATTTAGTAACTACCAAACACAGGTTTTAATATTCAATTAAAACTATTTAATTTTAAATTGAAATTTGTTATTTTCTGGCAGGTAACATTCGAAGGTCTGTGGTCACGACATACCCATCCAAATAATTTTCCTCAAGATCTCTTTCAAACAAGGTTTAGCAAAATCATTGGGGCTGCTCATAATAAGAAGTATAGGTAACATATTCTACATTCTTTATAACATATCTACACATAAATATTATAGAGTAATTTTAGGCTAGCAGTCTACACCCTGTTGTGAAGTGACACTAATTTTAATTGCTTTTTATTGAATTTCCATTAAAATAATATGTTCCTAATATCTGGATAATTAATGCAATAAACAATTTTTCATGCATAAAATAAATCTGTTAAAACCAACTGTACAGATTTATCTAATTCATTAGATAAACAGTTGAGTCATTTTTAATATTATTAGTTAAGGTGTCTAAATTTTTAATTATATTGGTCTATTCCTTGAAGTGATAATTTTATTTGTTTCAAAAATGGGTTCCTTGATTTGAAGTAGTTCTATATTTACATCCTCAGTTTGCACTATTATAGAAAGGAAGAAATCTTTATTTTTCATCGAGGCAAAAAAAACTAAACAGCAAAACATAGTAATCTTTAGATATACATACTAACTGAGGCATATAAATAAACTTAAAGGTAAACTTAGATTGTATAACTTAATATTATACAAATTCTCGATGAAAATTTTAAGAAATATTGGCTCAGCATGTTTTGGGTTTTCCAGCAACAGAAAAACCTAAAATGCTTTTAAAAAAAGAAATATATGTATATAGCAATAAACAAAGAATGCCACTACCGGTATATAATTTTAAAAAAGGTGGAATATACTATTTTGGAATGTAAAGAAAAAACAATATCATCTAAAATTCACAAATATCCATGAATCATTATTACAGAGTACAATGATATTAATTCATATACTCTTCCTAACTCATAAAAGAAAAACAATACAAACAAGTTCAATAACAAACAAACAAAATTCACTAACATTTAATAAATAAGCATTCTACATCATCAAGCAAAAATATTTTAGTTCTATTAGAAAAAAAATTCTGAATATACAATTTTCAAGAACACAAAAATCATATTAAATAGTTTTGCTGCAGCATACACAAAAGACTCCTTGAAAGATTAAAGCAAATCTGTATTAAGTCTAAACCGTAGTTTTCGACAATATAATATTTCATCAGAATAATTCTAACCACTTCTAAGATAAAATAATTTTAGGACTTTAAATGTAAACAGATATATTTAAAGGAAGAATATATCAAAGGAAGAATTTTAAACTGCCTAAACAATGGTAAAAAAGGCACATTTTAGCCAACTTCAACATACATCTTACGAGATGTTTTTGTTGCAATACTATAGGCCTAACATTTTCAAAGTAAATGTCACTCCAACATTCAATACCGGTCTGAATTCTGGATTTTACTTACACACAATATATTTTTTTGCACATCTATACAGGACATACATTTCTTAATAGAAAAAAAAAACTGTGAAGACTTGAAAATATTTCATATTTCAATTTATCAACATGTATTTTTCAGTTTAATATTTTATCTATAATTAACCTAAACACTTTTTATCTATGGACTCAACATTTTTATAATTCCACATCCCATCCTATGATACCTCAGAGATTTACTAAAACTTCCTTTTCCATAAATTAAAATGTAAGTATCTTTAGTCTTAAATACATTTAAAAACATAATGTTTTTAAAAACCACATCTATTTTCAAATTTCAAATCTTGATTCACCGAAATCCCAATTTCTTCTTAAGATCACCACAATAAGACAAAGCTGTGTCATCCACACATGTTGATGACTTTACCTTTAAATCGGGCATTGCATAAATCATTGACATAAATTATAAAAAGCAAACCACCTAAAACAGAGCTCTCTGGAACTCCAAAATTAACTGCATCACTGTTACTACAGCTTTCATTGATTTTCACACACTGCATTCAACCGTACAAATAACTTTTAAACCATTCCTCTGATTCATTGTCTGTCTAATTTGGTAAGTAGAATAGAGTGATCTATGGTGTCAAACGCCTTCCTCAAATCCAAAAACAAACCACCAACCCTTCTCCCCCTGTTAATATTTTTAAAAATATCAGAAACAACATTCAATAAACCCCCACTGGTGTTCCTACATATACTTAAACCAAATAGATTTGCAGTCAGAGTTCTAGAAAAGTTCAAAAAGTTAAACAGTCAAGAATACACAAGTATTTCAAATATTTTTTGCTAAATTGGATAAGAGCAAAATAGGTCTAAATTTGTTTGGGTCCTTTTTTTTCACCACTTATAAATTGAAATAATAACAGCAAATTTCAACTTGATAGGGAAATCACCAGTTTCAAAACTCAAGTTATAAATGTAAGTGAGTATTGGTGTAATTTCCTCAGCAACAAGTTTTATAAAGTTATATCATCATAACCCTTTTTACCTTAAGAGACTTTATTATCTCTATAACCTCATTTTATGAAACAAAAGTTAGAAATACAGATTTTTTTAAGAACCTGTATCAAAAACCTCAATATACTCGTCAATAGAGCTTCCATATACTTCCGAAAATAATTATTTATAAAATTGCAATATCAACAGATGTCTTATAAACACTATGTTTAGTATGAATTTCATCAATATCGATTCATAACAGTGTATTTTGCCCGTTAAATACTTTGTCATTTTCAATTGTTCTTTATTGTTAACCTCTCTACAATCTAACTCATTCCTATAATACCATTTTTTTGAGATTTGTAGTTAGTTGATTTAACCTATTTCAAAAGCTGACATAATATTTTTTAAGAATATTATCTTTATATTTTTTAACCATTTTGTTATAATTCATTCTCATAAGCAATCTTAGGTAATAATTCATCTGTAACCCATTTTTTAAACTTAATTTTAAGATATTTTCTCTTAAAAATTATATCATTACAAAATATCATTGTTTGTAAAATGATAATTGGATAAATTTTGTGATTGGAAGAGGATATAAATATTGAAAATTTTGACAAACCATTAAAACAAGATCTACGGTTCAGCACACATATTTCAGGGTTGTTCAGACTAGTTTCTACCATAATGATCACTGCAATACTGATGACTATGGAACTTTTCCCATATGGAATTAACTATATTTAATTAATAAAACAGAATACTCCAAATGCAGAAGAAACATAACATACAACATATTAAGCATAATTAAAATCTTTAAACTAATTTAGTGGCTTTATATAATTATAGGTATTATTACAATGTTATTATCAATGTAAATTTAAATTCTTTAAAATATCTCTTAGTTTAAAATATCTTATTACCTGCCATTGAGTCGTTTGTGGATTTCCTTATCCTAACACCTTAAGCTTATCTGCCTCTGACAAAAAAGACAAATTAAATAAGGATAAATTATTTTATATTTATTTCATGGCATAGTAGAATTATTGCCAACATTATTCTATGCAAGCGCAACTAGTAATATCATTATGATAAGTTACAACTTTTATTTCAACCCCCACAATTAATTAAAAAGCATTTTTTTAATTTTCTGGGGAAATACACAAACAACTTTGCAGGGGAAGAACCCAAGATACCCATCTGTTGACAATGACGATACCCCTAAAACAGGTTTCCTTTTGGGTAGTTAATTCTTCTAATAAAAGTCCTGATACAATCGTCTATATTGTTTTTTTCTTTTTAATATGTTACTGTTTATTTCTAAGTATTCATTAATATTCTCTTGATTGTGTTAGGTGTATACATTGAAAAGATTTATTTAATTTCAAATAAGTGTTTACTCATATAATAGTTTGTAAGTATATGTAGAGAAGTTCTTTTTGTTTCCTGGCCATTTTGTAAGAATATATTAAACTATAAAAAAACAAACTATCAAAATGGGTTAAATGAACCAATTTATTCAAGATTTAGTGTACTATCAGATACACTCATTGTATATGTTAACTGTAAAAGCATGAAGATGGTGAATCATAATTTTTATCTATGGTTTTTATCGAGACACGTGGTGAAGGACATTGTGAAAAGATGTTTCTGAACTAATTCTACGTCCACTCTATGTTTAATATAGATATGTAAAGCCATTTTACTGATCATTACATTTATTGATCATTAATTATGCCTTTTTTTCATTTAAATACCCATAGGTGTCTCCCAGACGTATGATGTTGATTGCGTAACTTTAAATCATGATGTTAGTTAAGAGTTAATTTAAATAATAATGATTTCTTTTATCAGACACATTTATGGATTTATCAGTCAATTCTAAGATCTATCAGGCTTTTATAGAAGTTAAAATACCATATTTGTTACTTCCTTATCAAAAATAATTTTTCAAAATTTATAAACGTATTCTGTTTGTAATGTTAGTTTATGGGAGTATGAACAACTGGCTACAGATGGCTTCCGTGAAGTAGCTGAGAATGGTGACATAACAGTTCTTGAAACAGAATTAAAGCAACAGGTAAGTCCTAATATACAGGGTAATGCAAACCATAAATTTAAGAGAAACTTTTGAAATTTGGAACATAAAATATTGCTTACGTATCCTACATAACCATAAATTTTGATAAAGGTTAAATTTTGATTCCACCATTTTGGGCTTAATTCTAAAATTAAAAGAATAAAATCTGGTTCTAATGCTATTCAAATTGGTATTGTATTGTTTAAAATGTGGTTTCAAACCAAATTAAAATATCATTGAACATTTTCAATAGTGAGGTAACCTTTTCAAATTAACTATTTACAGAATTTTGAAAATCTTAATCTTATTTATAAATTGTCTGTTACTTTTATTTTATAAAAATTGCTTGGAATTAAAATGTATTTAAATTATAATATGTATATGTATCATATTTGCCTTTACCTTCATAGGGATCAAACATTCGTACAATTATCAGAGCTCCTGGAATAGGTCATCCAGATACAACTCGAAAGACATTTGCAACATTTAGGACAACTCCAGAGCACCATTTAATGTCATTGGTTTCCATGATTGGTATGTTATAATATTTATTTTTTATTAATTAAAAACATACGCATTGACTATTGCAAGAACACTTATGATAAACTTGTGTTTCTAAATTAGTATAAGTATGTATCAAAATTAAAACAAAAACTGCACTGAACTAAACTATCAATTAACATTAACATGAGTTATTGCATGTCTCGTCTTTCAGTAGAGTACACTATATTTTGTGTCAAAGTTTCTAATAATTGTATATAACAATGAGTCGTCTGTTAATGATAACTATACCAATAAAAATTGTTTATAGATATATACAACAATTTTTGATACTTTTTTTCATACAGATATTGAGTAGTGAGGTAGCAAAGTTATAGATAATCCACACATGTTATAATAATTTCATATTTAGATTTTAATAACAATATATATATATATATATATATATATATATATATATATAACCTAGCTATATAATGAAAGGTTTTCAATGACAAACATTTATTTAATATTATTTCATCTTACATAGATAGCAAGATATGTGTGTATAACGTACCTAAATAGCAAATTTTATATGAGATTAGTCTAGATTGATAGCAAATGTCTAATATATTTAGATGATGTATTTAACCTACAAAAATCAAAGCTCTAAATTTATTTTGTTTGGGGAGACCATAGAAATACCCAATAAATACTCTTATTAATCCCACTGTCCTCTTCCTATCAGATCCATTATTCTGACCCCTCCATTAAATGATTTAGGAAAAACTCATTAGTTGTTTTTTAACCTAGCTCTTATTTTATTTATGTATATTGTGTTGATTTGCAATGCTATTACAACATAGTGTAAATTTCTAATTAGTTTAAATTAAATGAATAATGTTAAACAATAGCATTAAACCACTAACGTTATTTTTTGTTCAGTACCATCACCTGATTGGATAGTTGGAGTATCAAAGCTGGAATTGTGCCTATTGAATGGCAGCTGGGTAGACAGAAAAACATTAAACTTATATCCTTGGGATGCAGGCACTGATAGTGGTGATAATTATGAAGTAAGATCATAATATATCAATTCAAGATAACCTGTAGCTTAATATTCCATATTCTTTTCCTTTTTTTGAAAGGAATTAAAAGAATATTTCTATGTTTTTAATTATTTTCAAAATTTACTAATTAGATTTTGTCTAACTATGGCTTCATTGAGTAAAATGGCAAATGTAAATTAATTCCATTCTTCAAATTCATAGATTTACTAATTTTGATAAAACATATTTGTTGTCATGAAATTAAAAAATATATATTGAACTTAAAACTAATAAAGCTATTAAGGAAAAAAGATGGGCTAGAAAACCTAAAATTTGCAAAAAGGGGAAAATAAAAAATCAAAAGCAATAGAGTCATAAACCGTAGGGGACATAATAATAATCAACAATAAAAATGAAATTTTAATAATATTAATAAAGGGGAAAAGGACTTGAAAAGTCTTTCTTGGAGAGTTTTTTGAGATTTTAAAGGTGAAAGGGGAATAAACTAAATAAAACCAATAATAAAAAATGAAAAGACAATCGTAGGGAATAATAATATGTGGTCAGAAAAAGAATTAAAGTTAAAATGGAGGAGAAATAATAATAGCAAAAACTAAAAAGTTAAAGCCCAAAAGCGGTTAAATTAAAGTTTAAAGGGGATACAAAAGCAATAGGTTATATATAAAAAATGTATATGTATGTAAAATAACAGAGCAGAGTTGAAAAATAATAATGGGGGAGATTTTATATACTAAAAATACGACGATCAAAAAGTCATTACTTCAAGCATCAATAACTCACGAACCAAGCGAGCTATGACAAAAAACTAAAAAATTATTTCCGTTATAGGACCAGGAGAATAACTTTAGTGTAAAAGAATTTTTAAAAAAGACTTAAGTTAAAAGTTAGTTTGTGAAAAAATAGAAAATCGTAAAAAGTGCGGTAACTCGAGAAATACGCGGCCGAAAACGTCGAATCAAGTTTGTCAATACCCTCAAGAAATTGAAGAAGAGGTATCCGAAGAGAAACTGACCGTTCAAAAGTTACAGCAAAAAGAACGCAAAAGTGTTCTTAGCCAAAGTTTTCCAGATTTTACAGGAAATCTGAGCTCAGGTAGTGTGATGTCACGGATTAGCAGCCCTACTCCCATGACCAACAGTCAACGGAAGAAAACCGAAATAATAAAAAGATTAAAATATCAATTAAAAGGGTTTTTAATGAAAAATAATTTATTCCTTGGTGGGTTGTCTGATACAACCTCTTTCAATCCGGATGATCTCTCTACACCTGCTCCTCTTTCACCAGTCTCCAGTATTAGTTTTCTGCTTCCAATTCTTCTAAATTTGAACCTGCATTTTGTTTGTTGGCTTCTCTTAAGTATTTTTTTCCCTTTTCCGTTCTCTCTACTACTCTTCTTGGCATTCTGATATCTTCCATCCTCATTTTGTGCCCAAACTATTGCAAACATGGTTTAATGCAAATCACGTTTTTATTGTTTCTTTCAGTAATTTAACCTTGAGCCTGTTTAAAGATCTTCATTCCATATTCTATTACTTCTTGTAACATCTTCTATTCCTCTCAAAATCACATATTTGTCACCTCAGATGTTTCATTGTCCATGTCTATATCTCAAACTCTTATGATGACATCTCTGAGCTAATTTTACAAGGTCAAACAAACTATAATCCACAAAATTGTACAGTTAAAATAAGTTCAAAAGACATTAAACATTTTTTTCCCTTGAATGTATAATATTTTTATATACTTGTTTGTTATTGATTGTTTATTTTTGGTTTTAGTCCGCAGATAATCCAACTATACCAAGGGAAATCATACATAGAATAACAACCGATGAACAAAATTCTCCTTTTTATGACAAAGATGGTAAGTGAATTTTACAACAATAAAACACACTTTTGAAATTAATAAATAAGTATGAAATCAATCTTTTATATGATGAGTATTTTTACATACAATATTTCAGTATAAAAATAATAACAAATAATAATGTTCCAAGTTTTATTTATTTGTAGTTTAACAAATAAATAATGTCTGTATTAATCAAACCTAATCAACAATAGGGTAGTCCTGCATTATTTTGTAAAACTGCAATTTATGGATTAGTATTAGTGTACATAATTTACAAGATTAATAAAACATTTCTTTTTCTTTTGAACTGATAGAAAAAATATACAACATCCTAAATACACCAGTTGTCAAAAACTCCTGAGACAGTAAAATAATAATAAAGTTTTGAAAATGTAAAAAGCTGAAACTTTAGAAATGTTATTTAAGTATATGTTAAGGAGGTGAACTTAGTATTGTATATTTTGATTACTAAAAACATTTTTCGAATCTGATGTTGTAACCAAATCATTAAAAAAATTTGTATCTACTATTATTATTCTAGTATAATATGTTAAGATAATTAGTTTAGGTATGATTATATTGTAATTTCTAAAACATCAATGTTTGTTAGAGGATTGGGCCTTCCCCATTCCAGGTAACAGTACAGGTGTTTGAACTGTCAACCCTATTGTTGATTGGTCAATGCACCAGAGGAGTGGGGTAGGGAAACTGGTCACTTTAGTTGTAAATAGTTTAAATTTAGTCTTTTTTAAGATTCCTTCTGAAGATGACAACTTTGTTGTTGTAATAGCTATAAGGGTCTAATAGGAATAAACATTTTACTTTTGACAAAAAATTTTGTTTTTTGTTATTTTGTTTATTCCCAAGTGTGGTAAGGGACTTTTGAAAATATTTGTGTAAAGAATAATGGTTACATAAATGCATATTTAAACTATCCATTGTCTTGTTGCTCTCCCTTTGAAAATTTATCAATTCAACCTCATTTACTTCCCCTTCAACTAATTAATAATATTATAGTTATGTTAGTTAACACTTGCTAGAAATATTGAAAATTCCATTGCAAAAAAATAATAAAAATTTTTTTACTGTTAATAGTGGTGAAATTAGGAAGATGCTTTATGAAAAATTGTCCATGAAGATAAACTAAAGCTTAAGTTATATTAACAGTAAATCTCTGATGATTTTCATCAAGTATATAAAAATTTAATTCCTTGAACCCAAACAAAAAGGTGTTGACTGGTATTTCTTAAAATTATCTGTTGAGGAGTTATCAGTAAAAAATCAAAAAACATCCATGGATCTGTTTTCAAAAAGATTTACATTTCACAATTAGCTCTAACAATTTTGACCCAACCACTCTCCCAATTGTAAATAGAATAAAATAAAATTTTATAAATAATTGCCAACGAAACCTTGATCATCATCATTAAAAAACTGGATTTCAAAAGTTATGCAACCCAGTAATTAATATTCTCAAAAAATCTTTATTAATGGTAATATATATTGTATAATATAATCATAATTTTCTCACAATAGATACTGGAAATGTCATCCATCTGCTGCAACGCGTTTCTTTATGTTAGTTGCTACTTTTTGGATGGTCGCTACAATTATGCTGGATATTTTATCTTCCATGTTGTGCTTCAGTTGGTCGATTGTGTGAGGGTTGTTCTTATGGAAATTATCCTTCATGTGACCGCAAAGAAAAAGTTGGAGGGAGATAAATCTGGGGATGTAGGCGGCCACAATCCACGTGAAATGATATGTCCCCCAAAGAACTCGTGCAACATTATCATTGTGCTATTCGCTGTGTGCGCTGTTACATCATCTTGCTGTAGCAGTCTTGTTCATCGGCCTCTAACAATGCTACTAATTGCATGATGATGTCCTGGTAACGTTCAGTTCCATGAAAAAAGCTGGACCTACAATTCTTTTTTACGAAATTGCACACCAAACTCCAACCTTTTGTGATGTAACTAGGTTTCATGGAAAACGTGAGGGTTTTCTGAACTCCAATATCTGGTTTTTATACATAAGCACTTAGATGAAACCATGCTTCGTCAGAGTAGAAAACATAATTCAACACTCGAACACTGTTATGAATAAAAACGAAAAAACCATTGACAGTGATATAGTCTTTTTCTCCTATCAGGTCCTTGAAGCTCATGCACAATGTGAATACGATATGGACCGAGTTTCAGCTGCTTTGTAGCTCTGCAAACACTCCAATTACACATTCCGGTTTGCTGACACAGAGTTCATATCAACTTTCTTGGTGGAAGTAGCAAGGATGCACAGATATTTTCCAATGAGGCATTACTTAATTAACACCGAAGATTGGTCGGAACGTTCACGATCATTCACCCTACCACTATTTCTAAAATGAGTGACTACATGTGAAATTGTTGATTTATTAGGCACCCTTAATTCAGGAAAAGCTACCCTAAAATCTTCCTGACATTTTAAAAATTATTGCAATTTAAAATAACATTCAAGAATGAACGCACGTTCAGACTGGGAAAAACGCACATTTGTCTGCACACAGCTAACTCACCACTGAGATCAAAAAGGAGAGATATTGCTTGAATATCACATACTATACATCTCCCATAAGATCATTTGTTGCCAACACAAGCATTTCTGCCAGCAAGAAACTAAATTTCCAGCCACAATATGTTTTCGATTTTAGGGTTGCATAACTTCTGACTACTCGATATAAAAATATTTGGTATAGATGTTGACAATTTTTTTTAAAATTAGCATATCGTTTTGGGATGGTGTGAAAAAGTTTGTTTTAATGTAAATGTGCCATTTACTTTATATTTGAAACTATCATTTACAAAAATATAATAAAAAATGTAATCAAAAACTTATAGCATATTTAACCCTAGACCATAAAAATGGACTATTCATTGGGACTCTGTGCTCAGTCACTTCACAGAGTAAACACATGTACAAATTAAGCCTCATTTTTAGAACTGATGTAATTACATTATTGCCCATCCATTTTTTATTAAATACAGTATATGTTAAAAATATCATAAGTTACTGCATATGTTATTATATGTTACTGCATACATAAACATATAATAAGATGAGAACAACAATTTTTATGAATTTTAAGATATATTTTATATCTTCTTTCCTTCAATTTGCAAAAAAAAAATGTGGTGCTCCAGAGCCTTCCCTCCAAACTACCACTGGGCATGTGATAATGTAAAAATTAAGGTTTGTTTGAATGTTTGAATGATGCGGCTGCAAGGGAAGGGGTAAATCGGATTAAGTAACATTTCGTATTAAACAAAGTAAATTCTAACATAAAAAATAGATTTTCAAATCAATAAAATAATTAATACTGTATAATTTTAAAATGAATTGTTTAAATAATGTGTTTGTTAAATTTGTGCTGTGTATTTTGAATTGGAGATTCCAAGAGGGGGGTGTTGAACTATAGAAACTGTTTTAGCGGGTATGAACAGGCTCGCAAAAGCGAGAGACAAAGCATTAAGCTAGTCTAGTTTTGGGAGGAGTTGCGGACAGACCTGTTTTTGGGTTGTGTTTTAGAATGTAATTGAACTTCTCAAAAAATGAGAAAAGTAGTAGAAAACAATCAAGGTGGACGATGTAAAGTGATCAGTAGTGTTTTCCATAAATAAACTTTTAACGTAAAAGCGAGAAAACGTGTTAAGTCGAACTATGTTGTGCAATCTCATGCACGTGGTTTCAAATTTTGAACAATGTACAGTTATATTCACTAGTTGGGTGAAATGAACTTTAGATATTACGACCTCGACATCTTTGAAGAATACAGACGTATTCAACTGTACTTATCTGCTACAACTACGATTTCAGCAATGATGTTACTAAAGAGACAATGAGTTTCGACAGTCTGGTGAAAAACATGTATCACAGGTTTTATTCTCTTATATAAATTTTTTATAATATGTATCTTTCTTTGTATGTAATATAATTATGTAAATTTCATTTATTTCATTAAAAAATCTATATGAGTCCAAGATATCACTTAGATGAAGGACAAAGTCAATTTTTATTTTATATATTTTTTTGTACTAAAAAAGAAAAAGTAAAGTAGTTACATCTAAATTCTTAAATTCAGTTAACGGACTAAATACTTGCAAGTTTTATTTTTCAATAATACAATTTTCAAATTAAAGTTAAATTTTTAGAACTAAAGAAATGATCGATCTTTTTCAAAGACAGTAAAATTCATAAATTAACAAGACGTTAATAATCATTTATATTTATCATATTTTGTGTGTAATTGATGTATGTTGATAATTTGTTCTTGATGTATGTTAAAACTAATCATAAACATGCTTAATAAATTTGTATGTTAAAATTTCAGCTCAAGTGTGTTCATTTCCAAACAGAATTCACTGTAGAGTACACATATAACAAGAACTTGCGACCCTGAGATAAAATTCATTAAATTCTTTTTTTTCTGTTTAAATTTGACGAAAGTCTGGAGCTCATAAAATGTTAAATAAATTTCTAGATTAAATAATCAATATTAAATTCATTTTTTTTTTTTCATTAAGTAACATAAACTTAAGAACTCTTCAAGTTCTTCTTTTTGAATAATTACAGGCATTGTTATGCTCATAATTATACAACTTTTCTATATGGGTATACATTAAATCACCATTAAAAAGCATTACCTAAGTAACTTATGTTAGACGTACTTTGAGTAGACCATAAGTATATATTCTGCATTATACATTATCACATTTCTTTAGCTATAGTTAAGAATTATTTGATTTATGAAACTGAATTTTAAATTCATTATGAGTAGAGAGAGGTACATATAATACATATATGTAGAGAGATACATATTCTATGTCAAGGTACAGATTACTTTCATTCTGCTCTTTCTTGTGTTTACTAAGTTTACCTAAATAACCTGTTTGAAAGTATAAAATTTCAATAATTTGTACTTGAATATTGTAATTTTTTACTAATTACACAACTCAAATTTTTAAGCTTTGAATAACATTGTTAATTATATAGTATTAGAGTATGATTTGAGAGTTCAAGTTTTCGTATCTAAATCTAACACTACTTGAAAAATTCACTTTAGCCGAATCATTTGACTAAATAAGCGGAACCAGAGTTGTTTAACATATGAGTTTCACACATTCATGGTATAACATAATACTTTTCTTATATGTTATAAAATATTTTATCTTTATTATAAAATCCAAAATAGTGAAGTTACTTTATTAAAAATTTATTTGAAATATCTACAACTAGTCTTCAACTACTACTAAATAAGTTGACAATAATGCAGATAATTTCAGTTATATAAATTCATTTGTTTATTCATTTAAATTATAAATATTTTCTTTTAGTAAATATTTCTTGTTAAACATTAATAATATTTGCTTTTGAGTTCTTTTAATAACACAACAAGGTTAAATTGTCTTTAATTACAAAGTTAAATTATTCCAGGCTAGCTCTAGGTTTGGGTTCATTACATATATCTTATCATAGAATTACAAAGTTCTTTTATAAATATTAGTAATTAATATTTATTATTTTCTCGGGGCAGGCACTCGACCAGACATGAACAAACTATTTTTAACGCATTTTGTGAAGTTACAGTTAAGAAAAATTGAGATTTAGGATCGGTGTTCTTTTTTGAAATAGGCTTATGAATTGTAAAATTTGTTAAAGTTTATCTTCAATATTAAGAGTTTCTGGACTTTATTATGTTTAAATTTACAGAGGATACCACTCTCTGTGTGATTTAGCACTGAATTTACCACTGTTTATACTGTTTTAACATACTAAAACTTGACGGCATCACTTTTAAAATTACGAATAGAAATTTTCATCTTTGGGCTCTGAAGTCTTGGATTGGAATGAATTTTTGGCTTCGGTTTTGGAATTTAATTGTTGCCGCGGTTCCCAGCATGCACTGTTCTTCCGTTCCCTTGGTTACTCAAATAACATTCTCTCGTTTTGTACAATTTGATGTTCTTGACTTGAATAAATTATAATTTTGGTATTACTTTATGTCTTTTTTGCCTTTGGTCTCGTGATAATATTTATTCATATTTACATTGCCGATTCTTAAATGAGTTTACTGATTTTATTGTTAATTGTATAATTTCCCGTTCCAACAGAATGACGTACTTATATCTATGACTCAAGTAGTCCTAGTTCTAATTCTAATTATATAACATTTGGGTCTTACGGTTACTATTTATGTTCTTAAATTTACTTTAAGGATTGTTTTACTATTCTAACAGATATTGTGACTTATTATTTATTTTTATTTGATTTTATTAATTTCGATTGTGATAGTCGTTTCTTTGATCTAGTTGTACTAACAAAAACATGGCGTTCATAGGGAATGCGTTTTACCTTCATATATTGTATATGCTATCTTCTGATGATTAAAATAAAAAATAGTTGTTTACTGAGGCTATATATATATATGTGTAGTGCTTATATTAATTTATGGTGTAATGTTTGTGATAGTATTATGGAATTGGTTTCAATGTGTTTGTTTAGATGTGAGGTTATAGGTTTTCATGTTACAAGGCTCTGTCTAGGCTTTATTCTATATTTGAGAATTATATTTGATAATATCCATTTCTATATGGATTTGGGTGAATTCTTGGGGTGTGAATTGGTTTTGACATAGTTAATTTAGTTATTGATGATGTTTTTCCTTGTGTATTACTTTCGTAAATTGTTTAGGCCTATCAGCTGATATTTTAGGGTCGGTTTCTTGGTTGGCTTTGTGGGTCATTGAACTTTGCTTTGTTTTGGTGTCGTTTATTTTAGGCTAACTTTTTATGATGGAATTTGTGACGTTATAATGGTCAATAATTTAATATATCTTTCTATTTATAGGTGAGCCTATGAAACCTCTTGCAAGACTACAAGTTGTAAGACTTAATTTATTTGAAAAAAATTGTGATGAAATTTCTACTAGGGAATCTGGACTGGAAGAAGAGGACAACGGAAATGAAGATGAAGATAATGATGACAATGAAAGTAAGTGATGAGAATATCATAAATATATTTTATTGTCATTTCATAAAGTTAGTTTTTATTACTTTTGGTACACCATAGAAATGCTATATATTGTAAAAAGCAAATGGGGATGACCTATCTTCTATTTAGTTAATGTAATTGAACTGCATTATAAACATCATTGTTGTTATTCCTGTATGTTGAAATGGTTGAAAGCATATCATATTATATTGCCTACAAGAAATTATATTAATGTGAATTATTTCGTTAGCCTTCATAAAGAGTGATTTTTTAAAGTCTTAGCGATGTGGATATTTCACTGCCTGGATGAGTTTTAACTTCCCGAAAGTCAAAACTTAACTAAATATCTTTCTCATCACACATAATGGTAAATTCACACCATTTCAACAAAATCCATAAACCTATTTTCAATATAAAATCTATAAAGATAAAAGAATTTATTTTTAAATAATATATTTAGATTATGTGTGGATATCAAACACAGGCTTACTTTGGAAAGTGGTCCTTGGTATATTAAGTCTACAAAATAAATCCTCTGCAAATAAACTACAACCATTTAGACTTCTTTTTATACTGGTTGAAAAAATGATCCATGTTTATGAAATATTTCAGAATTTTAGCGTTTTATTGTGTGTGTTTTCTATTTGGGTGCTACTAGATAATACCAAAGACTACTTTCCAAGGTATGCCTGTCTCCTATCTCCTATCCATACAAAATCTAAACATAATAGGCTATGCCCCTTATTAAACCCTACTCATTAAATAATAATATTTTATTTGATACATTTCTAAAAAATAACACAATGGAATTAATAAAACCTTATTTGGTTAAACATTACAGGGTATAACTAGTATAAGAATGAAAATGGAACCTAGAAGTCCAATAAAATAATAAAGTTATTATTATTATTCTGTACTATTGTTATTATTTACTTCTACTAAATTCCATCAATACTAATAAACTCTGCTCTTACAAAACTGAACTAACAACTGCTGGTGGTAAAGAAAGCCATGACAACAGTCAGCATTATTTTGTATTTTGTTAAAAATAAATTACAAAGGAATTTAATAAACAAAAAATGTTTTGCTTTGCATAATTCTGACAAAATACAATACAAATTATATGGAGAAAATTCGACGTAAATCATTCTATTTGTCTGAGGTCCATTTTACTAGTTAACCACATTTGGAACAGATTAATTATCTTTAACATATTTACTAAATAATGTTTGTACAAGTTTCTTAGCCAAATAATCCTTACAAACGTTTAAAGATGGTCACTTCTAAATTGTTAGCTAAAATCTCAAACAAACACAAGGATGATAAAACAAGGACTGATAAGTAATAAAAATTAAAACAAATTGTAATAGTATATAATTGCACATTTCAAAAATCTATCTGAGAAAAAACAACAACAAATTAAATTTTTCCTTTTTAATGATTTTTATGAAATCTTAATTTACCAAAATTTTTAAGGTAGCATCTTTTGCTAGAGTTCAAATGACCTAACTGGTTGAAGGTTTTAGTTTTCTCATATTATAGAATTATTTATTTTATTATAATATCATTTATTCAAATAATTATCTGTTATAAAAGTTCCATAATCTTCAATCCAATGTATATACATATTATAATTCCACTAAATTAATAATATTTAATATATAACTAAATATAACTCGGTAATACAACTTCATTATTTGTTACTAAAACAATATAATTCAGAGCGAGCTAAGTATTGTTACAAAAGAAAAATATTACTACTACATATTCAAAACACCCAAAATGGTATACACATTGGGTTTGCTTATCCTTTTCCAATGATGGTGTAAACCTGCAAAGTCCAATCCCTGGAATCTCTCAAGGAAAGGCTATTTCTGGTCAACTAGTGCAAAATAATAATTCTAGAATGAAGAACGTTTGTGTTGTATATTGTAGTGTATTTGTTTGTGCTATGGAGACTTAAATTAATTCAATGATTCTCTTGGGTTGAGTCAACAAAATATACTTTGTAATTTATTATTATCTTAATAGAAGCATCTTGTCCAATTTCTATAAGCTATGTAAAATAGTAAATAATAGGGTTAAAAGGCGTGACGTGATTGGCTCTGTGGAATATAGGTCAAAGAAGCTGATTGGTTCTTGGCTCATACAAGTGTAGTAAATTTAATCAAAGAATGCCGTAAACTATTAGTAAAAAACGTCCAATAAAATAATTTTATGTTATAAATAGTTTTAAGATGATTTTATAATAAATGTTTTATAGTAAAATGTTGTAGATATGTAAGGTGAATAGTTAAAAATAAACTGATGTGTCAAAGGATTTTTGGCGGAAGCGGTCGAGAGATAATCTCGTGGTTCAGTAGAGCTAGTAAGGAGCTTTGTGGAGTAAGGTAGTGTGAAATGTAGAGTCTTCTTTCAGCGGTTGAAGGTGTTAGACGTATTTAGTAAAGTTAAAAGCAGTGGATAGTGGAGTAAGATGTTCTTTAGTGAAGTCGTATTTGAAAGCTTGTTTTATCTAAAAAGTAATAAATTTGATTTTTGTCTCAAATAGAGACTAATGTAGTAGAAAATGGATAGGAAGTGATAATGGACGCTTCTAATGACAATGTAAATGTGTTTGAATGTAATAGACTTACTGCATACTAAGAGACAAACAATATTTATGAGAAAATTAGTATAAAGTATTTAATTAGACAGTGAATATAAAAAACTTAATGAACACTCGAGTTTATAAGATTTCAAATAATAAGAGACTGTGTACTATAAACGAGTGTCTTAAACGAATCGTTTAGCACTTGGCAAAAAACCTTGTATCGAATTGAACATTCTTTTATCAACGATGAATATTATGACTGTCGTTCAAAAAACATTCCTAGAGTGCTGGATGAATATTCGAAAAATGAACTTTTCAGAAAACAACACTTGCTGTAATCTACAAGTCTCAAGTCATCTGGAATTAATAACTTCGGACATTTTTTTGTGCAAATGGGTGTTCTGGTATAAACACCATATGTTAAATTAGGATTAAGAATTTATATTATGTTTTGATATATTTTGCTATACATGTTTAAACTTTTTAATCTGTTTTAAAAATATTTTAAAAGAAATAAATTGATAGATAAAATAATGAAATTTTAATATTTGAAGTAAATCTCCATCTGAGATCTACATAATGATTTAAATTTAAATAAAAAAGTAAATTCCTGTTGCAACATTTTTAATAGAAAAAGAAAAGTAATAAATCATTATTATAAGATATATATATAATATGTGTTTATAAAAAATATTAATAATTGTAGGATGTTTAACCAATAAATATGTACAATTTCAGCAGAAAAGGATTTGGATCTTTCTTTCATTCACCTATGCCAAGTACGTCTTAAAAAGAACTTATGACCTCGAGATATTTTTAATAATAATTAAATTCATTTTTTCTAAATTGGTAAGCGAAAGCTTACCTGGCGCCCTAATGACGGAGCAATATTTAAAATTAATCATAAATAAAATACATGTTTTCATTTTTTAATAAAGTAGTATTCATAAAATGAACAGTTTTTAAAAAGTCAATATTATAACTATTACAATTGTCGCACAACATATGGCTTTTTAATGAATAAAGTAGTTTACCCTTCAGGACATATTTTACAAATATCACAGCTATATTTGAAAGAAAAACTATTATAAAGTAAAAAGTAATTCAATAAACCGTTTTTATTTACAATTTATTTGTTTAATTTTTATTTAGTGTGCAGAGTAACCAGCTGGAGTGATTTCACAGAATGTTCAGTAAACTGCGAAGACAAGAGTCACACTGGTTACCGTAGTAAACAACGAGAGTACATCACACCATGGTTAAGTAATGACTGTAATAGGACATTGGTGCATATTGAGAAGTGTGAAACTGAAAGCAATAATTGTTGGTAAGAATGTTGCTACATCGAATCAGATTTTCATTGATATAAATTAGGTAACCAAGTAGAGCAAAATTTACATATTTATTTTCATTACCAGCTAAGGGAGCAGTAAACTGACCAGAGATCATTTATCAATTCAATATTTACATATGTGCATACATGTAAACACAAGGTCATAAATCATGTACCCTACTCCCTTTATTATGGTGAACTACACATACTCAAAGAGAGTTATTCAGGTTTAGTTAATGGAATTAGAGTCAACATATAAACACACCATACAAATTAAAATAAGATTTATTTTTATTTTTTAATTACGTAAAGCACCAATTTTTTTTTCTAACTTTTATGGATATCTCAAACTTCTTTTTTTTAAAGTTATTGGATAATTTTGGATTGATTATATTATCGCTGTAATTTTGAAATTTTCAATCATTTGTGTATATAAAAAAAAATATACAACATTTTGAGAGTGTAGATCAATTATCATTATAAAGTTATAAATGTAGAACAAAAAAATATGAAAGGGCAAACATATAATATGAATATGTCAATGTATTCATTGTGAATACCAAGATTGTTAAATTTTATTACCTTGATTTCTGTCCTATATGATCTTCTTTATTATCTACTTAAATTACTGGTTTTAACAGATAAGTACTGTCATCATCAGATTTATACACTTAAAAAACATATATATTATGTATAAGTACAAAGTTTAAATTATTTGAATTGAATTAGCCTAACTCACATCAAATTAAATAAACACGATACACTAAACAGTCACATAAAAACATGTCACCACAAAGAAAATAACAAATTGAGAACATTTTTTTTTATAAATATCACTTTCTGATAATATCACGCACTGATCAATGTCACTTGAAACGTGTCTGATGGTCAACTGAGTTGATTTCCATACAACAGTCATTCATTTATTTGCTTATCTGATCTTGATTCATTGAAGGGAGATTACAGTACCTACCGGTATTGAATATTTCATTTGAGGAATTATTTATTTTATCATTAAATATGTTATCAGAAATGAAATTGGTTTCTGTAAATCTGAAACTTCTCCAATATGTTCATTTGCCGAGCTTTTTAGCATTTGTGTCACTTAATTCTGGAGGCTCCGTTTGCATCTCCACTAGATAGAGGCCAGAGACATTCACCCCATTAGGCACAGGTGGTATGACACAATTAGAGTTCGACTGAAACATAAGAATCAAACAAGAGGAAGAGAAGAAGAAAGAAGATCTTTCATAGGAAAGAGCAGAAACAACCAGACAGCATGTAAAGGAGTTATGCTGACTATACTGTATAAAGAAAGGCTCCCAGAACAATGAGAAGAAGAGAGCTGGGATACGCTTTTGCGATTGGTAGTCCAATTGAGCAGTGGGATAATAAATTTTATGATATATATATATATATATATATATATATATATATATATATACTGTATTGTCCACTGCCTTTATAGCCATATATATAGTCACACTTTCATCCAATGCACTATTCTGTACTACAATTTTACTATTTAGTTATCCTTACTTCATACTAAACACTTTATAATGCTCACATTAAATTTGGATACCACTTACACCATCATTATTGGATTAATATCCATAATATTAATATTAATATCCATATTATTGGATTACTTATCAACTAACAAGTACATCTTAATAAATAATTTAATTGTATTACATAAAAAAAAGAAACAGTATTTTTAAATTCGAAAATATTTGTATATAAGCAAATTGTTAAAAGTTTGATAAAATTTTCCCATTGATTTTGTTGCTATTCTTAATGTTATATTTCAAAATTTGGATAGATTCTAAAATTGGAATATTAGTGTATAAATTCTCTATCTCCAACTACACTGTAACTTTGTGAATTTTGAGTTTTATTGACTTTGTAGAAAAGAGCGTATGTTTGAGCAAAGGCATAGCTGATCATAAGTATAAATGGGGGGTACGTATAGGCGGAGTAACAGCAAGCGGGAAGCGGAAGAAAAAATAGTCCTTCCAACCTATTTTTATGGCTGGTTGCGCCATCTTGCTGGAACTATTGTCAACAAAAAGACATGTTTAGGGCACGAAAAAATCTCCTGATGTCTCCTATAAAACGATCAAGAATGACCCTATATGGGTCCTGATTTACAGTAAGAGGATTTCCATTATTGTCTTCAACAAAGTATGGACCAATTATGCCTCTCCCTGACACAGTGCACCAAATGATTACACGCTTCATATGCTGTGACCCCTCTACAATACTGTCAGGACGTTCAAACCCAAGAAAACGTGTTTATGAAATCATTAAGGTCCGCATGTCATTAATATGAAAACCATACATCACTCAGAAACTCAGGTTCTCCATAGCACACTGCTAACCAGAAGCGCAGTTCTGAACTCTGACTGTTTTGTTTATACGGAAAACCACCATTGCTTTTACACATTCTTCTCAACGACGTATTGCTTATATTCAGTTTCAAAGATGTTCGGCTTAGGCTTCTTTTCGGTGACTGTAACACTTGCAACACTTTTCCGTGGTTTTCATTTGTACAGACAGTAGTTGGACGACCTGATTAGCCGTTCGTCTGTGACAAAACACTAGCCTACCTATTCTTCGAAATTTTTACACAACAATAAAAATAACAGCATTACTAGGGGGGGTTTTGTGAAAATGTTCCTGAAAACGTAATGCAGTGTGTGACAACCTTGGCCAGCCCACCCGCACGTCCAATTCCATTTGAGCTCTATGATAAAAGCTTTCTCTGCAGTAGTACCATGTCAACAAAAACTAATCTCAAATAAGAAAGAAATAACAATCACAAAGAAGTGGAAACAATCAAAAGATGACACAACAGATCCAGAAGGCAGCTACAGCTGATTCAGTTTCAGTACTGTTTATTTTGGTGCATATCGTAATTTAACTTACAATTCTATAATATGTCTTTAAATATACAGATTTTGTTTATGTATGTAATAATATCCACCTCAACTCTTAACTGTAAGAAAAATAATAATGTTACTCAGCCTATACTTCTAAATTTAAATACCGTATCTACTGACAAATAAAATATAGAAATCAAATAGTATGTTAGATTGGTAAACATCGAAAATTTTAGATTGTAATTTATGAAACCATTCTGTCAGATAATTTATAATGTTTACAGATTGGATACATTATCCAAATTTAATATCAATTCATATATCAAAGTTATATCAATTCATATATACAACTATCACAAAGGTTTAGTTTACTCCGGAAAATAAGCCCTTAAAACATTTCTTTTTCAAATGTCACTTCTCGACTGTCACACAATAAAAAGCAATAAACATAAGCATTACTATTATAGAAGATAATAAATAATGCAATTGTTTTTTACCTTCTAATTATATTAATCCTTATGTGTTTTGACCTAATGACAAGATGAATGATGTTATTTTTTCAATGGTCTTGGAACTAAACTTATTTACCATTACTTGTTTACATAGGGATCCATCAAGATGCTTCGTTACACCATGGACAGATTGGTCGAGCTGTTATGTTTTCTATCCATCACCTTGTCTACGTCAAGTGCGTTATCGACATGTTGAGGGAGATGAAGATTGTAAAAAAGCACAGGACAAACCACATCTAACTGAATTTTTGAACTGCCAAAATAATGCTGACAATTGTCAAGAAGATTCCACCAAATTCAACACTCCATATAAGGTTAAATATCATTAAATTAATTGATTTCACACAATAACTGTACTCTTTATAACCTTTTATTATTCTAATCAGCTGACTACAAAAGTTTCTAATAAAATATATTAACTCCTTTCATCATCACATAGATTAACTTAATTCATTAGTATGGCATTACAATAAAATACAGAAAAAAATATATAATATGTTATATTTACACCTACTTAAATCATTAACTGAGTGTATCTTACAGTAAAATAAATGAAATAACATATAAATACAATTTAATTGTTGGAAAGTATGTACTGTATATCCCAGGAACACCTGATTTGGGATTTATAAAGAGAAACAGTCAGTCAAAGGGGCATCAAATATATAACATTATATTAAAATAATGAACATAAAATATTAACATATAATAATGAACTTATATTTATATGACATGTTGATTAGACATAAATTCAAGTAATAAGAGCACACTCATGTTGTTAGAAGCAAGAGTTTCTCTTACTAAAGCACAGCCATTATAAACAATACATATATAACATATTCTACAGTTTCAATTACATGAAAAATGAATTTTATATCCTTTCTATTATAATTAGCTCCTTATAAAATAATGAATAAAATTACTCAACTGGAATTAATTATACTATAAATTAATAGTAACAACTAGGTTTGTAATAGTAATATAGAATGATAAAATTTTAATATGACTATTAACTAAGCATGTGAAAAAACTTTAATTATAACATTAATATTTAATCAACTTTAATGTAATAGCAGATATTTCTTGTTGAAACTCCATATTCAAGGATAAAATAAAGCAAAAGCTTAAAGTTTCAAATATTTAATAGTATAAATGAAACAGTATAAATAGTATAAACAGTTGCCTGACGATGCCGCAAGGCGAAACAATTGTAGCTCATTTATACTATTATATATTTGAAACTTTAAGCTTTTGCTTTATTTTATCCATTAATATTTAACTTTATAACATTACATTAAAATTAATGAAGACAGTATGAAATATAAATTATTCAAAACCACATCAAAGTACTTTAAAAATATAAAATATTTTAAAAAGAACCTCCACATTATCCAAAGGTAACATTATATTCTAATTTAACTAGTGACTTAAATTCATATTAACTGTAAAGTGTATTATTAGTTACTACTGGTAAATTTAGATGTTTTATGCCTATTCAATAAAATCAAAAGTCCAAGGACCACTATAGCGTTATTTACAATAGGTAAAACAAGGATTGACCAAATCCCCAAATCACAAGAATGGTAAACAAAACTAAGGCTGTAATAAATTCAGTTATGTTTATTTTATTACCCTTATGTACATTTCTACGACTAATTATCATCTTCAGAGGGTTATAGTTAAACTGATACAGACTAAGTGCCAAATTGCACCCCCCACCCCTGCTCATCCTGGTCTCAGTTTAGTGCTCTTGGCAACCTTATGGATTACCGTATAATCATTACTTATAAATCAAATTTTACAACACTGAACTGTAATATTAGAAAATACTCATAAAAATAATATAAAATAGACCAACAAATAACTTTTATCAAATTATACCACGATGAAATATCTACAACTTATAAATTACTCTTTAAATAAAAATTAAACACACAAATAAATTTTACAACTTAAAATCATTTAAATTACAAAAATGATTTAAAAATGGAACTTAAATACATTATTAGAGGTGAATGAAAAAACTTTAAAAAATACCGTAATATAAAATTTAATTTAATTATGAAACAAACAAGTCAATTTTCACACATATCAGACACAATATTTTTGGACGCCTGTTTTGATCAAAGAATGGGTGTGGAGTTTTTACTTCCTAGCAGCACTTCTAATTATAAACACAACCCTGGCTCATTTTATCACTCTTAACTACAACAAAAATCTGTATATTGTCTGATTCAGGACAGCATTATAATTAATCAAGGGTGTATGACCATCCAACTTCTCCATTCATATTAAAGAAATTAATCACATGTTTGAAAAGCTGTAAAAGATATATGTTTTCAGTGGATCCCCAGCTATTGTGGGATATCAGGTAATAAAGGGTGAATGGCCTGGATGGCCTAGCAAGGAAACTAAGACCTGCACCATTGAAACAGATTTCTCTTAGTAGATGCTTGGAAAAGCTTGCTCTTTAATACAAAACATTTATTTTTGACATATCGTCCATCTGAAGTTGTTCCCATATATGTAAGTAAGCACTATAACAACCACAAACATTAATATAAACGCTTAAAATTGTTTATAGGATTCTTGTATGAACCATATAAAAGCTTAATGATTTTTTTTTTTTAAATCCTATACAAAGTTAGAAAATAACAGTCATTGTATTACCTCTCTCTCTATATAGAGTATTGTGAAGATTAAAATTGTGCTTTAATTTGAATAAAGTATAAAACAGTTTTTGGCATCTTCCAATTCAAAAAAGTAATTTGTATGAGATCTGTATGTCGCTCAGCTTAGAAATCTAAGAAATTGGTTTTGTTCAAAATTAATAAATAAGTGTTTTTTAGTCTTCTTATTTAATTTTGTATTAAAATATAATTTTATGAAATATGAAGTTTAATCAATAAGCAAAAAATCAAACCAAATTACAAATTAAAGAAAATTCTTTTTCCAAGTAATTTTAGAAAAATATAAATAATCCTAGACTGAAATAATTGAATACTTGATATACAATGTATTTGAAAAATAAGGAGTGGAGTTACAAAACTTTACCTTGTTCATGTCAGCTCTTTTGTAAAAAAGTCACAAAAACAATTTTGATACATTAATTTTTTTATCTTTTGTAATTTTTGTTGATATATCTTATTCATCATATTAAAATCGTTATAATGAAATGTCAGAAATAAATGTAAGTAGATATGGAAGTTATTTCACATTTCATTTTGGATGAAACAAGTTTGGAAAAGCAGAATGGATAAGACAACTTTTGGAAGAATAAATGAGGGACGAGTAGTTTTGTAATAAAATTGTGAAACATGGAGTTTTTCAAAAATACAATTTTGTATTAATTAATTCAGTTTTATTTTGTTATGATTACTTGTATTGATTAAAATTTTGTTTTAATATATAAAAATAAGAAAAATACTTTTTGTAAAGAATCCTATTTTTTTTAAACTCTCAAATTTGCAGTTTTCTACTTCCATGGGCTGTTCCTCATTTTCTTCAAAAATAAAATTATCCATTACATCATGTTGTCTGTCAATGGTATCTCTGTAATATATTAATGAAGGATCTTCTCGCCAAGCATTGCCAAAATGTTTTGTAAGAAAATGGTCTAAATCATAAACTTTCTTGGGTTTATAAATAATTTGTTGCCCCTATTCTCTATCCATTGTCAATCATTGTGAAATTTTGTCGTTTTTACACATTCCTTGAAAATTACCTATAGCTGGATGTTAATGTATTTCATCTTTAATTATAACATTTTAGTTTTCTTATTTTCTTAAAGGAAATTATTAGGTTGAAATTTAAAATGCCACTCTCCTTGTGGTTTTATAGTTTCAATGGTAGCTTATTTCCAATCTAGTATTTATACTTTTCCCATTCCTTATTGATAAACTGTACTTGCATTAAAAAAATTCTATGTATTCTTTTGGGCTAATGATGGTATCCATTCTCTTGGCTACCTCTTCATTGGAGCTGACACCCTGTCTGGAGGAAGGAAAGAGATTCCAACAACAGGAAATATCAAATGTATTTCATTCACATTTATTAGCACATTTGTTGAAAACCAATGACCTAGCATACCTAACATAACACTATTTTTGTTTTGGTTTGTGGTTCCATCTGCAATCAATTTAATGATGTCATAACTTGACAAATCAGTTGAAATCAAACAATGATAGCTGATACCATCTCGTTGATACTTTTGAGATACTCATTTTAAAGCCATGATATATATAAAAACAGTATCTATACTCTGGGGTGAATTTGAATTATCCTGGTAAATTTTAAAATTGTAAATATAAAGTTGCCTGCTATAAAATTAACAGCTTTGTTTGCAACTTTAGGTCATACGATGTTTTTCTAACAAAATAAAAACTTAACAATATTGAATCAATATTTTCTCCTTAAGTAACTGATAAAATGATTTGGATTTTAATTTATGTACATGATCCTTTAAGCTTTTCTTTGAATTGCAAATCATTTGTATATTTTATCATTTATTGGTAGCAAATACAAGAAGAACAAACATATATTGCTGAACGTTAAAGTTTATATTAAAATGTCCAGCAAGTACATTTCTAAAATACTGATGTTTGACATTAATAAGTCGATGTTAATTATTATAGGCATACCACATTTTATGACAGCTAAGATGAGTGTGAGGTATTGCCTCATAGTTTTATTTCTACCATAACGAGATTCTAGTGGTTGATACTTTTTGATTAAAGTTATAACTCTATCTTTCTTTCAGAAAAAGAAAAGAAAAATTACAAGTATCACCTACCCTCACTTCTTTGGGAGCTACTCTTGTTTTCATGTGCCTTTTAATAATTCGTTATGCACCACGTCCTATTGATATTTGTAAAATTGTCCGAAATTATTTTTGACACACCAATATATTGTCATACCTTTCTTTTGGCTGAAACTTTTCATATGTTATTTTATGGCAATACATTTTCGAGAAAATGTTTTCCAAGAAGTCTTCAATTTTTGCATGTGACTTCTTTGGATGCTCATTGCTACAATATTTTATGGCTATAATGTTTTAGTTTGTTACATTCACCCTAAAATGTCTGGTGAAATCGGCTGATATCTTCCATGTTTTGTTTATCACAATGGAAGGTCTTGCTACTTTTGCAATTACAAGGCAGCGGAAATCTTGGTGATTTAGATGATGCAAACCTGAAAAAAATAATCCGGTTAAATACAAATAAAAACTAACGTAAAAATCTTCTTTTTTTTTCTTTTTTTTAATTTATACGAAAATCAACACATCTTTGACAAACTAAACATTTTCATTATTCAATTAAATTAGAATTCTGAATATTTATTATACAGAAAGAAAATACTGATGAAAAATATTTAAAAGAAAAGGTATAGCTCTATTTCTTGATTATAAAAATCATCGACAAGCGTTTATAACACTAATGTCTGAGAAGAATAGAGAAAGAATTGGTTTGATTCTGGAACCAGCAATCATATAGATTGTTTCAAAATATCATCATAGGAAACCATGTAATGTATTAAAACAAGAAAGTGGGTTGTATACCCTGATTTCAAATGTATCTTAGAAAAATTGATGGGTGGTGAACATTTATTTTCAACTACTTTCAAATCAATATCTATTACACTATAGAAAAAAAAATTAACATCAACTCATATTCTCATATTACATTTACATAGTAAATTTAGTAAAACTGGTGGTAAAACTTTTTGTAATCCCTATTTTAATTTATATATTATTTTAAAACCAAATCAGTGATTAAGCATCAACAGAAGTTTATACCATTATTTAAGTAGAAAAGTTAGGTTAAGTAATACTACTGTTTCTGTTCTTTTGAATAATACAAAATTAAATACATTTTTCAATTACTTTTTTTTCTAATCTTTTCCTGTTATTTTTACATTTTATTTTCTTCTTCGTAGAACTAATCTCTGTAATGTCAGCCATCATAATTAAACTCATATCTTTAACCTTTTAGCTCAGTAAGCTCACTATAAAAATAAAAACTCTATCAGCTGTTAATTTTTGTTTTGAAGGAAAAGAACAGTTTTAAAACACAGATGCATGTAGATATATAGGGTGAAGAGATTTTTGAAATTTCAATATATTTTATTGAATGGATGTTTGTTATGTGACAGTAAAACTATAAATAATAAATAAATGGAAGACTCACCTTCCACAATATTCTGTTTGGTCTTTTTATATGACGACCGTTTCGGCTATTCAGCCATTATCAAGTTTATTAAGTTTATTATTGGAGAAGCTTCTCCGTTGTCATGGAACACTCAAAAAACAACATAGTTACACATTAACACAAACACAAACACTGATTTTAAACAAATATTTATTAAATTTAATAAAAACACGACTCATGAGTCGACACGATTGTTAGATGTCCCGGTACGTACTGTGTGCGGGTCTGTATGATTTAATTTACTGGATTATGTCTTATCTGACTGTGTCAATACAGTGTCATACAATGCATTAGAATCAAAGTTCAATTTTTCATTCAGCAATATGTTACTATCTGTTTTATATTTCAAACTGTTCTAACGCATTCATGAACTTTCCCTTTTTACGATGTAATATTTTTAGGTTCTTATCTATGCAGGAGTAACTATGGTTTTTTGGATGATGTGTTCGGCAAATTTCGATTCGGTTCTTGTGAGGTTCATACTTTGTTTAACCGAGGGGATATGTTCTTTGAAAAATTTTTTAAATGACCTTCCTGTTTGCCCTATATATATTTTTGGACAATCGTTACAAGATAACTGGTATACTCCTGTGACTTCAAATTTGTTCTTCAATTTTCTTTTATTGTTTAGGTAACCCCGCAAATGTTGTTTGTTTTATATGCGACATTGAAGCCATGTTTGTTAACGATATTCCCAAGTATGTCTTCAAGCGGTTTGCAAAAGTTAAATACTAAATATCTGTCTTTACTATGTTGTGATAGTTTTTTAATTTTATATTTCCTGTTCTTTTTTTGAGCAACTTGTCCACAATTGAAATGTTGTAACCATTTTGGGCGGGAATGCATTTAATTGTTTGAAGTTCATCTTGAATGTCCGTTTCTGTCATGAGGGTGTTTCTTAATCTGTAAATTAAACTATTATATGCTGCCATCTTATGTGATATTGGGTGATCAGATGAAGCATGGATTTTCTGATCGGTGTGAGTGGGCTTCCTGTATATTTTGAAAAGGTGTTTTCCATTTATTCTGCTTATTGTAAGGTCTAGATAATTAATGCTGTTATTAGTTTATATTTCTGAAATAAGTTTTAAGGAAGGGTGTATAATGTTTAAATGTGTACATAAATTATTGATTTGTCGTACAGTGCCTTGATATAAAACAATGATATCGTCGTATCGAATACAACAAATAGCCGAAAAGGCCGTCGTATAAAAACGGCCAAACAGAATATTGTGGACGGTGAGTCTTACATTTATTTATTATTTAATATATCAATATTCGGAATGGCGAATAACAAATCTTATAAAGTAAAACTATGTTTAACTAAGTTTCATATATTTTAGATAAGACGAGTTTTGGAACTGAACTTTTCAAATGTAATAACTGCATTGAAGTATAGTGCTGTTGTATTAAAATAATGTATACAAATTCAAAAAGGAGCTTATTAATAATAAATAGCTTTTGAAAAGAATTATTGTCTGGCGTAGAATCTAATATCATATACATATTGTCCTAGATGGATAATCCTTCACCAAACTGTAAGTGGGATATGGGTGAATGCAATGGAACATGTGGCCAAGGATATAAGGAACTGAAGTTTATAAGTGCTGAAGCTGAAGAACCTGGAGAGAATGAAAAGGAAGATCAATTACAAGATAATACTAAAAGTTGTGATAGTTATCCTTCAACGACTATACCATGTGACACTGGGATTCCATGCAATGAAGGTAGGTATAAACATTAATTTATTTAAGCATAATTTTAAAAATTATTTTTGATTTTTCTGATTATTCATTACTTTCAACTGTGTAAATAAAGAAAAACAGACTTTCAATGTTAAATTTTAAACATTTTAAGTCCCTAAGTACCAGCACATCTTCAGATCATTTTTAAAATGGTGTCTATCTCTCCATAGCAATTGTGTCATATAATAATTATTTAAACATGTGTGCTAATTAAACTAAAAATTTTATCTCCTAAATAAGTTTTGATAATTCCTATTTATTTACTGGTGTATTTGTTATAAAATATGTGGAGATGCTATTTGGTCTAGCAGCCATATGTGTACAGTATATTTTATTTTCTGGGCAACAGTGCCTAAATTCAATTTATATTCCAATATTTGTAATTACTATCAGGTCCAATAGCTGCCAATTGACATCAAGAAGATGATTGTTTTGCTTCTTTGTCACATTTGGATTTATTAATTTTTTTTTCAAAATATCTTAATAAATTTGCTGATTTATAAATCGTACATTACTGGTTTTCAAAGATAGTAAAACACTACTATTTCTTATGGATGAAAAATTAAATATTCTGAAATAGGTATATATTCCAAAATACAAAAGTGAGAATTATATATTTATGTTTTAATAAATATCTGAGTGTTTTTTAAACGTTTTAAACAAATGAATATTTTTTTATGGTGTAAATATAAAAAAAATAAAAGGATTTGAGTTTAAAAAATAATATTGATCTGATTTCATCTTAAATTGGCTCTGTTTAACTCGGGATAACTCGCACTTAATTTAGAAGGTGATAACTCGCACGTGGTCTTTTGCACCGCAATCGTATAAACTTAACCATCCCATTTTAAATGGTTTAGAATAAAGTTATTTATTTTTAACAAATATTATTATTTCGTTAGTACTTTATTTAGAACTTTTTAATAGGTTATAAATATATTATTTGCAGGTTATGATGCAGGAAATATAAATAAATACCTACACTATTTACAAAATTAACCATTTATTTATAAAACTAATATTGAAACTTCATCACGTAATTTATATAAACTAAAAAATGTATTTTTCTTTACTGTTGAGACCTATGGTTCTTGGTGGAATTCCATGTTTAAAGATAATAAAACACAATTATTTATTTTGTAATATCCACTTTTAATTAGTCTAGCCGACCAATGGTTTCGCCTGCTAAGGCATTGACGAGGCTGTATTACAGACTGAAGAAAAAAGACAAAAACAGAAAACCTTAAAACTAGAGGGTGGGAGTTAGGATACAATGAATGGAAGGTTGGGGAAATACCCAGCCTGGGCAATGACCATAGGAACAATACATATTGGGAAAACCAGTTGATTGTTCTAAGTACAAATAACTTTTAAAGGTTTTACTAATGGAGAGTTATACAAATCTAACTGGTCATTTAAAACTAAATTAGGGTTACAGTATCTTATTCTTTTAATTTCTAAGCTCTCCAAAGCATTCAATTTCCTACCTTTATTATCAAAATGTAATATTTTAAAATCTACACTCGAATTAAAATCAGACACTTGATGTATTCTTAAATGATTTGAAAAACTGGAATCTTCATATCCTAACCGCCAACTTCTTTCATGTTCACTTAATCTAGATTTAAAATTACGTCCTGTTTGACCTACATAACATGAATTACATATTTTGCAAGTTATCTTATATACACCACTTCTCAACATTTTGTTAATTTTATCTTTAGAATTATTTAAAATCTTACCTAAACTATTACTACAATAAAATGCCGGCCTACACTCTGTTTATTATCAAATCATAGGGCACGCAATAAAAATGTAAACCTACTTATTGACATGGTTAGTCTGAACCTTTCAACACCTGTGCCATCACTGGCCCACAAATCTTTCAAATTGGTATGATTACCTTTTATCGTACCTGCCAAGTAGAGAAGCCCAATTACGGCTTTTAGTTCCGTAATATCCATGTCCTTAGCGTCTCTCTCACGGGAAAAATTGATTCTATTATCTCTGATCCAAATATTTGTGTAGTCTACAATCTTCAGAAGGTCTTCTTCTGGGAATAATAAATCCCATGCTTCAATCGGAGTCGTCACATGTTTTGCTTGACGGATTGGTCCCGGTAAATGTGTCACTATGTTTCTCCTTTGACGACGCCCTCTACCTGGATTTGATTTTGGAAAGTAATTCCAGTTGGTAGTTTGATCTTTTCCAATGTATTGTAATTGGGAATTAGGGACTACATTTCCATTCCCAACCTGCCCTTCAATTTGTTCCTCGATCATTTCTTCTTCTCCGGATTGACTAGTGTCAGAGCTATGTTCACTTACGAGTACATTGTCCTCCTCATCGTCTCCCTGTTCACCTTCAAAATCAGTATTTACGTTTTCATCAGGAAAAGGTCTATGTATGACTACGTCTCTTTCTAATCAAAGTGATTCGTTTATATCAGGATCCTTCTCTACACTATCTAATAACCTCAAAATACGATTTTCTTCATTCCTTTCCATTTTATAGACACAAAACTGTTAGTTTCTTGTTCAAAAACAAATTACGTTATCACTCGCACAAGAGAAAAAGCACCGTACAAATTCAAACACCAGAACTTGCACGCATAATATTGCACCGCAGCGGAATAAAATACTTCCTATCGACATAGTAGAGTCTGGCAAACTGAAACTGGTGTTAGTGGCGGGAGGGGGATGTCACAAGGAACAAAGTCATGGCTGGCCTTGAGAGTACGACACGCCCCTCACCAGTTGTGCCAACTTATATTGACCTGCGGACAGGCACGGCCCTAGGGACCTTGCCGCCCTGGGCGAGATCGGTGACCGCCGCCCCCCCCCCACCTATTTAGCTGCGTATACGTACCTAGTCTCCACCTCCATCCGTTACTTGAGCGTTGAGTGATTCAGCGATTGCCAAACTAAACCATAGTGTCTTCTTAATCTCTGGAACTGGCAGAGGGCCATGCATGGCCTTCTCTCAGGCGCAGAACGCAACAATTTCACACATTTGCAAAAATTTGCATATATTTGCATAATCGCTAATTTAACCAACCCTACCGCTACTCCACCTGTTGAAAAAACTGCAAAGTGCTATTTGCGGCGCCGGGCCTGAGGCGACGCGACGGTTGTGTGAGACATATCGAGTAGTTTGTTTTTAACGTTTGGACTTTAATTATAAATTATAATGAAATGTATGTTCATGATGGTATTCCTGTTATTAAATTATATTATTCCTGTTACGTTTGGTTAAAAATTGTTACCAAAATCTTTATCGACACATTTATGACAAGAAATTACTATAATTATTTATTTTTTCCATTTTCCAAAATTAATTTACTGTCTTTTAAAATTTGCCCGCCCCCAAAAATCTGCCGCCCTGGGCGGCCGCCCGGTCGGCCCACCCCTGGGGCCGGCCCTGCCTGCGGATCTTAACCCGCCATGCGAGTTCTCCCGGGTTAACATTAAAAAAAATTATATTTATTTAAAGAAAAATTGCTCAGCTTATGGGCGCCAGGTAGCATTAGCTTACCAATTTTGAAAAGTTAAAAGTTACTTTGAATTGAAATAATCCCAGGGTCGTGATTTCTTTTGAAAGTGTACTAACAGTGGTGGTTTGATAAATAAGAATCCTTATTTTTTTTTGCTGAAACTGAACATGGTTATTTATTATGGTTATGCATATACATATATATTCATGGTACATTCTTTATTATATTATTTGAAATTATTTATTGTAAATTTAAAATTATCCTGTCTTGAAGAGACCAAAATTCTTTGTAATGACTCTACTTTAATCAGCTGCAACTTTTAATAATGATATTAGTTATGAGCTTCTTTATTCTCGTGTATCAAAATTTATATTATTTTTTATTTAGAAGTTAAATTAAATCTTTCAAAATTACTGCTTACAATACAACTACTTATTCATTTAAACAAATTTTAACATAATTTTTATCAATGGTTCTTTTATATACAGAAATTTATATAAAATTGTCTTTCATTTTTTTGTTTCGGCATGTGGTCATTTCCATGGTGAATGTCCTTGGTGGTAAGCTGTCCTCGTTCCTGTAATGAAATTTTCTTGTAGACGCAGTCAGCCTGCCAGCGATCTCAAATTGTCCTTTCAAATTCACAGTACCTACTACCTTTGAAAATGTTTTAATAAAACATTTACACTACTTTGTCCGTAAATCTCCTCGAACAAAAAATATGTCTTACAATGTCAGATGCCACCTTACAACTGTTTCAAGACACATCCTACCATCTTAAATGTTTCCCACAGACTCTTACTAAAATATTTAAAAAGTTTTCTACACAATTTTGCGTCTGAACAAGTCAGACGCCGCCTTAAGACTGTTTAAAACATTTACACTACTTTGTTCTAACATTTCTTTAAACAAAAATAATACGTCTGACCATGCCAGATTCAGTCTGTCAACTCCTAAAACATTTACACTACCTTCTCCTAAAATTTCTTTAAACAAAAAGTACATCTAGCTAGGTCAGAGACCTCCTTTCAACTGACTCTCCACATGCTTGCTTTTTCAGATGCCACAAAATGAGCGCCCTTTCCAATGTACAAAGTTAGCTAAAAAAACTGTTCACATACTTTGCACATGGACACCACTCAATAATTTACACGGCAACCTGTTCTGTCTGTTATCACAACACAATATATCACTTAAATATTTATTACAACTTACAACTAACATTTTATACTTCAAATTAATATTTTGGAAATCTATATTAAATTTTTATTACCCTTGTTTTAATATTTATTTTCAGTCATTCATTTGACTCACATAGTCTTCCCTATGGACCAATTATAAATTTCCCAGTTTATTTTCATATTTCAAATCCTAATACAACCATTTCTTTGGTATCCAAATTAAAGTTACAATTTTAGGGATTACAATGGCTAGGTTGTAATGCTTATTAGTCTGAGTTAGTATATTGATGAGTGACATGTTTGTAATTGGTTTGTATTAACAAAGATAACTATTATTTTATATTTTACCTCAGATTTGAAAAAAAAAAGTGGTTTAGCTGAGACTTCTGTCAGAGGTTTTTTTCTGTAATAGTAAACGTTTGATCGTGTAAAGGGCAATAATATGTGCCCTTTATAATGAAGTAGTTAATCTCAAAGGATCTACTATTGCAAGAATGAGTTGAACTACTCTTCCTCCTGTTTTCTGAGATAGATTTTATAATATGTAATAGTAGGAATGTTAGAACCCATTACTTTTAAGTAGGTTTTCTGTAGTATTGTCTACTTGATTTATTTAAAAATAAGGCATAAGTGATATGTGATATATTTATTGTACTCTACAAATGAATACCTAGAGTTTGATACCCTACACCCTCAACAGATATATTTGCAATTGGTGTTTATCTGTGAGATGTGCATACATTTTAACTATTTTTCTTTGTGGAATGAAATGTCAAATGATTATGCCAATTTTGAAGTTACTAAATTAGACAGTTTAGCCTATAATTTCAGCCCAATATGTGGACATCTTTGTAAAAATAAGAGTTTCAAAACAACCGTAAAAAATAGTACATTTTTTAATTATTTTTACAGTATCGCCACATAGATTCCAAGAAATATTAGCTTCAATTCTGAAGTGAAATAATTATGTCATACTAATAACTATTATTATTTCAATGTCAATTCAAGTTGACACCTTCAGTTTTGTAACAATTTTTTTGTAAATACAATTATTTTGGTTAGTTATTGATACACCTTTTTTTTTAGTTAATTTTGGTTGGTTACACCTTTAATAGGTATACAAAAATAGTTTCAACATATTTTTCATAAAATATCTATATGCATGTAATTATTACTAAATTAAACAAATTTATTTCAGACGACAAATTTCAGTATAACATTTTTGAATGATTATAAGATTTGAAATAATTTTTCTATCTTAATGATTTTTATTCTAATAGTTATTTATCCAAAAACTTTAAAATCATTTATTGAAAAAAATTATCAATATCAACAATATGTTCAGTTGCATAATAAGAAAATGTAGGTTTCTTTACAGTATATACAAGCATATAAATAACAGACACCTGGATGTATTTCCAAGTGTCTCTATTCAGGCTGCAATTCATTACATCTGTTTATCCTGGGTTAGCTGCATCAGACCTTCTTTGGTGTATCTCCTTATTTAACATTCAATCTAGTAATGGACCTATGTTTGAGAAGACGGATAAGATGACTTTTTGTTTTGGTAGATGATCAGTCTTTCATTCCTATGAACAGTGACATGGCTCGGTATCCATTGTAACCAGATCCCCCATCTCACAGTTCTGTGAGCTATTTTTAGTATTGAATGGTAAGAATACAATCAGTAGGGTTAATCTTGATGAGCACTAATATGGTGTTTTGAGATTCGATGAAGAACTTATCTCTCTGGATATTTAGAGAAAGCATGGTAGGTAGTTTCTTAGATGATTCATAAAATGTAATTATTTCGGCGTTATAGTCGCTTACATTTGTTCCGACTGCATTAGAGCCCCCAACAATATTAACTAGAATTAGTTAATTAGTTAAGAGTCAAGTGAGCAAGGGCATAAGTTTACTTTAAAATTTTCTACAAATAAAGACATTAACATAATTATTTTTAAATGGTACATTTTAAACCAGATGATCAAGGTTTATTTTTTACCTCTAGCGAGAAATAATTTAAGATATTAAATAAAAACTATCAGAATATTAAATTTTTACAAAATATATTTATACAGTTTTGTAAAATCGATACCAAAATTTTACAAATGATAGGGGTGTTGTACACTTTATGCTACTTATCATATGAGTGACTTCAATATTTTTTCTTGGTAACTTATTATTATTACAAAAGATTAAATTCCTAATGCTAAAATAGGAAAAAGTAATACAAACAACAAATATTACTTAATATGTTAAAATCTAATCTCTATGCATGAATGTGTTCTGCAACTTATAATGTATATGGTATAAATGCATGAAAAATGCAATATACAGAACTCATGATGAAAAATCTGAGCCATGATTAGTGTATGTAAAATGTACAAGCTATTGTACGAATTAATAATGTATGGGATTTGTTAATTTAATTTGTTCTTTTATTAGTTATGATATATGTATCCAAATGTAAACAAACCTTAGTAGTTGATATTTCAAAACAAAATATTTTTTTTAATAATTAATAAGCAGGATTATTCAGAGAGCTCTATGAATATATAATTGGATTGTTTTCTTTTCCCAGATCAAAACCCATCAACAAGTTCATTTAAATCTATAGCAAACATTTCGGCATCCTTTAAGCTAATACCAACTCAAGAGCATATTGAAAATAAACAGGTAACAAATTCAGATTTATATTTATAGAATTAAAATATTTTCCACTAACCATTAATAAAATGAAGCAAGGAATTAAACACTGTTTTCATCAGAATTCATAAACAAAATACATTCTCTTTTTTTAAATCATAGTTAAGTTTAGGTATAGAATTTATATAAAACAATTTTTTATATATTAGGGTAAAATAGTAGGTATTTTTTTTTTGAAGGTGTGTTAACTATCTCAACTAATTTCTTGATTACAATTACTAAAGCCACATGGGAGATTAGTGCACTTCCTGCACCATTATATCGGATCTCGCAACGTCTGCGATATTCGTAAGAGTTTCTCGCACTACATTTCACTTTGACAACATGCTTTGTCTATTATTTTTTACAAAACAAACACTACCTAAATTATTATTACAAATTACAATTTATTAATATTCTATAGATGACATTATTATTTTGGAAACCTATTTTTTACTCTATATAATCCCTTATTTAAACATGCATTTGAGTCATCTTTTTGACTTGCAAAATCTCCCACCCCTTTTCAATTTTAACGTTTCCCGGTTACTTTAAATATTCAAATTAATATGACCATTTTTAGGTATTACACCTTTGGGAATGATACACATTTCATTTCTGATAAATCTATATATGGAACTCTGCTATTGCAGTGGTATAATAAATTTGTACACCAAATTTAATATAAATTAGTTAACCCCTCTAGGGTTCTAACCATAGACAACTTAAACATGTAACAATATAATAAATGAAGGATGGCTGACCTTATAAAAATGCTATGTTCTAATCTAGTTGGGCGCCATTTGTAATCTAATAATTACAAAAATAAAAAATTTAAATTTAACATTTAAAAGTGAATACTAAAATCTCTAGGGTCGTAAGTTCTCAAATTATTCAAATTTAATACTATATTTGAAAATACACACATATATACCATAAAACATTGCTATTGTTTTTTAAAGTGGGTTCCAGTATTAACTTGTTAAACATTTGTGTTCTAAAATATTTGAACTTTTATATATTATTGAATTCATTTATAACATGTAAATTTCAATTTATTTTTAATGTCTCCTCCACACATTACTTGTTGAAAATTTCTGTTTTAAAATATTTGGACTTCCATATATTATTGAATTTATTTATAATATATGAATTTCAAATTTTGTCAAAAATGGTCCCCCTTCACTATTTAAAGCGGCAATAAATTTGGTTAAGTTATGATTTACATATTTAACTTCGAAGTAATTAAAAATAAGCCGACGTTATTTTTATGATTTTTTTTTCCACCAGATTATTAACTCTATTTTTATTAATATCAAAAAATCAAATTGTAGATGGCTTGGATATAGCCTGTATATATATAAATATATATATATATATATATATATATATATATATATATATATATATATTAAAATATTACTGCAATTACTGGTTGTTAGGAACTGGATTACTCAAGTTCTAGGTAAAAAATGTCAGTCAAATTGGTTAACGTGTTTATTCTGTAACTAAAAGCACAGACAAACAGTCTTTTGGAAAACCTTTTCTCATGGATCATCAATACTGTACTAAAATTTTTACAAATTTTTAAAATCATATTTTCATAAAAATATGTAACCTTCTATGTACTATGTGTAAAAAAATAATAATAAGATTTATATAAATAAAAAAACTGGATATTATTTTAAGAAAATATTTCAAAAATTGAAAATAATATTTTGACTTGAATTGGTCATGAGTCTTCTGGGAATTTAGGATTGTACTACTGTCTTTTCTAAGAAATATGACTAGGAAGATAGGAAAAATTAGATTTAAAATACTTTTATTTATTTTTCAGAAAAACTTTCCTAACATTTTGAATATTTAACTTCAAATTAAAAAATTAATTATTTCTATTAAAAAATTAATTATTTCTTCATTGCTTGAAGTACATCTGTGATGGCATACATTTAACAGTTTTATAAATAATCTAAAAACTTCATTGCTATTATAAAAAGATTTAATTATATTGTTATTTTTTCAGACCATTTCACCAAACCCAGTAATAAATTGTGAAGTCTCTCGTTGGTCAGCTTGGTCACCATGTTCAGCAACTTGCGGCAAAGCATTTACACATAGATATAGAAATATTTTGGTAATTTTAGTTTCATATTTTTTAAATTAAGGAAGTGTATATTTAACATCTTTTACCATATTTTTTATTAATTATAACTAACAGCAGTACATGTCAATATATGGTTATAACATTAACATAGGTTAACGTGGTGGTTTTAACATAGGTTTTATTTTTGACTCAATACTCAGGGTGAATATTTGTGTTTTTATTTTACTCTAAACCTGTTTTATTTGATTTTTTATAGACTCATGCTCAAAATGGTGGAAAGCCATGTCCCAAGAAACTTTATAAGAAAAAGAGATGCCACTCTCCATCTTGTGGTAAGATAAATATGATTCTTAATTAATAATTCAAAAATTTTCAGACAAAATATATTTGATTTTCAAGTAAACAAGTGAATTTTTTTCACTTAGTCTTAAGTTAGATCCCTCTCTTTCATCTTTCCTATCAGCTCACTCTTGTCCAACTCTTGTTCTCTTCTGACCCTGACACTTTCAAGTGCATTTAACAGTTGGGGTATTAATATACTTCCTTCTTTTTTTTATATAAGGCGATGATGACCGAGAATTTATTTGCCTTTAAACAACAAGAAAAAAATCTATGGACTTGTTGGAAATTCCCTTAAATGTAATGGTACTTTACTGAGAACTAGACGTCAAATGAAACGCTCATCACACTTTGTGCTTGTAAGATCTGTTTTAATTTTTTTAGGAAGCATATATCTTCTCACAGAATACAGTTGATATTGGAATTGTAACTGCTATTTTGAGCCAATTTTTATAATTCATTACACATCAAATTATACTTTTCCAATATTTCAAGGAGCTCCGATAATCTTTCCTAGTGTTAGGAATAAAAATTCCATTAGTTGGGTTCAAATAAAATGTAAATAAATGTGTTAAACAAATAATGGTTCAATGCTAAAGATGTCTATAAATTCAGAATCTTATTGAACATATCAATATTAGAATTTTAATTTCATGCCCCTTATAATCATTCATTCTAATATATATATATATATATATATATATATATATATATATATATATATATATATATATATATATATATATATATATATATATATATATATATACATATAACCCTGAATATAGTGACATTCATAAACCTATTATCTAAAGCTAATCTCTCAATGAATTATCCAAGTGTTCAATGCAGAGCCATCTCAAAGATTAATACAGATTATTGAATTAAAATGAATTTGAAAGATTTATTAAGTTTCTTTACACATGAGGCTTGCTCACCTTCTTAATACTGAGCTTTTGTGATCCTGTTCCATGATTCTTTGTAACAGGGCTTTTTCACTAAAAGTTTAATTCAACACAGCACACTGACCACGTTTTCCCATCCGTCAGAGTCTCCATCTTGGTCCAATCTCACCATCAATCGACTGACCCTCTGGCAGTGCTGTACCAACCCCGACCATCGGCAACTGACCGTCAATCACTCTCTGCTAGGTCTGACCTTGATTTCTTACTTTCTTGCCTTATTTACTCATTGGTTATTTGTGACACGTTAGAAGTTACAAGCCAAGCAATTACGTAACTTTTTGTACTCTGTCATAATAATTGTTTATGTTCTGGTATATTTGAATATTTGTCTAGTATATTCTATCAACTTTAAATCATAAATTCTAACACCCTTAAAATTATATTTTTCAAAACTTTTAATTTAGGATCAAGAATTTATAGTATCTCATTTATAATGAGCTGCAAATACTGAAATGCTTGTGCTACAACCATCCTTCTTCTCGGGTTTATTATTTCTTTCATGTAATACTGAATCACAGGAGGATCAGTATTAGACTACATTAACACTATCTTGGGCATGAACTTGATATCTAATCACCACAGTATGCTCAATAACCAGATTAATGAATAGCACTTCCGCTTCTAAACCCTAACCAATTTAGCAAGCTCTAACTGATTTGTTATTTAGTTGGTAGTATAATTCCCTTTTTGGTTCAGAAATCAGTTGGGGTGTCTCACCCCCCCCCCCCCCCCGTCAGAGCACAGATAATCAAACCCATACAGATTAACAAATTTACCACTATGGACTTATTCTAAAAAAAAAATAATAATAATAATAAAATGTTCTCAAAAGAATACTTAGGTTGTATTAATTTTAAGTAATTTGATTAATCAAACCCAGGACTATGTTACAAGTTCCTAACTTGCTGGTTGGTTGGTTGCTCCACACTTTTGAAAATAGCCACTGGGTCCTCATCTTTCTTAGGCCTTTAATATGTCAGTTTCAAATACTGAACTCAAAGTTCAAGTGCTTTGCTAAATGACATGCTGCCAGATGTCAAAACCTGAGTGTCAAAGAAAGTGTAATTATTTCCAATAAATAGTACAGGGCATTTGCATGTATTATGTGGAGATGTAATAGAAAGTTATCATCTTATCTAAGCCAGGCTCATGCAGTAAAACTTACATTACAATCCATTAAAGAGGAATTTATGATTATGGTTTTTAAGATAAATTAAAATACTCCAAAATTATGAACACAAATATTGTTAAGTTGGCCCAACTGAGATTTTTATTTTTTCACAACAAACTCCTTGGTACCATTTTCAACTGACACATTCCTACCTCCATTTTTATTGTTATATATATAGCTTGGAAAGGTACCAAAGTGGTCCTCTGATTATTTCCTTTGTTCGTCATTCAGCCAAATTACCAATCTCCAAATATGAAGGTGAAAACAACCATGACTTAAAAAAAAAAACTATCATGTTTTACTGTTTCTAGTACGTATATTAATATTGTAGTTCTGTCTTAACTTTTTTCAGGAGCTAATGCTATTGGTATATACCAATGTTGGTTGTGGGTCCCTGTCCTCAGTTCAGTTATTTTTAATAATATTATTAAATATTTGTCTGTATGTATGCTTTTCTGGGTTCATTTTTTTTTTTTTTTTTTTTTTTTTTTGTAGTAAATATTGTTCCCAGTTTGTATAGATGATTTTAGTGCTTACAAATTTGAATGTAAAGATTAAGTGTAATTATCATTCCTTTGTATATGGAGATACTTTCCAGAGAAAACAAAGTTCTGATAAAAAATTTGATATTTTGCAGCATCTCAAGAAGCTATATAAGATAAATGTCTCATGTTTCTTCCAGTATATACAAACAGGTTCGAGAATAATATAAACAATTTGATTTGAGTAATATTAACTTTGATTCAAATTAATTCTACCTTTATGTAAAATGTGATAAATAGTAATCCAAATAGTTCTACAAAGTATGTAAGTAAACGATGCACAAACTTATTCACACACTCTTATAAAAACCGAAAACCATACAATTTAAAAATTTTAGGGCAACATCATAACAAAATAATTCAATATTCTTAAAATAGTTTTGATAATTATTTTAATAAAATTTTTCCAAAATGTAATCTGTAAGGACTTAAATAAAACTTATTGATTGCCATCTCCCAAATAATTTCAGTTTGGGAGTTGTCAGTTAAAAAAGAAATCAAATAAAATTATGGTTCGTTTGTAATAAGGAAACAAAAACCCTACAACAGTCAGGTTTTATTTTATAAAAAAATTCACTTAATATATATGTTTTTTTACAGATGAAGAATCAGATGAAAAATCCAATAAAGGCACCGGTACTTTAAATAAAAATGGTAAGTTTACAAATTTATTTGATACATACTAAATTGGATAATTATTGAATTAATTAAGCCCACTGTTGGTCTATTGGTTAGTACTATGGCTTCTCAAGTGAGAGGTTTGAGTTCAGTCCTCTCGGGGGCTCAAATATTTATGAAGTTGATTCAAATTAAAAGGAAAATTGGGTCAATTTTTGCTAAAATTAGTAGCAAACCCTGGTCATAAAGGATAGAACAACTGTTTTTGGATAGCGTCAAGCATCTTCTGTTGCCATGCTTGGTATTGTCACTGTACTATGGAGGTACATTCCATAAGAGATCAAATCACAGATATAAACAGCATTCTCAGAGAAGATGTAAGCATATTTTTGATGTCCAGCTAAAATTTGTTTTTGCTGTGATGTAAGTAAAATATCCCTCCAAGCTCAGAGATAAGGTACGAGATCACTCGAGGTCCTCGCTCTTTTTAAGTTGGCTCTATATGTTATAACACATTTTAAAGGATTCAAATTCATGTTATCAACTAATATTCAATTAAGGTAATGTTGCCTTGCAAAGCTCTTAATCCTGAGGTGTTAACACTTCTACATACATTTTTACATTGTCTGTTAATGCAATAATACAAACAATCCCCGTACATGGTTGTAAAGATGTCATTTACAGATTAATTAAAAACAATTCCACATGAGAGCTTGATAAAGCCCCAAAAATGCTTCGATGAGCTTAAAAAAAAATTTCACCATAAAAAAATTGTGTCTCTAAAATAGTCCCTAAATAACACAGGAAACTCCAAAAAATGGTCAAAAAATATTTGAAGAACTTTGCCACTATATCAGAGTGGTTATCTGAATCAAAAGATTTCGAGAAATCAAGATAGGATCTAGGTACATATGTACTTAAACATACAACTACTAAATCATAATTATTAATAGTTAAAAATACTTAGATTTATGAATGACAAGAACTAAGAGAGATAACATATTTATTATCTAAGTTACTAGAACTTTGGAAATGCTTGTAAATGGAGAGGGAAATTTCTTAAGGACTGAGTGAAAAAGAAGAGTTTCTGGGTCACTGTTCAATTCTTGTCACAACACCTCAAAGAGTCTATTGTACTGGATATGACAAGGTTTACTATTTTCATTGTTATGTTTAAAGCAATGTAGAATGATTCAAGTAGAGTCTGACAAGCTTGTCTGTGAATGATACAGTGAGAACCAATTGTTTTAGGGTTCTTTTTCATAGCCAAAGAAATCCAAAGCCAAAGAAATCATTGTATAAATCCCGATCGGCAACCAATCATGGCTTGGCCTTCATCAGTACATATTCCAATAACTTTCTCCCAAGGAAGGTCAATAGCTATGAAAAAAGTATGAAGTGCAGAAAATATATCAACAGCTTTAGTTGTTGTTTCAAGAAATTCAGAAAACAAAATTTCCTCAAAGAATTGTTTTGCAACAATAAATCTGCATAAAAAAATAACTGTACATGTTTTGAAATATTGGTTGATTCCTCACAGTGCAAATAAAAGAATGAGGAGCTTTTTTTTGTTTTTTTGCACTACTTTATTTTTAAATCCAGAGCCATTTCGTCAATTTTGCATTTTACTGTGTTGTTTGACAGAGAAACTTTTGCAACTTTATTACAGCTGTCGTTACTGAGTATAGGTACTACAAGCAGTAGGTAAACAAGGTTCTATTAGTGACTCACCAATTGTAAAGGTTTCTTACTATCAGCAATGCAATGTTGTAAAAGGCTTCAAAAGCTTTCTCGTTTTCCATTCAAAAACTTCCAGTGGAATCAAGTTTCATGTTTTTAAGACTGTTTTTCTTGGCAATAAAAAAGTCAGTAGGCTTAACTTTCAGAGCAGAATGATTTGTAGTAAAATGTCATTCCAAACATATCATGTCAGGACAGGAAAAATCCTGTATCAACTGATAGTTGTTTATATGGAATACCATGTTATTTTACAAAATTATTAAAATGTTAAAATAGTTTTTATTCATGATATAGGTCAAATGACAAAATAATACTCAAAAAGAAATTTAATAACTGTAATAATTAATAGAAATTTATTAACTGTAACATAATATAAGTTATGGCTTAAAAAACGCCAGGTCAAAAATAAAAATGCTTGATTATTTGAAAAATGTAAATTTTTTAATGATAATTGCTTAAGCTAAATGAAAAGCAATTATATATTAATTAAGGGGGGGATTAATTAACAAAGTTAAGGGAAAAAACAGTAAACCTTGACAACGAATAACTTCGCTAAGAAAAGGACTAAACCAAAAAAACTGAAATGATTCTTTCGTTTGAACACTTAAGCAACAAGAATCGAAAGGAAAATTCTAAAAGGATCAAAAGATGGTTAAGTGAAAAATGTGAAAATCTTTAAACAGGATAATCTCAGAAAGTGATTGGCCTAGAACGTCTATGGAAGTTTCTATGGAATTTACACGTCATTAAGAAAAGGGTGGTTTTTCACCTTTTTGAAATCTTGAGTCAATCAAAAGATATGGAAATTTGAAGAAAATAAGTAGTAAAATTCACATATACACTTTGAACTACCCGTCCAGTACATAGGAAGATTCGATACCATGGGGAGGAGCCAAATGCAAGTACAACTACATTACTTCAGAATGGTAAACGTTAATTAATAAAAAAATTAGCACTAAAAAAAAAAAGATAAGAAATTAATAGTGCCAAAAGTTAATACAGTAACTGTTAAAAGCAAAAATTAGCAATTTATTTAAAAATAAAGCGAATAAAAATGAAACCAAACGGAAATTTCAGGCAGAAATTGGCATAAGTGCCACACAATAATTTTAAGCTCTTAGAATATGTCTAGAGTTTGATCCAGCCTGTTCACCACCATTAACTAGGTAGGTCTTGTCTAGTACTATAAAATTGTTATCTTTGACTTATTGCTAGCAATCCTTAATTAGTTCTTTTTTCATTTTATATTGTCATATATCTCATTACACTACACGTGTTTAGGACATTATCGTCCATCGTCGGGTGATGACACTTAGTTAAAACATTCAACACAAAATACAAATATACACATAACATTCATGCACAAGAAACACAATATTTAATTTGAATTTTGTGTTGAATGTTTTAACTAAGTGTTATCACCTGACGATGGACGATAATGTCCGAAACACGTGTAGTGTAATGAGATATATGACAATATAAACTGAAAAAAGAACTAATCAAGGATTGCTGGCGGTAAGTCAAAGATAACAAATAGTTATTCAAGCATATCCGGTTACTCTAGACTATCAAAATGTTACTATAAAATGTCTAGAGATTAATTCTGTTCTACAACACCACCAAGGAAGGTCTTCTTATATACTGCAAAAGTTGTAAGTTATCTAGAATTGGAAAGTTTAATTTCTGAAACAGTTTCAGTAGTAATAAATAGTGTGAATTCAGTATGGAGATTTAACATGAACATTTTAAAAAGTAAAATAAATAATGTATAAGAAAAATAAAATGATTTTGGACAGTTTTTTGGTTATAGGCATAGGAGTTTCAATAAATGTTAGGGATGAAAAATTAAAAAAAGTATTGTTAATTGGTGTAATTAAAATAAAACTAATAAACACTGATTCAAATTTAATTACTACAACTAAATTGACACTTTCACTCGTGTCAGTGTTTTGGCCCTGCCAGTTTATAAAGCTGTACATATATGAAAGGGCCTCTACTTACTACACTCATGTTGGTGACTCGACCATGCCGATCTCATAACTAAATAATTTTTTCTTGGAGGTCACAGTTCGAAATTACACTTCTGACAATAACTTTGCTATTTGTAATTGTAGAGAGTTGAGGTTGGTATCATTAAATATAAATTTAAATCTTTAATTTTTATTTACTTTAATGTGTTATAAAGTTGAATAACATAAAATATGAACAAAAACTGTTTATAAAGGGCGTCATTTTGAAATTTTCAATTAGATTTTCTCATTTCCAATGGGTGTATATAAAGACCACATTATGAGCACACTATTGTCCCCTAATGAAACATGAAAATCAGTCAAAAAAAGGAAGACGAAATTTGTTACAATTACCAAACTTACCCTATACTTGTATACTGGGTAAGTATAATGGCCACACTAATAAAACACCCACATATCATTAAAACAGCCCTGAACTAATGTTTTGGGTTCAATGCATAATAACCAACCTCATTGGCATATTAAGAATAATGCCACAGAAAGTAAAAATAAGGGGAGTGTGATCTTATTTTTGACTTTTAAAGTGAAAAACCATTTCGGTCAATATCGCATTAAAAAAATTGGCAAAAAAAATGCTTTACCTTAAAATCTTAGAAATAAAACATTAAAAACAATAACAATACAAAAACTAGATATCAAACAATAAAACAAAATTAACAACAACATAATATATTACAAGGCTGTAAAATGGCCCTGAACAAATTTACAATTACAATTAACAACAAATATTACAGCGCTATAAAAGGGCCCTGCAATGAGTAATGGGTGATTGAATTTTAACAAAAAATATTTTAATTACACAGCACAAAGTAATACAGAGCTGTAAGGAGGCTCTGCAATTATCAAATCAAAAATTTGCTTTTAAATTTTATCATAAATTTGCAGACGATGCAAAAAGGACTATACCCGATCAAGGATCTGATTACTATCCCCCAAACATTGCCTGAATTGAATTTGGTTGGGTAAAAGTATGTCGCACACCTCATAACATAACACACTCAGTTAGGATGTACTTAATTGATAACACACCTTGATAAAATGGGCATTGTGGCGGATTCCTCTGTTCCATTAGAAATCCATGAGTGATCATGGAATGACCAATACAAAAACGGGTAATCACCACTTCCTCTCAACGACTGGCATGGATGGATGAATTCCATGGGCGGGCAGTAGCTTTTACTTTCTTCAGCTTATTGGACTGTATTTGTCCAGTCTTCATCCCATTTCCTATATAACATAATTTTAACTGTCGATACAAAGTCAAATACCATAACACGCTGTGTGACTGGTATCCGACCTGGAGCTTCCTTTGCCGCTTCGTCAGCTATTGCATTTTCCAAAATTCCGCAATGCCCAGGTATCCAGCAAAATGATACTCTGATGTCCCGTAGCTGAATTCTGTGAATAGAACACAGATTATTTTCAACAAAGGAACCCTCAGAACACATATAACAGATAGACTGTAAAGCATTTAGGAGTCGGAAACTAGATGGAATGGTATTAAGGCCTTTCAGAATAGCGTGACGAAGAGTTAATCTCTGATAGATTTTATATTGTTTTTTGTGTTGTGTTATCGTGTGTGTTCAGTGTCGTTATGTATTTTATTTAAGTGTTAAGCCTACACCTGACGAAGCCGGCTGTGAACGGCGAAACAGCGCTGTAGTGTTTCTACAACAAAAAAAGAATTGCTCCGTCTACTAAAAAAGGTAACTAATATATATATATCAGCAATTCGTAAAAAGTGAATAAACTTTATAGTTTTACATAAGATTATAAAGAATATAATACATATATATATATATATATATATATATATATATATATATATATAGGCTATATATATATATGTCCGAGCGGATGAATAATATGCACAACCGAATTTATTGTCCAGTTTAGAAGCATCTGTGAAAATAATTTCACTAGATGGGTATTCATCAAATATAGTGTGAAACTCCTGACGATATACTATATCAGCCGGTGTCTGATGCAAGAAAAGGCATTTTAAATGGCAGATTCTAAAGAACAAGCTGATCAGTAGATGAACGACCCTACCTAAAGCCATATTATTCATTACAAAAAAGCCAGTTACTCTCAAGGTACCAAACAAGGCGCCGATTGACTATTCTCTCTACTAGCTTGCAGAGCACACTAGGAAGAGAAGTGGGGCGGTAACTTCCTGGCTCAGTTTTTTCTTTACCTGGTTTTAGAAGAGGTATTACTATAGCCTCCAACCAAGCATTGGGAAAAGATTGCTCCATGAATATACGATTTTATATATTAAGGAGAGTCAGCTTCCCTGAAGTTGGGAGGTGTTTGATCATAAAATAAACTATGTTGTCTGGGCCTGGAGTGAAATTCCGTCCTGACAACACAGCAGACCCTAATTCCTGTAAGGAAAATGGAGTATTTAATGGTGAATCTTCCGACATACCTACTGTGAAAGGTATTGCTAGAGATATTTTATACAAAACTAAAGCATCGCTGTAAGCAGTATTTGAATAAAAGTTAGCGAATGATGAGCCCAAAACATTAGCAATTTCATAGTTATTTGTAGTCAAAGCTCCATTCCCCTGCTTAAGTCCCAATAAGGGAGCAGACGGAGAAGGACCACAAACAGAAAACTTCTCTTCCACACCGTTGATGTGGGTATGATTCTTGATATTGTGCCAATGTATCGAGCCCATGATTCCTTCCTGCTCTGTCTAAAGAATCGATGTGCTTTGCTAGTAGAATTTTATACATTTTGAGGTTTTCACAAATAGGTCTGCAATTAAATTTCCTAGCTTACGACCTAAATGGAGACCATCACTACAATTGTCGTTCCACCACGGAACTGGTGGACGTAGTGGTCTCGTCAATATTTTGGAACGTTGGTGTCTGCTGTTGTAAGGAGTGCTTCTGTAAAAGACTGTACTGCTTCATTAATAGGAACATTATTATTATAAATAGGTGACACAAATTCACTAGTGAAACTTTCTCAATTTTGCTTTGCGCAAAATCCATCTGGTAAGACAATCATTACAGTGCAAGAAATCAGAAAATGTAAGTTTCACAGGACCGTGATCACTACTGTAAGTGTCAGATAGAATAGACCACTCAAATTTAGTAGCAAGACTAGGGCTACAAAATGACAAGTCGACAGTTACCCAACCACCTGTAGAAGCTGCCACATGAGTTGGTGAACCATCATTGAGCAGAATCAAATTAAAATTGGATTGAATCCCGTCAATACAGCTACCTCTGGGGCTACAGGTATTTGATCCCTAAGTATAGTGGTGAGCATTATAATCCCCCACCAAAAGAAATGGGGTAGGCAACTGTCTGATCAGGTCAAACATTTCCATTTCTTCAAACCTATAATTAGGAAACAACAAATTGTCATTTTGTATGTAGTATCGGTATTGCTACTGCTTGCAATGAAGTCCTAAGATTCACAGATATACCATAGATGGAGTTGTAGGCAAGTATTGCTACTCCACCCTTAGCTCTGTCTACAGTGACATAGTCTTTTCTAGAAACTGAAAACCCCTCACAATAAAGGAGTGGGGTTGATGGAGGTGAGTCTCTTGCAGAGCAAATGATTTTAAAGGGGATGTACTGTATCACATACAAAAACCTTAAGATCTTCGATGTGACTTCTCACGCCATTAATATTCTATTGTATCACACTATTCAAGTATAAGTTCCTGGCCATATTTTATGATGTAAATATAAATAATTGTTATGGATTTGTTAAAAAAAGGGGGTTTGAAAAACCATCAGGTGGTTTAATTTTAGTTAGTTTTAGTTTTTGAAGTCTCAGGGTCAAGCTCCAAAAGAACCACAACAACTGGAATATAAGTTGCTGAAGGCTTGGTAGACACCTGAGGTAATTTTGGGAGGAGTTTTGAAGAACCCACCACAACCTTATTTTGGATTTGTGGAGGCTTAGTTATACTCAGTGGTGTGTTGGGCTTGCCTGGTGAATTTTTATTCTGGACTTTAACAAAAGACAAAGATTTTGTTAGAACTGTACTGATTGTGATTTTGGTTTAGGTAACTGGTAATTATCAGTGGTAATTAGAGGTTTTTTAGTGGTGAAGGTGCAGATTTATCCTTGGTAGCAATAGGCTTTGTAAATATGGAAAGGTCAACTTTAGAAAGGGGAAGGCAAGTAGGAAGTACCGCTTTGGACTGCTATTAATTGCTTTATTTGCTCGGTAAGTAAACAAACCATCTCACCCAGTTCCTTACATGAATTACGAGCTGGAATTGATGTCACATTTGCGTAAGATTTTCCTACGGTAGGAGGTAGAGCAGTTCTTTGCCTGTATACTTTCCTAACCTCTGGAAAGAAGAGTTTCTCTTTGGCAACAATTTCTAAAATTGCCTTCTCAACTTTATATTTTGGGCATTTTGGTGAACGAGCAGGATGGTCACTGTCACAATTTGCACACTTTGCTTCCATATTACAAACTTTGCTTTTGTGGCCTTTACTAACACACTGTCCACACACTTCCTCTTTAGAGCAAGTGCTGTTAACATGTCCAAATCCTTGGTATCGGAAACAACTCCTTGGATTTGGAATGTACAGTCTAACAGTTAGACTGTAGAATCCAGCTCAGGAAGATTTGGTACAGAAAATGCTAATATTAAAGATCCAGTTGGTTTTTGCTCGACATTTTCTAAACGAAAAATTCTTTCAATATTAAAACGTGCTGTTTTAAAGCTCTTTCTTTATCTCCTCCATGCTATCGTTCATAGGTCACGAGAGGAAATAACACCTTTAGAAGAATTCAAACCCTTATGAGGTTCAACTAACACGCTAACAATATCGAAAAAGGACTCCAATTTTAATAGAGACTGATTTTGTTTATCAGAGTCAGTCTGTAATAATAAAGTCCCATTTTTCAGTTTTCTAATGAAACGAATGACTCCTGTAGCACCAGTTATGGCTTTATTAATAACAAAGTATTGTGTTGGACAATAAAGAATCTGGGAGCAGATCCTTGGATCCTTAAGTCTAAACTTTGTCTCTTGCTATCGCACACAGACTCTTCGGACGATGCCGAAAGTTGGTTTTTTTGACTTGCCAGGATGACATTTGTAAATGTAGAGGCCATAAAAGAGTTAACCCGCTCATTATGTTGGGTGGTTGCAGATGAGACTCTGGGAACGGGTACACCCTTGGATCACTTTTGATTATTTCAAAACCCCAGAATTCTGGGGCTGAGTATCCTCTTTAACACATTGAGTCTGGCTAGGTTGCCGGTGCGCCAAGCGCTGGTGGCGTGTATGGCGCCCCGCCGGAGCCATACACAACACCAGCGCTTGGCAAGAATTATACCACCGGCGACCTAGCCGCACTTAATGTGTTAACCAGACTGGATGGATATTAGTCTAGCCCCAACTGGGGAGGGAGGATCCCACACCTCCCCCATCATGAACACTTCCTGACCACAAGGACCGACGTGGCTCGCTACTGAACAAAAAATGTGCATACGTCTTCGGCTGAGCAAGCTCACATTAGCTTACCAGATTAACGGTTGTCACGCTTTGGTCTGGTTATCATTCCCAGATGCAGTACAGCTCTGTATGGTCAAAAAACTAATCCCTATATAAGAATGTAGAGTGTTTATGTATCCTATGTGAATCGTGAAGTGTAACAGCCTCTACGAATTGTAAAATATGTATGAGTGTTGTATGTGTTTATATATGTGGAGAAGATGTTTTATTCTACTACTCTTGTATAGCTCGAATTCCGCGAGGGATGCTAAACCTCTCTCAATAGGTGAAGATAGTCTGCACCCCCCTGTGATAAAACCCTAAGTAAAGGTGAATGTAAGAAAATATATATATTTGAACTGGATGTATTTTATATAGATGATAGTCTGTGTTGTGAGTGTTTGACTGAGGACCACGAGGGATGCCAACTCTCTCTTATAAGGTGCAGCTAGTCTGCACCCTCCTGCAGGGAGGGAAGTGTGAAAAGTGAGTATCATTGAGTAGCTCAAGAATATGTGGTAAATAACTGTAAGCTTTGATGTAAGATATGTCTTGAATTGATTAGGTTTGAATTGCAGTTTAAGATTTAAATGAAATAAGTCTAGCTCTATAATTTTAGAAAATGTCTATTATTCATCAGTTTTTTTATGAAACTTGTAATATATATGAATTATGAAGTAAATCTATTAGTTTATATTTTTTCCCTTGACTTTCCCACAAACCTAAAATTTCATTTGATTTTAATGAAGTTCATATAATGTTTACATTTTCAATATGTTAAGCTGAAATTTGTAATTAAATGGAAACAATTTTGGTGGTCACATTTACTATTTATTACAGATTGCTTAATTTATTTCTTTATGCTTGGTGTATTAACTCACTACATTTATCAAATTTCTATTATTAATGTATTTTACTTTTAGGCTGTAAATATGGAACATGGACTCCATGGTCAGCTTGTACAGTAACTTGTGGTGAAGGAAAAAAACAAAAAACACGATCAGTAATTGACAGAGCTCCAGATGCCCAATGTGATGAGCGCATCAGAACAAGTTCATGTATTCTTCCAGCGTGTCGACAACATAAATAGTGGGAGCTTAATCTTTGAACAAGCTGGGTTAATTAGGACAAAAATTGAAAATATCAAGAGAAATTGAACAAATAGTATTGTAGTCCCTTAATTAACTCTAAAAATCCCTTAATCCTTTTGTTACAAATTATATGTTAAGGCTTATTTTTATGTTAATTAAAAAAGGTATTTGATACAACATTTTTAAAATAAAACTTAGTCACTTTAACTACTGAGAGTTACTATATATTATCCTTAAACATACCATCTACTCTTTTACAAAAATATAAGAATAATTACTAATTTAAAAAATAATAAATCGCACATAGTATCCTAACCGTCCATCTTATAGCCATGAATACAAGAACAATATTTATTACATCTGAAAGTTGTGCAATTTTTGTTTTTTCCATTAACTTTTTTTTTTTAATGAAATACCATTGCAGTCGTCATTGCCTACATAAAATGCCAAATAATAAAAATCTAATAAAAGAAATAACAACAAAACAATAAGATAATATTTTAACAACATTATCAAAATTAAACATCCAATACCACAATTCCATAAAACAATATTTATTTCCTTATGTACATTCAGTAACACAGTTACCATCTTCAGAGGTTGAGTATTAAACAAACACTTCAATGCATTAACAATACAAAATAAAACTAGTTAACAATCATAAATATTTATAATAATAAAATAAATAATTACTAACAATAACATGCATGGCTATAAGAGAACCCCGTAACAAGTTAACAATGATAAACTATAATAAAATACAATAAACAATAATTTAAAATATTACAGGGTGGTAAATATGCCCTCTATCAAGTTAACCAGGATAATATTTGATAAAACTAAATAACCAACAAATATAACAGTTTTACAGGGCTGTAAAAGGGGCCTGCAATAATAAAAATATTCAGACAATCCTGACAGGGCAATAACTGATCAAGAATCTCAGAATTATTATCCAACATCGCTTGAATAGAATTATGTAGGGTAAATCACTTGGAACAACACAGTCCATAAGCATGTGCTTTATCGACAGTACACGTTGACAAAATGGTCATTGCAGTGGATTTCCATGTTCGATCAGAAATCAATGAGTGATTATGAACCATTGATACAAACATGAGTATAGACAAAGTTAACTTCAAGCAATATTGAGATGCACAGTTAACAAGTCTGTGTATACTTGACATGATTGTTTGAGACTAGGGAGAAGTGGGGCAAGTCTAATGGAATACGGTAGCTTAGAAAAAGAGAAAAATGTTTCAAAAGGAAAAAGGCTGATACATGCAGGAAATGAATGCAGAGGTGTTTAACAACACATTGTTTATTTTTAAATTATGAGAGCAAAAAGGTGATTATCACGACATGAATACTAAAAATTATGAAAAGTGGCTTGAAAATCATTTAGGCCCTAATATCTAATTTAAAATCACGATCCATTTTGGTCAAAGACAATGCATGTTATCAAAACAAAAAATTAAATCCTTGTCCAAATTCAAACAGGGAAAAGCAAATAATGTTAGGTAGGTTTTAAGGAATAAAAACATTCCTTGTAGTAGTGAAATGTATAGACCTGAACTTTAAAATTTACAAAATAAGGCCCGGTATGAAGAATATCTTTTAGAAAAACATGGTCATTCTGTTGTGAGATTGCCTCTGTATCTCCCAGAACTAAAGCTGATTGAATTTATAATAATTTGGCCTCGAGTAAAATATGCAGTAGCGGCTTTTATAATGTAAATAACAATATTAGTATAGTGCAACAATTTTTACTGTATATTGTATTAGGTTTATGAAGACAAATTCTCCTTCACGCAGTGACATATCTATTAACAGCATATTTACCTTCATTACATACCCCTTATTTCTCCAAACTGCGTAAGACTTTCTAGAAGTTAACTTTGTTGTATTTTTTTTTTTTTTTTATACTCACCACTTCCTCAAAATGATTGGTATTGTAAAAAATTTCTGATCTACTGTAGATATTAGCATACAGTGTTTGAATTAGTTGTTTAATATGTTTTGTTTAATTGCATATTATTATTCACATTCATTTACTTAGTAAACAAAAATGTATAATTTTTTTAAAAAAAGATAAACACAACCACAAAAATGCATTATTAACACTTTGGATTTAGGCTATTTATACACTTGGGATAAGAAACTCATATAACTAAAATACACACAACAATGATAATAATAATAGTGGTTAAATTAATTTTAGAAGAAAAAAAAATTGTAAATGTATCATAATAATGATTTTCAAGTTTAGGCAATATTAAATCTAACCACGTAAGATATACATGAGTTATAATCACAATTGAATATGATAGGTTATATTTACAATAAGCAGTCAAGTTCATAAATAGAGGTGATGAGTGATGACTTGAGTTCAGATGACTCTTAGCTGAAGTCTGTGTATACAACATGGAATATCCTCAACCAAGGAATTCTAGAGTACATATCCTGGATAGTCTGTAAAAATCACTTTTTGAATCAAAGCGCAAAAGATAGTGACAGAAACCAGATGGAACATTACGAAGGCTTTTCAAAATAGCAGAGTTTTGCAGTAAATATACTAGAAGCTTAGGGTAATACATGTCTGACCAGATGAGTAACAACCGACTTTATAGTGCAGTTGGTTTAGAACCATCAAAGTAAATTATTAATCTCACTAGATGTGTATTCATAAATTATATACTTATACTCCTGATGACACACTACATCAGTTTTGTTGTGCTTTATGAACCTGGACAGTAAAAATTCAAAATACAACATATTAATAAGATATGGTATCTGTTTCGAAGAAAGTTTTTATAAATTCAAAAATATTGCCATTTATACACTATGATTTTAAAGTATTTAAATTTCCTGTTTTCCAAGGCATATCATAGGCCTTTCCCAGATTAAAAAAAAACACTCCAACCAATGTCTGACATAAGAAAAAGGAGTTTTGGATGACAAACTCTTGTGAAACCAGCTGATTAACCCTGTCTCAAGCCACATTGTTCATTACAGAACTCCCAGTACTTTTGAGGTACCTAACAAACAAAGTGCTGATTGTCCATTGTCTCTAGTACCACCTTGCAAAGCACACTAGTGAGATAAGTGGGACAGTGATTTCCTGGTCCACATTTTTTAATTGATATTAGAATTGCTGCATTCTCTAACCAATCATCTGGAAACATTCATCTCGAATATATGATTCTATATTTTAAGGAGCATCAGCTTTTCCGAAGTCGGGAGAAGTTTTCAATCACAGACTATGTTGTCAGGGACTGGAGCAGAATTCTATCTCAACAATATAGCAGGTTCTAATTCCTGTAAGAAAATTGATTATTTAATGGTGAGTCTTCAAACAGACCTACAGTAAAAGGTATTGTTTATCGAGAACTTTTATACAAGACAAGTCATAAGCATGAGCAAAGTCATAATTATATGTAGTCAAAACTCCATCCAACTGCTTAAGTCCCAATAAAGGACAAAAGAAGAAGAACCACAAACAGAAAGGAACTTTTTCCATAGCTTTGCTGTAGTGTGTGATTCTTGAAATTGTGCCAATGTACTGGGCCCATAATTCCTTCCTAACATTCCTAAACACTCAATGGATCGTAGAATTTTTGAGATTTTCAGATGTAGGTCTTTGGGTAAACTTCCTTAGAGTTTTAGAGTATAAACGTAGAGTGTGTGAATACATTAATTATTTCACCATGGAGCTGGTGGACATATTGGTCTTGTAAATGTTTTCAGAATGTTGTTATCAGCTGTTGTAAATGTGTAGCATTTAAATTCAAAAAGCACATCCGCAATATAACTTCATTAACACTCTTCCACGTCCAATTTCCGTCCCTTGACAGATGCTGGCACCTGGCGGCCCGCTCCAAAACCAAGCATCGCCTGATACCGAACACAAAGTCCATTCGCCGGTCAAGCTAGCTTCTCTAATACCCGGTCCACAGTCTAGATGTGATAACAACATGGTCTACATTCTGCATCACTCATCTAACAAAAGTTTTTTTTCTCTCTAACCTTACAAGTCTCATACAACATCATGTTAATTTACAGTTCGTGCGTTTTAGTTTAAATAACCTAGTTCAAAATGTTAAAATAACCATCATTTTTCTCGGTACATGCTCACGTGAACTGCGACAGGATTAACCAGGTACTTCAACCTTACAGATTTTGTCATATTATATATTTTGTTAAATTTTAAAATAATTTGTTAATTATCATGTATTCTTTAAAATATGTATTTCATGTTTTATTTAATATTCTATTTTCTTTTGAAACTAAATGATTATAAAAATTTTCTTTTCTTAAAACATCATTTACAAAACCTTGTAAAGGCACATTTTAAGTTTTGAACAATTTTGTGAAATAAGTGCAGACTAATGTTGAACATTAAATGATCAGAATATCCTATTGAACATGTCAAATATAAAACAATTAGAGAAATTTCTTCTAAATCAGAAAATTTCGTTTTATAGACTTTTGAAGAATCTTACAAGTCTTATACAAGCTTTCTTTTAAAACAAAACTATATATATAAATAAATTTATAATCATCTAAGAAGCTTTTAATTACTATCTTAACGAATTTCTGTGATGCAATTAATTTACTTTAATTTTGACAAATAACCAGATATTTTCTTCAATAAAGAACATTAATGCTACAACATGTCTGATCTTGCACAGACGCTAAAAGAAACGTGTTTTTTGTTTGCCACAGCCAATATGCTGGTAGGAGAAATAGAGAAATTCTTGTCTCATATTGCGCAAACCAGCGAATCATCCTAGCAAGTTTCGTCCTGTTGGCAAAACACGTTTTTGCATCACATAACTTCAGATTTTCAAGTGCATAAAAGTGATGTCCTTTTTTTTTTTACAGCTGACTTTACTGAACTTTAACTAACTCATATGATTTATGTGCCTAAATTTACTTCCGCAAATATGTGTTCCTTCAAACTATTTTCTAGATGTAGACTTTTGTAATTATTTATAAATTATATAACAATTTATTGGGTGGAGCCTGCATGCAATTTTCGGTCCTAACAACCTCCAAGAGGTTAGTTTCTAAATTAAAATAATTGACGTCAATTAACAAAATTTCAAAATTCTAAATTAATTTTCCTTTTTTTTTTTATTTAAATATAAATTTATTGGCCAATACAGTTTCTTTTTTTTTTAAGAAATTTTCAAACCAATTATATTATGTTACTTTAGTTTAGTGATAAACATGTTAACTATAGATATGATCTTTCTTGAACTTAAAATATCAAGCTCTTTTATATTTTGTTAATTTCTGTTACTGTTTAAAAGGAAACTATCATCTTATAAACTAAACTAAAAAAGGGGGGATAAGTTTTTTTTTGAAAATCTTGATTAATTTTTTTTTTTAAATTATTATACTTTTACTTTAAGGGCGTATAATCTTTTTTTTGATTAATTATAATTCTGTGAATTATTAAGCTGTGCTCATTGTCTTTTTTTATTGTTAAATTTTTGTAACTATAAACATATATATATAAACTAAAAGGGGGGGATAAATGTTTAGAATCTGTTGATTAATTTTTTTTTTATCTAAATTATTATATGTTACAATTAAGGGCTTATAACTTTTACAATTTATGATCTTGTTAATCATAAGTTTTTTTTTTTACTGATGATTTGTGTCAGGATGTCTTTTGTTGTAAATGACAAAGTCTGAACCGTCGAAATTTCTTTCTGTTTTCAATAAACTTGAGCCTTGTTAATTATTAAACTTGTCTTTGTCTTTTTTTTATTTTTCTTTTCAAACATCGTTACCATTTTAGTTCCGCCTTTATTAAATTTAAGTCCCCTGGTAACATGTTTTTGGTAGCAGAGCGTGGTTAATATTTTAAATTCTGGAACCGTAGTTAAATTTCAAAAATTTCGCATTGGAACTATCTAAATTTATATTCAAAATTATCTTGTTAAACAAGGCTCATTTTTATGTTTTGCAGCTTTTCAAATACTGCACAACTGTTGCTGATGAAATTTTTTTTATTTAGTTTAAATATTTAAAGCTCTATAAATCTATAGTCTCTTTTTTTATTATTTATTTATTTTTATAAACACTTACACAAAAACTTCTAAACCAATTTCGATAAATTTTTTTTTTTTATTATTATTTTGTCTGCTTAAATTTTTTTTTTTATATATATATATATATATATATATTTACATACACTGCACACGACTCATTCACTGAATTTGATCCAGACAGCGGGGTCATTCGGGAATCCAAAAAAAATTTTAAATAAATAATAAAATCCAAAAAATAGTTAAAAAACAAAAAAAAAACAAAAAAAATTTCAAAAACTCCTTCAAAAATTTTCTCGAGTTTTCTTTCGTTGTCTGTATTGATTCATACTTACACACACACATATACACAACATCTACACTACATATAATACTTGAGTCTTTCTCTGGCTCTTTAATTTTTTTTTTTTTTTTTTTTTTGGGCATCTTCTTAAAAGAAATTTTTTTTAAATTACTTGGTTTATTTTTTTTTATTTTATCAGCAATAGTTAAAATGGCAGTAAACTTGCTGGGTTTGGTAAATGACCTAAAAAGAACTGAACTCACCTTCGAAGTCGTGGCTAGAGGTGGTGAGCAAGACACAATAGCAGAAATGCGAACCTCTCTTAGGTCCCTTTTACAGAATAGCGTTGAGCCCGAATTCGGAAATTTCACCGAAGAGATCCTTTTGCAGCAGATATCGCTAGCGCAAAACTCCTTATTTATCTTACAGGATGACCTGGAGAACTTAGATCCAGAAAAGGGTTACAGAATACATCGTTTTCGCGCGCGGATGAATGCGTTCGGAAGACGACTAGATTTCCTAACTCGGGTGCAAACTGAGCAACTAAAAGTTGCAGATAACAACGTGCCACGGGATCTGGCCGAACTACAGAACAATTTTGCAACACTCGAAGAAAAATTTAAAGCTTTCGATCCTCAGCAAACCACTCCTAGCAGTTCGAAAGGCTGTCCATACATTTCCTTATACGGAAAATTAAGTCATCCTGCCGAACAAATAATTAAGACAATTCCTCAGACAGATGGGTTCGACCTTGACAAATTATTAAATTTTTTTAAAATTTCTTTAAAAATAGTCAAAACTTACCCGGACGTAGCTTTAAACATTAATAATGTTCTGATGCCCTATGCTCAGGGCCCTTTAAATTCATGTCTGATTAGACACCAGACATTTAAGACTTTTCACAAAGAGGCCTTAAGTCTCTTCATACCTTCGAAAAGGTTGGCTTCTCTAGTGCAGGAGTTATTTTATAGGCCCCAGAAGACTAACGAGGCGGTGCACATTTTTGTTAATCAAATTAAAGAGGCTGCAGAAATTTTAAATTTAGATAAGTCCGAATTGGAGGTCACGGACGTCATTCTGGAGGGACTGTCTCCGGAAGTCCGCAACTGCTTAGTTTTTGTTGCCAAACCTAAAAACTTTGCAGACTTAGATAGACTCTGCGCACATGTCAATAATGTCATGTATACTGACAGGCAAAGGGCTCCATTAGTGAGACCCGAAGGTAGAAGTACTGATTTTAGACCTACAAGACCAGTGGTCTGTTACAGTTGTGGACAGCCGGGACATAGAAGCCCAGAATGTCGGAACCGGCCTCCAACAAGGCAATACCCTCCCAAAAACAGGCGCAGGCCAGTCTCCCATTTTAAAACCAACCACATCGGACTTAAACATAACACGAAACCACATTTCTTTAATAAACCATCTTTTCAAAATTTAAACTCAATTTCCTATTTAAGAACAAACAATTTCGGCAATAGAATTCAAAATTACTTTACTCCCATCTGTTATCATTGTGGCATACCCGGTCACTATATCTGGGGTTGTAAATTCTTCTCTCTACGGAATAGGTCTAGGCAAACCTATTCCAGCTCTAAGCTTTCCAACTACAAACTTCAAAAAAAAAATAACATTTCTCTTAAATCTAGGGGTCTGAACGATCAGTTTTTGCCTTTGGTGGAAGTAGCTTTTGGGCAAATTAAAGTTAAGGCTCTGCTGGACTCCGGTTCAGTAAGATGCGTCATTTCTAAAGCCCTTTTTAAAAAATTAAAGAACACCAAGGCTTTTAAATCCATAACCAGGGTGAAGGCTGATTGTGTCACGGCTTCTGGAAAAAGGTTGCCCATTTCCTACTCTTGTCGTCTTCATCTTAAAATGGAACATTGTAGTTGGAATGTGGATTTTCTGGTGGCGCATAAGTTGTCGTGTCCTCTGATCCTCGGATCAGATTTCATATCTAAAACGGGACTGGTACTTGATCTTTCAGCAAAAAACTTCTATTTCAAATTTTCAAGGTCTATTGTTTTTCCTCTATGTAATTTTAGTAATTCTGCGTATAAACCTATAGTGTCCACAACATCTGAATCTACTGCTCCTGATCCTTTAGGTCATCTTCAAAAGAACGATAAAAACACCATTCAAAAAATAATTAATGATTTTCCTCAGGTACTCACAAAAAGGTTAGGTCTAACACATCTAGTTGAATACGATATTCAACTGAAGGACAACACTCCGGTCAAGTGTTCTCCATACCAATTGGCACCTCCCAAAATGGAATACCTCCGCGAACACATCAACGAATTGTTAGATTCAGGAGTAGTAGAACCCAGCCGGTCGGCATATGCATCCCCTGTTTTTCTGGTTCAACATCCCGAAAAGAAAACAAGGATGGTGATTGATTATCGGAGGCTCAATCAAAACATCGTCGTCGAAGCGGTGCCGCTACCTAACTTACATCAAAGTTTTAACTGGTTTGTCGGTGCCAAATATTTCACAGTATTCGATCTAAATTCAGCTTATCATCAAATCCCTTTGTCTCAAAAGTCCAAACAAATTACCAGCTTTTGTACTCCTTGGATGCTTTATCAGTTTACTCGAGTCCCTTTTGGACTCTGTACTGGTGCCCAAGTGCTTACCAGACTCTTGGATCAGGTCTTCCATGACATCAAATTTAAATTCATTTTTAATTATCTGGATGACCTAGTCATCTACTCCAAAACTTGGGAAGAGCATCAAAAACATCTTCGCGAAGTCCTTACTCGTTTGCGGCGGGCTGGCTTGACTGTTAACCCAGATAAGGTCCGTTTCGCTGTGAATGAGATAAGCTTTTTAGGACACCTAGTTTCTTCTCGTGGCGTGCAAATTGACCCATCTAGAACAAAGGCAATTAGAAATTTTCCGCAACCCAAGAACCCTAAGGCCGTTTCCAGATTCATTGGAATGGTCAATTTCTTTGCTAAATTCATTCCAAATTTCGCGGAGCACGCTGCGCCTCTAAATCTGCTTCGGAGGAAGGGCCAAAAATTCTCTTGGCAAGCTGAACAAGAGAAAGCTTTCAAACATCTTCGAGAGGCAATAACACAGCCTCCGGTTCTCCGGATGGCCGATTTCGCCAAACCATTCATCCTGCAAACGGATGCGAGCTCAGTGGCCCTTGGAGCAGTTCTACTCCAAGAAATTGACGGCTCACGACAGCCCATAGCGTACGCTTCACGTACTTTAACACCTGCAGAAAGAAAAGCCTCATCTGCATATGAAGCCGAATGCCTAGCAGTAGTTTTTGGAGTGGAGAAATTTAGGCAATATCTAGAACATCGGGAATTCCTATTAGAAACCGACAACCAAGCCCTTTCTTGGCTTTTAGCACGTCCTCGTCAACTTGGTAAATTAGGCCGGTGGATTGCCAAGCTGACTTCATTGAAATTTAAGGTAGCGCACATAAGAGGAACTCAGAACATCATAGCAGACTCCCTCTCGCGCATGTTTGAACCGGAAAATTTCAACGAAGAAAATGTCACCTTTTCGTGTACCAGTCTCCTCACAAATTTTCCTCTAGCTTTTCATGACATCCAGACTCATCAAAAGGCCGATCCTATTTTGAAAAATATCATTGCCGACCTCGAACAGAACATCTCTTCGGAGAAGTACTGTTTAAGTAAGGGTGTACTTTGCCTGAAAAATCATCTGGAAAAGCCCACCAGAATTTATTTACCTCAGTCCTTAGTCGACCTGGTGATTAATTATCATCACGACTCCGTTGTGGGTGGTCATCTTGGAATACTTAAAACTTTGTTTAAGGTAAAGGAGAATTTTTATTGGCCAACTTTAAAACAGGATGTCACGTCTAAAGTGCGAGCTTGTTCGGTGTGCGCTGTAAGCAAACCCGCTCACAACTCCAAATTAGGATACCTTGCCTCAACGGTTCCCAATCGTCCCATGGAAAAATTACATATCGACTACGTCGGACAGCTTCCTAGGACAAAACAGGGCTACAACATGATACTGGTCGCAGTTGACCAGTTCTCAAAATTCACCTGGCTCATGCCTGTCAGAGATGCAACTTCCCACAGTACAATTAAGGCCTTAAGCCAAAACATTTTTCAAAATTTTGGTTTTCCAAAGATAATAATCTCTGACAATGCACAATGTTTTGTATCACATGTCTTCCGCAACTTTTGTTTTTCTCGCGGTATTAAGCATGCAACTTTATCCCCTTATCACCCCCAACCTAATAATGCGGAAAGACTTAACAGAAACCTTAAGGCAGCCCTTATCGCCTATCACTCCAAAAATCAATCCTCTTGGGACGACTCCCTTTGCTGGCTTCAGCTGGCTTTCAATTTCGCACATCATGAGACTCTTAAAGCAACACCTTTTAGCATTCTTTTTAATTTTCTCCCCAATACACCACTGAGTCTCAGCTGGAACATACACGATCTCCTTCCAAAACCTAATACTAATCCATCACAAGTTTGGCGCCAGGCCAAAGACAATATAATGAAAGCGCACCAAAAGGCCGAAAAGACCTATAACAAATTCAGGAAGCCTCATCTGTATAAAATCAACGATCTTGTCTGGTGTAAAACACACCCTCTGAGCTCCGCCATAGACAAGCGAGCTGCTAAATTGATGCCACGATGGTCCGGTCCCTTCCGGATCATTGATTTTCTTACTCCCGTTACCGTTGCGCTTTCTTTCGCCAATTCACCTCGTTTTATTAAAAAAGCACACGTCGAGCAACTCAAACCTCATCATATAAATTAAATATTAACAAATTTCTAGAACCTTCTCCTTTACGATTTAATTTTCTTTCTGATCTTTCTTGACCCGCACAAATTGTCATCTGGTAGTCTTCTTTCTGTGCACTGCAGAACATAATAAAATACGGAACCAAGCCGTGTTTCCTCTAAGCCAAATGCACATCTGTATGTTTGGGCATCGGTGGGTTGAGCTCTCCTAGAGCCCCTCCGTGCCGTAATCTGTATAGATGTTTGCAGGCGAAGAGATATTGATTTTCCTTGTCCAGTGATATATCTCACTGTTTCCCGGACTTGACGCTTTTCAACCCATAGTCTGATCAACTATGAGGTTCCACTTTACGGCAATGGCCGCTACATGTACCTGACATGTATCTAGACATATCTTAACATCGAGCACTTCGCGGGTGTAATCGATGCGACGAGAATATAGAGAGCGTCATGAACTCTTCTATTTCTTCGTCACCATAACGTCTTCGGACGAGGACATAGTGAGTCCATCTTCTTAATAGTTAAGTTTGGTGCATTTGTTCTTTGTTGTTTATCTTGGTGAAGGTATACTGACCGGTTCTGTCGAACTACATATAGTTAATGTGGCACTCGCTATGCATGTTAGTCTTAGTTTGTCTTTTGTTTATCTCGAGGTCTAAAACACCTGTCTGAGAGGAAATTTTTTTTTACCCCTTAAAGCACACTCTCTCTCTCCTTTTCTAAATTCTGTGGGAGGCCCTTCTGGCCCCCTTTCTTTTCTACACTAACTCCGTCTTTCGGGGGGGGAGAGCTGTAGCATTTAAATTCAAAAAGCACATCCGCAATATAACTTCATTAACACTCTTCCACGTCCAATTTCCGTCCCTTGACAGATGCTGGCACCTGGCGGCCCGCTCCAAAACCAAGCATCGCCTGATACCGAACACAAAGTCCATTCGCCGGTCAAGCTAGCTTCTCTAATACCCGGTCCACAGTCTAGATGTGATAACAACATGGTCTACATTCTGCATCACTCATCTAACAAAAGTTTTTTTTCTCTCTAACCTTACAAGTCTCATACAACATCATGTTAATTTACAGTTCGTGCGTTTTAGTTTAAATAACCTAGTTCAAAATGTTAAAATAACCATCATTTTTCTCGGTACATGCTCACGTGAACTGCGACAGGATTAACCAGGTACTTCAACCTTACAGATTTTGTCATATTATATATTTTGTTAAATTTTAAAATAATTTGTTAATTATCATGTATTCTTTAAAATATGTATTTCATGTTTTATTTAATATTCTATTTTCTTTTGAAACTAAATGATTATAAAAATTTTCTTTTCTTAAAACATCATTTACAAAACCTTGTAAAGGCACATTTTAAGTTTTGAACAATTTTGTGAAATAAGTGCAGACTAATGTTGAACATTAAATGATCAGAATATCCTATTGAACATGTCAAATATAAAACAATTAGAGAAATTTCTTCTAAATCAGAAAATTTCGTTTTATAGACTTTTGAAGAATCTTACAAGTCTTATACAAGCTTTCTTTTAAAACAAAACTATATATATAAATAAATTTATAATCATCTAAGAAGCTTTTAATTACTATCTTAACGAATTTCTGTGATGCAATTAATTTACTTTAATTTTGACAAATAACCAGATATTTTCTTCAATAAAGAACATTAATGCTACAACATGTCTGATCTTGCACAGACGCTAAAAGAAACGTGTTTTTTGTTTGCCACAGCCAATATGCTGGTAGGAGAAATAGAGAAATTCTTGTCTCATATTGCGCAAACCAGCGAATCATCCTAGCAAGTTTCGTCCTGTTGGCAAAACACGTTTTTGCATCACATAACTTCAGATTTTCAAGTGCATAAAAGTGATGTCCTTTTTTTTTTTACAGCTGACTTTACTGAACTTTAACTAACTCATATGATTTATGTGCCTAAATTTACTTCCGCAAATATGTGTTCCTTCAAACTATTTTCTAGATGTAGACTTTTGTAATTATTTATAAATTATATAACAATTTATTGGGTGGAGCCTGCATGCAATTTTCGGTCCTAACAACCTCCAAGAGGTTAGTTTCTAAATTAAAATAATTGACGTCAATTAACAAAATTTCAAAATTCTAAATTAATTTTCCTTTTTTTTTTTATTTAAATATAAATTTATTGGCCAATACAGTTTCTTTTTTTTTTAAGAAATTTTCAAACCAATTATATTATGTTACTTTAGTTTAGTGATAAACATGTTAACTATAGATATGATCTTTCTTGAACTTAAAATATCAAGCTCTTTTATATTTTGTTAATTTCTGTTACTGTTTAAAAGGAAACTATCATCTTATAAACTAAACTAAAAAAGGGGGGATAAGTTTTTTTTTGAAAATCTTGATTAATTTTTTTTTTTAAATTATTATACTTTTACTTTAAGGGCGTATAATCTTTTTTTTGATTAATTATAATTCTGTGAATTATTAAGCTGTGCTCATTGTCTTTTTTTATTGTTAAATTTTTGTAACTATAAACATATATATATAAACTAAAAGGGGGGGATAAATGTTTAGAATCTGTTGATTAATTTTTTTTTTATCTAAATTATTATATGTTACAATTAAGGGCTTATAACTTTTACAATTTATGATCTTGTTAATCATAAGTTTTTTTTTTTACTGATGATTTGTGTCAGGATGTCTTTTGTTGTAAATGACAAAGTCTGAACCGTCGAAATTTCTTTCTGTTTTCAATAAACTTGAGCCTTGTTAATTATTAAACTTGTCTTTGTCTTTTTTTTATTTTTCTTTTCAAACATCGTTACCATTTTAGTTCCGCCTTTATTAAATTTAAGTCCCCTGGTAACAAATGAATGCAGCTTTTCTTGAATAGGAACATAATTGTTAATATTAGATGATACATAACCTTACACATAATCTCCTCATTTTGCTTTGGTCAAAAAGGGAATAATTAAAAGGAAAGAAGTTAGAAAAAGGAAGCTTCACAGGAGCATGACCACTACTGCATGTGTCAAATTTAGTGGCAAGACATGGGCTACAAAATATCAAGTCAACAGTTGTCCAATCACCTGATGAGTTGGTGAACCATCAGTGATCAGAATCAAATTCAAATTGAATCAAATCCTGTATCAATATGGTTGTCTCTAGGCCTGCAGGTGTTTGATCCCCATGTATAGGTGGTGGGCATTAAAATCACCAACTAAGAAAAAAAGGTCAGTGAACTGTCTGATAAGGTCAATTAGTTCCACTTTAACAAACCATCTGTTATTAGGTGACAAGTACAAACAACAAATTGTCATTTTATACAGTGTAGAGATTGTTATTAACACGTTGACTGTGGGTGCGGTAGCACTACTGCACCAGTAAGCAGCACCCCGGCGTGCATGACGTAGAACTACCGCACAGCTCCATTGTTCTTGTATTGGGTCAGTGTGCTTCCAGCACTTGGTCTGTAAGGTGGGTTTTTTGCGCGTGTTGGGACATACTTTTCCCGCGTTTTGGTGGTTTTCGTTCCCAGTTGTCACTTTTTATTGGTTATGTGGACAGTTGTAATTTGTGAACGTGTAGTGTTTGTATAATAACCATGGATATGCCTCCAGGACCAAGTTTTGTTAAAAATAGACCTAATGTAGTGCTTACAACTGATGAAGACGAGTTTGTGGATGATCCATCACATGTTCCGTACCTAGATGATCAGCCATACGAGAGTGAGGAGTCAGATGTTGAGGACCCTGACTATGCATTGAATCCGCCCCAATGGAGTGCAAACAACACTATAGATTATAGATTATAGATCCATTCCTTGAGAAACAGCTGCACTGATCTTACGAAGTATAATGTAAGAATCTTCATGCTTAACTCTAAAGTATCAATTTGCAATGTAAGATTTTAGAAAAAAACTAAATGGTTTCAGCAGAATTTTGCCAATTTGAATTCCAATCAACAATACCAAACTATAAAAAAGGCCAGAGTCAGGTCTAGAAAAATAACTGAGCTGATCATTTTTCACTCTAAACATTTTTCAATAACATCTGTGGTACGATAAACTTGAATGATTGTTGAATGTTTTTTTCCAGAATCTGAAATGGTGTAACATATAGCTGAAATAGCTGTTTCTTTTCTATTATAAGTTTAAGGCATTTTAACACTAGTTTTTCATAAAGCCATTTATGGGAAGTAAGGAGATAGACCATTGAGGATACTTCTATTGGTTTTCCAGGCTTAGGAAGCAAGGACCTTTTCTAGCATCTATAAAAAATCGATTATCCTATGAACTCCACTGGGGATAACACACAACAATGAACCACTTACCCATCTCTATTCTTCTTAACACCGCTTCACAGGCAATGGCAGCAACATGCTGTTTGACTATATTTTTTGCTCTGTTGGCAGCACTTTTACCCAAGGAGGCTGGTTTTCTACAAATTCTCCTATCTCCCCTCCCCAGTTTAACTAGTATATTCGACAGTTACGCTTGCATTGTGATTTTGTAGATTCGGCGTGTCGCTGCCTTTGCGTGTCCTTGTGTTACTAAAATTAGAGTTGTTATTGATGTTTGTTATATTTTTTGATCAGTTTATTTAAATAAGTCTCAATAAAGACGATAAACAATTTGCTGAAATTTTAAAGGAATTAAGTGACAAAGAAAGTGAAACTGAAGCTAATTCATGTAAAGTAATTAATTCATGAATATAATTCGGACTATAGTGATATTGATGATGGTGATCTAGGAAAAAATGTTGAACAAGAAAGTGATTCTGAGCAGAGTGATTAAGATGTTAATATAATTGACCCTTAGCGGTGCTACTTACATAGGTAAGGATGGAGCTACAAATAGATTTAGTATTTTAATCCTATTAGAAAATCCTAAAAACCACAAAGAAAATATTGTAACAAAGCTTCCTGGTTCTGTAAACTAAACTAAACTATGCAAAAGGAGAGTTTGATTGTTGGAGTCTTTTTTCCCCAGATAGTATGATTTATAAAATTGTGGAATATACAAATAAAAAACTTACAAGTACATTGCACTCGCGATTATCCGCGAGCGGTTGATCCGCCAGTCTTGCGGAAAAAATTATTATAAAAATTTTACGGTTCTCTTTACCTGTTTAGTACGAGTAGCAACCAATAAAACTATGATAACAAAGTTGTGCAGTAGAGATAAGCTTACTGTCTAGAGTGGTTGGACTGTGATGCTAATGAGCTGAGATTCGAGAGAATAACAATACAAGAAAGAGCAGCAAGAGGGGTGAACGAAGAGCAAATGTACTGTGTACTATGTGTTTTATGTACAGTATATTAAAGTCTATTTATGTCCAAACTACTTTTTTTATTACAGTAGTTTCCCTTATTTAGCATTCTTGCAGATTATCCGCGATTTTTGTTATGCGCAATGTCTGTGCCACCCAATTTTGCGGATAATCGGAAGTACACTGTATACAAGAAAATTATTTGCGAGGAAGAGATGCAAGACTGACAGATGTTGTAGAAATGAAGTCCTTTATAAAAATGCTTTATCTTGCAGGTACTTGTTTGTCATTCTTCTAAAAGAAATGTACATGATTTATTTAGAACTAATGGTGTTGGAGTGGAATTGTTCCACCTCATGTGTAACGTAAATCATTTTAAGTCTTTGATACAAATGTTATGTTTTGATGATGTTATTGATGTACAAAGATTGAAGAAAAAGAGTGAAGATAAGCATTATTGTATAAGAGAAATTTTCGTTGAATTTATCAGTTACTGTAAAACGTATTACAGCCATGTATGTGACTGTTGATGAGATGCTACAAAATTTTCGACGAAGATGTAGCATTAGTTTTTATGCATAAAAAAACAGGGAAAATGTGGCATACAAGTTTAGGCATGTTCTGACACACAAACCTATTATACAGTACTACCTCGTTTATCCGGACCTCATTCAACCGGATGTCCGGATTATCCGGATCGATCCGGAACAAAAATTAAAAAATTTAATCAAGGATAAAATAAAGCTTAAAGTTTCAAAATATTTTAATAATTACTGTATTTTGAATAATATTTATAATATTTTGAAACTTTAAGCTTTTGCTTTATTTTATCCTTGAATATGGAGTTTCAACAAGAAATATCTGCTATTACATTAATGTTGATAAAAACGTGATTTCCTCAACACTACAGTGTCACCTCGATGTATTAGGGCGGGTTGTTGATGCACTGAGAAGAGAAAGTGGAGGAGCAATGACCTCTGCGTCACCATCCCCCTACCCCGATGCGGCATGACAGTGACCTTGTCTATTATCTATGCCGGCGGGTAGTCTATCATGTGCTAGCGACCGGAATACATCATTACCATATCGAGCTGTGCCATGTTTAGTTTACATTTTTGAAAAGTCAGGGAAATGTCAGGGATTTTTTTTTAAAAACCGGGAAAAAATAAAGAATGCCTGATATTTTAGAAAGTGTAATACAATGACGATGCCTGTAACGGTCCTTAAAGAAAATGTACAACTGTGAAATAAATACAAACCAGGTGCATGTTTACAACGCATCATAAACCATCATGTCATTTTTACAACTTTATTGTTGTCGGGTTGCTAAGACTCAAGGGTGTAAATCAGTAAATGTGAACATTTTGTCACATCTTAAAGCGGTGCCGCCAGCTTTGGGAACCCCCGTTCTTTTTTTTGGCAGTTGGCACATCACATCCCCAGTCGGGAGTATCGAGGACGTGAATGAGAATCGGCATAGTATTTAGAGGTGGGCGTTGTTACTGCTATTTATTTATATTCGTGTGTTAGCGTTTGTGCTTGGAAATGGCGACGAAACGAAAACGTGATGTGCTTACAATGGCCCAAAAGTTAGACACATTGAATCGTATAGACAGGGCCGCATTGAAACGTCATACCAAATTAAAACAGAGGAAGATAAATGACTTTTTTGTAAATAACAACTAAACCCTGTGTAAATTAAAAGCATGTGTAAATATTTCAGGTGTGTAAATAAAATGTTTTTCGTCATTTACAGTACATTGTGTAATTTCGTGTATTGTGTAAATTGAATGACTGTGTAAATATTGTGTTTTTTCATGACTTATAAATGGTAAGTTATCATTTTATATTTTGTTTTATTTATCTTTCTATAATTTTGGATTATCCGGATTTTTGATTAACTGGATCACTTCCGGTCCCAATTAGTCCGGATAAACGAGGTTGTACTGTACTTCAAACATGGAAGTATTCATCAGAAATCACCCTGCAATGATAACAAGTTCCCTGCAACTGTTCAAAGAATGGTTAGTCACATTATGAAAACAAGTCGAAATTTCACTTGTGACAATCTGTTTACACCTGTATCTCTTGCCGAACAACTCATTGAAATAGGACTATTACTAGTTGGAACGTTACAGATAAGCAAAGGCAAATCCCAGAATTTTTCATAGCAAAAAATAAAATGAGACCAGTGATTAGTTCAATATTTGGTTTTAAAAAAACGTTTCTCTAGTGTCTTACTTTCATCTATGCGTGATAATGATGCTATAGACCAAGATGCTGGTGAAGAACGAAATCGGAAATGATAACGTTTTACAACAGCACAAAATGGCGTAGGTATAAGTGTTTTTGTAAAAAAATACTCTACGAAATGGGTATGCCATTTTTAAAAGTAATGGAAACATAAAACCAAGGAAAGAGTATCTCATAGCCGTAACTTGAACTCTTGTAAAAGGTGAAGCAAAGAAGTGGATTTACGAGACCCATATCCCAAACAGCATGAAGATAACCTGTGATTTTTTTTTTAATTTCTGAAAATCCCCCACCACAACCACTTCCAGATAATGAAATTGGCCCAGATCTGAAAGTTAGAAAATTATGCACCTTCGTCCAGCAAATAAAAACCACAACACTATGGTCATTTGCTCAACATTTAATAGACAAATTTTTGGATAACATACATTATCTATGTCCAGAGTTTGTAGTAATCTAGTGCTGATAGTTGAGTGAAGAACTTTCACTTTATTACTTGTTAATGATGTTCACCAAACACTACACTGTACTATGTGATTTATCAATAATATGATTCACTTCAAATTACCATGAAGATGCACTCAACACTTTGTAGATGTACCTCTTTAGTATATATTCTACAAATGATTTAAATGTTCATACTTCTTTTTAATTCTCTCTTTCCTTTCCCAGCACTTTAACTGTTTTCCAGGATTTTCTGATTTGTCCCAATTTCGTGCTTGTATACAATTTACTCAGTAGACAATGTTCTAGCGATTTGAGAGTCTCAAACTTAAGAACATACTTCAGAACTCTGTCATGCAGCAAAACACCTTACTTCTTAATTTTTCTAAGAGTATCTTTGGTAGCTTGTGCTATCCCATTTATTCTCCCTTTCGTACCATTTTTCTAATACCAACAATTCCCTTTCTCTTTTTTTTTTTTTGCAGTTACTGTAATTTAGCATCTTTCGCCCTCCATCTCTTAAGATTTTGGTAAGTATTCATTTTATTAGTTATTATACCATCTTGTACCATTTTTTATTTAAGATTATCTATATAATTACGGTTATTCTTATTCATAATGTGTTTTTACATCTTTGGCTACACTATACGGTCCCCAGCAGCTTTGACATTGTGCACATTTGAAAAGTTGTCTATTGTTTTATATAGAATTCCACTATTTACCTCCAGGAACATGGGATTTTCCTCTGATGATGGTTTCCGTCTTCCTCTCACCATGGTGGATCTATGGACCTTTGAGTTGTTCCTGAGAAAATCGCTTTTTCCTAAAACATATTGTTTGGAAAGTTAATTTTTTACACCTTTAGAGTTATTTGGCTTCTGTTTACTTTGTTCGGATTAGATTATTGGGCAACTTCACTAGCCGCACTACGACACATACATAGGAACCTTGTTCGTTGAACTCTGCATTAGTCATTTTACACCCTCATTTCTGGGGTATTTAAAACAAAATTGTCTGAGTATTTACATAAAATTACCTCTTATCTTATATTCTGACCCTATTTATTGCCTCACAAATTTTTAATAACATTTTTTCAACAATGGCAATGTGAATTCTCTCACATTTTTCGTAAAATTCAACATTTATTTACAGAATCTCAACTATCTAACTCAGGCGAGTAACTTGTATATTTTGATTTTGAGATAATCTTTTTGAATTATATTTTATAGGCTTACAAAATTGTGGTTCCACCAACTTTTAAAATATGTGTTTCGGAAAATTTCATTTCTTACATTTTCCTTATAATTATTTTTACAGAAAAACATTCAAAAATAAGGTTTTGAGGTTTCTTGAGAAGTTTTCTTTTCAATGAGCTAAAATTTTTTAACAATTCAAGATGGAAAAAACTTGTAATAAAGTAACAGGAAATATCCCTTGAAAAGCCCATCCAACATCTTTGAAACCAACTTTCCCCAAATTTAAATTCGATATCACCAAATTGTTCCATTAGCTGCTAAATATTCTAAGTAATGGGAACAGTTTCCAACAGAATACTGAGTCGAAGGTCAACTCAGTAATAAGAGACTACATCTTAGGACCTGGAAAAACTTCCTACCCAAGCCATTGAAAAAAATCGAATATTAAAAAAACCTTTTTTTTCCGAATTTCCACTCTGCAACGTCAATTAAAATCTTCATAAGGATTAACTGATGTAGGCCTACTATTATATTTAGCAGATGTTTGGCACTGCAGGTGTTGGGATGTATTTTCTAGATGGTCAATATACATATTTCCTCTTTCTTCATTTGTTCTTGCCTTCGGTTTTGCCATTAGTTTTGATAATAAAGAAATGAAGATTCTTAACAAAGGTCTTAAATACAACCCCAGATCTTCTCTTAAAAACAGTAATTTTGAAACTCTGTCTGTAGATATTGAATCTATAAATAAATTAAGACGTTAATTTTAAATATAATATATGTTCAAATATAATTGGGGATACTGTTAAGAGTCTTCCTAATAAATGTTATTTTAAGAATGAAGTTACTATTATTAAACAAATACAAAATAAAGTGAAAGATAACAACCTAGTTATTTCTAAAGCCGATAAAGGCAATTCAGTTATTATTTTAGATAAAGTTGATTATGTTTGTAAAGTATATGATATCCTTAATGATAATTCCTCTTTTAAAATATTAAAAAGTGATCCTACGTCTAATTATAGTAAACTAGTTAATAATTATATTAAGAATTGTACTAATTTGTTCCCTAATAACGTTGGCCAATACTTGAGAGTTATGAACCCCCAACCACCCAGATTGTATGGCCTACCTAAGCTTCACAAACCTAATATTCCTGTTCGTCCCGTAGTATCATTTAACAATGCTCCTACTTATAAATTGGCCCAAAAAGTCAATACTGTATTTAAAAGTGCCACTAATTTTACATCTAAATATAGTATTAAGAATTCTTTAGATTTAATTAACAAAATTGGAAATGTTACTATACCTTCCAATGCTAAAATTGTATCTTTCTATGTTAAAAGTCTTTTTACCCATTAACCAATGTAAAAACATAGTCAATGACATAATTAGCGATACCAATGGTGATACACTTAGTAATGAATTAAAAACAGCCATAGAAATTTGCATTAGTCAAAAATATTTTAAATTTAACGATAAATTTTACCAACAAATAGACGGGTTGGCAATGGGTTCACCTTTGTCACCTCTTCTAGCAGAAATTGTCATGGCTGATTTCGAAAATAATTTATTTGGTAAAGACAATCCTTTATTTAAAAATATAATTTATTGGTACCGTTATGTGGATGATGTTTTGTGTTTGTTTAGTGGCACTAATAGACAGTTAGACTCTCTCCTTAAAACCATAAATTCTGTAAATAGCAACATTCAGTTCACTATAGAAGTGGGTATAAATAACAGCATTAATTTCTTGGATCTTAACATTAATATCAGTGATAGTTATCATAAATTTAAAATTTTCAGAAAACCTACCTATACAGATACAGTAATACCTGCTGATTCTAACCATCCTATCAGCCATAAACATGCTGCTTTTCACAGCATGGTACATAGACTTATTAGTATACCTCTTTCACCTAATGACTTTTATGATGAACTGAATGTCGTTAAACAAATTGCTGTTAATAATAAGTATGATGTTAGTTTAATATATAATATTTTAAGAAAAAAGTTAAAGCGAAGAGCTGAAAATTTAGTCTACTCTTCCCATAACGAGAGCATTGAAATAGTTAGATATTGTAAATTATCTTATATCAACAGAACTAGTTATAAAATCAGTAACCTTATTTCAACTAAATGTAATCGTAAAGTTGCCTTTTATTGTACAAAAAATCTAGGGAAAATGTTGGTCAATAATAAAGATAAAAAAGAAATGTTAGAAAATAGTGGAGTTTATAAAATATCTTGTCAAGATTGTGACTCTGAGTACATAGGTCAATCAGGTAGATCTATAAAAGTTAGAATTAAAGAACATGTAAATAGCTGGAAACATGGCTATAGAAACTCTAACTTTGCTAACCACCTTTTGGACTCGGGTCATAGTTTTGATCCGAAATTGAATGTTAAACTCTTACATATAGAAAATAAAAGCAATAGATTAAATAATTTAGAATGTTTGGAAATAAATAGATCTATTTCACTTAGGCCTATTCTCAACTTAAATGACCAAATTGTATTAAATTCGTCACCTCTTCTAAAACCCATCCGTAACATAGTTCATTAACCTTTATCTACTTGCTAGGTAATCCCCCTGCCTTTCCCGATTTCTCTATTGTATTTCAGTTTCCTGTTACTTATGTTTAAATAGTTGTCTATACCTCTAAATTATCAGTTGCCCGATGATGCCGCAAGGCGAAACAATTGTAGCTCATTTATATTATTAAAATATTTGAAGCTTTAAGCTTTTGCTTTATTTTATCCTTGAATAGTTTTATCAGTTGGAAAAGTATTCTTTGCCGTATTATTGCTTTCGGTTTTTCAGCAACTTTCAAATTTTTCTTGGATAGTTATTATCTGAGAACCACTTTTTCGGTATATTTTCTTACGGTATTTTATATAAGTTCCACAAAAGCTTCCGCTTCCATATCTCACAACGTAATTGTTTCTAATGACACTCAAAATTTGTTAAACATTTTAAATTATACAACACTTCATTTTAAAGACCACAAAAATTATCTGAAGGAAAAAGTTGCTACAATGTCTCAACATAAAATGCCAGGGAAATATTTCTTTGGAACTTTGAGGACTATTATGGTTAGCGCTGAAGACCTTCAAAATATTTTACTAGTCAATTATGCTAATGTATTCCATGCCATCCATAAATTGATTCACTTATGAATGAATTTTAGGAAAATGCAGTCATTGTGGCACCTCACTTTAGTTCCTTCTCTGTCTCAGTCAAATTGGTGAGGAGTTAAAGGTTAATCCAATTTTGTATGTATTCAAATAGGAATTTGAGAAACTGAGGAGTGACTACTTTCATTGAAATTGATTTAGTTTAGATGCAAAACATGTCTTTCATACAGACAGAAATTTGATTTCTCCAGAAAATTGCTCTGTAAAAATAAAATAAACTTAATTACAAGATAAATCAAATGTTCAAATATTAAGTATTCTCTTCCTTTCCACTTTTTGTCGTCTTCTAAAGTAGTAATACTGAAATGATGTTTTCTTTATGCTATTTTCTTGTCTTCATTAGGCTTTTTACATTTTATAATGGATAGTACCATTATGATTACCATTGATTGACTTACCTCGATTCCCCATGGCCCACTACATGGCAAATGAAATCAACTTCTTTATAAAAGTAAAATGGTTTACTTATAAAATTACCTGAAGCTTTGCCCCTAACTGTATCCGAAATGGGTGATGCTACTTAAAAGTTTTTAGTTGACTGCACTCTGGACTCCCATAAGGAGATGAAATGTATTCCTTATGATAAAATTTAAAGAACTGATCCTTACAATATCCTGAAAGGTGAAAGTCCCTAATTGTACAAGTTAATTAAGGATTGCAGAACTTTACTTCCACTCTTTATATACTTATGTTGAGCCCCCATTGGCTAGAAATATCACGTTGCACACAAGAAGTCTAAGATTCAATTCCTGTCGAGATTTCAAAAAATATTGGTGGGGTATGAGGAGCTTCAATTAGTAGTGACTCTTGGTCACAAAAGCTAGAATTATGGTAATGGGAACTTAATATGTTGAACCCACATCACCCGATAAAAAGTCATCTAGCAGGGCTAGACCTACAATGGACTGTTGCATTAATTTATTGTTTTCTTATACACTTTTATGACCAAATCTAATGTTTGAGGTTAATTAATTTTTTTATGGTTGAAAGCTTTTTATTAAAGATAAATTACAAGGAGAGACACAAGAAGGAAAGGAAAAACACTTAAAAAATAATAATACATAAAAATTATGCATTTCTTTAAAATTGTTTAACTTTACTAAATTATTTTAAAATATGTATTAAATAATTACAACTTAGAAAAACAACTGTATTTTTGTTTTATTGAATAATATTGTTTATATTAGCATTTATTTTATTCTATTTATAATTTCATACGATTTGGAGCACATAAATTTATGAATTACGCTCATAATGTAGACTAACAAAACTTATAATCAAACAGTAGGGCCAACCAAATCTAGAACTCTCATCTGTGCAAATTCCAAATATGATATAAGTGTTTAAAATAACATTAATAAACTGTGACATTAATCCATTTTTAAATTTATACCTCTAATTATATATATATTATATATTACACAGATAAAATTCATAAATGTTATTAATCGCAAATATTAAATAATTTTCACTGTTTATATGATAAAATAATAATTCATCACCATCACTTTAATTAATTATTTGTGTTCTGAGAAAAATTAATCGAATATCCTCCAGAATTTGGGTCTTGAACCATTTGAAAATTGTTAGTTGACAAGCCAAAAGGTCGAAGGATCATGTTTCCTAAATTTTTCAACTGACCTAGCATTTCTGTTTTTAACTTTTCATTTCTTTCCGATATCTGAATTGATAGTTGATTACAAATATTTATAACCTCTTTATCCGATGGATCCAATTTTGAAACTTCTTTATAATCTTCCAATGCTTCGTCTAACTTATCTAGATCTTTATAAATTTGAGCTCGTCTTGAATAAACTTTTTTATACTCACTGTCTAACTCTATAGCTTTCGTACAGTCCGTTACTGCAGATTCTTTCAAATCTAATTTTAATTTTGCTGCTGCTCTATTTGCATACAATATAGCTCTATCTTTACGAAACACTAAGGGACAAATTTTTAATGCTTGAGTATATAATTTGATACATTCTTCAAATTTTTCAGATTTAAACATTTCATTACCGTTTAATTTCAGCTGTCCAGCTTCTTTATGATTATCATTTTTCTGTTCTTCTGTATAATTGGCTTCTAACTTTTCTAACTCTACTTCATCTATGTCACAATCATTTTCTTTTTTGTTTTCATTGTCATTGCTTTCATTTATCTCATTATCTGATTCATTAGAATCTATACTTTGTGTGTCACTATCTGCTATTTGCTCTTTTTGTTGATTTGGTTTGTCTTCATCTTCATTTGAAACATACTGATTTGTAAAGTCTGTAAGTAATGACTCAACAAGATCTTGATTTGATGGTATTGAATCTTTACTTGCTTCTAATTGAGGTTTTGGTTGTTGTTCTGCCATTCTGACTCTCTAAACATATGTAACATTTATAGATCAAATTTACATTTAATATATAAAGTGAAACAATATATACTTAGCAAAAATAGTTAAAAACCAAGAGATGAAAAAACCAAAATATAAGAAATTCCAAAAAACCAAACCATACATAAATTAGTAGGTATAAATTCATTGTGCAAAATAAAAATTTTGAATTTATAAAGACTTCTTTAAGAAAAACACTGTCAAAGATCACTCTTGAGACTTTTTCCTCAGATATAAGAAAATTTCGAGGATAGTAAAAACAACAATTGATAAAGGGCAAAAGGGAAACACTTTTGGTAACGTTGGTCAAAATCTTAAACATAAACACAAAATCTTGTCATAAACATGAACACTTCCTACAAGGCTCCACATTGTTTGAACCCTTACATATTCGTTTATCTCCTAACCTGTTTTAAACGTTTGTGTAAATGCTTAACCCTTTCACTGCGTAAGTCGACTGCATCGACTGCAGTCGACTTGACGTTATTACCGCTGAGTGCGTAAATCGACTTTAGTCCACGTCAACAGAAAAACTTTATCTTTCAATGCGTTAATCGACAATAGTCTCTAGTGGATAAAAATGTACAGTTTTAGTGTCTGGATGCTTCTGAACTCTAGTGGTGACAAAATGAACTGACACAAATCACGTGTCTATGTTTACATCTGACAGTTGATTATGTGCGTTGTTTAGTATACGAGTTTCTGTTTTTAGGCAGTTTATTTGTGTTTTTCAGTGAATAAGTTTATTATAGTGTGTGAATTTAAATAATAAGTTATTTTTAAGTGTATATATATATTATATTTTAATTAGTATTTGTGAGTATAATTGACTAAAAGTGCACGTTGTTTAGGGTAGACTATAACCTTCAAAATGTCTTCGTTTCTTTGGGATGATGAAATCGAATCGTATTTAAATAACGATAATGAAGACTCAGATTCAGAGTTTGAATTTACAAATGAAAATATTGATTATGTGTCAGATGATAGTGAATTAGAAGTTGATAATAATGAAACTTGCCCAGATCTTAGTAGGCCTAGTACTTCTGTGATTCCTAACCATCATGGCAATGATGACATTATTTGGAAAGACATTGATGTGTCTTTAGGTCCAGAAATAGATTTAGATAATATACCTTTTTATAGAAATAATCAGAACAGTCCTTATATTAAGTTTGAAAATATACTTACACCAATAGAATCATTTACAAAATTTTATCCTGAATCCATCTATAAACATGTTGCCGATGAAACAAATAAATATTCTATGCAGTGTCTTGATGTTACTTATGACATACCTAAACGATCTAGATTTAATAATTGGCAGGATATTGATGAAAGTCATATAAAAGCCTTTGTGACTTCTCAAATAGGTATGGGTCTTGTACATAAACCTACTGAAGAATCCTATTTTCAAGATAGTTTTTGGCTAACTAAAACTCCAGCCTTTTCAAAAATATTTTCAAGGGACAAATATCAATTAATTAAATCATTTTTGCACTTTAATGACAACATTTTCCAAAATAAAAAAGGACAATTAGGCTATGACCCTTTATTCAAAATTAGGCCATTAATTAATTTGGTATCTGACACTTATACTGAAAATTATGAAGCTGGTGAATCTCTTTCGATCGATGAGAGCATGATAAAGTTTAAGGGTAGGCTATCATTTAAACAATATCTACCCAGTAAACCTTCATCAAAGTGGGGTATAAAAGTGTGTTCCTTATGTGATTCAAAAACAGGTTTTTTGCTTCAATTTAAGATTTACACTGGTAAAGAAAATGACAACCAAGTTGAAGGGCTTGGTTCAAGAGTAGTTAAAGACCTACTGAAAGGCTTTGAATTTTCAAATAGGACTGTTTATATGGACAATTTCTATTCTAGTGTTGGACTTTTTCATGACTTAAAACATTTAGGATTAGGGGCTTGTGGAACAGTTCGAGCAAACCGTAAACATCTCCCTCCGCAAATGAAAAACCTAAAAAAGAAGCGAGGTGATTTGCCTACTGTTTGGATTACAAACAAAAGAGACATGACTGCTTGTGCATGGCAAGATACAGGGAAGGTCAATATGCTTTCTACCATAGGCAATACCGGGGTGTCACAAGTAGCAGTGAGGTCAAAGAGTGGGCGAAGAAATGTCATAAAACCCAATGTACAACTGTTGTACAACAAAAACATGGGTGGAGTGGACCTATTTGATGAATTCTGCTCTACCTATCCATATAGACACAAGTCAATGAAATGGTACCATCCAATTTGGCATTTTTTAATTGAAATAGCTTTAATAAATGGTTGTATTGCATATAAAATGCAAAAAAAATGTAAAATCTCTCACACATAGAAAATACCGCGAAGAAGTTGTAAACGGTCTTTTAGAAAAATGGGAAATGTCATGTACTAAAGTCCGTCGTGGAAGAAAATTCAGCAACCCAATGCCAGATAGACTATCTAGTAAAATCCATTTTATCAGTCAGTTTACTGATAAAAGCCACAAACCAAACTGCGCAGTGTGTAGCATTCTGCCATCAGCATGCAAAAAAAAAGGTAAGGGGGATTGCAAAAGTAGACAAACTACTTACTTTTGCAAATCATGTCTAGATGAACCCCCTCTATGTGTGGTTCCCTGTTTTGAAGTATATCATACTACAAAATTATATAAAAGCACATGCAATTGCAATTGAGAAGGACATTTATGACAAACAGTGTGTACAAACAAAGTTTTCTTATTTATTTAAAATCTTATTATTATTAAAATATTAAAACTATACTTATTATTTATTAGAATATTTAATGGACTAAAACACAAAGTGTAAGTTAATATAAAAGTGTAAATGTTTAAATATATATATATATATTGCATAAAAAACAAATAACATGAGTGTCGCGAGTTAAGTGAGTAGTGCCTTGGCTCAAATCTGATGCTTTCAAATTCAACGAAAAAGGTAAATTTACAGATTATATATTTTTGCATGCAATAAATTACTGTTTTTGCTGTACTAATCCATTCATTTCAGCTCCATACAATTTGTTTTAGGTATACAAAATTTCCATTATGATATAGTATTTTTTTCATAATTTTGGTTAAAAAACACAATAAATAATTTTTTTTAACAGAAAATTTATTAAATATTTACTAAACCTTACTAGAATTTGATGCTCTATATAGTAATTCATTAGAAAAAATTTAAAAAATTAATTATTAAAAAAAAAAAAATTTGGCCTATAATTGCAAATGTATAAACACTACAGAAAAACTAATACGCAGCGAAAGGGTTAATTAATAATTGAAAAATACAAAATTATCGGGTAATGGCAGTAACATGGACTGGAATTGCTGCACTGTTGTTACTGCTAGGGCATACTGTACATAACCTTTAGGCCCCTACAGTTAAATGAAATATCAGTATCATCATTAAACATAAACATTTGATCCTTTCAAGATTTCGATAATTTTTCTTCAGTTCTTTGATGCTCTTGACCTGAAATGAAAGAATCCTCGTTGTCCTTGTATTTAAGACAATATGCAACCTCCAAGTTTCGTCTTTTGGCGTATGCTTTCTTGGTGTTTTGATTTAACCAAATTGACTCTTTCTTATTTTATTTCTCATCATCGGTTTGGCCGATTTTGACCAAACTTACCAAAAGTGTTTTCCTTCATGCCCTTTATCAATTGTTGTTTTTACTATCCTTGAAACTTTGTTACATTTTCTTATATTTGACAAAAACGTCTCAAGAGGGATCTTTGACAGTGTATTTCTCAAAGAAATCTTTATAAATTCAAAATTTTTAATTTGCAAAATGAATTTATCTCTACTAAGCTTTATTTATACCATGTTGGATTTTTTGGAATTTCTTATATTTTGGTTTTTTCATCTCTTGGTTTTTTAACTCTAACTTTTAAACTAACAATAATACCAAAATTCTTTTAATACAATTAACTATATTAAGATACTCTTAACATTTAAATCCAAAATAATTTAAAATTATTACAAAAATTAATTTTATTGTGTTATATTATTTAGTCGAATGACTCATCTCTCCTGTACGAACAGGTCAGTTAATTAATAAGACCCTGCAGATGGTCACAGTTGACACATCATTGAACACTCTCACCCTTGAATAGAATTGTAGGCTTTGTCAACCTGTCGATACTGGTTATTTTAACTTAGTAAAAATCGTATCTTTATAAAATCGTCCAACTTTTTTCGTTTTTTGGATATTTTTGAGACTTGAGCAGTGTGGGTATTATCCCAAACCGTCTCAGTATGTGTAAAAAAACTACAAGAAATAAAAGAAGTGTTTTCTACCAGCTCCAATGTGTAGGCATCCTAACCCTAAGAATTAAACATATATTTTAAATTTATACGTGTTTGCTGAACATTGGAGAGTGAGTAAACACGTTGGGGGGAAGGGGAGGATGATGTTAGACCGAAAAAGTTGTGCATTTTATTAAACACAGACACCACACGTTGTAAGCGTGTAATGATCTACACTTGGCTGCTTGCACATCTGATTTTGTGACCCGTTTCATCCCCAGTTAAGCATTGGCTAATTTCTGTCATCCTTTACGCTCCCATTCATTATCTAAATATTAAACATTGTGAGTCTGAGTGAAGTGAGAAGAGAGTTTGGTGTCAATTCACACGGTACACAGTTATGGCTGGCCAACGTCAAAGCAAGTGCCAATTCTCTCAATTTTAGTGTTTGTTTACTTACTTGTATTATAATACCAAGGACCACTATCCAAGGTAAGCCTGTGTCTCCTGTCTATACAAAATCTAATCTATAAATACACTCACACACACACACACATATATATATATATATATATATATATATATATATATATATATGAAATTGTGATTTGTAAACGTCTGAGGTTCAAAATACAGGTGTTTAAAGAACAAAGCATTAACGTAAAAGTTATTTATACTTGTGCAGTGAAAGAAAATATTTTTATCAGCTACAAAAATATTCCCAAATTTAAAAAAAATAAAATTATATTTGGTTGATTTTCAACTATTCAATAATACACTAAATATTCTAGACCAACAAATAAAATAAATTGTCACTTATGAATATTATGTTTGTTAACATTTTCTAATTAAATTAAATCCTTATTATATTTTCTTTTAAAATTATTTAAGTTTTTACTAGGAAGATATAGTTGTAACCACTGATTATTCCTTCTAATAATAATTTAATTATTTGCGGATGAATATTATGAACAAAGGCTACGAGATAAAAGTTCTGGGTGTTCGGTTATTAGTGATTTTAAACACTTTAGTTAGTTACATTATGAAAATTATAAATTATATTTCGTAAAACATTTTTCTGAAAATTATCAATGTTTAATTTTTTAATTAAACATCTTCGGGTTATTCCTGATGTTTGAAAAAGTTTCATTTTGTCCACAATTGTTGAATTTTATTATTACTTTTTTACCATAGGTTACTTATTAATGGTCGACAACTGGGCATCTCAATATTCTAGAAGTTGACTATGTCCTACTATACTGTAAGTCAAGCGCCATTCACTTCCCAACAGATTCTTCCTCTACAACATCGTAGCACAACCGAACTGAATTGAAACTGCATGTCAAGATAACCAAAAGTTTCCGATTATACAATTGTTCAACTACAGTGATATAATAATTTCAAAAACAAACAAATATCTTAAGCATATTTTGTTCCTATTGATATTGTCTCAAAAAAACTATATTTTTTCGGATTATTAATTAAATTCCCAACCTGACTACTTAAATTTTTTTTCCCTCGACTACTTAAAATACCCGGCTTTTCCCCGATTCCCTGGTTGGTAGACACCCTGTTAATAATATTTAGCAAACTAAAATTTTTTAATCTTAAACCCTCGAACGGGTAGGCGACCCGGTTTTGCCTAAAAACCGGGTCGCGACATTAGTCATGGCTCACTTCACCAACAATAAAACACGTATTTTGCAATTCAACATTACGCCCACTTAAAATTGTCCTATCGCAATAAATAAAATACTGTTGGAAAGCTAATGTTCCGTAGATGCATAATCATGCACAAAAAAATACCACAAAACGTTATAAATAATATTCCAAAAATTAGTGAAGTTCACATATTTTTGATGCGTAAAATCGTAAATTTCAACTCTGCGGTTCTTAGTAAACGTGACGTCATTTTTCCCCATATGATTACAAATATATTTATCTGTCAAACGGGTTGACCAAAACACTGTTCTATAGATCACATCTTTCTCTTTCAAACCGTAGATTACAAATTTTTCTGCATCTCAAAGATCCAGAGATATTTCTACTTGACCATAGAAGAAACTTGACAGGACGAAATTCATTTGGCATTTGGTGCAGTTAACGAAATGGCATAATCGATTTTTCATTTTGATTTTTATGTTTCGATTTTGATAGTATGTTGTAGATGACATTTCATTCTTCAAGTTGGTACCACTTTGACATACCGTACAGTTATTTCAGTTGCTCATTTTCAAGACTAAATATCGGCTATTTTCAGAGAAGTCATGAAATAAAATACACGCAAAAGAGCGTTGCATTTGTGTAATATTTTTATTATTTCTGTTATTTTGAAGGTTGTGTATACAAATTGTGTATACAAGTTACAATATATGTGTTTTTATTTCTAAAGTTTATGTTTTTGAGTGAATTTCTAGTTTGTGAACAGTTTATATTTGGGATAACCTAGATGAATATTGTAAGTCTAGCCTATATGCAAATTTTCTTATATTTAGTGTTTTATTTGCATATACAAGTGTATATGTGTGTTATTCTTTATAAAGTTTATTGTTTTATGACATCTAGTGATTTTGTCTTAGGCCTAGCTTTAGAAAGTTACTAATTACTCCTAAATTGTCGAGGTGTCCAACCTAACCTCAAATGTCAGAGTATCACTTTTTAGGGAAAATCTTTATTTTTATTTTGAAAATGTAACCAATTATAATTTTTTTCTCCTTAATATATTCACAAATATATTACAAATCTCTAGTAATCGTTGAAAAAATTCCAAAAAATGAATTTGTATGGTGTAATTTACGATTACTGTGAAATTATTCTCTTTTTACTCTTCGATTTTTTGGTATTTGACCAAAAAACTCCAAATGTGATACATCTAACATTTTTTTTCACTACACAACTACATTCTATGCACCTTTCTGAACATATTAATATATAGAACTTTTGTATAAAATATATATTACTATTTTTGGTAAATTGTTGAAAATAAAATGACCAATGTCCCATTTTTTGTAAACAATTTTTTTTAATTTTGAAAATGTAACAAATTTTTTTTTTCCCCTAAATATATGGACAAATATTACACAATACTATTGTATATCTTAGAAAAAGGTAGTAAGCTATTGATTTTGGATGATACAGGTTTTTCTGGAAAATGATAACATCATTTTTGACATGTAACATACTTACTCCAAAATAGTTTCAAAAAAAAAAAAATTATTACATAGATGAATTCTATACATCTTTCTGAGAAAAAAGATGTCTTATAAGTTTGGTTTTGTATAAAAATAATATTTTTTATTAATTTTTAAACAAACGAAGAATTGTCAAGAAAATTAACCATGCCCGCCCCTAGGGTTAACCATGATCCAGATAGAAATGAACTGAAATGAAATGAACCAGATAGAGTCGACTGATATGTACTCCTACTGTCCATCAACTGAAATATTGAAAATGTCCCTCCCTAAACTGGATGGTGCCACCACGCCTGGGTAATTCCCAAGACATCTAACAATAGACGTGATGTGTAGGAGCAGTAATGATAGACAATAGAAGCTTCAATAAAAAGGTAAATCATAAAATATTGGTTGAAAAATCAACATTGAATTTTTGTGCCGAATGGGTGACAATTACATGATTATCCATTTTGTATGTTCTAATATCAAAATTAGGTAAAAAATTCTTATATTATATTAAAAGGTTTTTAATAAACTATAGGAACCATATAAATTTATTGAATTACATGTATTGAATTACATGTGAATTATATGATTATTTTCCTATTGTCAAATAAAATATGATTTTAAATTTTTAATAGTTTGTATGTCTGTCTCTGTCTCTGTCTCTGTGTCTGTGTCTGTGTCTGTGTCTGTGTGTGAGTGTGTGCGTCTGTGTGTGTGGTGTGTGTGTGTGTGTATGTATGTGTGTGTGTGTGTACATTTTGTATTTGTACGTGTGAGTGCTATAATTAACTGCCAAAGTTTAAAAAAATTTAAATACAAAAGTAAGTTATCACAACAGAATTATTTGCGAAGACCATTGTAAAATATTATTTTTTACTAAAGTTAATAAAAAATTAATGATAAATTTGGGTGCACACCTCAAAGACATCTGAGTTGCACTTAAATTAGTACATAAGTAATCAAACTTAAAATTACATACACCATTTTAAATTGTATGTTTGAAAATTAATAACTGTTACATAAGAAAATAATTAAATTTATGTCAGCCCTACAGGCAGTACAAATGACCGGAGATATTAAACTTTAAAAAATATATCATTCCCAAATCGTTATCAATTTTTTAATTTCAATTTTCACGTTTAAAATTAATTTTTAAAATGGTATTATTTAGTACACAACTCAAAAGGAATTATATTCCGAAATAGTGTTAAAATCAGTTGTTTTTAAGCTGTAGAGATATATCTGCAGAATTATACAAAATTTTCAGAAGCCCTGCCAAGAAAGTATTCTCATCTAGTAACAGTTAGGTAATGCCTAATAATTTATTTGTAAAAAAGGTTATAAACAACAACAAATTTTTAGACGCATAAAAAGCACTTTAAAATAATTGTGATTCATATTTTTATACTTTTTTACTGTTAGCAGTAAGATTTAAAATTTTACCTATTGCTTCAATAAACAGTTTTTGTCAATATACTAGAGTCGCAAATCCAATATATTAAGAATTGCAAATTATTCATAGTTGTAAAGAAAGAAAAACTTGATTTTTTAATTATTACTTCTACCTATATTAAAATATGAATTAAAGAGAGATAACTTGCCTTTAAAATATTTTATGATTCAATAGATGCTTCAATTTGTGGCGTAGTTTCAGTTTGTTTTAAAGGTATCAATTGAAATCTTAAATCTAAACCTTTTTCTCTTTTTTGAACAATTCGTGATTCATCCTTAAGTTTACTCTCAATAGTTTTGAACACTTCTTCCTGAAAAAAATACAAAAAACATATTTTGTAAGGTTCCGAGTTACAACAAAGATATTTAGAATATACCTGTTCAAAATAATTGAAGTGTACCTACAGTTAAAACTACATACAAAATTTGGATCTATTTTAAAGTGTTAACTATTATAAATACAATGGCCCTGGTGAGAAAGATATGGGACTTCAAATACAGCTGGTGGAAATAATTAGGGTAAGAATAAAAAATTTTGCAGGTCTATTGCTCAATATTGAATTTTTAAATATCATTTAACAAGAACATTATAAAGAGAATTCATCTTTATTCTGCTTGTTACAGTCGCCGTTATAACATAAGAAAATGAAATTGGGCAATCAACAGGTAGTTTCTTGTTCTGCTTGTAAATCCACAGGTAAATTCAAATTAGATTAGAAGTTCAAACCAATTTAGAATTGATCAAATCCTTCTTGCAAAACTAATATTAATTAAGATACACATACAAAAATAAACACATATAAAATGACTTATCCTATTACTAGTAGATTAAGATCAATTACAAAAACAATGTATGTTTCAAAGTTGTAGGCAATAAATTTATTGTACCATCATAACTTTAATATTTTCAGTATACACAAACAAAGTACATAAAATTAAAATGATGAATTCTCAATAATTACAAATTAAAAAATAATAAGTTGTGTAGCTAATTTAATAATAAAACAACAATATCATTAAAAAACTATAAAAAAACTTGCTAAAAATTAAAAATACATGAACATAAAGCACAAAATTAACAAATCAAGAGAGAAGTAGTATAAACAAGGTTTATTAAAAAAGTAGGAGACCTGTTTTTTTCCCCACAGAAACAAATAAACCATGGTGAGGGAACTCTGATGGGAAGATGGAGCTTGCATTAATTTGTACTCATCCGCAGAAAGCATCAGTGTACTCAGGGCTTGATAGATAAAATAGGATAATTATAAACTTCTAATGTGCAAATAATATTGTAAATTAATTTAAAACACTTTAAAATGACATATTGTTGAAGTTATGACATTATAAAAATGGAAATATATAAATACTATAGACAGAAATATTACTCTGCCAAAGATGAGAAATAAAAACAACTCGTTTACTTATGGTTGGTTAGCTTCCTTCATTATTTACACTATATTCATACAGCAAAGTTAAGGTAAGAGAATATTTTAGTAATGTAAAACTCTATAGAGGTAGTAGAATATAAAACTAACTAAATTAGTAAACAATTTTTTTTTAATTTATCAAAAATGTTTGGAAAAAATGTTTTTATTTTATGATTACCTACTTAACCAGGGAAGGGTTGAGTAGGCACTGACCTGACATCAATGAAATTCTAAGCAAAAACATACTGCCAAGCGACAGAAGAATCCACTAAACAATAAAAAATGGAAATATATAATTCAAAATTAAGAAAAAGATGTGAAATCAATCTACCATAGACAATGTTGCATAAAATTAAATAATTAAAGAAAACAAGTAAAAATGAAGCCCTGGGAAGGGCTGGCAGAAGGAGGAAAGGCCAAAAATCTATATATAGACCCTGGAGCGGATTTTTCTTTATTCTGATAAATTTTTCTGTTATAAACTTCTGTTGTAAAATTCTAATAAAGTATCTGTTAATAATTTTTCACGTAACAAACTCAGTAGTAAATCTCAATAGTAAATTTACATTACAAATTAAATTCTGATAAAATCATGTCAAAAAGCATTAACTAATTTTGTGAATAACATTAAAAGAAATACCTCAAGCACAACACAATACAAGATTGGAAACCTTCAACTACATTTAAGAATAGATGGAGCACAAGATAAACTTTCGAAACCAAGAAGAACCTTTATCATCCAGGAGCCATGGATTCACCGAGGTCAGGTAGCCGGGCTTGGAGATCCAAAAGGTAAGCTTATTTATTGGAATTCCCTGCCTAATGTAAGAACTTGTATAGACTTTACTTTGCTTTCTTATGTTTATTAATTTATATGTATTAAATGTTGGTAACAGCCCTACTTTTAAGAATAGAGTAAGAGAGGAAGTTATCACAATTATAATATGTTCCGAGAACGTGCTAACACTGGTCAAAGGGCAGCAAGTCTTAGAAGAACCCTCACTTTCAGACCATAGGTATATCCAACTTCAACTGGACACAAACTTAAGTATAGAGTGTTTTAGAAACCCACGAAGGACGATATGGTCACAATATAAAGATGACCTTGCCAACAAGATTGAGTCATTAGAAAAGGTAAGAAATTTTGCAGACCTAGATAATGCAGGGTCACACATTAGAGACAGCAGTATAGACTGTTATAAAGACAACTACACAATAACAGTGAAGAATAGGACAAAATGGTAGAACAAAGATCTAGAGCGCCTGAGACTGCTGACTTGAAGTCTTTTTCAATGACAGTCAGAAGTGGAGGGCATATCATTTAGCTCTTACCGAGTATGGCAAAGCGATCAGAAAGGCTAAGCAAGAATCCTGGAGGGCATTCACTCAAGAGGTGGAGAGCTTTAAGGATTCAGCAAGGCTAAGAGTTTTGGCCATAAAGCCTTTGAATCCCATAGGCCCACAAACAATGAGGGAAACATTGGGACTTCTTTTAGAAACTCACTTTCTCAATCCTATGATGTGCAATTATGCTAACAAAGGGTTCCAGACAATCAATAATAGCTCTTGGCCAAAGGCAGCTCAAGAAGACTGGATGCTAGCTAGACAAGTGTTAGTGTTTCAAACATTAAATGAGTGATACAGATATTCAGCCACTTTAAATCATCTGAAGGAAATGGCATTCTCTGCCTTGTGCAGAGGGCTCCAGACCATTTTTGTCAAACTCTGTGTCATCTTCAGAGCCAGTATAACTTATTGGTATATACCGCGAGCCTGGAGAGTCAGCAGGGTGTAATGTAATTACCACTGGGGCAACTTTCAAAGCTAGCCTACAGTATTCCAAGCTGATATTTGTGCAATCGTAGCATGTGTACATCGAGGATTAAAAGAAGGCCTTAAAGGTAAGGACATTCTAATGCTTCGGTGATGTCTCATACAAACTGGTATGGGATTCTCTCCATTCCTTATGTGTCCTGTTAACTGTCAACATGGTACATCTGGGATGTGTACCTGGCCATTGCAGGATCAAGGGTAATAAGAGGGGGGGATCTCTTGGCAAAAAAGGGGCCTCTGTCTGCCTTGCAGGATCAGTCATTCAATGGCAACAAGAGTGGTAAAAAAAATGGACCAAGAAAGAGCACATCTAATGATGAAGATAATTTCCTGGCCAGAGATTAGATAAGCGTCTTCCTTTGGAACCAGATCCTGTGCTGACAAAGATGCTGGGTTCAGTATGACAGGAAGTCCCTGAGACATATCATTGCCATGATTACCAGACATGACCATATCCGGTGCTATTTAAATAAGATGGGACAACTACACCTAACTGTCGTCTTTAAAGTCTCATACATGTTTTGTTTGATTGCGAGGTCCTGGAATCCAAAAGAAAGAGAATCATTGAACCTCAGCAACCAGCCATAAATTTTAAGGTTGTTAAGAAGCACTAGGGTCGGTGTACGGTGAACTAACAAAGGGGAGTACAATGGGATCATAGCCAAAGTGCCGGAGACCAACAGATTTTCAACAATTTGTAACCCACACACAAAAATTACACATAAATAGTATATCATGAATATAATAGTTTAATTAAGTATATTAATATAATTTGATGAAAAAAACAAGTTAGGTAAGGTTAAATTATTTTATATCCCTTAGCATCATAATATTCTATTTCATGACACAAAAAAGTAAAATTATTTCTAAAAATTGTATTGCATATGTGCAATTTAGTCCAATTAATAATTATTGATACTCATTTTATTGTGTAACATCTAGTAGCTCGTCATCTGTAATCAGTAACAGCAATTCCCTAGACTTTAAATAACATAAGTTGTATGTGTATTTTGTATTTTTCATTTTCAATTTTTAGACTGAATTCCGATAAAAAAATACTATTATTCTTTTTCAAAGGTTGAAAAATGAATTTGGCAAAATTTTAAATGTAATCTCATGATCAATACAAAATATATATTCGATATGAAATAGCTGGGCATGCACTGAAACATGTTATGCAAAAGATGGAGAAAAAAAAAAGCAATGTCACAAAAGATTCATGTATCATATAATCATTTGATCAAATTGAATAAAATATTCTTACAAATTAAACTCATTACAATATTCATATTTCAAAGAAAAGTAAAAATCTTTAAAATATGTGTAATACACACGCAAAATTAATCTGGTAGATACTAACCTTATTTTACAATATTTAGAAAACTCGTAATCTATAAAAAATTTGCTAGATATATACGAGTTTATATTTAATGTAGGTATTTTTTTGTATTCTGTACTTTAAATTATTATGGTGAAAATATTTTTTTCTTTTTTTTTTTATATCCATTCTTCATAATATAACTTACTCAATCTAAGTTACATTTAGGTACTATTACAACAAGTCATAACTAAATGAATATCTTACTGGCACAAAGAGTAAAAATGAAAGAACCATTTTTCCAAAAAAAATTCTTTTAATTGTAAAACAATTCTATAAATGAATAAATACGAAAGTAATAATAAACAGAAAACCAGTTTCAATAATATTTCCTAATTTAAGTAATGCAGCACAACTAAACTTTATGTAAGTAATGTTCAGTTTCGTATTTAGGGTGATGAAAGTGAGCAGTCCAGCAAAACAACACAAAATTAATCCCCAATAACAACACATAATTAATGTTTCAGTAGATAACAGCAATTACATTGTAAAATAATTATAGTTCGTAACACATATGCTGCAGTCGTAAAAAAACACACTTTCACAAATATAACATAAATTATAAAGGGAAAGAGTAGGACTGTACCTAACCTAACTTGTCCCAGATATCAAATATTCTTTGTGTAGACTGATATATATTTCATGTGATTTCCACAGACTTTATAATACAGTATGCGCCAAACTAAAAAAAAAAAAACGGTAAAAAATGAATGACTCAGGTAATAACATGTTCAATATCACCTCTGTTTAGCTTAAGCCAATACTTGTACCGTTTTTGAAGGTTTTGCATCATTTTGGTGAAGAAGGGTTGTTTCATGCTCCTTATACACATGCTTATTTTTCCTGGAGTTGGACGATGGTAGCTAGTGGGTCTTTACGGAAAATCTTCTCCTTCAACATTCCCCAGACGTAGGCGTCAGGTGGTGTAAGATCAGGATAGTGGGCTGGGTAAGGAAAGTTTGTTCTAAGGGAGATGAGGCGGTTGCCAAAAGTTTCTTGAAGAAAAGCAATGTTGGTTAAAGCAATGTGGCTGGTTGTGCCATCTTACTGGAACTATTGTGAACGAAAAGACAAATTTCGGGCACAACAAAAGGTCTCCTTATAAAACGATCAAGAATGACCCTATAAATTCCTGATTTACAGTAAGAGGATTTCCATTATTGTCTTCAACAAAGTACGGACCAATTATGCCTCTCCCTGAAACAGCGCACCAAATGGTTACACGCTTACTATGCTGTGACATCTCTACAACACTGTCAGGACGTTCTAACCCAAGAAAACGTGTTGTCTGTTTGTTTATGAAACCATTAAGGTGCACATGACATTCATCTGAAAACCATACATCACTCAAAAACTCTCCATAGCACATTGCTAACATTAAAGCCCAGTACTGAACTCTGACTGTTTTGTTTATACAGTTCAAAGATTGCCCAGTTTGTATCTTGTAAGGAAAACCACCATTGTTTTTAAACATTCTTCTCAACGACGTATTGCTTACATTCAGTTTCAAAGATGTTCGGTTTAGGTTTCTTTTCGGTGACTATAACACTTGCTGCAACACTGCAGACAGTAGTTGGGCAATCTGAATAGCCCTTCCGCTGCGTCAAATCACTACCTGTTCTTCGAAACTTTTGAATAACACTAATAAACACAAGCATTACTAGGCGGGTTTTTCTGTAAAATTTTCCTGAAAACGTAATGCAGTGTGACAAACTTGGCCCACCCGCACGTCCAATTCCGTGTGAGCAGAAAAAAATGCTCTAAGATAAAAGCTTTCTCTGCAGTAGTTAGCACTATGTCAGCAAAAACTAACCTCAAATAAGAATGAAATAATTATGACGAAGATGTGGCAACAATCAAAAGTTGACACAGCTGATCGAGAAGGCAGCTACAGCTAATTCAGTTTCAGTACTATTTATTTTGATGCATACCGTACTATAGAGGTATCTTCTACATTATACTATAACTGTCTCAATCCCACTTTAACCTGTCATAGAATCTGGCAATACTTCCTCCCACCCAAAAATACAGTAATCAAACATATACCTTACATCGACATTAGTTAAAACATGACCAAAAAATACGTTTAGTTCTTCCAAATTCCCTGAATTCACATGTCTCCCCTAAATTGTAGTATGTTATTGCACATATACAATTTTTACATTCTATAGTTAACTTTCAGCCAGTTTCATGTTACATAAATTTCATACTCCAGTAGTTCATCTACTGTAGAAGTGTATTTTCTTTGAATCAATGCAGGAACATTTAATAAGAAAACCAATTGAAAAGGTGAGGTCAATAAACAACACAAAAACACTGCCTTGATGGATAACAGCAACTACATTGTAAAATCATTTAAAGTAGTTGAGATACTATTTGTATAGCATTGACAGAAAACTCACCAACTGGAAATTAATGAATCAGCTGGAAAGTAATTATTACATGGTTATAAAAATGAAAATGGTATTAAAAGAATTATTTTAAAAAAGAAGAATTTCTTCAATTTATAATTAATGAATTAAATAATGTTTCCATGATATGTCGATTTCCTGATTTCTCATATTTGTATTTATCAGGGTTATGGGCTGAATTATTAGAGTTTAGATATTAAAGTTATGAGTATATAAGAAATTAATATTATTATTTATGACCTAAATAGTCTGTAGAGTGTAATGATGTAGAAATTCAGCTTTGTAAATAATCATATGAAAGTTACATCAGGGCTCATACCATAAATTTCAAACCCTTACCTCGCCCAAAACAGACATGAACTCATGAGCAAAGAAATCCATCACATAGCCCATTTCACATCATAAGCCATTTCAATCATTTAGTGAAGAAGAAGAAAAAAAAAGAAGAAGAAGAAGGGAAAAAATCTGTTCAGTCCAGCAAAGTTAAGTGAATTCTCCTCCCCCCCCCCCCCCCCCAAGATGAAGAAATAATAACGTGGAGTCAAACATCAAACATGAAGTGGCCAAGCAGGCATTTTACTATCACTGTAAAATATCATCATTTAGAGTTGAAGTACCAAGGCAGACAGTTAGTTGATATCATTTGTGTTCAAACCATTTTAAGTAAATAATTATACCCTTGAACAAACAAAAATAAATTAATATACAGGAAGAAAATATTTAATCATTTGGTAACAACAAGTTGGTGAGTGAACTTACACCCATACTGAACTTATACCCTAATTCCCTTGTGAAGATTAATAAATTCTATATAGGCTACAATAAACCTTCTAAATTGTAAGGGAACTGATATTTTGAACTAAAAAAAAAAAATTACTTGGATCATAAAATACACTTCATTTTTTCTCTCACCCAATTATCCATTTAGTAATTAACACACTTCTAACAAACATTGAACACATGAGCTTAAAATTGATACCAATACTGAACATAATATTGAAATAAATACAACACTTTCACCAGAATAGAACTTGCGAATTCTTTACATATTATATACACCAAACAATAATACAGAGGACAGAGACACAGAGTTAGAAACAGGCTGTACAAACCAAATTTTAGAACCAGATGCCGAAGTTGTCCAGACATTCCGAACACAGACGAGCACAACAAAATACACTCACATAACGATCTAACATATCAAATTTTGCATCTGTTATTGAATAAAGTAGGAAACATCAAAAATTAAAACTAACAATTAAAACAAGAAGTAAAATATTTCTTACCGAAATAAAACTCGAATTAACAAATAAAATCAAAACCCAAAGTGCTTAGATGGTCTTAATGCAGTTGGAACACGAACAGTGTATCAATCACACCTTGGCAGAAAATGTATGTCGTACCAATTAGTCACTAGATTCGATAATTTAGAAATTCAGATACAAAATAACATAGAGCCCCAACAAAGAATACATATTGATTTAGATAAAATACAAAATGAATAAAACACAGAAACACATAAAATTAAGATAAAATGGTTGAGATAGAGAAAATTTTTGATACAAAAATTAAATACGCTGAAATGGCCATAACTCTAAATTTAAACACATTGATAACTACACAACAGGGAAAATGCAGAACAAAAAAACTTCACTTACAAATCATCTAGTTACACACATCGAATCCTAAAAGAACACAAACTCACAACACGATTTACGATTACAAGGTGTAGAGAAACTTTTGAAAGAGATATTCAACATTACAAAAAATAACCTACAAACCACATCTAACCCAAATATTCAACACATTCAGGATTACATGCAAAGGAAACAATACTCCTACCTTTAAGTTGCCAAAATTTCACGGAAACATCACTGAAGCTGTAGAATACTTAGATAAGAAACTATAAAAACATTAGGCCTATTTCAAACACAATAACCTACACAATAAGATCTATTGTTATATAACATTTTGGAAACAAGTTTACAAGGTTCTGCTCTGCAGTGGTACCAAATGATACGAGAATAAATCATATATTTAGATACATTTTGCTCCTTCTTCTTAGAAAAATATTGGAATAACACAAATCATACAAACATAAAACAACAAATACAAAACGAAAAATATGACAGGCATGGGAGATTGAACCGCTGTGACTATTTTATAGAAAAAGTCTATACTCTAAAGCAGAGGTTCTCAAAGTCCAGGCCACCACGGACCCCCACCTGAAAACTTGCCAACTTTGCGGACCCCCCTAATTTATATGATACATTTCAATCTTATTTCCTAATATGTACTTACCAAGAATTCTATATATTTATTCAGTTTTCTATATATGTTTTAGAACTACTGTCTATTTCATTACTTAACACTATTATTTTGGGCTGTGTTAGTCAAAATTAATTTAAAAATCAATACCTAGGAATAATTGTTATCAAATTCCAAATGTTCTTACAAATGTTATTAAAGGTTTACTAGTAAGAACGAACTTATTGGTGTTTGTGAACAAAACATTGTTAGCCTCGTTTAAGTGCTGATATCATTCTTCATATGAGTTGTACAACAAAGACGTATTAGGATTTTAAATGACAAAACGGAAATGCTCAAACGTGTTTAATTACACAAAAAGTAAGAAAGTAAAACATAGGCTAGTAACTTATGAACATAGTTATCTATAATATTTTAAAATAATATTTATCAAGTCTCCTTTCACAAATCATTGTGTCATCGTCTCTTGAGTTTTCACACGACGAATGAAGTTGTTTCTTCGATTTGATAATATCCAAGGTGTTGGGGAGAATTGTTGAAATCTTCAACCTCAATGCTGGTTCAATATTCTTAAGTCGATTTCTTTTAACACTTTTTATGTTACAAAGTGTAGAAAATGTTTGCTCACACAAATAAGTTGTACAAAAAGGGACAAGATGTTTGAGTGCTTCGTTAGCTAAATCTTTGAATTCAGACTGGACAAGAAACCAAAAATGACATAAATCATTTTCTTCTTTGTAGATAACTTCCCAAGTCCCACTGCAAGATAACTCTACTAATTCATCTTGCTTACCTTCAGAGAGGCTTGAAAGACTAGCAATATCTCTTTCTTTAAATGGGTATCTCATCCAGTCATTATTGGTATCTGGTTCAGGGAAGTACTTTCTCAATGCATTTGACAAATCTATCATGTGTTCAACAATTATGTCTTGGACTTCAGAGGGAAGACTTTCTTCAGATGTCGTTAGAAAATGTTGTAAAACAGGCAAGGCAGTGTAGGACTTTTTTGCAACTCGACCTGCCCACAGTTTTAGCTTTTCAATCATTGCTTCGATTTTTTCTTCTACAAGGAATACATTGATATCAGCTCCTTGTAGCTTCAAGTTTAAAGCATTCAAATGGGTAAATATATCAGCCAAATACGCAATTTTGCAGAGCCAAGAGAAGTCATTAAGCTTTTCTCGTAGAGTAAATTTTTCATATTTTGTTTCCAAGAAAAATAATCTCACTTCATCAGCAAGTTCGAAAAAACGCGTGAGAACGTTTCCTCGAGAAAGCCAGTGCACCTCTGTGTGTAAAAACAGCTGTTCGTGGTCACTTCCCATTTCCTGACAAAGCAAGGTAAAAAAGCGTGAGTTCAAGGGTTGTGACTTTATGTAGTTAACAAATTTTAATAAGTTCATCAAATACAGTTTTCAATTCTAGTGACATTTTTTTTACTGCTAGTGCCTCCCGATGTATTGAGCAGTGAGTCCATTTGACATTTGGAGCAACTCGCATCACTCGAGCCATCAATCCCGTTTTATAACCAGCCATTGCTCCAGCTCCGTCAGTAGCCAATCCGACACACTTATTCCAATCTAGTTCATGTTCCTTAACAAAATAATCAAGGGCTTCGAACACATCATTTGAGTTGTTATGAAGAACCTCTTTACAAAACAACAGGTCTTCAAAGACACGTTTTTCGTATTCGTAACGAACAAAAGCTAACAAGTGAGATTTGTCAGTTAAATCTGTACTCTCGTCTAATTGTAACGCATACATTTTGGTGGTTTTCAAACGTGTAACTAATTGAAAATGCATGTTATCTGACATATCATCGATCCTTCTTTTAACTGAGTCATTGGATAAAGAAATCGAACCCATTTCTTTGGCCACAGAATCACCCAGCATTATGCTGCACATAGTTTTGGCAGCAGGCATAATTAGCTCTTCTCCGATGTTAAAAGGCTTTCCCGATTTAGCAATCAACAAGGAAACAGCATATGATGCCATGGTTGCCTTTTCATTTGCAGTGCCTGTTGCAATTTTTTCAATTTGAGTTTTTGATTTTTTCAACTTATTGCTTTCTATTTTAAAGAATTCTATAAACTTACCCAACAACTCGTAGTGCTTTGTTTCTAAATGCCTACGCAGCTTAACAGGTTTCATAGATTCATTAGACAGAATTTGAAAGCACACTACACATTGCGGTTTTTGTTCACTGTCTGTACCAGCCTGAACAAATCAAAAATTTAAATATTCATCACAATACTTGCGCTTTTTAGCTTTGCTTACACTGGCACTGGATTTTGAACACGACGGAGTAGCAAGGTCAGGAGGGCTCCCATCAGGCATTGCCTCTTCATTCATACGTTTAACTGTGCCTGTTTTTAACCAATGATCCATTACCGATTACTTGACGTTTTCACTAAACACAATGTAATACATAAACGGAACTAATGTACTAAAGAAAAAACCTTCGCAACACTACACTGCAAACTATTTACCACGGCAACGAGTCAAAGAAACATAGAGTGACAATATGCGAGAGTATTTTTGAGGTTAAGAAGCACTGTTGATGTTTTGTTTGGTTGCCAAGACGCGCATGCGCAATGCGCATCCCCCTTCCCTCTCAGCGCTCAATCTGTACAGTCCCTACACTCCCTACAGTGTGTCAACTGAAAGAGTGAAAGTCACTGCTACAAACTGTCCTCACTGCCAACTAACTAATTGTAGTTATATATCTATGCTATTTATCTACTCCAGCTACATGTTGTGGTTGAATTTAACTTATTTTCTACTTTTTAGCAGGCTAGCACCGCGGACCCCCTGATACAAGCTCGCGGACCCCACTTTGAGAAACTCTGCTCTAAAGTTACTAACACAAAACATAAGTAAGGGCTATTATACACATCCTAACCCGACATTATGATGACACAATTCGACAAGCTCAATGTGTCCAAGGAATAAAAACAATCAAGAATATGCAATACTTATTGACTGAAATAGACAATTTTGGAAGTCTAAAGATTTAACATAATAAGAAGATTAACCGCATTATATGTCATAAAGGAGGACACTTCGTTACTAAGAAACTACAAAAATTTTGAACATTTAGAGGAATCAAAACCGAATATACTATAAAATATTCACCTCAAATGAACAGAGTTTCAGAAAGAATCAATAGCACAATTCTAAAGAAAGAAAGAATAATGTTTATCGATACAAATCTTACCAATCATCTCTGGGGAGAAGCTGTCAGATGTACATAATATTAGTTGAATAGTTCTCCAACAGATGTCTGACATAAATATATTTCAGATGAAATATGGAATGGAAACCAAGATTTAAATAGATTAAAAGTGTTTGGATGTATGTCTTCGGCTTATAACTTACCAAAATCAATAAAATAGAACCATGAACCATGAACCATTACAACTAGGATTGTAGGTTATGTTAGTAATGAATGCAGGACTGAAGAACTCTGTAAAAGATGAAATATTTAAAGAGCAAGGTGTGAAATTTGATGAAAATTGTTGTATATATAATTCAAAGAAAGAAAGAATAAACAAAAAAGTAAAATTAATGAAATATTTACTGAATTTGAAAATCAAAGAGAAGATGTGGATAAAGAATTAACAGAAAATGAAGTAACAAAATGAAAACACTGGAGAACAGAATTTTTAAAGACAGATAGGTAAAGAAAATTACCTATTAGATATGATGACTATGAAATTTACATTTCCTATTGCAACAGAAGATAGTCCTAGTACATACAAAGAAGCAATTAACTAGGGAGATGATTGGAATGAAGCTATATAGAATGAGCTAAACTCTCACTACATAAGTAAATTACAATGAAAAAAGGCTATTGATACAAGGGGCTTTTAAAAACAAAGGATAATGGTTTGAAAAAGTAAAATTAGTAACCAAAGGCAGGGCCGGATTTAGTTGATTCAGCTGAAAGTAATAGTTACATATTAATAAAAATGGTGTTAAAACAATTATTTAAAAAAGAAGATTTATAATTAACTAATAAAATAATATTTCCTATGATTTGTCAATGGGTAATTTTGAAAAAACACATTTTCAATAGAATCTTGTGATTTCATTTGTTTTAAAATCTATGATGATAAAAATAGTAGGCTACATTCAACAGGCATAATTGGCAGAAACAGTTCTAACCATCTAAATAAATTTACTTTTTACCATGTACTTTAAATACAGCTTAACCATCAAATTCAAATTTATGTAACTTTCTACTACACTGAATTATAATGCCAATAATTTTGCATGATCTGATAAACATACATAAGTTCAAAGAAATTAGATACTGCGCGTGCTAGAGATCATTTAGTATGTAGTGGCACTTGATCTTCATCGGGCAAACAGGTTCCTGTCACTTTTTAGTAGTAGGGAAAGCGAGTTAGTTAGTGTTCCGCCATCCTTTCGTCAGAGCGTTTCTAGACAGTGTATTACGAACAACTTCCCCACTCCAAGCCATATATATATATAGCTACCTAGCCAAACCTGTTGTGATATATAATTATATCACAAAGTAAGCAAATTATTAACTTCAATAATAACTATTGCTCTTTATTGGCGCATGCGCATGCGCATTAGCGCAACTGCTGCAGTGGTGTTAATTTGTAAGTACCAATTATTTTTATAGTACATTAGTAAATTAGGTTTTGTGTTTGTTCTATAATTTTAAGTTTTGATATCATAATATTTGTGGTTTATAGCCTTAATTATGAACATCTGCAAATGAGCAAATAAAGTTACATTGGTTATTTGGATATATACATCTAGGCTAAATCAACATTAATTTATCATGTTACATTGGTTATTTGGATATATACATCTATATCAACATTAATTTATCATGTTGATAAACAGCATACTGTTCATGACAATTGTGTCCTGGTAAAACTTTCTAAGAAGGTTAATGCCTGATGTATGATCTGTTATTTATACATAAAAATAATCTTGATGAAATAAATTGGAATAATAAATATCGGTTTGGTCACTTGCAGCAATTATTTTCTTTTGTCTATTACATATATACATTATTGTTATATATTTTCTGATTTTAGTATTATTACTCTATTATATAATAACCTAACCTATTTGCAGTGATTTTTGCTACCACTAATAGGATCTACATTTTTGTTCACCAAAAATGCCGCAAATAGGTTAGGTAAGGTTAAGTTAAATATTCAGACTCACGAAATTATTCAGTTATATACTGCAGTATTAACACTTATATACTGCTGTCATACTATATATATATATATATATATATATATATATATATATATATATATACAGTAGAGTCTCGCATACTCGGCACTCGATAACTCGGCAGTCCGGATTACTCGGCGACCCCGACGGGAAAAAAATATATATTTCTAAAAACAGCGATGTTCATAAAAGTTTGGCAGATCCCAAAGCGGGCATTAACTTCGATCGCTCGAATCGTTGATGGTACTTTTCCCATGTTAAACTCGTCACAAAGCTTTTTTACAGATTCCCCTCTGTCAAGTCTTTTTAACACATTTAACCGCGTCTCAAACGAAACCAATACACGCTTCCATTTTGTAACTCGCTCATTTTTATTTACTGTATATACTGTGCGTACCTGTCAAAGAAAACTGAAAAGAAATGTTATATTTTCCATAATGTATACTAAATTGATTCGTGGAAAAAAAGTGGCCCATCAAACATTTTTGCAGGTGTATGTCTGCTATATCGACGGGTGCCAATGCCGCGGTGTTATTATGCCGCCGACAATAGGATACCGCTATCGACAAAGTCGTTTGATATTGCCGCCGCTTTGGTGCCGTGGTGTTTTTACGTCGCCGACAATGGGATACCGCTATCGACAAAGTCGTTTGATATCGCCGCCGCTTTGGTGCCACAGTGTTTTTACACTGCCAACAATGGGATACCGCTATCGACAAAGACATTTGATATCGCCGCCGCTTTGTGTTTCAATTACAATTTATTTTTTGCCCTTATTCCCGATAACCCGGCATTTCACAATCTCGGCACACTTCCGGTCCACATTACGCTGAGTTTGCGGGACTCTACTGTATATATATATCACCAGCTATCATAGAAATATTGCCAGTGTGATACAGAGTATGACTCCCTATTTACATCTACTGTTTTCCTCTGTAATTTTTTTAAAAATTATATCAGTAAACAGTCTTTTTTTTATCACTTTAAAAGCCATTTTACACAATTTTTCTAATCCTTGAATCACCTACTCAATGTGTTATCTTTCTCCACTCTGTCACATAATTAATCATACCCTAACCTAAGTAATGGATCGCTATGTACATTGGTCTTACCTTACATTCAGTCTGACATCGAACTTGATCTAATGATCTCGATAAAATTTCTTCGCGGTTAATTGACCATTCTAGTAAAATCTACAGAATTATTTTTGAAAGTTCTGGTAGTGATATTTCTGAAGCTAACTTTATTTTGGATTCATTGAAGATGATGAACTAAGTTACCTACATCATTCTTTCTTAAAATAACTTAGGTGAGGTAGGTTTATTTTCAATTTTTTTATCTTATCATAATCATCATTATTATTAGTATCGTAGGGTCTTTATTGTTTTTATAATAGTTATTATTATTTTGTTTATAGAAAATGATAAGTGTAGTGATGATGCCATCAAACAATAAAAAAAACGCCTGTTATAACTTTTGATCAATTTCTATTTTTATCAAAATAACATATTATAAAGAAGTGGAAAGATGAAACTTATGAATTATCTTTTGTTTTATCTTTTTTTAAAGGCCTCTACAGATAACCTTTAATGTAAAAAACAAAGTTATCTTTTCCGGTTACTAGGGAACAATTCTGGGAACATTACAAAATTAAGTGAATTGCTGGGTATGCTCCATGTTATTTTCAAATGGTAGGCCTACCCGAAATGTAAAAACAACATGGGTTTAAAAATTTTACTTAATAAATCTTGGTTTTAAATTAATTTTAATCATAGCATACCTAGATTTTTAGTCATTATGCATAAAACAACACATTATCAATTAATTTGATAAATATTGACTGTAATTTAATTATCAGATTTTTATTCAATTAGCCGATGAATTAAGGTAAACACAATTCTAGTTACTTTGATAAATCTTGGTTCTAATTCAATTTGTTGCAGTAATTTTACAGTCAGATGATGCACTAAGATAAAGATATTTGTAATTAATTTGGTTTATCTTGAATCTAATTTAATTCACAACACGATAAACTATCTCTCTTTTTATAAAGTAACAATTGCAAATAATTATACCATGTGCTTAGTCACCATTCGCATTGCCATTAGTGAAAACAATCTCATAGAATAATATGACACAAATCGATCTTTGACAAAATACTGCATAGAGCATCACATGAATTATTGAACGTAGACAGTAAACTATAGCTACTGGCATGTGTCAAAATAGCCTACATGGTAAAAAGTCAAATTGGTAATTGTTTACTATGGTGGCTCCGAATTTTCGGGATTTTTCTTATTGTCTACTACATACCTTAAGCACTTCTAAAAATAAATTATGTTTTCCTTGTGGAGGTCACTTTTTTTCACTAAAAAATGACAATCTAAAAACTATCAAACATAACGTATTTATTGGTTATATCTCATATGTTACTAAAGATATTTCAACCTTCATATCCGTGATCACAAATCAAGTGATATACTGTGAATCCTCCATATTAGGCCTAATTTCAAATTATTAACTTCAATAAACTTATGAAAGGAAGGGCAAACCTGTTGAGATATAGATTTATATCGTTATATTTTATAGACTTATATTTATATAAGTAAGCAAATTACTAACTTCGATAAACATATGAAAGGTTTGGCCTGGTAGTTTTATATATATATAGCCACCTGGACAAACCTGTCATAATGTGAAATACCAATCTAGCGTAGTCATTATTAAATGGGCATGAGTCAAACCATACGCAATTAACATTGCCATTATATTTTAAACCTTTCAATACCTCGGATTTGGAAGTTTTTAGATTGTGATTTTTTCAATGATAAAAAGTGACCTCCGCAAGAGAAATACATGATTTAGCCTTAAGAAGTAAGCTATGTAGTAGACGATAAAAAATAAATTTAAAAAACCGTGAACATTAGGAGTCACTTTTTGGTAAACAATCACCTATATTTTCTAACAAAGAAATGCATTTTGGGACTTTAAAAGTAGGCCTAGACCTGGTCAGAGCCACCTGACAAGACCTAGCATGTATCATTTACAATACACATACACTAACTTGACTTTCATAGTCATACATATTAACATACGCTTTTGTTATATGACCTAACTGCAGCATTAGCTTGTTTTCTATGTAATATAACAGTGAAGAAATGGATTTCAAGGCTTGAAATGTTTTTTGCGATAAATAATATGATCTGATCCTTTGATTGTACATATGGAAAATACTTTACGTTTCCATAATTTTTTATCGAAAAATCCAAGGACAGGGTACAACAGATAATTACCGAAAAATTAGGCTATTAACTTCAGGTATAAAAGTAACTAAATTACAGACATCCTAAATCTAAAATCCACATGTTATTATGTGAAACCACATTTTTAATACACTTACTCTTGAGTTAGAATCGTCTCCTGTTATAACAATCCTAACTTCATATCTTTTTGCCAACCATTTTTTCATCATATTAATTTTAGAAATTAAATCATGTTCATTTATTTTATGCGAAAGAGAAACAACTTTGTCACCTTTTAAAAAACTATCTTTCTTTTTTCCTTTAATTTGGTTTTCTTTAGCGTCTTGTAGTAAGTACTGACTTGTTGTCATAAGCTGATAAGTAGGGCGTTGTGACTTTGTATCATAATCATTCACTTTAACAAGTTTTAAATTTCTACGAGTAGACAGCTTTAAAGCATCTTTTTGAGTTGTTACGGTAATTTTATTATCAACACCAATTAAAGTAATATAGATTTCTTTTTCTTTTACTGGCTTAGCAGGTGTTTGAACTTCACTCTTTTGCTTTTCTTTACTACTTGATAGGTTAGGATCAATCGTCTTTTCTGATACTAAGCCTATAGAAGAAATGTGCAATTCTCTGTGTAATAAGTTTTCATATACGTTCTTTAGAGAAACACTGATATTACGATTTTTTAATAAATAACTACATGCCGAATAATTTACACAGTAACCACTTTGTGTAAAACCTCTAATCACAGTAGGTAATATAACAAACATAACTTTAACCTTACCACAGATAAAATACGTCCTGTAACTGTAAGTGTAAAGGATAATAGTTTACTCTACAAATAAACATCATGCTTACTCAGTTGTGCAATATTTAGCCACTGCCTGGTGGCCTAGTCCGATTACCAGAGAATTATAACTATAAAAAAAAAGTTTCAAACGTTAGTATTAAGTATTAAGTTTGAGTCAAATTATAATAAGAAATAATATCAAGTACACAAAAAATAATTATTACAACAATCATAATGTATACGTTAATTAATTATCATATATGTTATTATTAATTATCATATCGTGAGGTGAGAACCATAGGGTTTAACTCTTCCTAATTTTACAACAGACCATTTTTAAGTTTATCGTACATAAAATACCACTGTAATACAATAAAGCAAATTAAACTGGGTTATAATAAAATAAACATTTGTTACCAAGTATGAAAAATCTGTTTTTTTATTCCAAGAAATACTTAACAGGGTCGAAGTAGTAATTTCATCACTAATGATGAAAGTTCACGTTTGAAGCTAAGCCGAACAAGGGAATTTTCACATGTGAGGCGTAGCCGAACGTGGGAAGAATTTAGTTATGCACCTGAAAGACACTTTTAGGACAAGTTATGAATGATACTTTTTGTTATACTGCAAAATTACCTAACTTGTTATATTCATCTTCATATTTATCTACTATGAGAATAATTAATTATCTAGAGGTAAATTGTGTCTTACCGGTACATCACATCTGAAGCTTTTTTAATAATTCATTGGGCAATTCCATAATATTATTTAAAACAATATCTCTATTCCAAAATAAAATAATTCTAAATAATATTATTCCATAATTTATTTTAACTCAACAGTTAGTATTAGTTCTTACGTTGCTATGGTAACGATGATTAAAAGGGAGATCAGCTATTTTAAAAATTTAGAACTGAAGAGAAAATATACCACAGCAGCCACAGCACAGAAAGTATTAAAAACCGTAACTAGAGTCCAGAAAACTTTCTGCCACTTGCTGATTTATGTGCAGTTGTAAATCTGATCTGCAATCACATTGTTTTCATAATTTTTTGTAAACGTCGAAAGTATCTACTTTCAGTGCAGTATGTTGACAAAACTGAATCAGGCAGATAGAACTTTTTACAACTGAGTATAAGAATTTCTGTTAGATCCGTTGGGGTTTTTTTTTGCGATAATAACACAAATGTTTGTATTTTACTCATCAGGAAATTCTTGTTGATCACTTCTTTTTTCGGTGTTATTTTTTAAATATTTTGACTGTGGAACTTGTTTATAAGATTCACTTCCGTCCAATTTTCATCACCATGACCTATTTTGTATCCCATACTCATAATATTTTTTTTGTGGAAGTTCAACTGGCTCAATTGAGAGTGTGGTACATGTCTGTATTCCAATTTTTTTTCAAACTATTGAAAATCGATAAAAACAGTTGCATATTAAAACCGATCCAACGCTATTACTATCTTTTCTCATAATAGATTATTCAAACATGTCATATTCACACTTTTCCGTTAAGTCCTCTGACAATCGGTTTTCTTTTTTAGACATTGTAAACTTTTCTCAAAGATCATCACATCGATCATACTTGGAAAATAAAAAATGAATGTTAAATTCATAAATAAATATAATATATCTATACAATATGGATTGTTTGGGTTTACTATTTTTTCAGAGTACATTTCAGCGTAAAGATCATACATTTGACTCAAATTTAATCGGTTATCAAGATAGTATTTCTTGGATGTTGCTCTGTAATAAGAGGGTCTCTAGCACAGAGCACTGAATAATAATAGAGTGGGCATACCAATACTAATGGCATTGAAGCAGTTGAAGCCAAAATCGGCCATTTTGGCTGTGGCAAGTTCTCCCTTCGCCGCATCTTCATGCGACTCTAGTTAGAGAAAGCGATTTTCTTAAATCACGATTTCTATTATTTGCGATCACTCAATCGACTTGAAACTTCGCAGGTTTAAACTGCATTTATTCATGATACAGGATGTGTAATCAGATTTATTTATTTATTTTTATATTACTGGTAAAATTAATTTTAATTACGATTTAATGTAGTAAATAATTGAAATGACATGAAATAAATAGTCTGCTATTACTTTTTTTATTTTTTGGTCAAGTAAGTTTCGTCAGTGGGAAAGTTGTAGCCAATGAAATGAACTTAAAACTTCCAATTTAACTTGTTATTCTAGCGGTTATAGTTTTCTCAGAAATTTAGGTTGAACAGGGCGGCCTTTTACTTAACCGGCAACGGACAGCCGCCGCGCCGGTGTATTATATTACAACCATGATAGCATTCATTTGATTGTTATTAGTTTTTTTTAGGTCTAAAGTGACAAATAGAATTTACCTTTATTTTTTTTAGGTTAATAGAATTAAAGTGACAAGATAAATTGCTGTTTACAGTGTTTTAGAATAATAATTGTAAACATTTAAAATCGTTTATAAATAAATAAGAACTATTAAAATATTATTACTGCAGGAACTGTAAATTATAATACTGTTATGCCAAACATTTTTAACCACAGGTATTAAGTAAATTAACAAATGTTAGTTACATCTTGTATTATATTTATCACAATAATTGACAAATAACGAATAAAGATTTTTCATTACTATATTCATTGTCCCAGAAACAGTACAGTTTTGCACAAGCTGTTCCTTATCTTTGTTTTGTGCATTTTGTCATTAACCAATTTTGAATAGTGGCGCAATCTCAAATTGAAATACTTTGCACATATAGCTCTTATAAGTTGTACATAATGATTTTCCTCCGGATCTTGATTTAAAAAATGAGGACTTGAAAAAATCTCTTCTCCTACACACATAAGTAATACTGATGATGTCAATTTACTTATAAGGTTTTCTTTAGACGTAAGCTGTCTTGATCTTAGTATTTTAGTAACAACATTTTCACACAGATTACATACTTTTTGTACACCTGGTGATGACAGTAAAGTCTTACCTATGAAACGTAATGTGGTCAACATATCCACGGCTTTTACAGCCAGGAACTGAGCAGCTCCTTGGCATAATAATATAAACACAAACTAAATGTAAGACTCTCTGACTGAAACAACAGATCGTCGCGTTGCCTGCTTGACGCTCGGGCCGCTCGGGACTGGGATGGAAAGTGGTGGGGGAGCCGCCATCTTGGCTGTGGCAGGCAGCTTCACCGCCGCACTGCCGAGTGTCCACTCTATTATTATTCAGTGCTCTGTGGTCTCTAGTTGAGGAAATGAATTTGTCGTTTCTTATGAAGTCTTTGTCATCTTTGCTAAATTCTATCCGTAGTTTTGTTCTCCTTTTCATCATTTATTATTTTTTTTTTGTGTGCTTGAAAGTTTGTCATTTTAAAGCAAACATTGTACACGTTTTTAGCTTACAAGAAGCGTCCATAGAAAAACGTTTTGCAAACTCTCAAGGTTTCATCATAAATAATATTAAAAAAGTAAGAAAAAGATTTATTTTTGCACGTGAGACAAGAACATTAACTGTTTTTTTTAAGATTAAATGTTTTTTTACCGTCATCTTTAAGAGAAAAAAAATATCCATATTGCCTCCCTATTATTTTTTGAAATCTTCGTGTAACACTGATATTTACATTTGCAGTCAGTATGAACCACGCTTTTTTTAGGGAATACCTTAAATTTTTAACTTAGGTACTTCTCACCACTTTGACGTTTACATTGCGGACATTTTCCTTCCAGTTCTTAGGATCACATTTTTTCTTCTGGTAAGTCGCTTTTTCATTGGTGTTAGTTCCTATGATGAATTTTCGGTATCACTATAGATAGCTAAGGATAGTGTTGAATTTTCATTAATTTGATTCTTTCGTATAATCTAGTGGTAATTTACAGGATCTACATTCCTAAAAAATAACAGAACTCTTGCAAAAATCCAAAAATCACCTTTTCATAATACTACACTAAAAACAATTGTATTAATATAATATATTTTTGCACCAATTATTATTTTAGTATAAATTTGGGTGTGTGAGAAAGTTTATGATTTTTTTTTCCATACAAAATGTTAAGTACTATAACGTGCCAAGAAAAAACACAATTTATTATATTACTATCAATATTCTTACAATACACCAACAATATCAATAGTAATATTAACAAAAATAGTGATATGGTAAACGGTGGAGTTTCAAAACCAATCTAACATATCTGACTTTCACGTAAATAAATAATAAATTTATATGCCTTGTTAGTCAGGTCAGGTCATGTCCCTCCCTCCCTCCCCCTATCTCTCTCTCTCTCTCTCTCTCTCTCTCTCTCTCTCTCTCTCTCTCTCATATATATATATATTATATATATAAGGTTACCCATCCGGATCTAGTAAAGAAACAAAGAAACTACAGTACAGGTCTGGTAAGGTCAACATATATACCTTACCAGAACTTTAGTTCCTTTACTAGTTTTGGCTAGGTCAATATATATATATATATATTTCACGAGACCTAGTTTACATGATTCTGATATCACACATCAAAGTAATATTTACTTCTTAGAAGACAGTCAATGCCCATACATCTAATGACACGATATTCTATTAGCAATGTGTAACTTTTGAAACCTAGACACATTGGCGTATTCTAAACATCGATTGCAAAGTTGTAAATTGCTTATTTTTGCAGAAATATTGAATTTTGATACTTGCAAAGGGTCTTCCAAGATAAAAGATGATCCAATTGTTTAATAATGAGGTATGTTAAACACGATTTCTTAAATTTCAATATTTAATGGCAACAGGATCTCAACTGCACATTTACCGAGATTTTAGTCATCTGTTTTACCGTATGCCTTTTTCAGAATCTAAATTTGCTGTTCCTAATAAACAATGTGTACAGAATAAATCCTATAACAATGGTAACGACAATAACATTCTAAAACATTTTTTCAAACGTTTTTCTGAACGTTCAAAATTTTGTTGTAAACGCTGACAAAATTTAAGAAGCAACTGGATACAGAAACTGTTGAAGTATAAGTAAATCTAGGTAGGCAATTAGGCATATAGAGCTGGAGCATTAAGTTTGTCTACCTACTGAAGGGAAACTAAAATTATTTATAATTAATTATAAAGTTTATAAAAAAGAAAGTAGTGTTTTGGATTATGTATGTGCATCATGATATTTATTAGCCTATATATAATATATAATCAAATGAAAAACGATATTGAATTTTTTATAATTTACAAAATTATACAAAATTCAAATAATATAGGTTATTTATAATCTTTTTAGGCCTTTAAAATTTGTCATAAAGTAATCAAAACAAAAGCAAATAATTTCCTTCAATTTACAGATGTGAATTTTTAATACATATTATGTGAAAAAACATACATTAACTTTTGTGTTTTAAACTAATTTATTGCATTAGCTCAGAATATTATTGTTTTATTTGTTATAATAATAGTTTTACAGTACTAATTAAATATTTTTCAATTTTCACATTTTAGTGTTCACAAAATAAATAATTTAGAAAATAATATTTAAAATGTTGTTAAAATGTCCGAAAATATACTGGTTTCTTTGAGTGACCTACTTGGACTAGTTGAGACTGATTAGAATTTGCTAAGAGTTTTAAAGAGTGATTTTCATTGTAGTTCATGATTAAGATTTTGTAATCAAAGCTGCCGACAAAATAAATTAATTGTATAGTTTATGATGTTATAAAAAGTACTTTTCTATCAGAGGTTGTTTTTGAGAAAATGATCGGAATTAGTTTAGCTCAAACATTTTCATCAAAATGTAATAAAAAATTTAATAAATATAAATACTCTAAGGTTTTACCTTTGGCTATAGTAATATCCAAAATTTAAACTGCACAAACTCCAAAACAGATTTATCGTTGCGCTGTTCCTTAATAACTAAAAGAAATTAATAATCTTATAAATCTGTGAAAAAGAAAAGCATTGAAACTGTAGACATTTTCTGTTGTATTATAATATATATATATTCATCTTGGACTATTTCTGCTTGTGCTTGAATTTTATATTTAATAATACTATCAATTTGTATAAAGAAAAGGTTCTGAATATATTATTGATTTTTCCAGGTGAAGACAATAAAATAAATCAAATCTCTGTTGGACCTTGCAGTGATAGGGCATCCAGTGGACTAGAAGTTCACTGTTTTCTCAAAAAGCTACCAAATTGAAATATAGGTAACATATACTAGTAGTAATAGAGGTGTTCAATTGACATTTGCTTAAAGTCAATGTGTCAGATAAACCCTTAAGAGTACTAAAATTTTCTATAAAAATGATATAAACCTTGTCACATATCAATATATACAAGTTACGATCTGTCTTGCAACAGATAGGTTAAAAAAAAAAATCTTATCTATTTTAAATACCTTTTATTTATTATAAACTATATTAATATCAACTTATTATAATATTATAACAAATAATAATTTTAGTTACAAAAATTATGTGCTTTTAGAAGTGCATGGAGTCAATGCTGGCAGAGAACCAACTACACAAAGCAGCCTTACCTTTAAAGTAAACAATACTTACTATGCTAAATTGGTTCTAGAATGTTCTATACAAACTGTTTACTATACAATATTCCTTAACATAACCTCTCCATCACTAAAGAGAATTTCGAGTGTAGGTTAAGTTTCCCTCAAAGTTTTAGGTGTTTTTCTAAAATATCTTTAAGCGAGGCTTACCACTACCTACTATGATTATCATGATTACAGAGCTATATAGTCCAAACATTTAAATCTGAAGTTATTTCAGTTCTTTTATGCAATTTTGAAATTTTATTTACATTTATTTTCTCTAAGTCTAATTTCTGTAATTAATCGAAAAATCAGCTTGCTGGTTAATTTGCAATTTCAAATCAATGGTGTCAAAAATTTTGGAATGTCCTATTTTTGTATCGGTGGAGTATATTCATTTTTGGTTATTATACATTATAATTTCATTATTATCTATATGTACTAAATATATACCGTACAATGATATGTGATTAGTTTCATTTATACTAATTACTTTTTCTCTTAGGAAATTAATTTAGTTTTTCTCTTAGGAAATACTATTAAATAATGTTCTATCTCAGAAATCTTTCTTGAAAATAATGTAATACAGTAAATCATTATAATAATTTTCAACATTATTTATTTGATTAACAAACATTTATAACTCAAAATTGTGGACAAAGTTGTGATAGGATGTTTTTTAGTTTGGCAGGACCAAGTTAAATAGGAAGGGCTCGGATGTTTTTGGTGATCTTTCTTATCTCATACATCTCATTTGTATTTAGTCCATACATTGTGATGAACCTGGAACAGGTGAATTACTTGTATTGAGAATTTTCTTCTTCCTAGGCCTTTTGATATTTGACAAATATATTTTTTTATTTGCTGTTGTGGTGTCTAGCAGTTTTAGGAATAATAAGAATAAGAATAAGAAATAAGAATCTTGGCAGTTTTTCTTATTATTGGTATCTTGCTCCTTATTGTATTTATTCTTTGTATTTGGACGGTTTTTACATAAACTTCTTGAGATATGTCTGGAAGTGGTTCTCTATTAATATTTCTCTTTTGTAAAATATTTTCCTTAATTTTGGAATTTCCTTCATTTATATGTTTGTACAATTTTTTAGTTTTTTCCTTATGTGAATTTATGTAATAATTAACAATTTTATTTTCTAAAGTTATGTCTAAAGTTGAATTGATTTTTAGGTGTCTATAATACTTCTAAAGGTGTTAATTTTGTAACTGAGTGTATAGTGTTGTTATATGTTATAACAGGATATTTCTTTTTTTTTGTAAAATAGTCAAATTTTTAAATTCAACTCGATTGTTTAAAAGTCTAATGTGTTCAACTAAAGTGGAATAAACTCTCTCACATAGTCCCATTAGATTGTGAGTTTGAGTTCTCACATAATGAATTTTTATTCTGTTCAATTCTATTAGTTCTTTGATTCTTTATCAAAGCTTACTGTGTTGATTGAACTGATTTATATCGGTCTTGAAGCCATAGGTGTTAGTATCAGCTCTGTTTTCAAAGGGACTTAGTTTGTAAACAAGTGTCACAACTATTGATAACTTCTTGTATACTGTTTCTGATATTGGGTCAGTAGTATTTATGTTTTATTTGATTATAAGTTTCATTAATACCTCGGTTGTTAGTCTTACTCACATGTTAATTATTTATAATTTCCTGAATTTCTTCAGGATCGAATACATACAATAATTTTACATTATTCTTGACTAGATTTAATTGTGAATATTTAAAATTTCATGAAATGAATTCTGCATATTTTTCATAAAAGTTGACCTTAATATACAAGTTATATTTAACATTCAGTACTATATATTCCTTTATAAAATTGATTACCTCTTGGTAAAAAATAATTTTCTGATATTTTCACTAATAGGCCTACTCTCATTTTAGTTACTCCAAATATTTTTTTAATTATTACCTTTCTTTGTTGGTATTTAACTAAGGAGAGTATAATTTTTTTTTTTCAACATCGACGGGTTTTTCTGATATAGGAATTCCTACTTGTTATTACCTTCGTAATTAGAATACACTGTTTGGTAGGTGTCCTCGTTTTTGTCTACATTAACAATGACTTATTCGTTACAATCTAATGTTGGAAAATATGATTGGGATGACCCTTCATTACTGTCTAATTCATTAATGTTTAATTGTGTTGATGGCTCGATTGTTTGTTTTAGTTTTTGTTAAGTTTTTCATGATCATTTGGTGTTCAGTTCTCTGTGAAATTAAATCATCAACATTCTGGTTGAGTTTGCCACGTTTATACTGTATTTCATAATTGAATTTTACTAATTCCAATCTCCATCGTAATAATTTGGAATTGGGTTCTTTTATTGAAAATAGCCAATGTAGTGGTTTGTGATCTGTATAAATCGTACATTTTTTTCCAAAAAAAAAAATATGGTCAAAAATATTTATTTGAGCGCATGAATCCTGAAAGTTCTTTTTTTATAGTTGAAAGATTAATTTCACTTTTATTCAGTGTAAATCTGCTCCTTTATGATTTTGGCTTAATACAGCTCCAAAATTGTTTAATCACTTGCCTCTGTAGTCAATACGAACTCTTTTTTGAAATCCGGATATTGCCATACCGGTTTAATGCACAATGCGGTCTTGTATTGTTCAAAACAATTAATATAATCCTGATTGTTAATATCTATTTTAGTGATTTACTTTAAACAATTGGTAAAAGGTTTTGTCATTTTGTCACAAATGGTGTTGTATCAATTGTTTGAAGTACGAATCTCTTAAAACATGGCTTACAGTAGTTATGTTAATATATAAAGATATACAACAGAGTTATTGCTCATGTTACTGAGTGGTTACCGTTATACAACTCGTATTAAACCAATTACTAAATACTGAAATTTACTTATTTCTCTTACTTTCACGGAGATTATTTGTCTTCTACTTCCCATTTCCTTTACATTTTGTAACTTAATGAGTCATGATCATATGTGTTACTGTTTCTTTTTAAATGTATTCCATTTCCTCGTTGAATTAAAAATGTACACATATACAGTAGAACCCTTCTTAACCGGTCTAGTCAGGACTGACAGCCGGGCCTGTTGCCCGCTTGGCCGGTTAATCTGAGGTTCCCGTGAAAAATCGGTTTTTGTTCAAAGAAAGCTTATATAATCAGGTAGCGCTAAGAATTTTGCAATTAAGATGTTATTGCAACTCATTTTATTGTACATACTGTAAATGTATCGTATATATTATGTTATGTATTTTATACATCAAACATGAAAAAATTAAACACTACCAACTGTTTTAAACATTGTATAAACTTACATAATACAAACACACATCACTGTTTGAAAAAATCGGTAATTTTTAGTTTTTAAAAGGTTTTCGAAAGCCAAATCCCTCCTCTTTTTTTCACCACATATGTGAGCGAAACGAATCCCATGACGCTTTTTCCAATGATCAAGCCATCCCTGGCTAGCAGAGAATTTTACCCTGGCTAGCATTCTCAATTTTACTGTGAATTACCAGTGCTTTTTCAATCAAAATTGGACCACTAATGGGGCTTTCTCTTTGCGTTCTTGGACAAACCATATCGAAAGAACGTTGTCGACGATGTCAAAAACTGGTTTTTTGTTAGTGCACTGAATTGAAGAACTTTTTCCGACTCAATTTTTGAACAAATATCTTCAATCGTTGATGGTACTTTTTCCCATGTTAAACTCGTCTCAAAGCTTTTTTACAGATTCCCCTCTGTCAAGTCTTTTTAACACATTTAACCGCGTCTCAAACGAAACCAAGACACACTTCCGTTTTCGTAACTTGCTCATTTTTATTTACTGTATATACTGTAGATCATAACCAGTCAAAGACAAGAAGAAAACTGAAAAGAAATGTTATGTTTTCCATAATGTATACTACTTGATTCGTGGAAAAAAAAGTGGCCCATCAAACGTTTTTGTCTGTGTATGTCTGCTATACCGATGGGTACCAATGCCGCGGTGTTTTAACGCCCCCGACAATGGGATACCGCTATCGAGAAAGTCGTTTGACTCGCCGCCGCTTTAGTGTTTCAATTACAATTTATTTTTGGAAACTGTCATCGAACCAGTACACTACGAAATAGGCCAGGTAATCCGAGGACCGGTTGATCCAAAACCGGTTAACAGAGGTTCTACTGTATAATGAAATAAAAACATCACAAACTGAATTTCAAGTTAACAGATATAAAATGAAAAATATTTATCTGTAGAAATATATTTGCATAGTTTGAAAATTGGCTAATTTCTAGAATTAATTACTCAGAAGTTAAAAGAGATATTTACGATTTGAAAAAAACCACAGTAAAACGTGAACTTCCTCCTTTCCTCATGTAAAAGTTCATATCATTATGATGAATAGCTAGAGAGCTACAGGCGTTTAAAAAATTGATTGCATGTGATGAAACGTGAAATGTTAAAATCTGGCACATATAAACTGCAATTTCTCGTAAACCATTTGAGATTTCAAAGTGATATTTTCAGGGATTACCCTCTTCAATTCTGCATCGGCTGTAATCCATATCATTGATTAAAAAAATTATGATCTTATTTGAAAAAACAAACAAACATTAAACTGCATTTTCATAAAAACCTTTTGAGATTTCAAAGTGATTTTTTCAGGGTTTACTCTCTATGCAATTCTGTATCTTTTGTTGTGCATATTATTGGTATTGTTAAATGTTGAAATGATAAAACCATTTTCCAGCAACTTAAGTGGTGACATAGCATGACCTTTGTATTGCTGTAACTGCTTTCTTGCAAACGAAAACATAAGATTTTCAAGTTTCTTGATTTATACGTCATAGCAATTTCGGTGGATAGCTTACTAGACTATTGCGAACATCAGGATCAAACGTTTTACACATGCACATACTATTTTTCCTTTTTTAACACTTTTACTTAGGAGTGGGATCTAATAATTGTTTCCAGTTTCTGTGTAATAGATAAAAAGCGACCACCAAACTCAATCCAACGCTCCCAATCCGATAAGTTTTCACAATAAAAACACTCTATTTTAACAGTAAACTGCATGCTTGCCAACTAACTAAAAATACAAAAGCAAGTAAACAAATAAATAGCATATAATATCACCTTAGCAACCGCAATAATGACATCTATTACAGCTGTTTTGAATTTTCCAGAGTTTTTTTATTATACTGTAGGATTAATGAAATTTTATATAATTTGTATGCTTCATAAATGTTTAATCTTAAATTAAAATGGTAAAGGTTTTCTTAATCATCCTGTATAAGAAAAGTTTTTTTTTGAATATTTTCAGTAGAATACAAACAAAGATCTTAATAATGTGGCTAGACTGCACTTTGTCCAAACAAAACCCTTTTACTTGATACTTTTAATTTAAAAAAACTTCATTTGTATATAGATTACTTACACAAAAAAGAGCTAATAGGGTATGCTTGGAGCAACATTCCATTTCCAAAGGCCGTTTAAATCCCTTAATACTTCAACAACGACATCTTAGTGACTCCAGCTACAATAAGAGCAAACCATTAGGCTACGACATGCAAGGGCGTGGAGGTGGAGGGGTTGTATTAAAACTACTATTACAGAACATATTTAAAATGCAGTTTATGAGAAAAGGCATCTTTTGCTGCCACTTTATTCTTTTATTCTGATATGTTCAGTTCATAAGCTTTTAGTGTTATTAACCCTGGAACTGTGAGGTCGTTCGGCGACGCATGGAAAAGACGTATTTTGCAATTCAACATTTTGCCCACTTAGAATCGTCCTATCGCAATAAATAAAATACCGTTGGAAAGCTAATGTTCCGTAGATGCATAATCATGCAAAAAAACCACAAAACGGTATAAATAATATTTCATAGTAAATAAATCTCTGTTGTAAAATGATATATTGGGCTTTTATGTAAGTTAATTATTGCAATTTAATATTTTCAGATTTAAAGTTGAAACAAAATGTTTTTCTCAAAATCTACACCTACTCCTCGACAAACACCCCTCACAGTCGTCTACTTTTTCATTTTTGTTTTAATATTGGTTACTGTATTTTTTTGGAAAAAAATTCGTATGGCTTCTGAACCGAAGATGGAGGTGTAAGTATTGAATGTTATTAATACTATAAACTTAACTGTAGGCCTACGTTAATATTTACTTCTTTCTAAAAAAAAAGAATTAATGGTAATATATTTAAGGTAGTGCTTAGATCAAAGAACCATACTTTGACAAGAAAGATAAAAAATAAAAACGTAAGACATTTTGGGAATTTGTTCATGAAATTTATAAGAATTGAAATTTATATGTGTTGATCAGGAGTGGTCAGAGCGTGTGTCAATTTATAGTGTAAATAATTCAAAGACAAAAATTAATATAGAAAGCATAAACAAGTTTATAACTTTAGTACTCATCTGGTTTTTATTTTAATAAACTGTTAGAAGTGATATGGGGGTGAAATGCACTACATGTTCTAGAGATCTAATATGCTCCCCACCTAATTACTTCTAAGGCTGCGACCTCCCGCCTATAGAAGACCCTTGAATCGCAACTCCTTTAGGAAGTGCAGCACACGTAGGAGGAGTCTAGAGTAGATATATCTCTTCTACATCAATATGGTACCCTCATAGACTTAGTAATAATATAAAAATCACAAAACAAAATATGGTATTATTACATTTTATTAAAAGAAATTTTTTATTTTTTTTACTTGGGATGAGTTTACTGTTATGTTGAGCACCATTTTGTGAAAAAGCACAAACACTTGTTAATTCTACTATTTTTTACCTTGGGTCGTGAATTATTGAAAAATGTATTAGATACGCTAAATGATCATGAAAACCTCTTAAATAAAACATACATTTAATAACAAGTTCTATTCATATTTGAAACATTCAAAATCTAGTCAGGCCGTTTTGCTTAACTTTCTCTGAAATATGTTCAGTGAATAACATGACAAATTATTAGATATTAGTTTCATAAATATTAAACATTAGTTGATGTTACAAGTATTCACAATGATCAAATTCAAAATCAAAGTTCATACAATTCAGTTAGCTATTAATTAGCCAAAGTCTTTCATTATGTTTAGATGCCATTATTTAAACTGATTGCCTCTCCTTTTGTAAGGCATAAACTACCAATTCTAGTGTTCTTTTTTACGCTATACCAAGGCATAAAACTTTGCACTGAATTTAGTTTTAGGTTCAAAGTTAAATAATAGTATCAAACCATGGAATATGCACTGATCGTTGCTCTAGATATTCAGGTGATCAGCCTAGATGATGATCGAACATTCTGTGTGCAGCACTGCTAATGGCGGTGGCCCAATTCCCTATATTTTAAATTCTTTTGTTACCTGGTAGAACGGCTTGTGTATCCTTCTATCTATCTTTTGATTCATCTCTACTGCACAGTACTGTACATTTCTGAGAACTTTATTTCTCATTACTTCACAAAATATAATTTTCTCTTAACCCATTGGCCTACTTTGACGAGACCTTCTCGGCGCTAGCGCTATAACCCGTAAAATACTTTGACGAGACCAGCTCGCCACCAAGTAATTCACCGATTTAACGCTAGATACCAGCTGTATGCAGTCAAGAGTGATTTTTCCGTGTTCTATGGAATATAAGGAATAAAATAATATAACTTTTGCGGTTGGCTATACTGCATTTGGAAGTGGGATAGTAAACAACTGACCGATTGCTTACCAGATGACGACGCGAGTAAATAAACAGTAGTGGACTAGTAAACATGGAGCGCTAGAGGTTACAAAGCAGTGAAATAAATCGATGTATTGACGAAAATGGCTTTATTTTGAGTGACAGTGAAAGTGTCAATGGTAATTATGATGTAAATTACGTTGAAGAAGAAGAGTATGTGCGTAAATCAAGTGAAAGTGAGTCTGACGGCAATGGTATTGACCCTAACGTTGTATCAAAATGTTAGTCAATACTGTTTGTTTTATTGTAACCAAATTTTTATTACATCAGATTATAATTATTGTTTTATTTGATTATTGAACAATTAGGCCCTAAATAAATAATAAATATTATTTTAAAACTAATAAAATTATTTCATAACAATTTGAGGACATATAAATCGAGGTAGGCCTACTTTATTTCCATGGAAACTTTGTATTTCATTGTAGGCCTAACTATTTGTTAGACCAATAATGGGTCTGATGCAATGTACATGTTTTCATATTATATTATAAAACTATTTTATACCAAATAAACTAGTTTTTGTCTGATAAGTATTAAAATATAGTATAAAACAAGTTTAGTTGTTGTTGTAAAATGTATTTTTTTATAAATTTAACAAAAATTTATCATTATATATATATATAAATTGTTCTTTAATATGTTTGGTACAAAACCCCAAAGTTTCATAACAATCACATCACTATACCAATGTTTATAGAATTTAAAGTAAAAGTCTACACTTTGGCCAAAATTAATAGGATTTCCTGTGCAGTGCAGTGCCTGGAGAACTGGTAGGCCAATGGGTTAATGTTATTTAAACATACCAATTTTATTAATTTTGTTACAATTTATTATTTTAATTACGAAATTCAAAACTAATAATTTTTGATAAATTTTCCAAATAACACACATACTTAGTGTGTTTAACAATTCTGAAATCCAATCTGTCTACTTTCAACTTTTTATTATTGTTCTTTGAATGCAAATAATCCATGCAATAAAACCTTTTACAATTGTATTAGATTTATGGATTACTCACGTTACCTGTAATTAATTTCATTTCTCTTAATCAAATGTTTCTTCACATAAAGATATCAAAATTGTGATCGTTACAACTTTTAGCTCTTTTGTATATTACTGCACCGCATTCGACAAATAGATGGTGTGGGGTTTCTTCAACCTCTTGGAAGAATCTGCAGCTCTCATAATTTTCCATTCAGATCCTTCTGAGGCGTTCCCTGAGCCTACAATTTCTCGATAGAAAGAGTCCTTTGGTCTCTTTAAGCCTAGATATTTTTCCCCATAAGTGGGGTCCTACAGTCTTTCTTCTTTCATTTTCTTCTAGTGGCGGGAGTGAGTTTTCCGTTCTTGTTGGGTGCTTCTTCCAGGAGTGTGATTTCCCCTGACTGTTCTCTATTAGGTTTATTATCTCTATGTTGTGGAGAATCTCAAAGCAGCGAACTCCTCATTCTGACAGACACCATTATATGAGCACATTGAGTTGTGGTGACCTCCCACACTAGCTTATTATTTTCCATTTCTCTCTTAAAGTTTTTCATACGAATAGTTCTTGAAGGTACTGTGAGAGCTCACCAAGTACCTCACAGACTCCATATGCGATACCTTTTCCTTGGTGCCATTCATCCACTTATCATGGGTCGCTTTACACATTAAGGTTTGGCTAGAAATATAAGAAAAAGGGAGGATATGAAGGCGTAGTAGTGGGGATTCAAGGTGAAGGCTGACAGAATTGATCAAGGATACATCTCTACGGAAGTGTAAAGTAGTGCAGGTCTCAGGTAAGACCTTAAAACAGCATGAAGGGTAGGGATCTGAGAAGACTGTTTGTAGTGGTTTCCCACTAACCAATGGATTTGGCAAACCCCTATGTTACCTTAATGAACTGTAACTAAAACAAAATGTCTTAAGATTTTCTAATAAATTTAATTATTTTGTCATTTTTAAATATATTAATTTTTATATTTGTACATATTAGATTGGAAACATTTAGACTTTGTTTTAATAAACCCATTTTTTGAACAAATGAACGTGTTGACTTTTACTAATCAATATAAATGAAAATATAAACTTTAATTCTTTTTGGCCATTTATAACAGTAAATGTTTCTTCTACACTTTTTCTTCTAACGCTTACAATATTATACTACAGAATATTTAAAAAAACAAAACCTTTCAGCTAGATAATTGGTCTGTTCAGTAAGAAATAGTACACCTTGATGTTGGAAAATACAAGCAACTAATTAAGGAAAGGAAGATATGGAAATTTAGAATAATTTTGTCTTCAATTATATAATATAATTAATAAAACGAGTATACTTACCTTTTATTCAAATAACTATAATCAAAATATGAACAATTTTTAAGTCTATTAATAATAATTGTTGTGTTTGGAATGTTGTGAGGGGGTGGGGTAGAGGATACAATTGTAACAGAGGATGTGAAGATAACAAGTTTGTTATGAGGAGTTAGTGTGGTGAAAGCCCTAACTTGTCTTGAGCTGTCTACATAGACACCAAGATAAAATGTAAATATATATATCTTTTATTTTTGTCATGAGAATAAATATGAGTACCATATAAATTATCCATTTATTTATTTCTTGCAGAATTGAGCAATGTGAGTCATGTTGGAAGAAAGAGAAACTACGAAAGAGATTGATGTGCCCCGATAATTTGAAACAGGGTATAAGCAAAAGAAGTGAGCATCATAAAAATTAACAGACTTCTGTAATCGAGTGCTTAATATACTATTATTTATTTGTAACTTAATAAAATGATTTTAGTACCTTGGTTTGACCTAATTTATAATATAATTTATTTCCAGATAAAATATTTCTGGGTAATATAACCATCTTAAGAAGTGAAACTTATTGTTTTAGTATTTGTGTTAATCCAAACAACAAGAATGTAATAAAACTATTCCAAATGCCATTAGGGATGATTTATTAAATTATTATAATCAAAAAGCATTGAGTTGTAACACTAATTTCAATATTAGGTTATCAGTTAGATATAGCCTAAAGTTAATACCGTATATTGGGTGTCTGAAAAAGCATAGTGTGGGCTAATATTTACATGGTTGGTGAAAAAATTAACTACATTTTGGTGATTGTATGAGTAACATGAAATTTATTTCCTAAAACGAAACAAACAATATTCCATGTCTCAGACAAGTTTCTCAATATCTATACTCGTATAATTATATAAAAAAGTCAAAACCCACTGACTGATCACAAAATGTTTGGATCCAAGAAGCCTAGAGCTATGAATTTTTTACATGGTTTTTGGGTAGGTCTGTAGACGCGTACTAAGATAGGGTTTTGAAAATGTTCCAGTCTAGGGGTGTTTTTAACCCCTAAAACCATTATCACATCTTTGTTATTTATGGCTCGATTTTGATCAATATTGTTGTATTTGAGCATATTTATTTCCTTAGCCCCACCATTAGTGTTGTGTTAAAAAAATTATAACCTTATAAAACTATCTCAACTATCCCCAGATGAAACTGGGGCCATCAGCTAGTAAAATAATACATTCATCAGCTTATGAAAATCGTTAATTCAAAATTTAATAAAGACAATATATATTACAGGATTTGACTTGTAATAAAGGAGTCCTTCACTGTATCATAATTCAAGAATCAGAGTTTTATGAAATTATTTTCTAGATACTAAATCCAATGATAATTTATCATCTATCTTTTCATTTGTTGTACTATCAAAAAACATAATATTTCAAGTAATTTTCTATGTAACTCAAATCTCCAATATTTCAAAACAGAAAGATCCTCAATTGTTTATTACTTCGATTTTAATATACTTCCGGATATCATTTTGAAGTCTTAAAGAAATTGTTAAGAATTAGACTAATTATACAGATATTAAAAAGAAGATGTAAAAAAATAAGAGGATAGAATAAAAAAAAATATGCGAACATTCACTGTAGTGTAATGAATTAGTTAAATTTTGTACACATTACAACTTAAAGTCAATTACATCTTAAATGCTTTAAAGTTATTCAATTTATATTTTAGAGATGAAAGAAAGAGAAAAAGGGGGTTTTAAATTAAAATAACAAAATATAGAAAGTCTACAATTAATATTTAAATATAGTACAGTACGATAAATATAGTGTTTGTAGCAAGCACTCTTTTTAATGAAACAGCTTCTTGAATTTCTTCTGATCTTATATTTTTTAGTCAATCATCTCTTATTTAAATTCAAAACGGGATCTCTACCTCTCATAAATACATTAGTTTAAAAATCTTAATTTTACAGCATCCCCATCTAATGTAGGCTTTGTTATTTTCTGTAATTTTTTATTATCATACAGGAGCGTTTCTTTCCCAGGCATCTTCATATATATATATATATATATATATATATATATATACATTGTGTTTTAAATACATTAAATTAACCCCATCGTCATCAAGTTTGGGCTAGCCAGTAATTTGTAATTTTTTATATTCAAAAGACACCCGAATTATTTTTACGAGAACTTTTTATTTCAAGAACAATATCTTAATTTTCAACAATCTTCTAATATCTTTATCCGTCTGATTAATACTCATATTGAACGTAAAATGAATGCAAAACCCGGTTATCTACTAAATATAAATATAAACTTTACATTCTATCTGGTCTTCCACGACTGTCATTAACTTATGGCTTTTCAAAACTTTCCTTAAAAAATGGCGCGAATTTAAAAACAACACACATGTTCAAAAGTGTTAAAATTATGACGATTAAAACTATAGATTCAACTTATTCAAAACTGCCATTCATAAGACCTCTTAGTATTCATCAGTCCTGTCTATCTGTGACCTTTTATATTCGACGCCCATTGATAGCTGTAAGCAAACATGGTGAATTATTGAACAATATTCTGTAAAATTACTCTCTTTTATCAGGAGCCGATAAATACTAAAGATTCAAGGTATTCAAAATCGCCATTCATAACTTTACCAAACACACAGACCTCCTAATATTCATAAGTCATGTCTACTGATCACCCTCTAACACTACGCCCATTGTTAACTTTAATGAGTTATCGCAAAAAAAGTCATAACAATACTCTGATTTGTATTCACAATGATGACATCATAAGCACTACATTTCGGAGAGGGCATCGACCCCTGCGTAGGTCAGGAAACACAAATCACAACAAAAACAACATTCCAAGGAGGACATTGACAACACAATGCTATGTCTGGACATTCCTGAGATGTCACTCACCCCGCTGGGGTTAGAGGAAGTAAATCATAACAGCTACAGGTCCCAGAATCCCGCAAATCATAACAAAAACAACATTCTAAGGAGGACATAGACCCTGCAATGCTATGTCCGGAGTTTCTGGAGAGGTCATTTACACTGCGGTAGATAGAAGAACGCAAATCATAATGGCTACAGAGCCCGGACCCCGATAACTGAGGAGATCATCGACTGCGCAGACACTCCGCTGTCCAGACTGCGGTCATTGGCACCTTCAGACCGTGGAAATACCATAAAATTGCTACAGAATGGACTACAGCATCCGGAATGCGGAAATGATGTCTTTGGAATGCGGAGGTCATCTCTCTGAAATTCAGAAATCATCACAATGGAATCGGAAGTGTCCTGGAGTTGCTATTATCCAAGTATTATTAAGTTTAAATGTCCTTAAGCAATAGTATTTATTCCGTTATCACAAATTATTTGTGTGTCGTCATAAACATATAATGCTAATTTATTTACACTTAGTTTCTATATAGTTCAATCTACAATCTACATTCTTTTCTGATTGATGTAAAATACTTCAAACAAGTTTCAAAATCATTTAAAGTAATTTTATTTTTGACATCAAAGTTTGTTATGTCTTTTCCTTTCTTCTGTGTGCATATTTTTCCATCAGTGTTAATATTTATAAAAGAATATACTATCGGTTGTAAACCAATAAATTTACATTTCACAATTTTGTACAGTTTAACATTTATTTTTTCTTCTTTAGTAAGTAATAGTAGTAATAGGACACTTTTAAAATGAATTTACCTATTAAATTAGCTATTTCAATTACATAATATAATATAAATTTGTTAGCAGCATCTTTTTAGGTAATTTCTAGAGGCAAAACATTTGTATCAGTTACAACATAAACACAAAAACTTATAGGCTCATGTATATCACGAAAAAAAGTAAATTTTGACACTTTCGTTATTTTCTTTTAATAGATATTCGAAATCTACATAAGTTACAAATAAGAACAAAAAAACTATAATGGTAATTTTAAAAATTAAACTTGCTTAAAAATAATGATCAGGCATGATAGCTAGTATAGGTTTATTTGGTATACATATTTTAAATGACCTTCTAATTTAATCTCTTTGTCTTGACCCTGATAATATGTAAAACATCTTTTACATATAGATATTGCATACATGTTTTTATTTAACTGTGTACTAATTAATGTAGAAAAAAATATGTATATAATAATTGTAAATATTATTTGAAAACGGGGTTTTGAAATTAATTTATTTTAAAATAAAAGAAAAAAGTTTGCTCAGCTTTATGGGCGCCAGGTTACCAATTTTTAAAAGTCAAAAGTTAAAGTTTTTATTAAACAAAAAATACTCGGTCGTGATTTCTTTTAAAAGTGTACTTCCAAGTGGTTTCATGGTAAATAAGAAGTCCTTTTTTAAAATTTCATCGATTACATAATACCAGTACCAACCTACCAACCTTTCACGCTGGGATGTTGATAGACTTGTAGGATGAGTAACATCGTTGTAGGTGTAAACAACTCTTGAATGACAAATTAGTGGGAAATGATTAATTAATTGAAAAGACCTTTAAAGATTGGAGAGAGAGAGAGAGAGAGAGAGAGAGAGAGAGAGAGAGAGAGAGAGAGAGAGAGAGAGAGAGAGAGAGAGAGAGAGAGAGAGAGAGAGAATACATTGGTTTGATAAGGAATGTGAAAAGAAAGTATTAATGAAGAACAATGATAGAGTAAGATTGATTCATCGGAAAAAAGATAGAACTGAGAGTTATACAGAGCCAATAGAAAAAAAGCAAACCATACACAGAGGAGAAAGATAAGGGAATATCTGAAACAATGAGTGCAAACAACTGAGGAACTACAAGAACAAAAAACCATTAGAGACATGTATCGGGATGTGAGAATAACATCGAAGAGCTATTAAGCAAAACTTAATGTCTACAGACAATATCAATATCGGGAGATAAAATAATGAATAAATGGGCAAAATTTTTGAGGATACCTTAAACAAGCCTTAGAACAGAGAGGAAGAAGTAAGAGAAGGGATTGCACTTTTTGTGGGGATATCATCCTTAGACAACTTAAAGTATGGAATAGGCAGACATAGAAATGAGAAGGCTTCTTGGAGAGGATCAAACCATTTCAGAACTAATCAAGCAGAGAGGACCATCATTAGTCAATAACATATATAAGCTAATAATCAAATTATGGAGTGATGCGGAAATGCCAAGTGTTTGCAACATTTGGGTTATCTGCCTTAGGGGCCTATATTGAGGAAAGTGATAAAACACAGTGTAGCAATTATTATAAAGAAATATCTCTCATGAGTTATGATTATAAGGTATTTTCAGTGATTCTGCTAAAGAAGCTCAGAAATTAATTATACTGAAGAAATCCTTGGTGAAGACCAATATGGTGTTGGAGAGAATGGATATACAACTCATCAGATTTTCAAAATGTGACATCAGTTGAAAAATACTTTGAGTATGATCAGGATCTTCATTAATTATAAAACAAGCCTGTGAAAGTGTTAGTGTAAGAAATTTAATGAAATTATTACAAGAATTGGGAATTCCTAGAAAATTGACAAAGTGAAAGAAGTGACACTAAGAGATTAGATAATTTCATTACCAAAATAGTTCACTTCCTTTATAAAAGACACTTTTGATGTACATTGTCTTTGTTCTACATCGGACACGTTTACATAAACAATACGCTTACACTTTTTAAGTTCTTCTAAGTCCAAATATTCAGTTTCCAGACACACACGTAACTGCATTGTTACTACATAACACTTTTTAGTAAAACAGTTTGTTATTTATGAAGAAAACACTTTTCTTATTAGTTTTCCTTGTCCAAAAGTGGACATGGCCGTCCTGGCCGACGTCGTCTCACTTCGAAGGTTTATTCCAGACTAAACCAAAAACCAACTCGGTTGGTGCGTTCAATCTGCCAGTCTTCATTCTTTGTGTTCAAATTGTTTATACTGCATTTTTTAAATTAAAAAAGTTTATAATCATTTTAGTTACTAAAGTACATAGAATAAATTTCTCTGATCATCTACCATTACCCATTTTATTTCAAATTTGGTGCCTTTTAAGTTATTCAAAGAAAAACAAAATATATTTATTGCTTGCCTCATCATCTAGACATTTATACCCCACTATGTGTAAGATTAATGTATATATCCAATTCCATCCAAGATCAAAGAACCAAAAATGTACATTATTGCATGTGAGATCAAACAAATTACACATGTCAGAAGTTATAACATTTTGACCCAGTTGGGATATAAACAAATTTAAAAAAAAAAAAAAAAAATATAGGGTTCTGATAAACCAGCTTAAAAGATTGTAAAAATTAATGTTAAACAACCCAGCCACCTATGGGACTTAATAACGAAAGCAATTGTTGAAGATAATTACAACGGAACTGTCTGTGGAAGCCCGGGATTTGTTTTAAGAAAAGGAAAAGAAAAATAGCATTGAACCTTTTACTGTTCAGACGTATTTAATAAATATCATAAATAATTTCAAGTGAAATAAGATTAAATATACTTTTAAAACATAAATTTATACAATTAAATAATTGGTAAAGTACCAGATGAAATTTGAACTTTTGAAAAGGTAATACATATCTAAATTTATTTACCTAAATTATAAAACAGTGATTTGAAGTGAGCAATATGAATTTAAATCAGCCACCATTAATACCAAATTTGTAACTTGAACTTGAACTATTTTAGCATTTTGTAAAATTCACTAGTTTTAGATATTTCATACTGTAGCCTATAGTCATAAGTTTATATATTTTTCTGATTGCATATTTAATAGACCAGGATCCTTTTAACCCGAGAAATAGAGTCATAATTTGTTATTTGTAAATATGTTTAATGTTTAAGTGCTCTAGAAACCTATGATTGTAAATGTGAATATAGCCTATAATAAAAAGATATTATAAAAAAAGGCCTAGTTTATTAAATATTTTTATTACAAGCTACCTGATATCTCAAAGAGAGTTCTGAAATTAATAATAAAATTAATATAAAATAAGAGAATGTTAAATTTTAAAACAAAATATATTCATGTGTTTTTATTTAGAACAAAACTGTTTTAGATGATCTTGTAAAACCTTCAAATAGGCCTTCATTGTTTCATCAAACTTGTTAATAAAATTTAAAACAAAATATATTCATGCATTTTTATTTAGAACAAAACTGATTTATATGATTTTGTAAAGTCTTCAAATAGCCCTTCGTTGTTTCATCAAACTCAGGAATATCAATAGGTGTTTCACCAGATGTTGGCATGATAGAGAAGACCTGTGTAAATAGCATAACTTATTAAACAAAACAATTCTTATATAGACAGCATAGTGATTTCATAATAAATAAAATATCAACAAGAATTAACTAAAATTACATTGGGGCTAGAGTTAATTATGTTTTTTCTTTCTGTTTAAAGGTGAAAAACTCTCAGTTACCATTGCCTTAAAAAAAAGAGAAAGAAAAGAACATAAAGTATATATCTCTAGCCCTAAAATACTCTAATAGCATCAGGGTAGGAAGGAAACAAGTGTTGGGCAAGAGATAACTGACAGAAAGATGCAAGAGAGTGATCAACAAAAAACAAAGTGAAAAAAATGTGTACCTCCAACTAATGCCCTTGGGATTGCCAAGCCCATATTCACAATAGTGAGCTTCTGAGGATTAGTGTTAATGATAAATCCTAGATTATACCAACTCTAATCTTCCTTGAGAACCAAGAAAAGTTGAATAAACTATTTTAGGGGAAATTAAAAATATACAATAAGGAGTTAATAAGAATATTTACTTACATCTTTATATTTTACAGAAAATATTGGAATGTGACCATTCGGAAGAACAGTTCAAGGAACTAAACCAACAAACAGTAAGTGTAAAATTATTTGTATAGGTTCTATAAAATATATTTATTGTTAGGTTTGTTATAAGAGATAGATTGTTTGAATAGTTAGAATTCTTTTGTTTGAACTTTTAACGGAACAAGCTCATAATTATAACTAATTTTGACTATTTCTATTTTAAATTCATAAAAATAAGTATTTGCTACTTACTTAGATGATCAAAATAATGAATAAATATAAAAGATTTTAAAATAGTTTGTTTCCCAAGCAAAAAACTATATCATTATTAATGTTTGAAAAATCTAATAAAATAATAATTCATATACATAAAACTTTTCTTATTCTAATATTTACACACTCATTTTCAAACATTAACCTTAAACCTAGCAAAAAACTATGTTATTTATTGATGACAAAAAAAAAAAAAACCAAAATAAAACTTTTCTTATTACTTACTCTCCCATCTCCAAAAGGGACAGTAACATGAGGCAATTCATCATGCAAGATTGTTGACACTAATAAAGGACTGCCTTTCATTGATACAGCGACTTCTCCTAGTTTTGGAAGTCTTATTATGTTCATTGGTGTGGTAGGATTCATTTTTGGAGTAATAGCTGTATGATTTGATATTGAATATTGTAAAGAAGTATTTGGTGTCTAAAAACAGATAAAATACCGCATAGTAAATTTAAATACACAATTTAAAAAATTTAGGTTTATTTTTGTATAAGTAAATGTTTAAATGCTTCTGAAGTGAACAAGTTCACAAAAACCATGTACATAAAATTTGTTTCATATTGTAATTACCCAGAACTGTAAAGTGATTTAACATATTTACTAATTTAAAACTTTGAATATATAAAATTACCTATAGTAGTTTCTAAATCTATGATCGCAACTTGGTCCTGACAGACATGGCAAATATGTATATATAGGGATCTTTATGAGCATACAAATTTCATGTTCCTATCTTTATTTCATAGTAGCTAATATCTTTACATTCAGACAACAATGATTAATGTACGACATAGGGCAAACAAAAATTTAATAGGATATTTTTTACGAACTGACTAATTTTTTTAAATCAGCGCTATCATGTTTTGGAAATATGCAACTTTGATTCTTTGTATAGGCTACACTTTAAATATCTTTTGAGGCTTTGGGATTTAGGAAAATGTACTCTATAAAACAAATAATAGCTTCTGAAACTCACACACTTTTTAAAAACTGATAAACTAAAAATATGTTTTATAAACTGAAAATATTCACAAAACTTACATGAATTGGAATGTTGACACTCTTTATAACTTTGGTGTTGCCAAAATGATTTTTTATACAAAATACCAGTTATTTTATTTCTTAAAAGGGTTAATTAATAATTCATAAATATTATATCACCATATGTTGATATATTGCTAACAATGTCGATAGATCTTGACAATTTTTGTAGAATGCAATTTTTGTAGAACTTTGTTGACCTTGTAGACTTTGTGGGGGTGGCTTGTGGCAGAGTCACAGTCATTAAAATTCCACAATGACCTAAGGATGATGCTTTGACATGCCAAGGAAGTGCCACTGAGTAATATGGCGGTGAGAGTAAAAGAGTATAAAGACCTCTTACATACAAGCATAGTTCTCCTGATGACCTCTAAGCGGCTAGATAAAAGGGAGCCATAAGATCTGTTTGCTATGATTGGTAATCAAATCATGGGTTGGTCATGGATGACTAGAGGATGATTGGTGGCAAGAGGGAGGATGATAATCAGACCATCATTCTTGTCATAGACGATCTATCGACATGACCGCTTAAGACTAGCGATTGGAGGGTGTATCTTGGACTCAAGAAGGTACATCTGAAAGTTCTGCAGGGTAGAGAAGATGGAGCTGTGTAGGATCCTTCAGATTGACCTGCAGCAGAGTAGAGCTGCTACTGCCACACTCTGCAAGGAATTTTATGAAGAGAATACCGACGCAGTCCTGATACAGGAACCCTGGATCTGACAAGGTAAAATAATGTGACTAATTGCGGCATGGGGGAGCACAGACACGAATGTGAGAGGTAAGTCAATTTTAGATTACATTGTCTCAAATAACATTATGATTGTTAATGTGGGTAATGAACAAACATTTGTTAACAGTCAGAAGAGAAGTCATTAACCTTACAATGTGTAATAACCTGTCCCAATCTAACAAGAAGGTAAGGCAGGCATGGAGGAAGCTCTGTACGGACATTGAAGGAGTACAGGAAACTGATAAAATCCAGAGGATATTATACAAGGATCCTATCACACCAATAGGAACTATTAGAAATACTAATGTTAAGTTTCTTGTAGAAGTTAGAGAGGTGTTGGAAATCCTCTTAAACATCCACTTTACGGGATGCACCATTAGGGGGAGAATACAAATATGGGTAATCCGACTTCTCCTAACGTAAGGACTAATAATTGTAAATTGGTGAATCGTATAATTACATTTAGTAAAATCAAATAGGGAGTTGGTACATTTGACCTATACAATACAAATCTCCAGGTGGAGATGGAATTAGACCTGAATGCTTTTAGGAAGTCATTAATAGCCTTTGTTCTGTGGGCTATACAGAGCCAGCTTTGCCCTCAGATACTTCCCATGAGAATGGAGGGTATCCAAGGTCGTGTTTATCCCTATGCCAGGAAAGGTGAGTTATAATGAATCCAAGTCTTTCTATCTTATAAGCTTTTCCTCGTTTCTCCTAAAGGAACTGGAGAAGGTATTTCATAAGTTTCAGTGAGCAGAGGTATTAATTGAGAACCCTTTACATATTAATCAACATGCTTGTACCCCAGGGAAATCATATGACTTCGCTCTGCATCAGTGAGCAGAATAGAAAATGTTCTTGAGAATAAAGACGTGGGCATTAGATGCATTTCTAGATATTGAAAAAGCTTTTAATAACACCACAACTCAGTCCATTATGAAGGCGGCCCTAGGTCGTGGAATTGATGGAATGGTAAGTAGATGGATCAAGACCATGTTGGAAAACACAGTTATAAAATCCTCACTGCATAGCGAAAATGTAGAGGTAAATACAACTTGTGGGTGTCCACAGGGAGGAGTATTGTCGCCCCCACTGTGGAACTTAGTGGTTGATGACCTTGACAGTAATCTTAACAACATTCTGTGAGCTTGGGACATCTCCAACCAATAATAATCCGTAGTTGGTAATTGTAATAATAATTAAGTGATATAAAGGTTAAATTAAGAAATAAAGAGACAATTGTTTTAAAATAATAACATTAGAATTTAGAAATATGGTAAAAGGAGAATGGTGTTTTTGTAATGATGAATAAAAAAAGTGAATTGAAATGAATGTATTGTAAGCGGGAAAGGCAGCTTTTGTGTGGAACAAAGACTTAACATCACATGATATGCCATAAAAGGACATGACTCTGATCTTCTAATTTGATTGTTTCAGGATGAAAAATCCAAACAACCTACGAGAGCGGGAGTTGCATAGACTCCAAAGGAAAAAAAAGCAACTCTGCCTAAAAACGGAATTTTAGTCACTCCTAGAGAAGACGGCGATGTCGTCAGATATGTAAGACTGTTGTCCTCAAAGCATGGCTTTATTTTGAAAGTTAAAAGAAGGAGTGAGTATGACATAATTGAATAAAATAAAGATGTTTTATGAACCTATAAAGGTATCAAGTTCTGTAATTAAAAATATGGACGAAATAAAATTGTAAGTAAGTTATGTAATTACTAAAATAACCAGAATTTATAAAAATAGGACAATGAACGATTAATAGTTTTTAAGGTGTATAGATATTAAAATTCAGACTCTTGTTTTAGGTGTAAATTGTTCAAAATTAATAATATAAAATTCCTTTTATATATAATAAAATTTTATGTACTACAATGGAAATATCTTTGTATGGTAACTGTATTTGACAAATTTTGGAAAAAATTAGAATACAATTTAACATGCAAGGATTTTGTACAGTAGAATCAAGTTTTGTTGTTTTGAACGAGTTTGTGGCAGTGGACTATGACTTCAGTCTGATGTCACGATTTGTGAACCTGTTAAAACGGCGAGTTTCTGAGTTAGTCATTTTGAAATTAAAAAATCATTATTTGATGAATTTTGAAACTACAAATTAAATGGTTTTAAGAATATGTAATTGTAATATAAGTTGTACACAATACATATGTAATACTAATATTTCATATTAATTGCCATAATTAAAGTTAAAGACAAAGCAAGAAAGAGAAAAAATTTGTCAAAATCCAAAATTTCCATAAACTACTTGGAAATCTAAGAAAATGTTATTCTTGAAAAAATTTGGGAATAATGATTAATTAAAAAGTTAGCCTATATGTGCTACTTATAAAAGCAAGAAAAAAGAAAATTTAAATAAAGTAATTAATACAAAGATATTAAGATATAAAATCAATAACAAATTGAGTATAAAATAAATTCCACGCTAAAATTAAAAAAATATAGTATAATATTTCTATTATTACTTCAAAATTTATAATCTTTCTATTATTACTTAAAAACTTTGTCTTATATTACTAAAACTAGTACCTCTACTATCAGAATAAGAAACACATTAAATAATGTTTAAATTCTTTTAATGTACTTTTCTTAATATTGTATTGCAATTAATTTTACAGATATTTATTTAGTTCTTTCTTTTTACTCTTATCTCGGGTTCTTTACATGGGTTGGTGGCCTCTATTTAATATGTAATTTTAATCAAGGTATAATTTCTATAACTACAGGCTATATATATAAATTGGTTCTTAAATTAGGATTTATTAAAGTTCAAATTAAGTTCAAATATTATTTAGGATTCAAAAATTTATACAGTTCTCATAGATATTAATTAATTTTGTGGTTTCTCCTTGTTACAAATGCAATGGATTATTATTACCTCAAATTCTGTGGTTTACTTCAAATTGATATATTATTATACAAATATACTTGCAGTTCTCTTATATTTGATACTTATATTCTTCTGTGTAGAATTATTTTAAATATGGTTATTCCACAAGTATAAATACATGTAACATTTACCAAATCTGTACTGGTACTGATTTATTTTTATTTTTTAAGAATAGAAAATTTTTAATTGTTCTCCCGGGTTCAACTGCCTCACTTATCAAAAGTCTGTGATTTGTCTTTACAATGGCATTGGTTTTATATAAAATATAGTTTTTTTTTTAAACATGTTCACCTTTCTTTTCACTAAACTTGTTTTACCATTATAATTGGCGATAGTTGTCCATAATTTTACTTAATTTAATAATTTTATATTTTTAATTAAATAGTTTCTTTAGTTCTTTATACTTTATATATTATATATAATTTATTATTACATCGATTTGCAATTTCTGACTTGCATTGGAACAGCTGTTGTGTGGTAGTCTCCATTTAATATTAATTTGATGTATTCATTTTACTTTTAGGCTAGTTCAGTTTAAAATAGTTTTGTTCATAGTAACCATTACCATATATAAAATATCCATTTCACTAAACACTTTCCCCTTTTATCAAACTGATTCTTAATTCAACCTAGTTTCACAATTTTATTTATATCTATATTATACCACCATGAAATAAAGTTACATCAAAATATTTACAATGTTTGTATTTTAGGTTATCTTACCAATGTTATTAACAAATTATTTATGCTTTTTTAAATTCATTTAGGCCACCAAATTAAGTTATCAATTTATATAAATGTTATAATAGGTATATGTAGATCCGTATTTGTTTTTGCCTTCAAGTAGGTCTACCACTCAGTTATGCAGTATAAAGCCGTTTCCATAATTAAAAATTACCCAAATAGTTTTTCCAGAAAATGCAATTAAGTGGTGTAAAAAATCATAAAGCATGCTAATTTTGGAAGTTCAGGAAGTTTTTACTCGGCAACACATTGTTTTATAAAAAAAATTGCTAAGAAAAAAGTGTTAGTTTTTTCTCAAAGAATATGCATGATTGTTTCGAAATGATTAGACAAATATTTCTAATTTGTTTTTAAATTGAACTAAACTTTTTCCAACTCACTTTTATTCAATTTTACGATTGAGGAATATTTCACATGGCTTAACAAATAATATTAAAAATAAAACATATTCCATTCAATGTCATTTTTAATTGTAAACAAAAAATTACAGCATAATAAGACATTTATTACAACAAATGTATCTTATTATACGCTTTAATTAAATACTAAGTAATTGAGCTTGGAAACAATAAATTAAAGTGTAAATATTCAAAAAGATTAAAAAATTACTTACTTTAAATTTACAAGTTGTTGGAGGAAAATGATTATTAGTTTTCTTTCCAGTTCCTTTAGATTCTGTAAAAGAAATCATTTTATACATAAATACTCCTCTCTATAGCTATAACACAAAACAACATTATATGATAAATATTGATTTTAATGTGTATAATACTGACATTGTGAAATAAAAAATAAATTTCAATTAAATGAGTTGTTGATATGAGGTTAGTTATAGAGAAGAAAAATTACAAAATTAAAGACCACCCTAATTCCACAATAATAAAAATATGTTCACATTTCTAAGACTTAATTCATCAAAATTCAACAAAGTTAGTTGTAACTTAAAAATTTAATATTATAATTCAAAGTTAATTTTAAGACCAAATAAAACTTAAATGTGAGTATTTTAAGTTTATGAGTTGAACAATTCAAAAATTAATATTTTATTAACCCCCTCCCGAGTTTTCCATATACTTATAGCTAAGCAAGACCTAATAATTCAATTAAATACTTAAATAGCTCAAAAATCCAATTTTCAGTAATTCTTCATTGTACCGGGTGTTTCAAAAATAATATTGGAGTTTTAAAGCCATGAAATTATCTATTACTTACACTTTACCCATTTAAACTGTACATGAAATGATAGAACAACTCAATCAATTTTTCCTAATAGTGTTAAAAATGTGAGCACTATTTGTTATATAGAACATATTCAATCAACAGGCAAGCTCTTCCTATACCTTGATTAGCGTCTCTGGAGTAATTGATTAAAAAACTGTTTCAATCCTGTTGTTTCCTAAGTAGTACATATCAACTGGTAGTGGAGGCAAATACACACGATCCTTTATAAATCCTCAAAGATAAAAATCTTATTGCATAAGATCGAGTGAAGTGGAGGTCACAGCAAAAAAGGTGTGTAATGCGGTCCCTTGGGGCCAATCCAACGTTTGGGAACAACTGCTTTAACCAATCCCATACAGAGTTATGCCAGTGAGGAGGCACTGTCATCTTGTTGTCAAATAAAGTTCTCTGGTTCATCTTGTAGTTGAGGGAAGAGGTATAGTTGTAGCATATCCAAGATAAGCAATTCCAGTTACACTAGGTTCAGAGAAGAAGAAGGTTCCATAAACTTTCCATCGGGATATGCCACAAAAAATATTCAATTTTGGGGAGTCTTGTATGCACTCCAATATCACGTGGATAACCCCACATGTGTCTTAAACTCCAGATACACGTAACATTATGAGTCTTTATCTAACCATTAAGATAAAATGTTGAACTATCACTAAAGACAATATGATCAAGGAAGTCTTCATCTTCGTTTCGTTTGCAAAATTGGCACACAAAGTAAAGTCTATAGGATTTACAGTGAACAATTGCTATGAACGGCCCTTAAAACTGCCTGGGTTCTTTAATTCCAATTAATAATCAAGATCAGTGGTTCAGTATTTTATTTAAATCTTATCTTTGGTATGAAACTTATGTCTATTTGCCTGATACTTTACTACTATACTTTATTGCAATAATTTAAATACAAAACTTTAATACAATAATTTAACTACAAAACTTTAATACAATAATTTAAATACAAGACTTTAATACAATAATTTAACTACAAAACTTTATTACAATAATAGGAATTTAATTAAACAATAAAACAAAACCATATTATTTATTCAAAGCCCAGAAGTATTCCAACTATTGTTATATTTTAAATAAAAGAAATTACAAGTCTTCTAACTGGTGACTTTATGTATAGAAATGCTTGCTTACGGTTTGTTGCGTAGATTTCCTGGGCCATCTTCCACCACGGCTAGCCACACAGCCGTGTATCTTCCCAGCTCCAAAAAAGACAAGAGAGCCCTCTAAATCCTGCTGATTGCTTATATACCTTTTGTTGTCTTGGTAACCTACTTGCGTTTGCAAGTCAAGCATTTCAACATTTTTTTACTTGTTTCACAATAGTTGGGTCATTCTGAGCTTTGTGAATATGATTTCTTCCTAATATAGCCTTAATATTATCCTAATATTAACTTATTCCTAACATCACCGGCGCCTACTAGACATCGTCCCGATGTCGTATTACAAACCTACCCACTTTTTTATACAACAAACAACAAACAAATAATATACAAATAATAAATAAACTAACAATTTCCTATCCCTATCTTTTTTATAATAATAAAAACAATTGCACAAATAATAAAAACAAATAATCTACAATTCTTCTATGATACAATATCAAAATCTAGTCACAAAATATATACATATGATTTATATTTAATTCAAAAAAAAATATACCTATATAACTTAACAGGTCTAGCCAACTAAATGTAGTCAATTGGCTACTTAATCCACCAATCTTTCTACATTAGTGTAGTCAAACCTGCAACAGGGTAAAAGCAATTAAACATTTTCACATTATAAATATAAATTAAAATATAAATTTTCTGTGACTTTGTCCTGTAACTGAGCAAGCATTTCATATCAATTCACCAAAATTGAATGGTATAATTTGAAAGGAAAAAAAAACTACTAAAATTTTGACTTATTAGTTGGAAACCTTCTGGAATTGGCTTTGAATGTACTTTTATCTTAATTATTAGATTCTTTAATTACAGTATTTAAATATAATACTACTTTTAGATTTACATTTTTATTATGATTAAATTATATCCATTTATTAATTTCAAACCTATTTTATTATTTATTTTTCAACTTGTTTAGTTTTTGCTGGGTTAATTTCTTCTCTATAGATCTCACAAAACATTAAAAAAAAACTTCATTATTCATGACTTTACCTCAAATTACAAATACTACTTAATTTTCTTGAACAACATTAAAAAAAATCATCTATTATCTTTAAAAAAAACTCCTTTTACATTAATATTACCTCATAGTGTCTCATCTCAAAACTCATCATTATAGGCTTCTCATAACTTAATAATTTGATTGCATTGACCTCTTATAAAAACTTCTTTAATTATTTATATCACCACATATAAATAATTGTGCACACCACGTATTTCATTGTAGTCAAACTTATTATTTCCTCGTAGATACCTGTAATAAGTTTATTTAAAAAACTCAATATCGTCGTAACCTTCGACGCTTCCTCATATTTCATCGCAGTAAAAAAAACTCATATATCCTCGTAGAAACTCATTTAAAACCTTATATGTATAGTGCCCCTTGGCTCGCTATCACATTTCGTCGTAAATCTCGTAGAACCTCAATAATACGTCGCAAATTCTTCCTATATCATCGAAGAAACCTCGTAGATAAAAAAAAACTTCTTGTTAAACATAAAAGAAACTCTCAATGCAACCAAATTACTTTCTTCAAGGAAAACCTCTTTATAGACTTCATTTCTCGACACTATTTTTAAGTACTTTTGTACATTCATTTCTCCCTTTTTAAAGAAAAACATTATCTCTTATTATCTTATAAAAAAAAAATATCTCAATTACTTTTAAAAAAAAACTTCCTCACAATTATTTTCCCAGCAACACCTTAGTTTTTATTTAAAACATCATCAACTTTTTTTTATCAATTTACTCCCTTTAAAACATTTTATCTTAAATTACTCAATTATTTACATTAAAACTCATCAAAATCCCTTACATCACATTATTTATTAATCCCTATTTATCTAAATCTTAACGTTTATTAATTTTCCTTTAATCATTTTCACATACAATCATAATATTTCTAATTTTAACCTAAACTATGCATTCTTAAGAAAAATTTATCGTTTATTGGTGTTCCTACACAAACAAAGAAAAATTCAACACCTGACACCCATAAATATCCGTTTCAGCTACTTAGTTCACCGAAAACAAGATAAATATTTAATGTAAAGTTTGTTGTGAATTCTATTTCCGAGAAGACTTTTGACGCAATAAGTAAGAAGCAATGTAAATAAACAACAATGATTTGTCAGCAGTCTATGATCTAACCGCTGCGACCTAGTGCAATGTAAATTGTTGACACGCCGTTTATGTAACTGTCGATCATAAGTGGAACAAATTCTCTACAGCTATGCGATTTCTTAAAATGGTTTACATTTTTGCGATAAATTGCACACTTTGGTTTAGCATGTCTAAATTTTCGTTGTAAACCATTATTTGCCATAGAAATCGCATAACACCTTAATTTGTTTTAAAATCCTCAGCATTCACACTACACACCTTGCCAAAGGTAAGCTTTGAATACTCCAAGGAATTTCCCTACTCAGCATGTTATATAATCTTCACATTACACTTCATTCACAATAAACCTGACCTAAGTATTTCTTTCAGTTCATTGCCTATGAAACATGAAAGACTAACTTAAACTATTAACTAGAGACACTGACAATATCAAATGTTTCAAAATGCATAACAACCATCTAATGTAAAAAAAAAATAATCGGTCACAAATTTCAAAAACAACAAAGCAACACACTAAACTAAAAACTTCTTAAACTGAAAAAAAATTTTAAAATCAATTTCAATAATATGTATAAAAAGAATATTGCCACAATTTTAATAGTTTTTTAATTAATTTTTAGTAAAAACTAAAAACACGGCCGATGCACCATTTGCTATGAACGGCCCTTAAAACTGCCTGGGTTCTTTAATTTCAATTAATAATCAAGATCAGTGGTTCAGTATTTTATTTAAATCTTATCTTTGGTATGAAACTTATGTCTATTTGCCTGATACTTTACTACTATACTTTATTGCAATAATTTAAATACAAAACTTTAATACAATAATTTAACTACAAAACTTTAATACAATAATTTAAATACAAGACTTTAATACAATAATTTAACTACAAAACTTTAATACAATAATAGGAATTTAATTAAACAATAAAACAAAACCATATTATTTATTCAAAGCCCAGAAGTATTCCAACTATTGTTATATTTTAAATAAAAGAAATTACAAGTCTTCTAACTGGTGACTTTATGTATAGAAATGCTTGCTTACGGTTTGTTGCGTAGATTTCCTGGGCCATCTTCCACCACGGCTAGCCACACAGCCGTGTATCTTCCCAGCTCCAAAAAAGACAAGAGAGCCCTCTAAATCCTGCTGATTGCTTATATACCTTTTGTTGTCTTGGTAACCTAGTTGCGTTTGCAAGTCAAGCATTTCAACATTTTTTTACTTGTTTCACAATAGTTGGGTCATTCTGAGCTTTGTGAATATGATTTCTTCCTAATATAGCCTTAATATTATCCTAATATTAACTTATTCCTAACACAATACAGATGCAGTTGTAAGAGTTTACTTAAAACCCTTTACACGGACATCCCTGGAATCACATATGAATGGCTAGCCTTCCTAATAGATTTCTTAGGGCTACGCACAAGACTCTCACACATTCAATATTTCCTTTGGACACTCTTGGTCTTCTTGTACTTCTTGTCTTCTTCTCTATAGAGAGCCAGTCCTTTCAAACTGATAATACCATCTACGGTTGTTAATTTCACTCAGGGGATTACAACTGAATTTGATATAGAACGCAAGTTGACCGGTAATTACAGATATACTCTTTGCAAATTGCAAAACACTGCAAAATTGCAAAAAAAAGATTTCTTTAATAGTAATGAACAGTGTTATATGACTCCAACGTGGAAAAGTTGTGTTTCTCGGTGATAAGTTTGTTTTAAATAAATACACGTGTCTGGTAAAGCACGGATAACCTATTATATATGTAGAATAAGAAAATGATTGTTTAATTATTTATAATTTTGTGTGAATCATTTAATTTTGTATTTGTAATTTTGTCTGATGTCTATGATATGCTATCTAGAATGTGATGTTAAATTTTTAGAACATATAAGAAATGTTTCTGATTCAAAATTTTAGTTGAACATTTTTAATATGAATTCATAAATGATATTTTTATAAAACTTAGAAGTAAATTGATACATCAAAACTTGAATTAATTATATTTCAAGAACTAAGTTGCAATCAAATTTAATAAATTTTGTAATAACTATAAAACTGTGGGTTTTTATAGAATATTACTTTACTAACAAAAATAAAAATGAATTTAAGATTATTGATTTTAATTTATTTATGATTTTAAAATTTTGCACAGCTTTTATGGGCGCCAGATGTGTTAACATCAATTTTGAAAAACATGAATTTACCTATTTGAATCTCAGGGCATGAGTTCTTTTAAAAGGGTACTCCACAGTGATTCCTGGTATCAAATGAAGAACTCTTATTAAACTGAAATTTTAACATAAATTTATTATTCAAAAGCACATTTATACATTAAATTTATGACATAGAACATGTTATGAACAATATCTATAACTATCAGAATTAATCTTTTATTTACTTTAACACTTTGAGTGCTAAGCCTCGAGAGGGGTACTATTATGTCTGACTACAACATGGCGGCATCTGGTAAGGGTTGCGTCTATAGCCGTGTGCGCCATAGGGTAGGTTAGTTCACTGTCCTCTTCAAGTCTATGACTCAACGCGTCTACTACCGCATATTTTTGAAATTTATTCTCATAATAAAATTCATTTTAATTAAATTTTTAATTTTCGGTAATCATTTTTACATGTTTTAGTGTGAAATTAACATTTTCGGAATAGTAAAAATTGTTTGTACATAAAACACAAACACCTATAATTTATTCAAAATTATAACAATCAATATTGAAATGATATTTATTGATTGTTATTTTATTCATGTATTTTTTATGAAGGGAGATACGGCGGTATGACAGAAATTACGACCTGTTTGTTATTCATTTGCTAACTACTTTTTAGCTACATAATTCATTCCTTAAATGATTACACTAACAATGAGACAAACTTTCATTTTTTATGTCCTTTTACCTTAATTTATATAATACATTTTCATTTTTACCTAAATATGTTTTATTGGAACTTCATATCGGGAGAAAATAAAACAATGTTTTCGGTTATATTTGTTTATTAAATATTTAAAAACAAAATAAATAAAATACGAAACTAAATTCTAAAAATAAATTCTAAACATACAATTAAAATTACAAAAATGATAATTTTTTATATTTACAATTGAAAAAAAAAAACTGAATTACTAAAAACTAAATTTACAATGCAAACATTTTTTTATTTTTATTTTGCTTATCCTATCTTACACTAAACTACCTACTCTATTTTTTACTATATAAAACTAAATTAAACATTTTTTTTATATATACATATTGCACTTGTTATTTATTGTTCATGGTATTCCCGAAAACTTGGCGCACACAAATGTGGCTCTTTGGGGCAGTCTGGGCAGTAGTATGACGACTCCTTTCTTTTCCCAGACTTCAAACATACTACACATCGTCAAAAAAGTCGTTTGTTTTTGTCGTTCAGCGGTCTTTGTCGGGGAGCATGAAGAACCGTGGTTGTCTGTGAGGAAGGGCCGGGGGAAGGAACAAAGAGAGGGTTCGAAGGAACAGGGGGAATGTTGGAAGGAGCAGACGGAGAAGGAAAAGCAGGAGCTGTGAGGGACTTTACCAAATTTAAGCGGAAATCATAAAGGGACATTTTGGAACTGGGATTATCCCTTCTGAACAGGATATAGGAATTGGTAAGGATCAGATGAAAAATGTGAATGGCCACCTTCCTATACCATTTCATGCATTTACGCTCTATCGGATAATAAGCCAAGAGTTGATCCATGTGGTCGATTCCACCCATCGACTTATTGTATTCAGCGACCATTTCTGGTTTTTGAACTACACGTCCTCGTCGATCGGTAACATCGACCAGGTCTGGACTGAACTCTGAGCTTATCATCAGCACTTCTCGTCGATCATTCCATTTGAGTACTCAAATACCTGAATCGGAAAATAGGGAGGTGGTTTCAGATTTTTTCAACTTCTTGGAAACAACCTGAGGGGGGTTGGTTTTTCGGTTTTTCCGTAAGGTCCCAGTTACATAGGTTTTGCGCTCAAGGAGTTCATGAGCAAGTCGTACGCTATTATAATAATTGTCCATAAACAATGAATGACCAAAATCTAATTGACCTTCCATCAGTTTATGGACAACCATATCAACATGACCTTGCCCACCAACTTCTTGATCACCAGAACCCGAGTATACTATAAACCTTAGGACAAGACCTGAAGGTTCGGTGAGCATGTATAGTTTTATACCATACTTATGCCTCTTTCCCTTTAGGTAAACTCGAAAAACCAATCTCCCTCTCCAGAGGATCATGGATTCGTCAATACAGAGTCGTCTAGTCGGAGTCACAAGTTTTTCCATAATTTCATGAAAAAACTTAATAAGGGGCCTAATTTTGTATAGTCGGTCAGTCTCTGTTTGCGGAGGGCGGTTATTGTGAAAGTGGAGACAGTTTAGAATATTCATAAATCTGTCTCTACTCATCACACTTCGGACAAAAGGCAAGTTGAAAAGTTTGTCCGTTGTCCAGTAGTCTGAAATTCTGGGGAGTACCATGTTTCCCATGTGAATAAGTAACCCTAACCACATGGTGAATTCCTCTATGGTTAGGGTTTTCCACCTTCTTATTCGAGCATGGATACTCGCACCAGATTTCTTTGTTTCGGCAAAGTCGTTGGTCTCGTTCACAATTAAAGTTTTTAGTTCGGCAGTGAACAACATGTTGAAATATTCAATAGGTTGTTTGACAGTTGGTGATCGATTTAACCCAGGGTTCCGAGTGAAAGGAATGTCGTCAAGGGATGTTCTATCTGCCGAAAAACTGTAAATGGGGCCTTGGGGGACAGTAAGTCTTTGTCTCGTATGTCTTTGTCGTCTAACTTGTGTACCGACTTTTGTCTGGGTTGAAGAAAGGGTCAACACACTTTCACCAGCAGACTCACTCGGCTGCAATATCTCTGAAACAAAAGAAAAGAAAAAAAGTGTAAATATTATGTGATATTTATGAAAATAACAATTCTGGAAATTTGAAGTCAAGGAAATATTGTTTTCAAATTTAATGATTTTGTTAGAAAAAAATATAATGTTAGCATAAAGCTTTTTATCCCAAGAAAAACATGAAAATTATTTTCAAAAATTACAATTGATGGTAAATAAATATCTGAATTTTGTTTACCTATTTCTATCGGGGTTGAGAAAGTCACCATATTGTTACTCGTTGGATCGGTCGGCTGCAACAATTCTGAAAATAGAAAAATGCGTAAATATTATGTAATAATTGATACAAATAACTCTAATAATTTGAGTCTAAATGAAACAATGAAATCTTATTCTCAATTAAACTTTTTCGAATGATTTTGTTGGTAGAAAAAAATGTTAGGATAAATTTTGTAATATTTTATCAAAATATTTTTGTCAAAATATGTAATAATTGATACAAATAACTCTAATAATTTGAGTCTAAATAAAACAATGAAATCTTATTCTCAATTAAACTTTTTCGAATGATTTTGTTGGTAGAAATGTTAGGATAAGTTTTGTAATGATTTATCAAAATATTTTTGTCCCAAGAAAAAAAGAAATAAATAAATATCTGAACATTCTGTACCTATTTCTGTTGGCGTTTAAGTCACCGTTGTTAGAAGATCTTCACCTGGGACCTCAGACGGTTGCAATAATTCTGAAAATATAAAAATGTAATTAATAAAAAATCAAATTCTTATATAAAACTTTTTTTTCAAGTCAAAATAAATCAATGAAATCTTATTTTACGATTCAATTCTTAAATATTTTATGTGAACAAATTTAGTTTAAATTTTTTTATTGATTTGTCCTATTATTTATATCCATGAAATTAAAGTGTGAATTTTGGAACATGTAGCCTAACGACTATTTTTATTTCCAAGAAAAACAGAAAATAAAATAATGAAACAGATAATGACGTATCAATAAAAAGTAAATAAAAAATACCAAACTGGCAGGGAAAAATTATTGTAATTACCTTCAGAGATTTCCAAGTCCTCCTCGTCGGTGTCCCCAAACACGGATTCCCCCGAATCCAAATCCGAATTCCATCCTTCGTCACTTTCGTTTTCGAGGATGGAGAGCAGCTCTGCGGCATCTTCCGGAGAATAAAACTTTCGTTTTTTGAGACCCGATCGCCTTGTCTCAGACTCAGCAGACGTAGACGGACGAGAGTCGTCTCTCGTGTCAGCTGCTGAAGACGTTGAAGGTCGAGGGTCATTTCTAGTCTCCACAGAACGTTTTCCACCTCTTGTACGAACCATTCTGGAAATGTTTCAAACACATACTATATATTATTTTCGGATTTATACAAAAATACTAATCATTCATAAGATAATGAAGAGAAAAAAAAAAAAATTTTTTTTAAAACTTGTTAATTTTTTTTCCATTTATTATTGTGACATCCCTTGTGATATGAATAAAAATGTTTAAAATAATGGAAATTAATTAAAATATATTCAAAACTTACCTTAAGTTGGAAAAAAGGCACAAAAACGATGAAAAAGTATGAAATTTCAAATGGCTCTGCAACGGCTTCTAGCGGTTATTCTTCACGGCTCTTCGATCTTCACTTGTTGAATGGTGTCTATTAACCACTCACGTAAAAATAAATGCTCAAAGCAACGACTAAACCCCCTCTTTTCCACCGAAAAGTGAATGTAGAAGGTGCGTCTATAGACGCGTGAGTCACTGGGAAGACCATTGTTTTGCGTGTATAGACGTCTGAGCACTGAACGTGTTAAAAAAATTTACTTTGTTTTTTATTGAATTTAACTTTATGTTGCAACAAATATTTTTAAAATGAACAAAGTCCATCTTTTCACTTTGTAACTGTCCACAATACGACCGAATTCAATATTACTCGCGTGATTGTCTATTGTCCTTCAAAATTACACACGATTCGTAATAAGCACTTCTAACACTCTGTTCTCTCAACATCACAAACTATACTTGTCCTATAAATTTCCCAATTAAGACTCTACAGAACAACCGTTCTACATAACACACCAAACTAGACCTTTTTATAACATTTGAAGTACATTTCTTTAAAATACTTGTTCAACGAGAAAAATATGACCTTCTCTCTCAACATCTCAAACTAGACTGCCGGCCTCATGGTGAAAATCTCACTTCCGTTATTTTTTGGGGTTCACCCTACTTCCTCCACGGATAGTCTTTTAATTCCCGCTACGTCAGTTAGAATATTTCCCGCATCACATCGAATGCACTGTTCCATGCTCTGAGCACACCCACAACTTCCTTTTTAACTAATTCTATATTATACACACAAAATTATTTAAATCCTTATAAGTAAAATTCTTAAATCCTATACATTATTATTTTCTTGTGTTTGGAAATCTATATTAATTGAATTTACTTTAATTTAACTTTTAAAGTCATAAGTCACGTTTTCAACTTGTTTGCCCCCTCCCAATTTCTTTCTATACGATTTCCTGCTATTTGTATTATTCAAACTGGATTAACCTTTTTTAGGTATTACAATTTTAATATAAAAGTCTTTTAAAATATGATTTTTTTTTAGAAAATAAATATTAATAGGATGTTTTAACTTCTAGTAATTATTTACAAATATTTTTGTTTTATATATGTACTCTTACAATAATAATTTTGTTTTAATAAATATTATGTACATTTCAGAATAAAAGGACTTCTATTCTTTTATCCAGCATTCTGTTAGTACACTTTTTAAAAAGAATTCAGGACCCATGACAAATTAGCATTCACGTTTAGAGTTATAAATTTTAATTTAATTTTTATTTGTTTTTGTAATCAAGGTATTACAAATGGCGCCCAACTTCATTCAATAAAACTTTTCAGATAATACAATTATTTCAAACTATAAGGTCTCCAGTTTGACTTCAATTGAAAGCTATACATGCTGGCCATACAATATTTTTTTAAGAGAAACAGTGGAATTTAGTGCCACCAACTTAGTGTTAGCTTCATTTTTCAAATATTTTCCCTGTAAATTTTTCAATAGAAATTATTTATAGCATCGTTATTCATTTCTGGTGACACATTTTACTGTAGAATATATTTCCTTCACTAAATAGGTTGATTTTGTTTGTATTTTATTGGCTGCCATGATGTAGTACATCTATGTATTACAATATTACGAGTACATCATATAATATATACACAAAAATTGAATTTATAGAACAAAGTGTTATTAGTGTATAAGATTTAAATCCAAATTAAAAATCAATAAAAAATTTTCTGGTGATTTGGAGATTAGAAATTCTGGAACATGGGATTGCATTAAATCATAACTTAAAATTGTAATGGTTCATAATAAATATTTTGAATTACCTTGTGGTCTCTTTAAAACACCATCAGAACTTCCCAAAATTTTAGTGTTGTGACATGGCATCAGGAAAATGTCACTGCCTGATGAAGAGATATGTTCTGAAACACTCTCCTAAAAAAATAACTCACTTTGAATAATAAAATAACTCAACCATCTGCAATACTCGTTATAATTAAAAAAAATTATTATTTTTTACTTAAAATGTAAAAAGCCACACATTTATGAGTCAAATTGTATACATTTAAAGAAATTATATGATTTATACAATGAAAAATAGTTTATTTATTTCTGGTTAATTAAAAAATCAAATAAATTTACAATAATAAAATCTTATAAACTATAAAGATTCAATTAATACAATAACAGAAATTGGAAATATTCAAATTAAGTTATTTAAAAGTTCATCATTGATAACACATTAAAATAGAACAATACAAATATTATAAATTCAAAGAAAAAATTATACAAAGTCTTTACTGTTGGCATGTCTATCATTACACAACTCAAAATTAATAAGTTTTCATTTTGAGATTGAATAATTATTATAAACTTTAGTCTATTAATTATTGTCTCAATAAATTATTAGAAAAGAATTGTTGACTTTAACAATCATATCTCCTTCAAATCTAATTTTGTCGCAATTAGTATATTGAGATATGCTGTCTTTCTTATCCTAAATGCCTCAGGCTAATATTCACTTGAGTAAAGTAATTAAATATTATATTGAAAATTACATATAATTATGGTTAGTTTTTTATTCAATGAATTAACATAATAATATTTCACAAACTAACAGACTTATAACTAATAATATTCAGAGTCCTATCTCGAGGTGGGATTTGTACCAGCTCTTCCCAAGTTAAGTGAGGAAACAAGATAATACATATATGTATATTATTACGAATTTGAATTGAATTGTGAGTGTTGGTATGAAGAATTGTTATTATAGAGTTCAAAATTAATGACTCAGATTGTATAGATAGATGTTCAATTCAAACAAATGTTTATATTATTTTAAGGTTTCTTAGACTTCGATAATGTCTATATGAAATTATAGATCGTTTCAAACATGAAAGTTAGTAAATTATCAAATTGGGTTGGTATCACCATGTATTCAAGATCTCATTTGATTATATCTTTTTATTTAATTGTAAATCGGTTTAAACAAGTTGTCACTGATTATTACCACACTATCAAGAATATTTTTTATACACTTTCTTGAGGTAGTAGACTGTGATTTATTGGCTAAATTCGGATTCAATCCTCTTCAATCTTGAAGTGTCGGTTTTGGCGTCCTTTTCTTTCAATAATCCCCGAGTTTTAAACTCATCTTCTAGGCTTTAAATCACATCCACTTTTGATTTTTTCTATATACTTGTTTGTATGTGTTTTGGGCTAATAAATATAAGTTAATGTCTTATTTGATTAAGTTAAGAGTTAATTATCAGTAACAAGGTTTTATTTAGGGACACATATATTAATTTACATTCAATAAAGGATCAAATAACTTTTCTACTTTATTTAATATCTTGCTAACTAATCTATATACAAGGTTTGTTTTGAGTTAATTGAATTTTTGTCATCCAATCATATCACTGATCGTCCTTAGTGGATGTGTCCCTTTCGCTGAATTATTCAAGATGTGTGTCTTCCAGCTCACCATTTAAAAAAAATCTAATATTGACACTTTATTTTGATTTATAATACATATGGGTATGTTCTAGGGTATTTTCCGACAACATATTTTAATCAGAAATTTTATATTTAACACGTTAAATAAAATAACGTTAAAGGAGAATGGTGTTTACAATAAAAGCTTGTGTATTTATTGTATAATATGTACAATTTCAGCAGAAAAAGATTTGGATCTTTCTTTCATTCACCTATGCCAAGTACGTCTTTAAAAGAACTTGTGACCTCGAGATATTTTTTTTTTTGATAAAAAGTAAATTCATGTTTGTTTTTTCAAAATTGATGTTAACACATCTGGCGCCCATTAGCTGAGCAATAATTTTAAAATTAAATTAATCATAAATCAAATTCATGTTTTCATTTTTTTAAATAAAGTAATATTTATAAATGAACCGTTAAAGGTCATATTTTATAACAATTACAGTAGGTTAGTATAATCCAGGAAACGTTAGCATAAATTAATGTTAATCCAAAGAATAATGAACTTTAAATAGGATGTCATTTTAATAAGGGGCAGAATAGATATGTAGTAACTAATATTTATTGTTTCTACTCTGGCTAAACCTTAATGACTTTCGTAATACATAACTGGTCCTTTTCTTCATCTTAATCATTGTACTCATCACCTTCATTCTTATTATAATAATCATATCCTTCGTCTTCCTTGTCATTCTGCTTTTCTTCTTCTCTTTTTCTTTCTCTTATACATTTTGTTCTCTTGTTGTACCTTGGGTTTGTTCTCCAGAAGTAGAACACTTACCACCACTTTTTTTATTTGGGTTGGACGTTAAGTCTCTAATATTAGAAGAGATAGGTCAACTTAGCTTATTCACATGACAAGCAGTTCCTCTTTTACTATGAATTTAGGAGAAAGTGCTAAATGTCGATTTTGTAACCACTGATGTGATTATAGCACTTAAGATATGGATGGCCATACATGGAATATCACAGGTTCCCCTTATATCATAACAAACGCTTTAATCTTGGCCCCCCCAACCCTTCTAACAGAAACCGAGAAAATAACCTAATAACCTTTGTTTTATCTCTGTAGTCTCCAAAATACTCTCTGACCTTCACAAAATCCAAATTTATGTGCTACGCACATTCACAAATGAAGATTATTGTGCCCAAAAACAGAAGAGCTTCTAACAAGCTTCCCTGTGAAGATGGATCATCAAGTAGATTTGCATTCAGGTGATGCAACAGTTATGCAACAGACACTCCTCTTTACATAAATGAATCGTTGTCACCTGCACAAAGGAGGCTGTTTGCTTTGCCACGCAAGGCGAAAAGGAACCACGGCTATAAGTTCTGCTGGGTACGAGAAGGCAGGGTATTTTTGAGAAGGACTGAAGGTAATCCAATAAAGCAAGTAATGAGCCAAGATGATCTTCATAACTTGTAAATACTGACTTAGTGTTAAATTATTTGCATTTTCTTTATTTATTTGTAGTATTTTGTATGTTGCCTTAACTTGTAGAAGAACAAGTTTTTATCTTAATTTATGTTAGCAGAAAAAGCTTGTGTTGATCTTGTTGCCAACGGTTCTAAGCGCCTTGACATAATTCATCAAAATATTAGAAGCATGTGTAAAAATTTTGACATTTTACTAACTGAGTTATTGGGGTGGGAAAATTGACCGCTTATTATAGTTTTGTCTGAGATTTGGATAAGTAAAACTGAGAGTGATTTTTATCAATTTACCAAATTATAATCTGATGCTAAATTCTAATGAAACTATTAGAGAGGGGGCGTGGTGGTTTATATACATTCTCAAGTTGAATGTTTATAGAGTAGACAACTAAATTTCACTTCAGCAGACGCACTAGAAATTGTTTTTAGATTTTCAAAAGAAACTTATTTCTTAATAAGTATGTATAGATTGCACTCGCAATCGATTGAGTCTTTTCTAAAGGAGTTAAGTGATTATTTTATGCAAACTGAGGAAACTAAATCGCCAAAAAATTTGATAGTGATTGGTGATATGAATATTAATATCATAGAGGAATGTAGTTTCAAATGATTATGAAACATTATTGAGTAGTTTTGGCCTAGAATTGTTGGTGAATCAGCCTACCCGAATTGTAGAGGATTCAAAAACTTGTATTGACCATGTTTATGTTAGAGTTTTTAAATAAGATTAGAATAAATTTGGAGGGACACATAATTGAATCACATGTTTCTGATAATTTCATGACATGGTTGACTTTGAGGGGAGGGAAGTTTACTTCATCCAGTAAACAGATAATCTCTTATCGCATCAATTACGAGTGTTTAAATAGTGCTCTTGATAGCGTAGATTGGACCGATGTCTATCAACAACTTAATGCGTCTCTTGCCTATTCTAAATTTATTGGAATATTATTAGACTTAATATCTAAAGAGACATATGTACGTTATAATACTAAGAAATTCACAAAATTAAAACCATGGATAACTGCTGATATTTGTAAGCGCATTAAAAAAAGAGATTTAATATATAAATTTTTTTAAAAAAAGTCCTAATGATGATAGATTAAGAGAAAATTTAAAAAAATTTCGTAATAAATTACACAAAGATATACGTAAAATAAAAAGTAATTATTATCTTGGTCTTCTAGAAGACTGCAAGAGGGACTCCAAAATGACATGGAGTATTCTAAAACAAATAACTGATCAAAGTGAGCCAAAGAATAATAAAATAAGTTTGATGGTGAATGGTAAATTTCAAGATAATGCAGAATTAGTGGCTGATATGTTTAACACATACTTTTTGTCTGTTGTGAATGATATATTTTGTTAACTAAATTTTAAGAATGACTCATATTATGTTTCACCCGAACTTGAAGATTGTTTTGGTGGCAGGTGTGTGGCTTCTTCCATGTTTTTAGATTCAATTTCAGAAAGAGATATTGTTTGCTCGATTAACTGTTTACAAAGTGAAAATCTCCAGGCAATGATGGTGTTAGCTCTACTATGGTAAAACTTACTTATCGTAAATTTATCGGTGTCTTGCTATACGTTTTTAATTTTAGTTTTAGTTCTGGCATTTTCCCTGACCAACTCAAAGAAGCTGTAATGATTCCTATTCATAAGAAATATATTACTAATGTATGTAATAATTTTAGACCAATATCCCTTGTGCCAACCTTTTCTAAAATACTTGAAAAAAATAATGAAATGGAAATTTATAAGTTATTTAAACAAAATTAACTTTTTTAGTAGTAACCAATATGGATTCAGAGAAGGTATGAGTACAGAGGAAGCTCTTTCAAATTTAATGAGTTGTGTAAATGAAGGCATAAATTGTGGTAAATGTGTGAGTGGGCTTTTCTTAGACATTAAAAAAGCTTTTGATACTGTTGATCATTCGATATTGATTCAAAAACTTTCAAATTGTGGCATTAGAGGAGTTGTGTTAAGTTGGTTTCAATGCTATCTTGCTGGAAGGAAACACTGTGTTAGGATAAATGGTGTTATTAGTAAAATGGGTTAAATCAAGTATGGCATACCCCAAGGGTCTGTTTTGGGCCCTATATTGTTTCTTATATATATTACTGACCTTTGTAATGGGCTACTAAATGGCAGCTCAACAACATTTGTGGATGATACTGTTCTATGTTTGCAAAAATACGTGTTCAGTTGTTGAAGCAAGTAACTGCATAAAATATTTGGGTGTATTCCTCGACAATGAATTAAATTGGAAAGTCATTTTGTCTAAGTTGGGTAGTATATTAAGAGTGTTTTATATTCTTAGAGATATGTGTCCTCCGGATGTTAAGCGTGTGGTTCTTTCTTTGGTTCAGAGTAGGATAGAGTATGGTTTGCATAGTTTTGGAGGGACTTACATTAGTAATCTAATACCTATAATAAATATTCAGAAACATTTTGTTCGGATGATCCTAAACAAAAGTAGGTTGGAACTTTCAAAGCCATTATTCCTCTCTTTACGAATATTACCTTTAAGATACTTGTACATTTACAAAGAACATAAGTTATTTTTTATAAAAAGTAGAAACAGGCAACTTTCTGATAGGTCTGATGGGAGGAGGGTACGATTAACAAGTGCAGGAAATTTTGCAGTTCCAAAACCTTTTATAACTTACTTTATGAAGACTTTTTGTTTCCTGGGTCGAAATTATTTAATGTTCTGCCTGGCCACATCAAAAGTAGAAATTCAATTTAATTTTTTTTTGCGAAAATGGAAAAGTTGGCTCTTTGAACAGGAGGAGGTTGAACACTTGTTTAATATAGTAGTTAATAGTTATTGAATAGTATAGTGACCCTTATGTATTATTGTTCTTACATATGTTTTGGAATATGTGTCAATTTTATTATGATTTGGATTTTTACTTTTTTTCTCTCTTAATAAGTAAGAACATGTAAAATTGTTAATATTTGTGTAGAATGCTCGCCGATATTTTTGGGAAAAAGGTAAAGAAAACTCTTTGTAAATTATAATTATTGTTTTAGGAGCTATATCTTGTTATGTTAATTTTGTCTTACTACTGTCATATTTTATTTCGCAAAACGTACGAGTCGCTATCCTCAAAGCAGGCTATGCCTTTAGAGGAGCCGAATGTTTTTTCTTAATTTTTTTTCTCTTCCAGAGAAATGGGGTGGTTTTCTCCGAACTATATTCTATTTTCTATTCAAGCAAATGTTTTTTATACTTTTAGTTTAGATAAGCAAATGTGATAGTTATAAGCTATGTATATTAGTTTTATGTATAGGTGTGTAAGTATGATTTGGCATAAGTTTATATATTTAAGAATATTGTACAGCTCAATGTACACTTTATGTCTATTGTAGATTTGTTAATTTTTTTGTTTGATTTTTGTTTTTTCTTTCTCTTTTTTCTCTCTCACTGATTACTATTGTATAAAATAGCTGCGTTCATATTTTGTATCTGTATTGATTCTGGAAGGGAAAAAAATAATAACAAAATAAAAAAAATAATAATAAGCCCTGTACCAAAATCTTTCTTTTCTTTGAACTTGGGTACAATCTTCTTTTTTTTCTTCAATCGGGAAGTCAATTGGTCTGTCAATCTTTTATTCAAATCATTTAATTTTCTGATCACTATGAATTAAGGTTCATTTGATTTATTTGCTGTAGTAATATGTACAATGTATTGGTTAGTCCTGTCTTTCAGTTAGTCAAAGTATATAAAATAATTTACTTATAAATGGTATAGAAATTAAAATAGTATGATATTGCATTCATTATTTTAATAAATTAAACACACTTTAAAATTTAATAAATACATATATACCTTTATTTGTTATATCTTTAATTTTGTAAAGTGAGTTTATTTATACGGTACAGAGATTAATAAAAATCACTAAACGTGAAAATATTTTTATAAATTCCCACTTTTAGGGAACTTAAAAAAGTTTTGGGAAAATTCTAAGTAATATTCCAATATTTTAATTTCCTTCCCACAGGGATTATTACCGGCCTCTACTAATACTGGAATCCTAGCTTACATTGTGTCCACGTTTTGGTCGATTGAATAATCTGTATTTCCCTATTTGAAATTATATTATTCTCTATTTGATAATTAATTGTTCATGTAAAATAAAAAAGTAGGGAATGAAAAAAGTTCGTCCCAGTTAGGGATGCAAATCATGTAACCAATCAAAATTCAATATATTAACCCATTATAAAATCTAATATTGTACAAATTCAGTACAATATCTTCAATCAGAAAATAACAATAGTTAGCATGCAATGAATTCAGATTAAAAATAAAGCAAAAAAAAAGTCTATTGCGAATAATGGCAGTTTTTTATACTAATGTAGTTTTGTTCTTATATCTATTTTCACCAAGAAATTATTCATATTACAGTATAAAGTAAAAAATACAATACTTTTTATATACTACTAATGCGAAAGAAAGTAAATTGTGTGTAAATGGCAGTTTTATAGGCAATCAATAAGACGATGTACATAAACAGAATTAAAGGCTAACTAGTTTTCCATCGTGTTATTATTTTGCTAAATGCATTTTATTCTGTTGCTATGTCCATCCCTTTAATAAATTCATTCGTTTTTAAAATATGATTTTTTTTTCCCTACGTTTTACTAGTTTCTTTTAAACTACAACACAACAATGTAGACTTTCACCTGAACACTGATAATTAAATACAGTAAACACTCTCTGATCCGGATCTCTGATATCCGGAAACTCCGATATCCGGCCGTCGTATGCCATCGTATAAAAAATAATAAAATTACAATTTTCTATACAAAAATAATATTTTCGGGCCGAATAGTAGTGAACGATGTTTTTGAGCTGGGCACTGGGCAGTAGTGCGGTTCTGATTCCAAGCACTTGAACAGCTGATAGACTACGTGGAAGCACAAGAAGAATCCTCACCGGCCGATCTCCTTTTTCGTAGATGGAGAGATATTACATCTAAGAAGCGTATTCAACGAGCCAAGCAAGCTACCATTACATCTTTTTTAAATAAAAACTGACGTGGGTACAAATTACTGTACTGTAATGAAAATTAACATTTATTGTACGTTCATCAAAATTTCATGTGTACAATCCTGTACGTATTTATTGTACTGTTTAATTTTCTAATCTTCATTTTTCGTTTGATATTTTTAGTTAACACTGTAGACCTAATTAATTGTTGTTTGTGTACTTTATGCTGAGCCTCATTCAGCTTAAAATAAATAGAATTTTAAACATAGCTATTGTAATATATATTTAATTAACCTACCTTTTGTTGTTTTTGGTACTTTTGTTACCGGTTACCGTACCGGCAAACTACGGCAAATTACATAATAGTACAGTTAAAACATAACGTCTATAAATTACAGTAATTTGAAAAACCATAGTTAATTTTTAGACTACTGTGGTAAAGCTATAATTTATCGTAGGCACAACGCGTTAGAGCGCTAAAACCGTAAATTTGCTACGTTTTGTTCACATTTAAAACCACTTTAACTATATAAAAATAGCCACCCCGAGATCAGGATTTTTCGATATCCGGATCGGCCGGCGCCACATTAATTCGGATTAGAGAGTTTTTACTGTACTATAAAAGATGAAAAAAATACTAAAGGAAGCCACAAATCAATCCAACACAAAGAACTGGAGGGTTATTCATACACAAGAAGTGGGACAAAACAAAAACTCAGACTTGGAACAGGATATGACTGCTTTAGAAACAGTTAGCTTACACCAAAATATAAATGCACCATTTACCAAGCACCAGGTTCTGTTATGGATGAGGATCATTTGCTTGACTGTACCAAGCTTAATAAATACTATCAAGGACTAAAACACATGGGTAAGTTATATTGAGATGTACAGTTTTTGATAATAAGATGACTTCTCTACCATTAGGAAGCCATCAGCCATAGGAACAAGGACAACATTTTATAATCATAATTTATAGTTAATAAAAATAATTATAATCGGTAAATTTGAATCGTCTTACTTAAATTTGAATTGTATAAACATTGTAACTATAAATTGTGAGTACATTTTAAAAATCTTTAAAAAAAAATTAAAAGACCTAAAGATATACATCCGTTTGCATAATGGAAACACATACAAGAATAAAAACAGCATAAAATACCTTGGAATATGTAGTACTTCCCAATGTAACATTTGCTAAATCTTCTGGTATTGACATTTTCAACTGTGCCATCATTGTTGCAAATTGAGTCATGTCGTCCTGATGTTGTCTTTCTAAACAATTAAGGCGTCTCTGAACTAGAAAAAAAAAATAATAAATTTTTGTATACCACAATAAAAATAATAGTAAAATACTATAAAAATATGATATATTTATTGAACACAAGTCAATGTTGGCATCTCAAGCTAGTTATTAAGACTTGGTGAACCAGCATTCTACACCTAAGCAGCCTTTATGAAAATGCAATCATTCTGATTTACTGATCCATTACTTTAACTCTGCTGTTGTTGAGGTTGGTTTTTTTTTATGGCAACTCAATAAAAGTGATCTCTTATTTACTTGATTAAAAAAAAAAAATTATGAGAGGTTAAACACAGTTCAGGTTACAGGCAAATAGCTAGTCAGACAGACAGTGAATTTACAAATGGTTTAGTGGATAAAATAAATAGGCCCTGAAGTCTAGGTTAAAAGTATATTATGATAATTATTTATTCAATCACAATGAAATGGTAAGAGATTGGAGACAAAAAATCTAAAAACTAGTAGCAATTCCATTACTCATCAAAATCTATGTTTGTGTCATATACCACCTTCATCACACTGCGAAGTGACTGTACTAATTATACAGGAGCTTATGATCAATTCCTCCTTATTTACTAAGAAATTAAAGCTTTAGACAATATTTTTCACAGGCACTTCGAGTCTCAGTAGTTCGAACACCCTATGAACCAACAATAAAGCAGACCAATGGATCCCCAATAAAAATAAGAAATTAGCCAGAGAGAACCCGACACATCATGCCTCAAAGTGTAAATTTAACACACATGGTCAGCACTGCTTAGTTCATGAATTCTTTCTTAGTCTTATTTCTTACAATTGTTGTCGAGACACCTTTGTCACTAAAAATACATAAGTTAGTGTCAGGTTGACTGGTATAGGTGATACTGAAGATTTATCTGGAGAGACTGTACCAGTGATGGATTGATATTCAACGTTGGGAGTAGATATGGCAATGAGTTATGTCGAGCAATAAGTGGAAGTTACGCCGATTGACATACGGTGCTTAGAAGATGTTGTGACATCAGTGTTAAAAAACCAGACTCTATTTTAAAACAAAAGATACTGGACAATTTAAAAAAAATAATAATTCAAGGAGACCTCACCGCCAATTAACTTAAATTATCAGAATTCTACCGTAAATCTATTGAATATTTCTATTTCAAGGTTTTTATAGTTTTTAACAAAATAGATGTACAAAAATTAGAAAACAAATTTAACTTTCTTCATACGAAAAATTACATGTTTTTTCAAAACATAAATATACTTTTTGTAATAAAATTTATTAGAAGTTAAGCTTGTAATTTTATATATGGGGCTAGAATCTGGTTTTCTTTTATACTACACCTACTTATAAGGGTACTGCAAGAGGATATGACAGTGATGCCCCTACATTACTATAGAGCCTACAGGACTTCATTTATCACCACTACTACTACTAAAAGAAAGGATTTTAGAAAAAGGTTGAAATAATAAAAGTTTATCACTTATAATTTCTTTATAAAGTCAAATAAAGAAGAAAAGGATGCATCCATTTCAAGTATTTCTGTGGAGTATAGGATACCATAACAAACTGTGTCAGATATACAAAATTTGTCCTTGTTTAACATGGATAAACAAAAATATGTTGTGAAATAAATGTGTAAGCCTGTAGATCAATCCCTAGATGATGCTGTGTACACACGTTTTGTTCACCTTACATTCTAATGGATTATCTGTGAGAGGGGTTGAAATTGAGACTGGTTCAAAAAGATTACCTGACCAGTTAAGAATTAAGGGATTTTAGCAAGTTCAGGTTGGCTATTTTTGATTTAGAAGATGACATAACATTTTAAATAAGAAAATTTGTGGTGAAAGTCTCAGTGTGGATGTTGAAGCTGTGAACCTGTCAGGAAATAATTAGATGAGCTTAATTAAGAAGGATGGTTTACATTTAAGCCAGCTGTACAATTTTGACGAGAAGGCTCTGAATAATTGAAGAGTTCTACCTGAAAATACCCAAACATCTAAGTGTGATATAAATACACCTGTAAGAAAGATTAGCAAAGAAAGTGTGTCTGCAAATCTAGACAGAAGTATCATGCTAAAATCTGTAAATTGTAGGCAAAACTAAAAAGCTGCAAGTACTATAATATATAATACAGTTTACCCATACATTATTATAACTCAATATCTCAATAAGTGCTTGGTTTATTTCAGAAATTATTCTAGACTGGTTTCACAAGAAAGCTGTGTTAGAAATTAGAAAATTTCAAATATAAGATTTAAAAATGTATAGCGATAAAGTAAAAGCAAAAATTTTACTTGATAATTCTCCATGTCATCCATTTAGTACTGAACATATGTAATTATGGGAAGATTAAGTATATGTTTATACAACCTATCACATCTCTAATCCAACTACTGTAATAGATCAGGGTATATATATATATATATATATATATATATATATATATAAACTTCTGTACAAGAAAAAGTTTTTAGATGAAGTTCTGGAGATGGAATAACCACCAAATGAACTAGAAGACAGTAGAGGTCAACAGAATTTGTTGAATATAAAATCCCTTTACATGAGGTCCCTGATTTAGAATTTTTGAGGTGTCGTGAAAGATATAATATCTTAAACTTTAGCCAGTGCTTGGAGTAAATTTCTTACAAATCCAGATTTTAAATTAGATACAAAATGGGTGTGAGAAAACAGATTTTCATGAATACTACATGAACATTGTGAAGAGGCCATATCGTTGGGGATATTTAATTGAGCTAGAGCAGATGAAGATGATCAGGATTTCAAATTTTGACTGAAGGGAAAATTGTGGATATTGTGATGGCAGTAGGATGTTCTGAGGAGGAAGAACAAGAAGATATCTATGATCCAAAACCGAAGTTAAGTGAAGTTATAGAACACTTGAATTTCACACAGTATGTTGAACAATTCGAAAATGAGAACATAGCTGCATAATATGAGCATTTATACACAAATTATTAGTGGAGGAAATGAGTTTTAATGTAATACAAAAGATCAACAGGACATAAATGAAACAGAACAAGGATGAAATGTTATAGATATTTTCTTAAAAAAATTAAAATTAATATACACAAACTTCAGACCTTTATCTCTTTAACATACTAAAACATAACAGTGAGGTTTTTAATAAAAATGTTGTTTTTCACTACGATTTTATTGCAATATACAAAAGTATTAAAATCATTACAAAGTATTAGAAAGAAATAAGCTATAATAAGCTCGTGAGAGCCTTTGTACCTTCTCTCCAACAACAAGTTAAATTCTGGGAATCATAGCTTTTATTACCATATATGGAGGTGTCTTACCTCTCTATATCATGTGGTGTTAAGTCCCACCTTTTTTGTAAAATATTAATTGTTTGCTTGTTTCCCTCACAAATGTTTTTACCAAAAGTTCACTTTATTAAAATTACATTTTCACAACTATAATTAAATCTAACTATCCTTATACCTAAATTGAATTATTATTACATTTTAAACTACATTGATATTATTTCAAATAAATTATAATTAGGCCTACTCTTGAATTAAATTATTATGATTATCAAATTAATTTACTATTTATTAATTTATTACTGGTTGGAAGATGTCCCATGCTTACACAGTGCACAATAAAAAAAATATAATAGCTGTTTTTAAATTAACACAACTGTTAATAAATTTAAGATATTGAAATAGCCACAAAACTGTATTTTAATTGATCAACCACCATTTTGTTTGGATGCAATATTTTAACTTGAACAATTTGTGGTATACTTTAATACAAATCTACAACATTCATGCAAACTTTTAACCAAATCTGTCCAAAAACAACACCCAAAATAAGAGTAGCAACACTAAAATGTTTGACTTGCATTGTTTGCGATATTTTTGAAGTAATTGTTGTAACTATTCTATATTTAATGAGGTAATTTGAAATGCCACACGTTGGTTCGCTAATTGAAACTATTTAATTATTAATTATGTGCTTTATATGAATAAAGTGAGAATGGACTGAATTACATAACAATTTAATAACTACTTATATTTTACACTACAAATCATACATTGTATAGTGCTATTATTTTTCTAAACTTCAAAACGTGTAATGGACACTAGTCAAGTAAGTTAATTACCGATTTTGTACAAACAGCTAAACGTTTAATAATAATCCACTTATAGATATTTTTGGCAACAAATAGTTTTGTTTGATTATTATTCAGTTTGATGGACTAGAATGTGAGGAAGTTTGTACATTGCTTCTACACAGTTTATGTTGTGCATCTTTTTCAGTTTGTATCTCAATAAAAGATTCATTGATCTTCTGCCGTGGGAGGAAACAAGTCACAGTTTGATTAACACATCATCTACTTAAGGAAAATCAAGGTAATAAAATAATCAATTTAAACATATTTTTGTAACTTTAGGTTTGCAATAGAGGGGGACAAGTTGTAAAACTTATTTTTTTGAAAAAAAAAATAACATTCGAAAAGTGTATAAATGATAAAATTGTCATTAATCATACTAACTACTCTTCTACATAGCTTATCAAATTTTACATTGGATATTGTAATAGAGAGGAAAGATTTTAAAATAGGATTAAAAAAAAAATACATTACAAAGCTATAAAATACGCAATTGCCTTTAATCATGGCTTGCTTTATGATTGTAATTATTAACATAACTTCTGCTTTCAGCTTTAGATTCAAAATAAAGAAAAAAAAATTATACAATTATTCTTTTTGGAAAATACCTGAACATCCCAAAAGGGTGTAAACAACAATGATTGCATTAATCATTACTAGGCATGTAGTTCCTATTTATTTTATAACAAAATAAAATTTCCTCATTAGTTTCGTAATAGACAAAAAACTTAAAAAATACCATTTTTGGAAAAAAAAAAATCTTACAACATAGGAACAAAAAACAAATTTGCCATTAGTCATCACTAGGTTATGATTGTGATTATTGCATAGCATAACTTGTCAGATTTTAGCTTTTGTTTGGAAATACAGGAGGAGAAATTTTAAAAAAATTTTATTTTGTTGAAAAAAAAATTAACATAAAAATAGGGTGCAATCCAAAAGTTCAATAATCACTACCTGGAATATGATTGAAGAATTTTACTACATAACTACTCAGATTTAAGGTTTAGTTTTGTAATAGAGCAGAAAATGTAATCATTTTTTAAAATGTTAATGTTTCAAAAGTATACTAATGACAAAACTACATTTTAATAATAGTATACTAAAGTATACTAATTTTAATAATAGGATTATGGTAGAAGTAGTGTATAATATAATGAGTCTGAATTACACTTTAGTTTTATAATAGAGAATGGCATGTCAATTTTTTTTTGAAAATGTAAACATCCAAAAAATGTGCAAACAACAAAACTCCAAATAATCAAAAGTAAGCAAATGTTTATAACTATTCCATGAAATCACTAGTCATAATTCTATTTTTGTTTTATACTAGATTAAAAATTAACTTTCATTAAAAAAAAAAAAAAAAATTAACATCTACAAAGAATATAGGCAACAAAGTTGTGAATGAAAATCGCAATGAAAAATTTCATGTAATTGAAATTTCTGCGCTACATCGGCATAAAAGATTTCAAGGGAAGTTAAGAAGATGCTATGAAAGGAACGGTTCCATAAAAACAGTGTTGCCAAATTGTCGGACGCAGCAATTCATTAGTTTTGATAGTAAGTATTAATGAACAATTACAATGGATGATGACAGCAATTTCTAACGCAATAACCCAGAACTAAGTATTGTATATTACTTACTAATTTACTAACATTACCAATTCCACCAAAATGGCAAAATGTATATTATGTACTGCCATTGACTGTACAAATTTTGTGACAAATTTAATCATATATTTTTAGGTAGTTTAGTCTTGTACTACAAACCTATCCTTATAAATATCAAGGTGTTTGAACATAAGTTTTTACAAGTGATTCCACTGTGACGTCCATATACCGGACGCAAGATTAAATGTAAATTTCTTTGGTATGGACGTAACGATGATAATATATATATATCATTTTTTTGATTCAAATATATATTAATATATATACTGTGTGGTTTAAAAGCACAAATCCCCCCCACTTTTTCACAGTTTGTCATATCCATTTCTGACCTTACAATTTTTACCTGCCATCTTAGATTTGAGTCAATTTTGAAAATTGGTAACTGGTGATACATAATTAAACTTAGTTTTTTAAATTTTAAGTTCAGTGGAAGTGTAATAGTTTTGATTAAATATGGATCCTGCAGATATTCACATACAACTTCATTAAATTGCATTAGTTTAAAGTGAAATATATCCAAAGCACATATAATGTTTTTAATTATTTGTGGTACATAATAGTCTACTACATACATTTTTAATGTTTTCATGTTGATGGTGTGAACTTGTTTTTCATTATTTGCTTTTATTTACTTATGCTTCTTTTTATTTATTTTTTCCAATTGACAAAATAAATTTAAAATACTATATTATATTTATATAACACCATAAAAGCTGTTATAAAGCTGTCATTGTAGCTGCTATTAAAGGAAAGGTTTCACCATTGAGATGGATATGGAAGTCTTACACAGTATCATAAGTTATAAGTGGTTTAAAGCATAAAATGTGTTTTTGACCACATTTAAAACAATTGCTGCTGAAACAACAGCCACACTTTATCACACACTCATTCTTAAAACCAGTCTGAAAAAGCAAATACAAATATCAACAACCATACTTGAGAAACTAACTCATGCCAATAGATAAAGATGTAAAACAACCTAATTTTGATGTGTCAAACAGAAATGGAAACTGCAGCAAAAGACTTGCATGTAATGAACAAGATTCATTGTGCCGTCACCATAACCAAACCATCTTGTGGAAATTCTCTACACCTCATCAGCCTCCAGTATTGTTAAAACACATTTTGAGTTAAAGTATAATAATTATTGTAAAAGACTGTTGTGTAATTGTAAATAATATTAAAACTGTTCGTCTTGTAGGGTGTTGTTATTTGATAATCCAAGTGGTAGTGTTGTATTTCATGTTAATATTTTTAAATTGATGAATTGTTATATTAATATTTTTATTAATTTAAATTGATGGTTTGTTAAATTAATATTTCAATAATTTAAATTGATGAATTGTTAAATTACTATTTTTATTATTTTTCAATATGATAAACATAATATTTTACCTATTGCTGAGAGAGAATCCATTATATCTTGGTTTGACCACATTGTGTATAGATCGATCAAATTTTGTTTCCCAGTAGTATCAACTATGTAAAAATTTATTGTTTAACTATACAACTCTGATTTCCACTCTATTTTAAATTATTGCAGTTCAATCTACTAGTCTACGTTTTAAAATTCTTCTTCTGTATCTAAAGACACGTTTATAATCTACAACATTTTTTAAATCTACTTTGAATGTTATACAGATCAGTTACTATTAACAATGACTACATAAATACTATAAGACACGACATAGGATAGGGAAATAGTCTACGCTTTACGGGTGCTGTTCGTCACAAGTTTGACACACAGCTATCAGAAAGCGCTAGCAGCAGGTGCTTGACTGTACGCATCCCAATTGGTTGAGACTGTACAACTGTTGACCTCTCTCTCACAAACCTTCTCACTTACTTCCGTCAGCATAGTCAGTGTTGTCAGTTCGTGCGCTGAGATAAGCGATTCTCGACCTTCCCTCGCATCTCTGGTCCCATATGTGGCATCAGTGCGTTTTCTCTTACCCGCCTGAAACATTGTTTGACCGTAGAGCCATCTAGCGCCAGTCACATCAACTTCAGATTCTCTAGCAGAGCGACCTAGCGGGTATTGGACAACTCAAGAATAAGCGTAGAATATTTAACATGGCCATGTCGTGTCTTATAGTATTTATGTAGTCATTGCTATTAACTACTAGGTTTAACATGTCACGTTCCATGTGTTCCACCACATTATTTATGAAAATCACGGTTTCCTATGTAGTTGGGAAGCCGAGTGCAGAACAAAGGTTTTCATAGAATTTTAATCAACATTTTCTTATAGTAAACAAATGTAATATTGCAATTAATAATCAGGGTAAGTTTAAAAGTGATTTGGTAATTTCATTACATTCAGTTTGAAAACCTCAACCGAACTTTTAACCTTTTACAGACAAAAACACTGTTAACTATTTCAAACAAATAATTTGTTAGAATTTGATTCCATAAGTTACCAATTTTTATTTTAAAATTAAATGTGTTTAATTAAAATCTAAACGATTCAATATTCAATTGAATTGCTTTCAATATTTCGTTTATAAGAATAATTTTGAAAATATGATACTGGAAAATAAAGACTTTTATCAGTTGATTGACTTCATATTTGTCGCATGTACGACATGTTTTGTAATCGTAATCCCATCTTCAAGTTGTCACTCCATTGTAGGTTGTCATTTACACATTTATTTTAAACAATAAAAGCATATATCAATACAGATGAATCGATCTATATTAGTGCGCACTATCTCATAGTTTATAAGACATTGGTAACTGCTTGGTTTGCGTATTTTGAGCACACGAGTTGTCTCGTACAGCCCTATTTGTTAGACAGGAATGACAGTTGGTCATTCAATATGTTATTTGGGTGGCTTTTGAATTATTTGTAAATTTAGAACTCCTCAATTGCATTCAATAAACTTTCCTTTTTGCAAATATGAAAGGGTGTTCAGTTTGTGTCAAAATCTGTGTACATGTAGTTTTAATTTATTAGGTGATGATAACATTTGATTTTATGTTGCACAAGTTTTTATGCATCAAATATTCTTTAAAATATTCTTCACATGTTCTGCCTGTCTGTTCGACATAAAAATGGTCACAATCAGTAGAACTTAATTGTATAAGCCTCACTTCCTATCCGTTAGTATTGTTTTGGTCGCAATTATTTTCGAATATTATTATTTGTGCGGAACGTAATATTGAGGTTATGTTTTTTGAACATATTTTTGAACATTTTAGGTAAGATGTTTGTGTATTCGATGGAAGCAAAATTCGAATATCTTCTTCTCACGTTGGATGTTATTCTTTTTAGCCTGTATAGTAGTGTCTACTACTGAACTATTATAGCCATTCGCTTGGGTAATGTATCTTAATGGTTGTTAGTTCATTGTTGAAATCTTGTTTATTTATTGATATAGTTAGAAGATTGCGAATACAGCTAGGGTCCCTCCCCACTACTAATAGTCGGGGGTATTAATGTGAGCCCCCCGAGGGAGTTTTGTATAAATAATTATTAACGATGGGAGATATACATCATGGTTTAACATATCTGTTGCATGAAATAACTCTGCTAATTCCGTTCAATGGTGACAATAATAATCAACAACTAATAATCAAAGTTTCAAAAGTAAAAATGAGAGCTGTAGGCCTCTAATGTTAAAGTTTTTTTTATATTATACCGATATTGGTGAAACTCAATATTTTCATGTAATAAATATGATTTTGCCATTACTGTATTTTGTATATAATTAAAGATAAAATTTAATTGTTCCTGATTTATGTATTGAAAATGTAAATTTAAACTTCAAATAAAAAGTAATAAGGATTACATAGTAAAGTAAACTCTATGGAAAAGTAATTTTAAGTCTTGTTAAAATTGCAAGAGTTATATTGGAGATAGTAATCTATATATAGGGTGATTCAAAATCATGACAATATTTCGGGAAGTGATTCTAGAGTTGAAAGTAAGAAAAAAGTGTATATGAACATAGGCCAGGAAACACTTCTGTCGGCAATATTGTGTTTAAAAATATATTATTGATAACTTTTGAAATTATTATTGTTATAAGTTTAAATTTGGTATATGCACTGATTATGCTATTTTTAATCACTATACCAAGATATAAAACTTTACTATGTAAATATTAAAAATGGCGATGTTTATAATTTTTAAAGTCAAATTTTACAATATTTTCAAAGGAAACCGTAAATTTTATGAATATTTTACAAGAGACAAAATATTTATATTTTTAATAAAAATAATATGGGTTTGTAATTTTTCTGTAACTTGAAAAATAACAAAATTATCGACAGAATTATCACAAAGAATACCACACCAGACATTAAAATAAATGCAAATTTGTGCTGGAAATATTCTTGTTGCAGTCTCATTTGGGCTTTTATCCGCCCAAATATGAATGTTACTTAAATTGACTATTTCATTTGTTGTGAAGTTTATCAGAATACGAGGAGGGAAATTGTGATTTCGTACACATGTTTTAGTTGACAATTGACAGAAAATCTTTCGTTTATTATCATCTTGTGGTAGTAGATCTTGTATATGAGTTAGCCTACATGAAACGAGTACAACTATTGCTCACGAAGTGTCCGCCAAACGCTTGATTGTGAAATATTTAAACGCTGTGACAATCGTCTGGTACTTGTATTTGGATATAATTCTATGGAATTGAGTATTACTTGTTAATTATTATGATTTATGGCACTTCGTTGGCCACCACCATCCACTTGGTTTCAACGTAGCCTACCTGTTTCTTTAAGTCGTCAGCTTCGAAAGTTGTACAATCATGTGCTCTTTAATGAGGATAAGTATTACGATATTCTTGAACTGCAGCCAAACCGTTTTTATTTACTTTACTATAAATTAAAATCATTTATGTACACTCTTCAAATGAATAGATACAGTTCAGGTACATACAGTACCTCAGAAGAACACAAAATAATAATTACAAGATTAATCAAATACTGTTTCAAAAACTTTATTGTTGATAATTTGTTGTTGTACTATTGCCAACCTATGTACACAAAATTATTTCATTCCGGGCGAAATATTTCGCTAGTGGTAAGGGTTTTGTATATGACTCGGTTTTTGTTATTTAAAAGACTGTAATAAAGGTAATTTTTAAGTTTTAAACAAGTTAAAGTCTAATTTTTCAGTAGATTATGATAAAAAATATTGATTTTTAGCAGAGTTATTAACACTGTATGATAAGAAATAACTAGTAGATCTACCATATTGTTTTGCATTTTCTTGACAATTGCCATTTTTTTTCATTCTAGGTTTTTTGACGATAACTTGGTTATTTTTCAAATTACAGAAAAATTATAAAACTCATATTATTTGTCATTAAAAATATAAATCTCTTGTAAAATATTTGTAAAATTTACCATTTCCGAGATATTTGACTTTAAAAATTATAAACGGTCGCCATTTTGAATATTTATATACTAAAGTTTTATATCTTGATATACTGATAAAAAACAGCATAAACAATGCATATACTAAATTTAAACTCATAACACTACTAGTTTCAAAAGTTATCATTACTTTTTTTAAACACAAAATGGGCGATAGATGAAAAATGAAGCGTTTTCTGACCCATGTTTATGTAAACTTTTTTCTTATTTTTAGCTCTAGAATGAACTTCCGAAATATTACCATGGAATGTACCATGAATTATTACTGTACATTATACAGAAATCTGTAATAATTTCGAAGATTTGAATTACATTTTTTAAAAATTTATTTATTTATTTTTTAATGTAGATCAAAATTAGAAAGTATGTAAAATACCATAAATTTCTATCAGCCTGTATGTATAAACTGCAATTTGAGCGGTTTTTATTAATTTAAAATTAAATAATTCTGGTTGTGTTTTGATATAATAATACTTACATTCTAATTTATAATCCTGGAGGGAATTAAGTACAAGTTCTTCCTCACTGGAATCCTCTTTTTTAGGAGAGGATGAGATAAGTGTATTATTTTGAGAGAACTCACTTGCACTTGAGCTACAATTCCACAATTTTTTAGATCTTGTTTTCTTTGCACGGCGAATCGTTCTAGAAGGCATCTTTAATTGGTATTATGAACCTGTAACAAAAAAAAATTGTGAATTATTTTTTACCAAAAAAAGGACAAACCTCAACAGAAAGGTCAATAATTAATCAACACAAACTAAATTCTTTTTTATGCTGAGTTTTTAAAATAAAGACATATCCTTCTCTACCTTATGAAATTTTTTTTTAATATCAGGGGAAGAAAATAACTATTTCTATTGTAAATAGCTTTGCCCTTTCAATATTGATCATACTGTAACAATAGTTTTTATGTAAAACATGAGGGAGGAGTGGAAGGTCAATTAAAAACTAATGAAATAACATTTAAAAATATTACTGAAATTTTGCTTCTTGGAATGTATAGCCATATACAATGAGTCTTTTTGTGTAGGTAAAATGTTAATGTGTGTATTACAAACCATAATTTTTCATGATAATTAACAAAATATTTGAAAATATTCTGACCTAGAATTTGTTTCTAGTAAGACATCCGTTTTAGCAAAACTATAAGACAAAAAAATGGTTTATTTTAACTTTATAATAAACCTTACAAAATTTAAAAAAATCTTTTGTTCACTTTGATAATTCATATAAAATATTCTGGGAAAATTCTAAGTTTACAGTAATTTTTTTTTATTTACGATTTTACACACAGGTTTGGATCATTAATTTATATTTAACTAAAATTTGAAAGAAATTTAGAGACGATTTTGAGAAATTATATATTTTATAATGGCCTCAGTGTTCACAAACTGGAATTTTTGGGGATATGGCGAACAATATGTTTTGTTTGGGTCCTTAGGGGAAAATTTGCTAAACATTGTTTTTATAATATAAAAACAAGATGTTATGACATCTTTTAGACAAGTGTTACGTACCGCATTTCGAAAGATTATACGGCTAATGCTTTAGTTTCAACAAACAATTTTAAAATAGAGAGCAATTTTATTTTATCGAAGCTGATAATCACATAAGACCATTGCAAAAAAGATAAGGCTACAAGGAACATTATGCCTACAACTGTTTATTTTAAATAGTTTTATTCAAAATAGACCTACACTTCCATTCAAACACGAGTAATGAATTTTGGCTCAAAATGTCATTCTAATCCCAAGAAATATATTGATATATAAATAAAATTTAATGAGTATAAATTAAAACAGTATCACATTTTTTAGTTAGGTCTAGTCTAATTGCAAGAAAATTCAGAGAACCTATTTCAAGGTGAAACCCTAAACAGGGATAATAAAAATTTCACTAATCGTCTCTAGAACATGTAAGCTACTAACAAGTCATTCATATATGATTATAATCATATTTTAAATTAAAAATAGAATAAAATGGACACTATTATAATTCTTAACAAGTAGGCTAGGTCTGTCTAATAGAGTTTAACATAACAGCCTGAAAACATTTTTCCAAACCACAATTCATTTTATAAAATTAAATTAAAACACATTCAATACTCAGTCTGTGTTGTTATTCCTGAGTCAGCTTTTAGCTGTAGAAATAATATAGCCAATCCTAACTAAATATGCTTATAACCTAACCCTGTCGTGATATAGTAATAAAATATCTGGTTGATAGAAGTAGAATGGCCATAATAAAAGGGTCAAACGTGTTAAAGATGTCGCACACACAGACGCGCGGAGCCGCCTTCAAAAAATTCCGCCTGAACTCTTTACACGTAGTCTAATGTAACTGCGTACACCAAATTGCGCCCGCCGCGCCGCCTCCAGTCGCCGTGGAATAATTCCGGCAGAGAACTCTGGGGAGAAGTCGGAGTGGAATAATTCCGCTAGGTTCGGCGCGGCGTGGCTCTAAATAAATAAATAAACTTTTGATATCAAATCTATATTCAATGTTCAATCACTGCCAAGAATACAGTCTAAGTAAATAATTGTAACCAATATTGTTTCCTTTAATAATTGTAGTCTTTTACGATTTTGTAGGCTACTACAGTATTCCATTAGTTTAATAACTGTTTGTTAAAACTAATTTGTGTAGTATTAATTTCACCTTAATTACCCTACGGAAATAAAACAAGCTTCTTCAGTTAAGAGCTGTAAATTGGTTTAATTTACTAGTATTACAATTAACACAAATGCTAATATTGGAAATAAACGGTATCAGAAATCTGACACGTACAGAAAAAAGAAAGACCAAGAGAGGTAAGCATAGATGATAAATGATGGTTGTTTATGAGATGAGTGAGGTTGTCTATGTTTATGTGTGTGTGGGGGATAATGTTATTTTGTCTGAGGCCCAACGTGTAATGTGTTGTTTGTTGAATTTGACGAACTCAGATTAGCTAGATCCTTTGATTCGCCGGGCCCCTCGGAGGCTGGTGATATATAAAAAAAAGATAGGACACATAAAAAACAAAAAACATCAAAAACAAATATTTTATGGTCCTTAAAAAAAATTATATCTCGACCTCCAAGAACGTCATCGCAGTTCCCGCGAACCTGCTCGCCAATTCGTGAAGGGGAAAGTGTAAACCATCTCGAGTGGACCTCTCCCAACAGTGCCGTTTGGTAGAGCCAGGTCCTCAGAGAAGACAAGGCTTAGCCATACCCTGGCCCGTGCCGTGGTATAGTACACTCGGGAATGGAAGATAATGTTAATGGTTAATAGTGTTTGTGGGGGATGAGGGGTGGTGAAATAAACGATGGATGAATGGAGGGAAAAGGAAACTTAAAACTAATATCACTTGAACGCAGTGATAGCGGGTTGAGACCAACAATATATAATTTTATATGGAAATTAAATCTATATAATTTGGGCGAAAATAAAAAAAAAATTAATTAGTATTTAATAAAAGAATAATTGATTTAGAGTTAGTTGGGGGGGGGGGAAATAATTTCAGTAGGGCGAACCAAAATTTCGAATTCTCTAAGGGGGAGAAATAGAGTCCGTCCCTCAAAAAATCAGACGCCGGCCAATATTTAAAATCGCCAAACCCAAAGACAGTCATTTAATTGGAAAATAATTTTATAGTTTTTTGGGGAAAAATAAATTAATTTGGTTCAATACTTGGTAAAGATATTTCGGATTCAGCGTTAATTCGGGTAAGTCGCCGAAGAAAGAAGGTATGTTAATATAAAAGTTGTCAGCTGTAATTAGTCGCGGTGAAAGTTTTAATAATGAAAAATAAAAAAATATAAAAATAAATAATAAATTTCATCAAAATAGTGAGCTCGGTTTCGTTAAAAAGTCGTTTGGTTAAATATTCGATGTTTTTCGCGTATGGTTTCGCTGAAATACCTGTAATACATATATAGACATAAATAAATCAAAATTATACATACATGGCTATAAATAGATAATAATTTTAGGTGAAATTAGTTGAAAAGTTAGAACAGAATTTCTTAAAAAGTTATCAGAGTTTAAACGATTAAAATATGTCTATCGGATGGTAACTTGGCTACCAGCCAAGAGATATTCATGTTTGTTCTTCAGATAAGCAATCTGCCTAACCAGCTAAAACCATTCTTTGGTCAATGTAGATTCTTATCTTATATATTTTAAAAGACTAAATTCAACTCTAATAATTTTACGTTAGACGATTTCGTGAATAATAAAAAAATCTTATATTTTAAAAGGGCGATAATTTTATTTTAATTATATTTTTTTCTGTTAAATATAATATAAATTACCTTAGTAACTTTAAACGTTTTAAATAATTTAATTAAAAAAAAAAATCAAAATGTGAGGGGGGGAAATATGTTAATAGGTAACACTAGCAATACTACAACTACGCTTAATATGAATTAAATAACTAAGTAGTGTAATCAGTCAACTTACAGTACCAGACTCGCTGAACCATAGGAAACAACAATTAAAAAATATGATACCTACCCTATCTAGATTTACAAAAAGAAAACGACGAAAAAGAAGAGAAAAAAAATTATATATGAAAAAGGGGGGGGGGTTAAATTACGCGGAAAAAGATCACGCCCAATTTGGAAGAAAATTTTATTATTTTGCTTAATGATTTTAATAAACTTACTTGTAAGGGATTTACGCGAGAAGGAAAAAGATTTTTGGAAATATTTAGATTTATAATATAATATTTTGTTGCGAGAACGCGTGTAGAAACAATGGCGGTTATATCCGGAAAATAAAAAAACAAAATGGCGGATTAATTTGGAAAAATAGCTGAGACATAGGACAGTCGTATATTAGGCTCAGACAAAGGAAAAAAAAGTTTAATTTAATAATTTTGCATTCTGTGGATGAACTTGCTCTGCTACCAACTGCGGGGGAACGTCAGCCCTAGTTATTTGTTAGGACCGACGTTGGATCTGCTTAACTTCCGGAATATGGAGTTTTTGGAAAACGTGCGAGGACCTACCCGTTAAATATATTTGGACGTTTATTACGTTTAGTCTCAACCCAAGTAATCACTATGTTCACAGCCAGCTTATAATGATTTATTATTATTTTACTACTCTAACTAATTAATTATTATAACTTAACTCTTAGAACTTACGGTTGATGATGGCGATAATAACTTAACTCTTACGTACGGCGATGATGGCGCAATGTTCACGACTGTCACCCGACTGTGTGGGGCTGCTTGTCTTGGCAGCATGTGCGCACGCATCAGAAAACTTATCTGGTGATCTTAATACGGCGGTGAATATAGTACGGCGGTGAATAATACGGCCTGAATACCCGTGGAATTACCACATCCCTTTTATATAACTAAATTACGTAATAGATAATTCTTAATTGAGAGTCACAGCCAATCGTTCTTCGAGAAGTACCGATCGTCTAAAAGATGTGTTCTGTTTCTCTATAACAGGTCTGATCATATCGAGGAGCTCATAAAACTTTTCAGGAGACATCCAGAAGTACTGAAAAAACTTGCGCTGGAAACAAATGATGGAATTCTCCGTATGTATCTCTTTTTGCATTGATTGAACCCACATCTGTCTTTGCCGTTTTTCTTCTTCTTCAGATTCGAGCAAACAAAATAAAAACAAATCTTCTCCTTCTGAACTACTCATATTGTTCACAAGATACACTACACTACCACTCTCGTCTTGGGCGATCAACAACTGAGAGTGGGTGTCGGCCGGTGCGGTGGCGACAGACGGCGCTACAATGTGCTTACCCCCCCCCCCCAACGGAACTAGCAGAACTTTCCACAGGACGGCACGGCGCGGTTCCGCACGCCTGTGTGTGCGACTACTACCTTTAAAATCACAGACATATAGGGATATTTATTTTATAAAAGTCCAAGTCTTTTACGCAGCCTAGCGCCAATCTATTAATTTCTTCATAAAATAAACATACTTAATCGTAATCAGAATAATTTCCAGTTTTATTTGATACCCCACAAATAATATCTCAAAAAGTAAAATATTCAAATCAATGGTTTTTGCTCCTTACAGACATAATAGACGAGACAGACACGCATATCATCATAGTAAATGCAATAGGTCGTATAATATAATAACCTCAATTTTGGTTTATTGCACCATAGTGACCAACTCAGTGATCTACACTACCTTCAATAAGAGATCGACTATCCCTACTTTTACAAAAAGACAAATAAAATCTTTGATATTGGTCACACCAAACATTTATATGTCAGAGCTCATAATAATAATGATAATAAAGTTTTTGTTTGTTTTTATTCCTTGCTCTTGATGTTATACCAAAGAATAAATCAAATAATACAATTTAAGCAATTTACCTATAACTGTTTTTAAAAATCTACTTTATAATTAAATTATTGTTGTCAGTTTTTGTAAAATTTTCAAGATTCTTTCTATGGATAAGGTAAAATTACTTTTTGTCTCATTTATTTATTGTCAAAGTAACTATTTGTTTAAGACTGACAGTTTTAATAAGACACTGTTTATTTAGTTAAATATTCTAATTATTATTAATTAAATAGAAGAAATTTGGTTCATGAATCTTGACATACAACCTTTTGCACCAGACAATTCTGAACACCGGTTTTTACATGCAACCAATTGCATCTGTTAGAGATTTCTTTAAAAAAGCTATCAAAATCATGGAAGTCGTGGGCGGTACTTGGTATCTTTAGCAGTCAGCAACATTGCTTCACCCAAGTCTGATGGTATTATGTCGCCACAATACAATAAGATGTGGAGTGGAGATGATATTTTGCTGAATAGCATTAACGATTATCAAATAATCGTTAATATTTTTTTCAGGACCTCAAGTACCTGTTCAGTTATAGGAACCACTGAGGATATGGCATTACATGCTGAACCTGGGAATGCAGCGAAACTTGAACCTTTAGAACATTCATTTGAAGTCACTTTTCAAAATACTGGTTTAGAAATAGAACTCGTTTAAAATTTCAATTGCAATTAGTGAAAGATCAAAATTATACAATGGACCATGCCCTATTGAGGAAAGTAAACACCAACATCTGCAGGCACTAAAACTATTAATTCCACGAGACTACAGAGATTTTTACACCAGACTACCATTCAAAAAAAATTAATTTAAACAAAAAATATTTTAAGTAATCTTTTAAAACTTTTTAAGTAGCCTATTTACTCAGTTTCTATGCAAATAGATAATTAAACCAATATTTTAAAATAAATATATATATATATTTATTAATTTTTATATTCAAACTTATAGTTTTTTCTTTTAAACATTTTAATTGTTTCTATACGAGTTCGTAATTTTTACATAAGTAAAATTTATTATTTGTGGGGATTTCTTTTTTGCAGCTGTGTGGGGTTTGTTGAAAGTTTTTTAGTGTCAATATTAGGAAATTTGTCATTGCAGTTCAATTTTTAATTAATTAATGCTAGTGTAAATGGAAGTTCCTTGATTTAATCTATTAGGGTTAGAAGATGTGTATCTAACTGAAGAAGATGTGTAGGTTTCTATATAAAATTGTGCCTTTTTCACCAATACCTGTGATAACAAACATTTCAAATTCTAGGAGTTTGTCAGAAACTGGATGTGGAGTTTACATGGTACGAGTTTGCTAGTCAATAATAACCTTCGGGTTATAAGTTAAGAAACTGATACTTCAACCATGGAAGGCAATGATTAGTTTATTTTAAAGGACCTATCCTTAGAGCTTGATTTTGGAAGCGGTCCAAACTTTTGAGTTTATCATTTGAAATTTGACCAAAAAAGAAACTACCGTAATCCAACTTAGTCCTTATTAGTAATTTATATATTTTTAACAAAAATTTTGGATGTCCACCTTTTTTTCTCATGCATGCGAGTGACTTGATTACTTTAATATCTTTTTGGTTACAAGATAGTAACCTGAAAATTATTTTATTGTTAAAAATGACTCCTCCTGTTTTATGGGTCACCACAATGGAAATGGATAATCCATCTAGGGTGAAGTTTAATGTGCTGGGAACTAACCTTTTCCTGAAAAAGAAATAGCATTTTTCTCTTATGAGAGTTTAATTACAGAACTAATTGTTTGATTATATTGTGTAAGTTGTTTATTATCGGTTTTAATAATTGACTTTTAACTTCTGTAAGAATTTTGTAAGAGAAATAAAATATCATCTGTATATTGAAGGTTGTTAATGTGGAGAGGAATTTGAATGTGAATGTCAAAAGAACAATGTACTTAGCACGGTACCCTGGGAAGATTCCTCTAGTTACTTCAAATTTCATTTATCCAATGTATGCAAGTTTACGTGTGGGTATGCCAAATTTAAACAATTTGATGATAAAAAATTTGTATGCATACATGATCATACACGGTAGACATGTCAAGTAATGTTGTTATAGTTGTTTTGTTGTATGATAAAACTAATAATTGTAATTCTATTATAAAGTGTAATAAATAGTGCACTCTCTTTATTTTTCCTCTAAGCATACTATGAAGATGGTATAATATTTTATTTCTCAAATAAGCACTGTAAACTGTTTTTAACCATGGTTATTAGAATTTTTATAAAACATGGAATGAGTGACATTAACCTGTATGAACTTGCTGATTTTTTGTCTTTGCTTGATTTTAGTATCCATATAATTTGTAAACGTTTCTATTTACTCAGAATTTAATAGCTGCAGCATATGTTATTAAAAATTTGCTATAATGTTTTAGAGCAGTTTCTGGCAAATGTGTAAATAAGGATATAATTTATGTTGTCCAAACCAGGAACAGTGTTTTTCTTTATTGATTGGATTGCTATTTATAATTAATTTATAATGAAACAGTTTTCTTTTTAAATGGTGTTGTTAGATATTAAAGATGGGTTCTAACTTTGTAATCAAAGGTTATAGGTTTTTAGAAAATCATGAGAGTTCAAAATTTTTTCTATATATTTTTTTATTATTATTATTGCGACACTTGAAGGATTTAATGATATTCCACGCTTATGAGCTTGGATTTTCAGAGATTCCAGTGCAAATTTTTTGCCATCTGAGAATTTAGTTTTTTGATTATTTACTTGTCATTAATTGAGATTGTTTATATAAATTTAAAAAATTTGAATCACTTTTTTTTTAAATGTTTAAAACATAATCTTCTATTTGCAACAGCTTTAGAACATTTTTCATTCCACCATATTTGGCTTTAAATATTAATTCGGTCTATTGATGAATATTTGGAAGAGTAATTTGTGACATCTAAAGCTTCTTCAATAATGTTGTAAAATAGCTTCAAGTTATATCCATCTATTTATTATTTTCTTTGCTTATTAGTTTTGTCGAATTGACATTTATATAATTTCTTAGGAGTTTTTGTATGTTGCTATAACATTTTTATTTTGGATGTAAGGTGTGTTTAAACTAGTGAGATCAAAATAGCCTATTGGAAAATGTATGGTATGCACGAACTCTGAAAAAACTTGCTGTTCTTATAATACATTATATAATGGTGGAGAACAAAAAGATAGATCTCGTGATGCTGGTGTTCCTGGTATAGTTGTGAGGGTTTTATTATTTTAAAAATATATACTTATTGTGCTGTGACATGACTTTTAATATAATTTTTAATAATATTTTTGAAAAGTTTTCCTAGAAGTTGAATACTTAATAAGTTAAATTTTGGTGATTAGGCAAAGTAGTGGGATTTTTATGTTTCATCTTTCAGAAGTTTAGAAAAATCGTGATTTGCCATTTGGATTAATTTTTGTATGACACTGTATACACCTAGCTGTTTCCTCACTCTCACCATAACCCTGTCTACAGTTTTACAAAGTGTTTATTTTGGGAAGGGGAACTGGTTACATGGCTATATAAATACCACATGTAACATTGTTTAACAGAAATAATATCTATTTACCGGCATAATTACTTAGTTTAGCATCAATTCATCGGGTAGTTTAGTATTTGAGAAAGTTATTTTGATATTTATATTCACTTAACAGTCACTAAATATTGATTTTTTGTTACGTGGAAAGCATCTAAAATTTTATAAGGGCTTTTTCAATTATTACTTACAGTTATATTTCAGTTTCTATACATACTACACCTACTGTTTCAACTCTAAAGACTGGAATAAAAACGTTATAGTCTCTCAGAAATGGTAACATTACAATTGAGTTTACGGCTTTACTATTTTGGAATTTTACTGCTGATTTTTCTACTAGGAGTGATGTTAATTATTTCATTGTGGTCTTCATTATTATTTTTTCAATTTATTTCTGTGCTACTTTGGGTACCTACATTCCATGGGCCCTCGTGGTTGTTCTCATACTCCCTTTAAAGGTATTACTTGTGCTAGAGGTGCTAGAATAGGTTAGGTTAAAAATTAATTTTGTACTGCTGTTTAATTCATCGCTAAAATGTTCTTTTTCAATTTCAATTATGTTCATTTTCTATATTAGGAAGGATGCTGTCAGCAGGTTTTCTGTTGCAATATCATCAACAATTATTTCAGAATTTGGAAGGTCTCCAATAGCTAAGCCTGATTATTAATATGGCCCAGTCTAACTTACTTAGGCTAGTGATTATTTAAAATATTAAATTTTATATATGTGACTGACAAGAATTTAAAGTTCTGTAAACTAAGATAAATTATATAAAGATAGACTAGAGTTTTAACTATACTAAAACAGAACATAAATCATATTATGAAATAAAAGAAAACAACATGTTTTAAAACTCACAGGCAGGATAGAACAAAGTAGAGATATAACAAATAAAAATGTCAATAATAACCTTAAACACACACTTTCAGCATTCAAACTAAACTGAAGCAGCGGAAGCACATGACACGATGAAGTGATCTTTACACTAGCGCTTCACAATATAACCATATCCTAAGGAACTAACAAAGTCAGTACTTTGTCTATTTACTTACTTCTTATACAGAGATTACTTCAAAAGATGATTTTCAAATGTAGAAAATGATCTTATGTATTTTGCTTAACCTATAAATAAATTGAAAATGAATACCTACAATATTTAATATTTATTATTTTACATCATTAGAAAATAAGTGACATAATCAATTTTCACTCGAAACTTAAATCTCAAAAAATTAAATAAATAAAATTTAAAAAAATAAGATTGAGATCGGCAACCAGTATCCACAAAAATAATTTATTGTGTTATTTTAAATTTCGTGTATTACCGTACATAAAATGTTGAAATTAGGTTTTGGTTTTTTTAAATGTAACACTGAAAATATATAAAAACTTGTGCTGGTCACAAAACTGGAGATGAGCAATATTTTATGGATCATAATATGTATTTCTTCCTCCCTTAAGAAACATAAGGGAGAAGCAAAGATATGAAATATAACAAATTTGTTGTTTGTTGAAATTTTGATATTTCCATGATTATTAAAACTGAGTAAACATTGGTACTCATTGTCTTCTATTTTTCTTCTTCTTATCATTATTAATGTAATTATAATGATTATAAATGATAGATGAAAACGTCATTCTAACCAAGTAAACACATTTAAAAAAAATAATATAATAAAATTAGTTGTTTACATTTCTTTGACGATGGCTTAATAATATTGAAGCAATATTGGGTTGGGTTACTCTGACCCAAATTTTTTTATTATTATTTTTATTTTTTTATTTTATTTTATTTATTTTTTTTAGAGAGAATAAATTCATTTATGCAGATACTGAGAGATACTGTGGGACTCACCCCTCCACCCCTCGACAAGTGTTAGGTACTAACCACTAAAAAATCCTCCCCTCTCCCCACTGACATCCACCATTGAATTTCTTCAATATTGGTGAGACGAATCCAATAATATATTTCATTGTAATTCATGCCTAATTCAAAGACAATTAATACTTTCCAATCAAGTTTTAGTCTATGAGATTATAATTGAGTCAAATAACTATTTTAAAGTGTTTTAAAGACAAATAACAAGTAATAATTTTGGTTTTGTTTTCATTGTTGATTATTTGGGACCTACTCCAGACATTCTGATTAATAATGATGATGCCCGTTGCCCGATTATCGTTGCCCGATGATGCCGCAAGGCGAAACAATTGTAGCTCATTTATATTATTAAAATATTTGAAACATTAAGCTTTTGCTTTATTTTATCCTTGAATTAACTTTCTTCTTATGATATAGCTAATTTTCTTATGTATTTAAATGATGAATATACATTAACATTTCAATAGTTAAATATTATAACGGGTATCATATAACATAAAATAATGAACTTTTGAAGACATTATAAAAAAAATAATATCTCAAATTTAATTTTCAATTTTAATGTTTGCAATTTTATGTATGTTAATTTCAATTTACTTTGATAAATTAAACAAAGCAATTTTCTATCTTTGAATTTTGTATTTTACTATTTTATTTATTCGTAAAGGGTAATTTTAAAGAGAAATGTTATATAGTAATTTGGCACATCAATGTGTGACTCTTTTTGTTTTGTTTTGCATGTAAAATTTGTTATGTTGTTGTACTCTTCAGGTTATAATCCTGTATATTTAAATTACATCAGAGAGCTAAGGACAGCAGCTGTCGTTATAGCACCTAATTTAAAAACCAGTACAAACATTAGAAATATCCGGGAAAAGGAAATGGAAGAGATATTCAGACTAGTAAGGCTTAACCTACAACCGGCTTATGACACCCAGCGCCATCATTATCACATTAGGAGTCAGGAAGAGACCAGTACAACTAAAAATCGGACAGTTAGTTTATTTCAAAGAAAGTCTGCTTTCATCCGCTTATGACGCATTGAATGCGAAGTTATTTAAAAAATATTCCAAACTGTGCCAAAAAACAAAAGATGTTCTCCTGAGGTGATTAAGACAATTAAAAATTATAGACCTTGTTCTGTGCATTTAAAGTATCTCAAAATTAAAAACAACATGTAAAGATTGGTGTAGTAAATTAGTAAAAACGATGGGAAAATAAAGTCCTTTTTTTATCATAATGAATTCTATGGAGAGGTACTCAATATCCAAATAAAGTTCTGATTACCTTGAATTTTAAATCAGTCGAAACCTAGTTAGCTAGCAAGATGCAGCTTGCAATTGAAAACATTGCGACACTGCAGAATGGAGACAAGATAAATGATAGAATAGTGACTTCTTACCTATCTAATACAAATTTACCTACTGTCTAATGTCTAAATACACACTATGGAAAACTTATTACAGAGTGGATACACTGGAGTGTCCACCTGGACAAAAAGGATCGATATTTTCAAATTCGACATCATTTGCGTACCTTAATTTGACAAAAAAAAAAATAGCCCACTGTTTACTTTTAGTAGCTCACTGCCGTTGTAACTGACAATCATAAAACCGTGAATTTTATTTAGGCATTCTAATTAAGTGTTTTTAAACATTGAAGTTTTTATTCATGAAAAGGTAGGGCCTAAAATGAAATAAAATACTGCCTCGGATAACTGTCATGGGTGCATCAACTGCTTTTTCTTTAATATCTAATTGTGAAAATTATATGTGTATTTAAATGTTTGTGTATTTAAATATTTAAAATAAAGTAACGACTTCCAGTGAAAGAATAACTGAAGATGGAATTACGGTCCCGAAACGCGTTTTAACTTATAAAACACGACACTACCACAAGGACAGAATTAAGGAAACATACTCAGTTATATTTACTAAACAGAATTTCGAAAATGTGTATAGTTTAAATTTTGTTTAGCCTATGTGATATAATACTGGTCCTAACTGAGCTAAGTGACTGGTCACATAACCCTCAGATTTTATAACTCGCTGCTCCTTTCTCTCAATGAATGGTGACAAGATTTTTTTTTTAGCCTTTTTATCCTTCAAAATGAGGGTACTTTTAAAATCAGGATTAAATTAGTAATAATAGTCGTCCTAATTCTTTTTAAATACCACACTTATTATTGGGCATCTTGTTGATATAGATGTCAAAAGGAAATCCCTATTTGCTTAAAAACATTTCCATGAGGTAGATCTTTTTACATTCAAAAGTTAATAACAAAAACAAAAAAAGACTGAGTCCAAAACTTATGTGACTAAGTTTATTACTATTCTCTTATATTAATTCAAGGCTTGTATGCATACCGTGAACCGTAGAACTAAACAAACTATCTTGACAGTTTCAATGGGCGGGAAGTCCTCTTATCATTAAAATTACTTAACATCTGTATAAGGAGTTGTGAATACAAAATTCAACTTTTGTGTGTAATATTAATACATACGTTCCAAGTTCCACGTGAACAAAATTTAAATCATTGTCTTTTAATTTGCAGGCTTTGAATTTTTGTGCAAACTACACTTTAGTCTAATATTTACACATTTATGACGAAAACATTTTACTAGTACAGTACTGTGTTTTACAATAGATGTTTTATTTTAGTATTGATTGATCTCCACAATCTGTATTTTACAATATAGCTTAATAAATATTATAATAGATAGATTTATAAAAAATACATTTTGTATGTGTTGTGCTTTACATGAAATTTATAATGTTCTTTTTTTAGGATTGAGTGATTTCACAATCTTGGTTTTCGCATCCTTGATGTCTTATATCAAACTCAGCAATGTCCTTAACGTCCTGTGTCAGAAGGCCTTCCCTTACCATATGTTTTCTCATGATTTTTATACTTTCCTCAGTAAACTTTTCTGGATTTGCTTCCATGTAGCGATATACTTTTAAATCCGCTCCTGTGATTCTAAATCGATGTCCAAAAATTTCTACGATGGCTCCTAGAAAAATATACGATTTATTTACTGAATTGAAATAGTTAAATGTTCATCAGACATTGTTAATCAAATTGTTTGTTTGTATAGAGAAGTAAATCGTTAAGCTATACAAAGGATCTATTTTAGACACGTGTAAAAAAAATATAAGAAGGAACTACCGATAAACTAATCGGCATTCTTTAATTCAAATGGGTGTCATTCATTTTGTTTTTAGTAATAATTCGACGAGTAATACAACTTCGGTTACGTGCTAACTTTGACCTGCATTGGGGAAACAAAATCTCTGCTTTAAACAATTTGATTATTTTCCTCAATGTAACATCAAAGATTTAAAATAAAACTTATTAGTTACGACCTTCCTAAACATTTTGGACATGGATATGAAGGGTAAAAAGAAGAAGAAAAGAAATCAAATAATTTGTAGCAGTATTAACAAAAAGTGATTTAAATGGTCGCTCTAATTATTTCGACGAACGTGATGTAGTATGAAAAATGATACATTGCATTTAAATGGCAAATCTTACCTAAAATAAAATTGAGTTTTTAATGTAATGAGCCAAAAACGAAAATACATTTTCGCTGCTTTTACTATAACTTGTTGTATAGTTTAAGTTTCGTTACGATTAATCAGGAAGTATATTTTTATTTGGATAAATTAAAAAGCATCTTTTCAACCTTATTCTGCGAAAGACAAAATGTGATCATGAAAATCATTGTAAAATTTAAAATAACTTTTTTTAAAACTAAAATATTTTTAATACCCACCAATTGTGAAATCAGCAGGAGTAAAAAACTCTGGATTATCTGGATTTGTTCCAGGTTTTGGCATCAACATTGGTTTCAGAAATCTACCAGCAATAAAACCAGAATTTGGAATTTTAACTTCTTGGATAAGTGTCTGCCCGTCTGCCAGGTTATACTCTATCAAAAATTGACGATGTTCATCTTCCGGATGCACCCAGTCCATCACAGCAGTGTAACGCAGTTTCTAAAAAAAAAAAAAAATAAGATTATTTAACTACCAAATAAAATTTATTATAAAATAATTAAAGAATGAGGCAGATACAATTGTTTCCGCAGTGAAATTATTAAAGAAGAAAAAGAAAGACGGAAATAAAAAAACAAAAAGCAACACGAAAAGGAAATTCAATCTTAATGGTTAAAATACCTACAATAATAACAATCATACGCTAACTTTTCCATTGTAGAGTGAGTTAGTCAATGTATCTCTCCACCTTAACTTTGTATGAAAATAAATTAAACAAACCCTTTTAAATTAACTAGGTCACCTGAAGTTTCTTTTATGATAGTTTTGAATTTTTACCCTCTCAATAAAATGGGTAATTTTGGGGAATTTGGGGTACTCAACATTTTTAAATTGGAATCCAGATTGTGGGACATGTCAAATTAAAGGGTATAGAAAGGTAAAATTATTGGCTTTCAAAAAAAATTTTTTGACGTCTTTAACAAAATGTATTTGAGATTTTTTAAATTATAAAATCTTTTTGTGAAGTCAGATCACTAAACAGTTTTAAAATGTTCGCTAGACTAATCTGAGAGAAGCATTCGACGTTGAAATGAATTTTACCTGTCCCTCAAAAATCTGGTACTTTTGGGCACATTCCAAATATTAAAAAAAAACCACGTCGTGTGATGTATAAATTAAAGAGCAAAAATTAATGGCACTAACAAATTTCTTTTTTAACTTTATTAAAAATATTATTTCAAAATATGGATGACATTTTCAATAAATTGTACTGGATTCTTACACTTAGTCGGTTACATTTTGTATTCACCTCTAGATGGAAATCGTCACTGATCAGAATTAATCATTATGATTTTGTCAAAACTAATTAAAAAAACTTTTGGTATATTATCCTAATGAAGTTCTCAAATACATTTTGTGCCGCCTTTTTTTGTGAGGGTTAATAAATAATATTTCATGAGTGCGTTTAATTTTTCTTTTTGGTAAATTTCATGTGCGAAAACTTTGAGTATCCTCCAAAATTCCTCATTTTAGGGAAAGGGACAAAAATCGAAATTATTATGAAAGAAATTTCAGGTGACCAAGATAACATTTTCAAATTGTTTGGCTCTATTTAAGTTCATACAAAAGTTGGGACTTTAAAAACACTGTATAATCTTTGTTATAGAAAAAGTAAAATCTTCATAAGTGTTTATTGTTTTTAAGCCAAGTTTTCTTCTAATTCATATTTGAAAGAAATTAATGATGACTTCAACTTCGGTGTCTCAAGAACCGTGGAGATACCAAGTCATCATTGTATGAGTTTAAAAAAATTAAAAAACAAATTTATGTGAGTGTGTTTTTATTTGAATAACCGTTAAGTTATGATGTCGCACTGTAACGCTTGAAATGTTTACTAAATTTGACAGTGTTCCTGTTGACGTTATTTATTGATTAGCAGGACTGAGTAAATACTTTTGTTCAGGTCCGATCCAAATGTTAACACTTCTGGAAGTTGGATAGCTTGGCACCATCCCAGAAGTAGATTAGCTGAATACAGTCGGGACAACCGTTTCCTCCATTAAACTTCCACTGTATTACCAATTTGTCGTAATTCGTGATGTCTACCCTACCGATGGCGACTCTTCCATATAGCTTAGTAAGTTCATATCATACTATATTATTATAATTTTTTTTTTCCAAAAGAAATTATTTTTACAAAACAAATAGTATAAATGTCTGTAAATATTAAATTGAGAAGCAATGCTATTAATGGTATTGTTAAGAGCGCCTCGTGAAGGTCATCTATCACTTAGTTGTGATCGTAACATTTGATTATAAAGTGACAATACACACGATATTGAGGATGCATTATCCGTCCTCGACTCAATTCTCAGTGCAGTACAGAGTGGCAAGCGCGTCTATCATCAATATTAAGTTGGTTATTTTGTTAACCCAATAAACATGGACGCGTAGTTAAATATTGTTTGTTTACAGGTAATGAGATTTACTATTTATTTAATAATATTTATAAAATACAAGTAACGGGTAACTTAATTATAAAGCTTGCTAATTGTAATGTGACTAGTAAGTAATCACAAATAATTAATTGTAATTATTATTATTTCATTTAAGAGGTGTTTATAATTGTATGACAGTAGCCAACGCTATATGCGTTCAACTCCACGAGTCACTACGGTTCTTTAACTAACGTTCGAAATTTCTAATACTTCATTCTTAAAAGATAATTATTATAAAAAAACCCACATTTCGCCTCTGTCCACCTGATTCTCTGGGTTCATTTGTTTATATAACTACTGAACCTATTTCTATCAAATTTGTCATTGATATTTCTTTGGTTAATTTTAAAATAATTTTGTTTCAAAATAGCACAGTTTAAACTATATTTTCCCCGGAATAACTTCGTACCTGGAGTTTAACAATGACAGTTAATTGTATGATTACGTTAACAACAATAAAATTAACCACTTAACATATCAGATTGGATCATAATTAATACTAAAAGTTCCAGTAAATTTAATTTGAGTTCGTTTTTTTTCCAAATTAGACAATAATCCAAATAATAAAACTATTATGGATGAGAAAGCACAATTATTTCATTTTGTTGGCAGCTGTATTGTGTCATATATAATATATTTCCAATACAACTTACAACACTAATACGTTATTTTAATTAATATATAGATTTAAAACCTACAAATACATATCTTAGAGTTAATCTACATACCTTTCCTGCATTAATAATATAACGAAGAACATCCTTCTTTGGAGGTTTCAACATAAATGTATAACAAGATTGTACGGTGTCTTCTGGAGTTCCAAAAGGAATATGATGGGGCAATGGCTGTGAACAAATTCATAACAATTAAGAATAATTATAGATGCAAAATAGATCTGACACAAATAAGCTATTGCTGTCCTCCCGATGACCAGTCATCACGAAATGTGAATCTTTTATTCTCAAAACAAGTTGGTTCTTAATTTTTTATATGTCGTCACTTTGCTTGTTAGGACACAGGTGTCTCTTTGATTTTTTCGCTAACTAGAGGGATATGTCCTTCACACCTCATATCATTCACTGATTGCTTCCTTTCACAGATTATGACAAGTTACATTAGTTGGGCAACAATAATTTATTTTAAGTTTACGTACATTTTGCAAGGTTTTTATACTTTATAATTAATATTTGTTATTTCTGGCCGGCAGGGGAACAACTTAATTTTGTGAGTTGTGCCAGGGATATGAAGGTATGATAAGAAAATAGCGTTGCTTGATGCAAAGTGACGATGCAATATAATACGACAATGTTTTGTGTCTTTCTACTTTATCAAAATTTTATGTTTGTCTCATAAAATGGTAGGAAATCTCTAATAACAGATTTGTAGAATACGTTTATGTGTAGAATTCATACCTTCCATCCACCAAGTAAACACTAATGAAGAGTGCCTACTATGATTCAACCAAACAAAAGTCACTAGTTAGCAGCCGACAAAGTTGGAATTTGTTGAAGGTAAAAAGGCACTTGAGAAAAAATAAACGAAAGAAATACAAAAGATCGGTACTTACTAGATGGCGATATACCCCTGGCTGGAAAGCTTCGTTTTGACCTCACCCTCGTTTGTCCCCAGTTCTAGCCTTCCACTTTATGATTAAATCATTTCCACTTCATCTAGCCATCGTTTTGTTGCTCTTTCTTCATTTATTTATTCTTTAGTACATCATTTGACAGTCTCTTTGCCATACTGCCCTGTTTTCCTACATTTTTAATATGTGCCTCCATCCATTATAATCTTCTCCTTTTGCCTTCTGTTCCTAAGTGCTAATTACGCATTTGTTCTAATTACTTACCGCGCCATATATTTTTCCAGGATCGTCCTCTCCCAGGTTTTCAGCCCATGGTCCTTTTTTTATTTTTTATAAAGATAGATATTATTGCATAAGAGAAAAAAAAACATAATGGTAACTTTTTAACATTAAAAAAAAAATTTCCAACGTGATGACTCATTATTTTTCATAGGGAGTTTGTTTACTACAGCCATAGCCTATCTGTGCGATAGTTTTGATTGAGGAAGTCACTTTAATTACTGTCATCATATTATTAATTATTTGTTAATTACTTTGTTGTCAATCTGTCGACTCACACATGTCTCAGTATTGAACAGTTTAACAGAATTCCCATAAATAAAAAATATTAATAAAAAAAACAGAATGTTATATTGTTTATTTCCCTTACGTTGGTTTTCCGACAGAACTTTCACAATCGTATGATATGATCTTATTGAATTTGTAGTGAAAGGAACTTCAAAACGTGATCTTTTAAAAACGTTTGGCTTAATTTTATGCAAATACCATCTTAAATATTATTTGTTAAAGTAGGCTTGATTCGAACAGAATGTAGACGTGCACCTCCTAATTTACACAGTATCTATCCCCAAGAACTAGAGCTTAATTAAAGAAATAAATATCATTTCCGGTTTCATAAAAGTGTGATTGTTGCCGTAATATTTACTCTATAGTGATGATTATTAATCAATCCACGGGATTTAAAATGCACTGTTTATATAAATCTGTTCTATCCAATTATATTGAATTAGTGATGATTTAAAAAGTAATATTAAGAGTATTGTTTGATATATAAGAACTTTAAAAAGTTTTAGGGACCGCGATTTGTGGTGGGACTAGGTCTCACCATGAGAATTACTGGAATTTTAGACTAGGACTAGATAGCATAGTGGAGAAACTCTGTGCATTTATTTTATTAACACAATTTTGCTAATTACTAGTACATCGAAAATAACTGTTATGGAAAATTTCTCATAGTATTTTTATATTTTCATTGCAACATTTTCTCTATGTATTTTAAATTGATGTTTTTCAAAATTTTAGAAGGTTTTGACAAAGTTAGATAATGTATGTTGATAAATTTTCTTTGCAAATATTTATATTTTTCTTCCCATCTGGAGTTTTAATATGAGTCTTCTAGCTACTTTCTAGGATAACCGTAGATAATTAAATTTTAAAGTGACGGATTTGTTTTACAGAATTAAATATGTTGTATAGGTATAAAACAATGTAACGTGATTGCTTACAGGAGGTATTGGTGGTTTCTTTTCCTCAAACACTTTGATCGCAGGCGGTTGCTCGATTTTGAGGCAGTGGGAGTAATAGCGTCTTGTGAATTTATCGCAATCATACAGTAGAAATCTGAAATATATTGTAGAATGCATTAGTATTATAACACAAAACTATTGTTATTTTAGGAATTTATTAAGTTATTTATGATATTCAGCTATTAATGAAAGTGATACATGTTTCCTCATTCTAATCTAGGCCTTTATGGTAAATTTGAGTATAAGAACAATTAATATTTCTTTATCCTTATACAGTTCAAATTCATTGCGTTAAATTTTAGTAAACTGAATGCAAATATCGACCCAAAGTATTTAAGTTCAAGTAATTTTAAGACCTACGAGCTGACGTTGATAATTACAATAAACAATAATAAATTTTAAAAAAATTACGTCTTTTTAAAAGGATTGAAGGATTTCTTAATTTTTCATTCAATGACAAAAAATCTTTTTCAATAATGTAGGTTGATAGTTTCTGAAAAATATTTGTGGGTTATAATATAGAGTTTTTAATTTGTTCAAATAATATTTTGTTAATAAATAGCAGTGAATTACTTTTTCCTTATTAAGAATTTTCCTCTTGCATGAAGAATACTGTACAAACATTTCTATGCGTGGAAGAATTTAATCAACGACTTGAAGGTCAGGCTTGTTTGGACTGGAGAAAGTGTTAACCATGACCTGATTAATTGTTTAGATTTGTTGTGTGATCTTATGCGGTTTTTGTGGTTCGGTTTCCAAATTTTATATTAGTTTTGAACGATTAGATTTGAGAAACAAATTAATTAATTACCAGTGGACGTCGCGTCCATTATTAATAATATAAGTAAGAAGATTGTTTGGTGATGCTGTTGCACAACAGATTGCTGGCATCCTTAGGTGTAAGGTTTTAAAAGTTTTTTTGACGATAGTGGAAATTTCAAAAACAAAATTTATATATTATTGTTTCAAATTTTTCTAAAACAATTATAATGATTGCAGGATGGAAGCACGTGTAGATGTCCATTATTGTAGACTCTACAGCGTAAAGGACACGACTGATTGTTATGCTGTTATTTCTTCAGTGATTTAAGTATCCATTATGAAGCCCTATTTTAAAAATGTTGTTTCTCAATTCCGAAACAAACTCAATTTTGTTTAAGTTGAGAAAGAGGTAAGTCTATTTTTATCCGGAAGAAACATGGAGGGGTGGGGGAATCAGAAATAACAAGAAATTACGTATTTTGTTCACTTTTTGAGACCTCATTTTTTAAGGTCTCATTAAGATATTATGAAGAACTGCAAATTTAAACAATCTGTAGTCAACAGTGATTTTGATCGTGAGTTTATTACAATCCCTGTTTATTACTTTCGTTATGGAAGTGTGTAGTCTATGTTTTCCTTCATTTTGTGATTAGTTTCGTGTAAAAACAAAATACAGTACAGTGATATTAGCAATATTTTAACTTAATCGGTGTATTATGTCGACTGTAACATAATCATTAACACTTACCTTCTTCCTAGAATGAAAACTGTATTTCCTACTACGAAATCTTTAGGCTGATAATATTCCGTGACTTCTGGATCATCTTTCTCCATGAAAATGGAAGGATAGTCAGCTGATAATAAAACAAATTATTAAAATTAATTTTTAATATGGGGGCGTATTTTGTATTATAATGAAATGAATAAAAAATAAATAGAAACTAGAGTCCAGATTCTTCTACTATGCTCTACCCTTATTGGTAAGTAAGGATAACCCAGTCGAGACTGTGATTTAAAAGGGTTATGAAACGAGTAAATAAAAAAAAGTGGAAAATTCAGTATATATCAAAAGATTCATGAACATATTATCGATATATTTATGTCAAAACATTAAAAATAATCAAAACTGTCACAAAATAAGTGAAATTGATTCAAAATGTTTAAATAGATTTAAACATTTCCACTACTCAAAAATAAATATAAAATACAAATAATTTAATAAAATAAGTCAAATATGTGTCTGAAAAACAGTAAACATTTTCATCAAATTTTTAAAATGGGTAAACAATGGTTTTAAAAATAGAAATCAAAATAACAAAATCAATTGTAATTTGTCTGTCATGAAATAATGTATTAAGAGATCGATATATTTTACTTGTTATCAATAGCATCAGGATTTACAAATTTTACAAAAATCCCTCCTACAATATTTTTGAAGATTTCTTACATGAATCTACTCACTAAAGTACTAACCACACTCGTATATTAAAATTAATTTCAAACCATAACTATGACGCGAATTATGGTTGATAAAACATTGCCTAGTATTATTCTTTTTCGCAATTTTTGAAACTTGTCTTCACATCCACTTACTCAAAATCACCTTCTTAAATAAAAATCAAGACGTTGCGATTATAGGTGGTTGAAAATGTTTGATGAACAGTTCATTGAATCTTGTAGGTAATAAAAACCAAATTAATTTTAGTATAGACTAGAAACTCAGACATACATATAGCAATCGATCTCAGGAGTCCATATTTCGTTATAAAACAGGTCTAAAATAATTATATTAAGACGGAAAAATACATTATTTTTCTCAAACGCCCTAACATAAAATTAAAGTCAAAACGCCAAAGTAGTATTCGTTACTACTGGCGAGTCAGTTTTGAATTAAAAATTAAAATTTCCCATGTACGCCTTCCTCCTTAATGAGAGTTTAATTAAACTTTGGCTATATATATATAACTTAAACCAAGGTAAGGGAAAGAAATTGAATTTCGACAGTAATATGGAATGCACAGAGTTCATTTTGACAGTGGGCCAATATTGACTTCCTTCCCGCCCATAGTTCATTTTCATTTAACCGATGTTTCCAGACCAACATTTTGGGATGATCGATACGTTTGTTTTGAATCATTAGGGCAAAATTTATACAAATCTTTAGAGACTACAATAAAATTTTGAGGCTTCTAGATATGGTCAAAATATGCCTATCCATTTGGGCTGAAGGACACTGCATTATCGACAAACGACATCATTTCAAAAATGTTTATTACTCGGAAGAATTCAAAATGGATTTGTCAGCGAAATTAATTATATTATATATTTTTATCAAACTTTCTTCATTCTAAATACATAATTAAATAGGGTCTAAGCTTGCATATTTTGTGTTATAAACCCGTCCAATCGTATTTGATTGAAATCGAGTATTTGAATGACGGCGTTCATTTTAGTTTTTACGAAGTACTTCTGAAGATGTACTTTTTAACTTGACATTTAGTATACTGGATTGGTCATTAATCTTCGCGTTTCACCAACAGCCCCATTAATGATTTTTCCATTTGTTTAGCAGTAACTCCTAAACCGTCATTAAAGGAGATAAAAAATAGTTTGAGCGGATTATGAGAAAATTGTAATGTTTTTATCTTATCGCAGCTATTCCAAATTTTTAGTTATCAAGAAAAAGAAATATGGCTAAAATATGCTCGCATACTAAATTTGCTCAAATTTGGTTCATTCTTCAAAATATATTTTAATATTTTCTTCTTTCCGCTTTTGGTGGAACTAATGTTCCGCCTATCGGTAAAATGTGCTTCCTCAGCTAACAGGAATTTCGAATTTGGAAAGAAACTTATAATTAAAGTCAATATTGTAAAACAAGTTGGTTATACAATGGAACAAATATTTATTGACAAACAAATAAAACAAATAAATATTAACAATTATTAAATTGATCAAATTATTTTCTGAGCTCAGGGTTTAAAATATATACATAGGACACGATTGTTTACATAAATTATTTGGACTTGTCCTTTTAGTCTACGAGTTCCTTCGTTTTTAAATTGGTACGAAAAAAAAGATGGAAGAACTGTTTGTTGTTTGAAATTGTTAGAAGTGATACAATGTGGCTTCGAAGTGGGAAGTTATGAAATTTAAGAAATGAAGGTTTTTGTTTGTTTTCAGTTTAGGAACGTTTTGTATAAACTGTCTTAGATATAATTTTAGAAAGTTGAAGATTGAGAAATATTAAGTTTTCTCTTTTTGAACAAATGGAGGTAAGTAATCGAGTTATGCTAGGTATAAATGTATAAATGACTTACCAAAATCTTGATTTATAATATTGTAAATGATTTGCCTATTTATTGGAAATGCTGAAGTGGGTTCATCTGTGTTATACATTTCTTCTGAATACTCTCATGAATACTAATAATTCACAATTAACGATTCTGGATTCTGATTAAGCTAGTACTTTCTGCCTTGAAGCTATTCAGCTTGTGTACCACTTAAAATTGATTGTTGACTCAGAAATGGGAATTCTTCTTCTTTGCGTAGTCGTCCACTTTATTATTTTACAATATTTGAAATGGAATGATGCTTTATGGATATGAATACAATTTGTGATATGATTTCTTGATGATACGATTTCATTATTATTATTTACAAAACTTATATTACATTGATAAATGAATGAGGTGTATGATAATTTATTCCTTGATTATTCTCATTTATAAATTTTGTGACATCACAACATACATAATTCACAAAACCTTTGGAATCAAGGGACTTCAAAACGGTATTTTCGCAAACATAGACTATTTTAACTATCCTTAACTTTGTCTATGCTAAGTATATGTACGACGAATCATTTTCCACATATTAATTTTGTACACAAAATTTAATTTTAACATCCTTAGCTACTAAGACCCTAATATTATAATGATTTTTTTTTTTTAACATAAGAATGGTAGATATTAAAATCCATTTGAAAGGAACTTGTTGAGGATCGTGTTGACCAAAAACTCTGTAAAGTATAATTTTACAAATATCGCTTTTTTTTTTTTTTGTTAAATATAAAAACATATTTGTGTGTTAAAATAGTAGTTATTTTTGAAAAGGTTACTTTTAAAAGGGTTGAAAAGAGAAAGTCGTAAATAAATTTATATACAACAGCAGTTTAAATATTTGTTCTAGAAATAACTTTTCATCTCATGCCATTGCTATAGCTCATTGTATACAAATGAAAAATCTTAAACAATTTATTTCTAGATTTGTTTTCTACGATAAAAAATAAGATAGTTATTGTTTATAAAAATATGTTTAATTGCCTAATTTGAAAATTAGAAGAAAAATATCTGTAAAACCGTTCTAGCAGCCAGCGTTGTTATGTTTGTTTCCCTTATGCTGAGTTCGTAGAACCTGTTTATTACTCACAAAATGATGTTAGACTAATATAGGAAAGGCAGCAGCTGTTAGAAACGTTTTTCAAAAATTACTACTTCTCTGAAGGTATGAGGTCTATAAGAAAATAGTCATTTTCCGCAGTTCATGTATAAAATGATAAAATCCTCATTTTATAAATATGTCTCAAGCATAAATTGATAAAGTGTTAATTTTGTATATATTCTGGAAAAAAATGTTACTGGAAAAATTGATACTGGAAAAATTGATAAAGTGCTCGTTTCTTATATCTCCTGCATATATTGATAAAGTGTTTATTTTGTAAATCACCTCAATAAATTTAGAAAGTGCTCATTATAGCCTATATCCGGCATAAATTTATTAAGTGCTCGTTTTGTATATCTCTTCCATATATTATTAAATAGCTCATTTTGTGTATCTCCTGCATAGGTCCACAAATATTAAAAACATCGTCCTCTACGTGTATAGTATCAACATTTTCTACAAAACACATATGAATCTCATTGTTGAGTACAGTAACCTCAATATCCACTGGAGGTTTCAGTGATGCTATCTTAGAGATTGGTTAAGATTACTGTTGTGAAGTAATGTAGACTTGATACATGCTTTCAGTACATAGGTTAGAATAATAACGGCTTACATATAAAAGGAAAAGATTACACCAATTACAAACAAATTGATGGGCTCCACATGGTACTGACCTAGCCTAACAAACATTCTAATACAAGCAGATCCTCTAAATGTAATTACCAAAAGTTGATTTTCGGTGCCTTGTAGAAAATGTTAAATTGTAAAAATCAAGGGGTCTTACCCAATAGCTTAAAGAGGTTTTCTGAGGCCTGTCATTGTCTACATCACAACTTTCTTAACGCCGGCTAGGCCTTACCGAGCCTCGTCGATGGGTTAAGGCTCGCTATCGGGGACTAAACCCTGCCGGATCTCATAATCATAGGAATATCACAAAGGTTAGGTTAGGTTAGGTTAGGTTAGTTTAGGTTAGGTTAGGTTAGGTTAAGTTAGGTTAGGTTAGGTTAGGTTAGGTTAGTTTAGGTTATGTTAGGTTAGGATTCAAAATTACATTTTGGATAATAACTGTGCTCTTTGTCGTTGCAGAGTTAGAGTTGATACCATTATATGGAGAATTGAAATTTTCAAATGTTCATCTAATTTAGTGTCTTGAAAGTTGATTAACAACCGATATATGAACTTTTACATTTTCTGAATTACAATTGGATTCTGTATGAGCACATTATACTCCCCTATACCAAATTTCATGTTCCTGTTAATTTTTGTGAGCGGACGACGACAATCATGTTTAAGTAAAGACAACGATAAACGTCATAACTTTCTCAGCTTCCTGACGCTATGAAAAATTAAGATCAGTCAAAAAATGGAGGTCAAATTCCTTGCGATTATCAAACTTCCATTCTTTGTATACTGGGTAAATAACATGAATTAAAAATCAGACAAAAACTGAATAATACATTACATACAATTTCAGTGCTATTAATGAACATGCATTTCCTACAGAACATCTATAGTTTGTCCAGCATATGCAACTTCAACCTCAGTTTAAAAACTCTCCGATTTGAAGTTTCCTCATGGCAGTGAGTTCTACAATCAGCAGCACAACATTGTGAAGGATTTATTAAAGATGGTTGTACTATGAAGAGGAATTTAAAGAATCACTGTTGATGATTTTCATAATACATGTATCAGACATAAAATGGAAAAAAATGGAGGGTATATTGCATTTAAAAATCTGAAATATTTAACATTGATTGTCGTCTGGTAGACATTCAAGTTGATTATAAAAGGGTGAAGCATACTGGTCAATAATTAACCCATTGAAAATATAGAAAAAATACAGGCATTCTTGTCATCCTGTCATCTTGGAGTGGATCGTTAATTAAAAGGGTGAATATTTAGTTTATTTCAAAATAGAGATCATGACATTTTGGGAACCAAAGAGGTGACAATTTTCGAGCCAGAAGTATAATGGAACAGATATTATCTCTACAATACTATCTTACAGGCTTGAGGTAAATTATGATTTAAGTTTATCTGTTTTGATAATAAACTAGCAAATATAAAACAACCTTAAATGTACCAACCTGGAACATTCTTCCAATCTTTAGGCAGTTTCATTCTGTTCAAGAGCTTAGGGAAAGAGTCTCTGCCACTGTTAACGGATTTCACTTCCACAACATCGACACAATCATCGGCAAGATAATAATGTACAGTGTAAGGTCGAAGTTCTCCGAATTCACTCTCCCTGTCATCCCATACTGCGTAGAATCTAATGTTACATACCAAACCAGGTCACGTGTCATACATATTGGATGCCTTGAAATATGATATACTATTTCGACAAATTGTTTTGCCCAATTGTCATTAGACAGGATATAAAATTCCAAATTAAACACTAAATTTGGAGATTTTTTTAATAATTTTGGCTCTCTAAACACACTTCATAAGAGATTAATGAAATAACTTATAAATGTAACATAAAATACAGTCTAAATTTTGTATAAAAACAGTTTCTTTATGTTCTTAGTCTGTTATAACAGATGACACATTCCGGCTAGTTATGATCGCGAATAATCTTATCACTATTCATATTACAATAATGACACATGATATAATATGAGGACTGTGGCCATCCTATCAGTAGGACTGCATCAATTAACTGGATGGACATGTGGCCACAGTCCTCTCATATATGTGTTTTTTTAGTTTTGTAATAATTGTTCTATCTCTGTGTACAGTACTTATGTATTGATGTGTTCAATATTGTGATGTGTAATGTGTAAAGATTATTCGCAAACACAGCTAGCCTGAAGATGGTATTTGCGAGTGTACGATACATGTTGCTGCTATAATAAAAGCAGATTATATAGAGGACGGTTTTTGACTCTATAAGGAATATAATCATCAATAAACAGTTCATAAGTTAAAATCAACAACATACTAAACTTCTTATAATTTCTATCAACCCAAAATTATAATAAAAACAATTTTATTTATGGTTCTTTTTTTAAATGAATTTAAAAAATATAAGCATATGAATTAATTAATTTACGAAGGGACATATATATGTTTCAATCCATTCAAAATATTGATTTCGAACCTAACTTAGCTGACACCAAAATGTCAACCAATATTTCTCAGTATATAGTAATTGCTATATAAAAATAGAAGAGAGGAGCGTTCATATATAACCACGTACAAATATAAATTCGTGTACAACTATGAGATTTGTTTTGCATTAAAATGTTTTAAACGCACCTCAAAATCTTGCCATCGAACTCCAAGAACCTCCTCAGCTTATCATCGAGAGGAGGTGTTTTCCTGACATGCATGTTGAGATTCTTACGTGATTGTGTGTACGGATCCTCTGGCATGTCTTCTGTTGGATTTAATTCAACTCCTTGACTAAGTAAATATTCCTACAAATACATACAGAACAAAATACCTTACACATATATTTTAGTTTTCATGATATTTTACTATCTTTTTTTCGATTGACTAAGACATTTTAGAACAGGTTTTAGAGTAAGTTGATTGGACAGATGTATATTGACTGAGAGTCTTACACGATTTAGTAAAGTAAATAGTCCTTTATTTATATTTTAGGCCTGGAGATTCGCCGTGTTAAATATATCGCGCAGTAAACATAACTTGTAACTTACGAAAAGGCTATTTGCCACACAGACCATTATGAAACATACAGGGACTTCACGAAGTTTTACCGGCCCTTTTTGAGCCCATTCTACAGAAAAATAAAACAAAATATAAACATATGTCCTAAATCGCTTTGGTAGCTAGTTACGGTTAGCGAAAGGTTTCGTCCTGATTTATAATCCTGTTAAAATTCAGTCTTTGATCCCTGAGATCCAAATTAAGGGGAAAATTTGGTGGTTTTATATGCAGTTTAACAGGAAAAATTGTAAAAAGTAGACTTCAGAACTGTTTATTCAGTAGTTTATGAAAAAACGTGTGTGAATCACAAAAATTTGAAATCGAAAAACATACTTCTATAGTTTGCTATGAAATAACTTAGTTAAATAACTTTTACCAGCCGGTAAACGCGTAAAATGTTTCAACAAAACTTGTAGCCAATCTAATTCTGAACAAATTGATATAAGATAAGGTAAAAAATAAGTAAAACAATATTAGTCTTATAAACAATATTTTTCATCCATTTCCAAATACAAAAATCGACTCGTGCCAGATCTGGCGACTTGGGTGGCCAAGATTGGGGACCCCAACGACCAATCCATCGATCAAGGAAATTCAAGTGGGCTCGGACAGCTAGCGAGAAGTGCGGAGGTGCGCCGTCATGCTAATACAGTAATACATACAGCGTCTCAGTGCTAGAGGAAAATTTCCAAACAACTGTAGCAATTCTTCCTGTAGAAACTATCAGTACACTTCTACATTTAATCGTCCAGGAAAAATGAATGGTCCTACCAACTTATCGTGAATAACACCACACATTGAGGCTGAATCAGTATAGTTGTGTGAGGATTTGCTTCCGCCCTTGAACTGTTCACAACATAACGAGTGATTGAGCCTAGCCAGTGAATAAACGCCGATTCCTGTTTAATCAATGACAGAATACCAATCGAACAGGAGCATCTTGTGGTAGAAACGTATAAACCTTCTGTATATGATAGGGTAGAGTTTGTTGTTATGAAGAATCCTCCAAACAATAGACTCCGTGACCCCGAACAGCTGAGATAATCGTCGACTACACAAACTTATACCTGGACTGAGTTGAACTGCATTAATAACATTTTCATCAATAGCGACATCATGTAGCACAGCACGATCTCGAGTGTACGAGTACATGGAAGTGAACTTGTCTCCCGTAGTGTTAGGAAGGTCCTACTAATAGGTCCTGGAATTCGCTGGAATGATACCGACGTTGATGATACACGAGAGCTGCTGCAGTAGCTTTACCTTCACATACACCAACAATCGGCATATTCTGCAGTTGTAAATACAGCATCTCGAATAAATGAAAAACTCACTAATCACAAATGGAAAGTAAATCATTTCTTAACCACAGTCAGATTAATACACAAAACACAGAATTGTTTAAATGTTGACAACAATTAAATTTTTTCATTACCAACTTTTGGAATTAAAATTTCCCAACTAACTAAACTTTCACAATTTTTTTAAAAGTATCAAATTTTCTCTGCAACTTAATAGGATTAAATACTATTGTTAAACTCTTCTTTCGCATCTATTTTCTAATTTCGATTTTATTATTATTTTAATTGTGTTCACTTCTATCCGTCGTTATTTTATACCACTAATTATTATCTGTTTCACTTTTGTCATTTTTAAGTAAACATTGAAATGTTTTGTTTATGATAAAAAAGAATATTTTCCGTTTGTATTTGATTATTTTTTACCTTTTTTTATACCAATTTGTACAGAATTAAATTCTCTACAAGTTTGTTTAAAAAAGCGTTTATCAGCCATTTAACAAATAAATTTCATATCGAACTTAAAAAGTATGTTTTTCAACCCAAATTATTTGTGGTTTACTCCAGTTTCTCATAAACTACTGAATAAATAGTTCTGAAACCTACTTTTTAGAGTTTTTCAGGTGAAATTGCATATAAAAGCACCAAATTAATTTGCTTAATTTGGGTCCCAGGGATTTCAGAAAGGATTAGAAATCAGGGCAAAATCTTTCGCTAGCCGTAACTAGCTACCAAAGGGTTTTAGGGCAAGTTTATATGTTGTTTTACTCTTTTTTTGACCTGTAGAAAATGCCTGTAAAACGTCGTGAATCAACCTGTATAATTCCTTTAAAAATATCCTACACAAAGTCTATACAAAAGCTATTTAATTATTGATTCGCAAGTTAGTCATACATATCTCAAAAGTAACAGTTAATAAACAATTAAAATTTCAATTTTTATAACAATTTATGATCCTAACAGTAAGTCTAGTTATTTTAGAACGACTTTATTGTCTTAAATTGGTTTTTGTAAATTATATTTTGCACTCTAGTACTGAAGTTTGTGTATTTTCAATAACTTAAGAGCCTAGACACAGTTGTAAAGTATGTTTTTAAAAATCTATTAAGCAAAATCACATATAAATATATCCTGTAAGCAAATTTATATTTCAGAATTTTTATTTATACCCAACCCCTCGCCCATTTTGAATGAAGGAAGTGGGTTTGTATCAAATTCTTGTTAAGCTTATGCTGTTCCTTCAAACGCAATTAATTTACTTTCAAACACGTTTTTAGATCTTTTAACAATATTTTGGAAATTTATTTATTTTGACAAATATTTACATTTTAAATAAAACATAAATAATTGTGTCTCATTTAATTCTGAAAACAGTTTTTAATGACGTTATATTTATTTATTTTTTAAATCGTACTAATCTAATAGTCTGGTAGGATACCCCCATAACTTCAAAACTTCCTTTTTGAACTCATGGGACTTAAAAAAAGAATATTTCTGTGAAAAACTCAATATCGAATTTTCCACATAATCACATAACTTTCTCTACACTACGTATATGCGAGAAATGAAATACTAATTATCAAAACCTGGCTTCCAGCTTCCAACTACTGTTGTATTGTATCAAATTGAGGTTAGAGTATCCACTTCAGATGTTGTACTTACTTTAGTATATTCATCGCAAGAGCAGATATGGTAAGTAAGACCGTAGATCATTACATCAATGCCAACATTAAAATCTTTCCAGCTGTAATAAATTCCGGATGTGTCTCTTGGTATTTTGGCTCGTCGTACCAGCCTGCCTTGAGGGAATCCAGCATTCTGAAAGTAAATGTTTAAAATGATTAGTGTCATGGCTAAAATGTAGGCCTATGTTGAACATTTATGGAAATATTCGATCTCCTTCCTCCATAAATGTGTTTATCGCACAGGCTTTTGATCAGGAACTGTGTTTCGTATTTTAGCAACAAAAAATCAAGAATATTATGGTTTCACAAATAAATTATTATATTGTCTGTTTATGCAGTGTTCCTAAACTTATAGTTTTAAATATCAAATGGGAGAATAATTTACACGCTTAATAGTTTATTAACACAGATATTCTAGGAAACCCCCCCCACACACACAATTTTATTTAATAAATATATTTTCTACCTGAACCAGGAATAAAAAATTTAAATAGATGATTTTGTATACAGTGAGTGAAAAAAATTGTGATAATTATCTTTCGATGAATAGAATCGGTTAGGACGATTGTTTTAATTACAATTTTACACTGGAAAATTAGCTAAGAAATAAATTTATCAAATTAAAGTTGTAAATAAAATAATCAACAAGTTCTCACCAAAACTGGAGGCTCCATAACTGTAATTGAATCGTCTTCTAAAAAATATATGATATTGACTTGACGTATTCTAAAATGTTCGCTCGGGGACTCCACTACAGACTGTTTGAAGAATGCATGAAACGTAAGGCATTTCTTATCATTGAGAACAAAGTTGGGTCTAAATAAAGGAAATTTATATCTCTTTGTTTGTCCATATGTTAATGTTGGATCATATCTGAAATAAAAAAGTTAACAACAAATTTAATTGTTTTAATAAACTTACGAAATTTGCATTAAAAGTGGAATTTAGCATTCATAAAAATGTTATTTATATTAACCAACAATTTATTTCAAAAATGTAGATGATTACAATAGTATATACATGCTAATACAGTACTAAAAGGTAAAATAGAAGTTTTATACCTGGGGATAATGCACATAATATATGAGGATTATTTAGTGTTTACATTTTCACAAACGAATTGCTGATAAAGTTATGTGTTGGGTAAAAAAAATAATGATTGTTTCTCGCTAATATATCTGTTTTAAGGACTCAAAAAAGTGGATTTGGAATAATTTAGTCCGTACGTCTTTCAATCGTTTGTCGTCTGTACAGTACACTTGAGGGTCGGGTTTTCAAACTGCAAGGTATTCCGAAATGGGACAAGAAATATTGACTTTTACCGAATTCGTATTGACAGAGAATTGGTTCTTTGTTTGAAACTTTTAACGAAATTCTCCTTTCACATTGTGGCCTCTTCGTATAAGCGTTAGGATGGTTTCAAATGGGTTGCAATTTGTTACCTACTTACAAGCCAAATTTCAAGTGTTTATTATATCTACGATAAAAACAACTTGAATACCTGGCAGTAAGGGGTTGATGTTTGCTTCTCTAGTAAGGGGTTTTGTAAGTTAAACAAAGAAGAAAAAATCATGTAACAGAATTTTAAGGGCTCTCTTTCAAGTATCAAATTTTGTTCCTTTCAAAATTTTCTGATAGTAAATTTTTGATTTTACATGAATTTATATATGCAGTTTTGGATTTAATGACATAATTAGTAAGCCGGTCGATTTCGCATTGAGATTTATATAGCTTTTTCTTGTTTGGGAACTACTCCAATCGGATTTTCCTCTACTTAAATGGATTAGTAAAATTAAACCGTTTAGACAAAATTAAAACAAAAAAATGGGAGCTAATTTTGGTGTCTAGTAACGGTTTTTTACAATTTTAATGTTTTTTGTGGTCTAAGAATTATATGGGGTCGTCAAGACATACATTTTTACAACGAGTGAACGTTGGACTGAGTTGTAGTTATATGTTTGTGTATAATGACAAGTAGAGTTTACCTGACAGGATCCACAGTGTTACAGTATGCAACAGAATCAACATCAAGGGGTATTTTCCCAACACCACTCTTTGGCTGGCGAGTAACATTATAACCGTTCTTCAGATCAAACTGATGGGATACATGATAGTTTGTTTGCTGGAAACAAATAACAACAATTTTTACCTTATAACCAATGTCTTCTATTTATAATTGTTAAAAATTGGAATACATAATTAAATTTTGGGATATTACTTCAGGTAAAGTCTCGAATTTTTTTAATATGATTAATATTTTGTTATTACCATCGTAAAGTGCTCAACTTAAGTATGAAATAAATTTAGGGCGGAGGGGGGGACGGTACATTATTTTTACTTGAAGAATAGGCAAAGATGACGTATTCAAAAGAAAATTCTGTTGAGTCAAACCAAAATACCGGCTTTAGAATACGAGTTTTTCTTTATAAATTGAGCAGTTCTAAATAATCATTAACATAACAAATTGGGGCTTCTAAATTATCATCACACTTTGTAAATTATTTGTAAGTCAGTAATAAAACGTACAAATGTGTTCTTTTGTATTACGAAAAATACGGCGATGGCATAGCACTGTTTTAAACTTTGACCATAATTTTGAACTGGTTCAACGGATTAACATTACTTAGGTAATTTTGCACTATATTTAAAGATATTTAAAACTATGTATCTTACAACCCTTTTACCTTTTAAGACTCTAAGATACTTCCTAATGAAAGGGAATAAAGAACGTTACTCTACCACAAAGTAGAATTTTCACACTAAAAATAAATTTAGATTTTGAATTTCGAATATTAACAAAAGTAAAGAGAGAGTTTGATGACACATTATTTCATACAGTGTGAAATGTTCCAATGGGTGTCATTTTTATATGTAAAAACAAATTATTTTGCTGGTTCACTAAATATATTATTTGTTTAAATCCCTATATCCAAATTAAGCCTGCGAGAATTAACAAATCTTCAATTATTCAATTAATTGTATTACTCGTGTTTATATTTTAGCACTGAAAAGCCTCGATACATGTGAAAGCCTCCACTCATTAAGCCTGTATTGGTGACTGGACAATAAATTGTTTTAGTAAATCAAGGTATGAATTTACAATTTTGGGAATAATTAATAATCGTAAAAAATCTGGGTTTGTTACATGGAAAATTATAATCTAAATATTTTTGTTTATAAATTAGCCTGATGTAAATGAACATATACAAAAGCCATCATTAGACATTTATTGTTGTATTATTCTGTCTTTAAATGAGGCGATAAAACTACATATATTATTATTGTTGTTACTTTGACTAGTTACTTGACGATACTAGAGCTTTTGTTTATTACCATTTTCCACTTGTTGTAAAATAAGTTTATTATACAGTCTTGTATAAATATTTTGCCTGAATAGGTGCCTTTCTCAAGAGCACCTGCAGTTGTCCAATACCCATCAACGGGGGGTTAAACTATACGCCATTTATCTAGCATGGGTTACTTCACTGTTGGAGGTGGTGCTTGGCTCGACATCATCTCAACGTGATATCGTAAGTTAGATTTACTTCTACTGGTCTAGATAATGGCAATGACTACATAAATACTATAAGACACGACATTGCCATGTTAAAAATTCTACGCTTATTCTTGAGTTGTCCATTACCCGCTAGGGTGTGGAGCTGTCGCTCTGCTAGAGAATCTGAAGTTGACGTGACTGGCGCTAGGTGGCTCTACGGTCAAACAATGTTTCATTTGCTTTGCGACGTTAAGTAAATAAAAAATAATCTAACCTACTGCACTGGTCATTTCTCTGCGCCCGGACTCGTCACTACTAACAGCACAAAAACATCCGCTTTTGCTGAAAACATTTTCTAAATACTCATACTATCATGCAATTATTCTAGTTAAAAGAACAAAAACGTTAAAATAATACTTTCCCCAAGACAATCGTAATTATGAGTAAAATATCCATGTGATCTTATACATTTTTTAAATCTTTTAAAAAAAATTGTTACGGAAACACTGGTCTTTTATAGTTTTAGAAATATTTTGAAATATATTGAAAATATTGTAATGAAATATTTTATAAACCTTTTCTCAACATTTTTCTAATATACGCCGGAAAATATTTTTTAAGAAGTTAAAAACATATTTGATTTTGGTTTATGGGAAAATGTTTTGCAATACTGTTTAATGTTTCGAAAATATTAATAAAATATTGTTTGGATACTATTGAAAACGTTTATAAAAAATGTTTTAATAATATTTGTTACAATATTTTACAAAAGAGATTTGAAAACTTTGTTTACATACGTAACAACATAAAATAACAACGTTAAGAAAAGCTTGATAAATTTATGGGGGGGGGGGGGAGTAAAGACAATTTATAAAGTCACCGTAGAATTAAAACATAGTAAAATTTTAAAATATATTCTTACATAAAAATATGACAAGAAATAACATCATAGGACTAAGAAAATTATTTAAATTGTAAAAATCATAAATATTACAGATAAAATTCATTTGTAGTCAAAATAATAAAATAAAAACCTTAATAATAGCTTGATAAATTTGTGAAAAAAAGTGAAACTAATAACTAAATACAAATTTATAAAGTCAACATAGAACTAAAATATCGCAAAATTATAAAATATATTATTACATAAAAATATGACAAGAAATAACATCATAGGACTAAGGAAATGATTTAAATTGTAAAAATCATAAATATTACAGATAAAATTCATTTGTAGTCAAAATCTATATAAATAAAAATGTAAATGTGCGTTTGTTCAAAATCGATAATCTCAGAAAGTTCTTCACCGATTGCTTTGAAATTTGGACACAATATTCCATTCGAATCCACGAGTGTTTTTATATACTTTTTGAAAAACTGTAGCATCTAATGAACATAAAAACAACAAAAAATATGCTCAATATTTAACAAAAATGCAAGCGCCATTACATATGTTTATGGACTATAATAATAACAGCTGTAGTCAACTGTTTCCTATATTTCCATTATCAGCTGATTTCAAACTTCAAACAACTGTAAGTTATATTTGGATTTCTATCTTTTAAGATAGGTTTTTGTGAACAACGACATCTGTTGAAGTAAAACAAAACACACTATACTAAATATTTTCAATGTTTCCAAATGTATTGTTGTTAAATAAAATGTTGATAGATTTAATTAACAAATGTTTAAATCAATTTTTTTGTAAGACATTCCGTTAGGACAATAACATTTACCATAGCATTAATTTCGTGAGTGTAAATAATTTGTTTTATTTTTTCACCGTTCTTTCATTTGGTTAAACCAGATTAAATAAAAAAATTACAATAACTCAAATAACATTTTCTGTCATAACCTATTTTCATCATTATAATATTAATAACTATTAAACCATTTGATTTATCAATATGAAATAAAAAACACTTAAAAGACAATATTTTTATCTTTATTTTAAAATTAAAGAATCTTTATAAATACAAAACATAAAATTGTAACAGTTAGGCCTACAATTTAAATAAAAACTTATCTAAATGTTACATAAATAATAACTTTTTTAAAACAGGTTATTGTACACAATGTTATTTTCTCGGGAATATTAATTAGGACAGAGATTTTGTATTGTTATAAAATTAAAAGAGGCAATTTTCCATTTATAAAATATATCATTTACCATATATAAATAGGCCTACTATTAAATTCTAATATGTCTTTTTTTAAATTAGATTGTAACATATTGTTTTCTTAATTTAGCTCAGGGCCAATCTTTAGAATTGCTTGGCTTAGATCTAGAAACGGATTGCTTCTCACGTGGACAATTATTATATATTATGTTGCATGTTCTAGAGTCGGCAAACCAGATAATCTGTATATACACAAACAATGAAACTACAAAAAATATTGTGTACCCACAAGCATTGTTAAAATAAACATATTTTAATTTATGTCTTTATAGTTATGTCTTTTATTTATTTTCCATTTAACCAGATGAGCCACAGCAACGCGTGGCCGGGTACAGCTAGTAATAAAATAAAAACCTTAATAATAGCTTGATAAATTTGTGAAAAAAAGTGAAACTAATAACTAAATACAAATTTATAAAGTCAACATAGAACTATAATATCGCAAAATTATAAAATATATTATTACATAAAAAATATGATAAGAAATAACATCATAGAACTAAGGAATATGAATAGAACATGAATATTATTAAACAAAAATGTTTATCCATCACAAATGATTGAGTTTCACTAGTTTGCTGTTTCGTTTTATTTTCTCTTCTATTCTTTTTCCGATGCTGTCTACCATTTTCCGTTTCGGTCGAAGATTTGTCCCGTCCCTAAGATCTTGAGAATGCCATTTCACTGCATACATTATTTTCATAAAAACAAATTTTTTTAAAATAAAGTTATGGTGCTCTTTACATTCTCCACTGAACCAACTTGGATGATGTGTTGCAGTATTTCGTTTTATAATTGTACTGAGTGTTTTAAGGATTTTTGGCTTGGACTTTACAATAGGGAAATATTTCGAAAATGTCGTAACAAAGTTCTTCATTACCGAAAACATTTCATTTGAAGGGGTTTGGAGGCTAGCTTCTACTCTGCCATCGGGAAAGTACTTCATAAAGTCCTTGAATCTAATTAAAGAGTCTGTAAGGACATCCGTAGTATTATTTTTTGACAGTCTGGTTTGACAGATTTTACATGAAAACTTGTCATTACACCTTTTGACTATCCAACCTGCCAAATAGCTTATTACTGCGTCCTCTAAAAGAATATTTACGTTATTTATTTGGGATAGCATAAAGCTACTTGGAGGAGTTGAAATTAGTGATGTATCTGTGAAATATATTACTATACCATCAAGCTTATAGTTCATAACGCTGCTTCTTTTTGTATGATGTGGTATATTTGAAATTAATTTTAGGGTAAGGATTTTTTTTAAATTTTTATATATTTTTTATATTTCTATTTAGACTAAATTACTAAACTTTTAATATCTTTTAAAAAATTATAAAAATGTTGTAGTATTTTTTATGTACACATAAACATTGACAATTTTTGAAAAATTTAGATTTTTTCAGTTTTTAGGGGTTTTGGTGGAGGCCATAAACCCCTAAAATATAAATATAAACTAACGTCTGGAATTGTGGTGAAATTGTCAATTAAATATTGGTTTTCAATTGAATAGATACAAAATTTCATCTGAATCTGAAGCTGGATATTTCTGACACACACAGACATACATAACCGTGAAACCTATTTTTTGTATTCAGAGAGTAAGAAAACGATTTTTTATTTTTTTTAAAAAGGCATTAGGCCTATAAATACTAAATTATATGTGCAAATTAAAAATTATCTTATCAAAATAAAAACATGTACAAGCTCAAGACTATAGAAATAATAATAAACCTCCAAACTACACAGCTTTGGGCGAAGCCGGGTAAAACAACTAGTTTAAATTTTTAGAAAAAGCTCTCTTCATTTAAAGAAAAAAGTAACAAGTCTTTTATAATAATAAACTTCATTAACAGTTAATCTGAAAACTGACATTTTAATAAACTTCATTAAAAATTTTATTTTAATTATCAATAATTATTGATAATTATTGATAATTATCAATAATTTAAATATTATAATAATAAAAATTTAAATATAATAATTATCGGCATATAAAAAAAGGGGACAATATACCTTCCTCTCTTGAACTTTCTCTCTATTCGACAAAAAAAAAAAAAAAAAAAACCAACGATAATATCTATATAAGTGGGTGAGACTTGCACCACCTATGATATTTGTGTTATAGGTTCTATTTGTATACTCAAATTTCATTCATTTCAAAATATCAAGCATCTCTCTTAAGTTGTGTGAATGCTATTTTATTTACGCACAGTGAAAAAGACAACCAGGCAACCACAGATGGGTCCCATGTCGAATATATAATTGTTGATTTGATTCTGCCATGAAACTAGATGATCAGTAATTTTATTTGCCATATTTACTCTACACTATGCACGATGGGTAAGTAAAATTTTTTGGAACTTTTATAACATCAGGAGAACAAGTAAAAAGCCTGAAATGAATTCAGATAGATTTGCAGAGACGCATAGAGACTTAATTGCTTCTCATTCTTAATCAATAAAGAATAATTATTTTATAATAGGAAAAAAAAACCATCGGCTTTGGTTTTAAGGGGGGAAATGTATTTGGTCTAATTGCATGCTTAAGATTAGAAACACTCTTTGTTTGAAAGTTCAGAGTATGATTTTTACAAACAAATATAATTACACAAACTTTTACATACAGCAGTTCAGTTTATTAACCAAGTTTACAGCGAATTTATTCTTGTAGCTTTTTGGTTGTAAGTCTGAGAATTTTAAGTTAGAGAACATATTTGAGCGATATTCATCATCTATTAAATAATTTCATATGATAAATAGCTTACACCAAGACTAAAACAGCTTTCAAATTAGATTTTCTATTGAAAAATTGTAAGTCAAATCAACAATGTTATGTCATATTTCAAGATGACTTACAGAAATTCAATTAATGTAAAAGTGTAGATCATGAAGTCTAGTGTTAATGAAGATTATATTCAGTATGTAGTAATAACCTTGGTCTTGGTAGTTTAAAACCTAAAATAAATGATAACTTGCCCACTTTCACAATTAACAAATTTTGAAGCATGCACATAAAGGTAAATGCTTATAATAATTTTTAAAAAGAGGTATTTTGAAAGATGTAATATTGTTTTTAAAGGATAGTTGTATAGAGTTATAATAAAACTAAAATAATAACAATAAAAGGAACAAGGTTAGTTTTCGCCTAACATTATCCTTTTTTCGACCGAACTCATAATCGGGTTTCTTTTGACACAACAAGGCCAATAAAGGAATAAATTAACGGAAATGGATTTAAAATCAATTAACCAGTTTATGCTAAAAATGGTCTAAAAATTTAACTAATGTTATGTGTTTTAAATAAACACATTGCAAAAATTAATATTGTAGCTCAAATATAAAAATACTATTTATCAATATATATATATATATATATATATATATATATATATATATATATATATATATATATAGATTTATGTATACTATTTTGTAACAATTATTTGTTGGACTCTGAACAATTTAAAACAAAACAATAACAAACAAACTTTGTCCTGGGCTGTCTTACCAAGTTGTAATGTATAAGATTCACATAGACATAAAAATAAAGATTAATTCAAAAATACTATGCTTTCTTAATTAATCCACTTACCGTTATATCTTTAAAAGTATAACCAGGCAGTAAAGGCATTCCTTCCATTTTTTAGGAATATAAATAATATGACCAATTTTAAAATACTTAAATAAATAATAATATAACCTAAAACACTTCTCTGCGGCTAAATGTAATGACTATTGAAGATCAGCTTGTTAGGCGTATCCGTCGCCTAGCAACAAGAAGCATGACATCATCGGTGGTCGCCAGCTGTTAAAACGGATGATGGAGAAACAAGAGACACCTCACCCTTTGTTTTGATAGCCGAATATTGCCGAACAGTTTGAAGTTGTATGGTACTTGTCGGTGTTATTTGTTCCCCATTAATAATACTTGAAGACCAACAAATATTATTCATTTAAGATAGAATCTATTAGGTTTTAAATTATATAGGCCTAAACGTAATATAATGGAAGCTTAAAGTTAAAAATAAAATTATCTAGATACATTACTTGTACTAATTTTGATGCATGCTCGTGGTGTTTCGAAATATTTTGGTCTAAAGCACACACAACTAAATATATTATAAGCAACATTTACTTTCTTACATATACACTTCGTAAAGAGAGATCGTAAAGGATCGATGTAGAATTAGTTTTTGAATATATTAGTTTTGAGGTCCCTCGAGTTCAAAGTTTAGGGAATGATTTCTGTTTGGTGTCTGTGTATTCACGTGAAGTGCTCTACAGATTCATAGACAGATTTGAATTAAACTTGGCAGTGGGCATATTTTGACCATATGAAGGGACTTCCCCCTTTTTTTATATCTTAAAATTTTGAGGTAGCTGTTATAAGAAGACACAAAATTACGTTTTTTTCCCTTTTTTTCTTTTTTCTTTTTCTTTTTTTTTTTTTCAAAATCGAGTGTAACGGTTCTTATCAAATTTTGTTCATATTGATAAATCCTATTGCTTGTTTCTTTTAAAAAATCGGATCCTGATTTATCGTAGTAAAAAAAATATATAATAAAAAAAAATCATCCATGGGGATAGTATAAAAGACGTAATTTCAAAAATAAACTCTGCCGATTTCGTTCAAATTGTACTGATATGTAAAGATTAATGACACAAATCAATGTTCAAAATCTAATGTAAAGAAATTATGGTTCATAAATAATTGGCAAAAAACAAAGATGAACCTTGGATCTCCGTCATTAAAAGTTCGATTTTAATCAAATACCATTTTTGAGGGCTTAGCTCTATATTTAATGTTCTTTCCTCCTTTAAAAGGTGAAGATGACTAAAAAGGTGATTTATCTTTAACAACAAGATTAAAATTTTTAAATACTCTGATGAAACGTATTTTCATATACTTGGTAAGTTCAGGCACTAATTAATTAATTATATAAATATATTTCTAAAGAGAACATTCATTGTTAATTTCACTTCTTCACTGACAACAACCAAACAGACATTTTGATGACGAATAGTTTTGGTTGGTTTTTGTTTGTGTTTGGGGATGGATGATTGAGACAGTTTGTGCAATGTTTTTGCACCATTTATAGTTAACAAACATAATAATAGAACTTTATCTATGGTATTGTCAAGTTTGTAACATAACATAGTGTTTGCAGTGCATAGGTCTAAACCGAAATGCTTAATAGGTATATCCTACAACTTACTTATTTACCTAACGGTCGTAAAAGAACGAAACAACGTTATGTAAACGGCAGAGAGGTTAAAGTACGAACAACGTGTTTGTGCTATTTTTAACAACTTATTATTTATTACCTAGTAAAACTTCCTTCTATCTCATTTCTACTGTTGAATTTCATTACAACTGTAAATAAGGTAGGCTTATATAGTGTGGCCTTTATTCTAAAATTTATTTGTGGACACTTTCGTGGTTTCACAGAAGTTTAAACATTATGGTCCATAATTAATTAACTATTAAAATTAGTATAATACGTAGTTTAATACGCAAATAATGGGGGATTTTTAGAATAATCATAGATCTCTATAGGTATGACTAGAAAAAAATATAGATCTATTAGATCTAAGACTTAATTTGGAGGTCGATTGGTCATTTCGTTTGTAATTATTTCAAAACCTATGTTAGATCAACCTTGTCAGCAAATTTAGAGGCAGACAAATTGGTCACATGGTTAAGATTAGAACAAAATAAATATAGATCAGTTTTAAATTTTGTTAATCATAACTGAATATAAAGGCTTACATTTCTTAAAATACTACAAAGAAAAATTGCAGTTTAATAAAAATAAATGCAGTTATTGAAATTTCGCCAACATTAGTGAGTAGCATTTTTCAGTACAAAACAAGTTGATATCCCCATTATACAAAGCAGATCCTTCTAAATATATTGTCCAAGAGTTGATTCCTTGGACCCAGTACGAAATATTAAATTGTATTAGTAATGTAGACAACAAGTCTTATCAAGTAGGACAAGTTTGTTTAAAATAGTATTTACAGAGGTTTTCTGAACCTCGTAATTGTGTACAATACTACTTTCTTTACATTTGCATCGGGATGTGTATATATTTAAAAGTCTCCACTCGTACGTTCCAACTTGTAACTATACGAATATCACACTTCCTTAGAGGTATTACATTTTTGATAATAACTTCCCTAATTGTCATCGCAAAGTATTTATTACCATAAATGTAAAATTGAAATCTGTTAATAATACACGACATATGAACAAAAAACTGTTTAACCTGCATTTTGATATTTACAATTTGATTTTTCTCAATTTATGGTAGGCCTACCCTATCAAAATTTTTGTCGCCGCTATCGTGTTTGACATATGACAGCGACAGATGGACGTGATGTCGAAAATCACTTTTTGGTTATCTAAGACCAAGTTACTTAAAATTCTGTCAACAATGGAGGTCGCGAAATCAATACTTTTACAAAACTTTAGGCTTCCCCTTACGTTAAAAAAATACTGGGTAAGTAAAATTTATTCTTTCAAAATTGTGTTTCTTTTCCTTTGCGTTTATGATGACTCTACGTACCCAGTATAAGAAGTGTAGGTAATCGTCAAAATTGTGTTTCTTTCCTTTATCGTTTACGACGACTCTACGTACCCAGTATAAGAAGTGTAGGGTAATCGTCAAAATTGTGTTTCTTTCCTTTAGCGTTTACGACGACTCTACGTACCCAGTATAAGAAGTGTAGGGTAATCGTCAAAATTGTGTTTCTTTCCTTTATCGTTTACGACGACTCTACCTACCCAGTATAAGAAGTGTAGGGTAATCGTCAAAATTGTGTTTCTTTCCTTTATCGTTTATGATGACTCTACGTACCCAGTAAAAGAAGTGTAGGTAATCGTCAAAATTGTGTTTCTTTCCTTTAGCGTTTACGACGACTCTACGTACCCAGTATAAGAAGTGTAGGGTAATCGTCAAAATTGTGTTTCTTTCCTTTATCGTTTACGACGACTCTACCTACCCAGTATAAGAAGTGTAGGGTAATCGTCAAAATTGTGTTTCTTTCCTTTAGCGTTTACGATGACTCTACGTACCCAGTATAAGAAGTGTAGGGTAATCGTCAAAATTGTGTTTCTTTCCTTTATCGTTTACGACGACTCTACGTACCCAGTATAAGAAGTGTAGGGTAATCGTCAAAATTGTGTTTCTTTCCTTTAGCGTTTACGACGACTCTACCTACCCAGTATACGAAGTGTAGGGTAATCGTCAAAATTGTGTTTCTTTCCTTTATCGTTTACGACGACTCTACGTACCCAGTATAAGAAGTGTAGGGTAATCGTCAAAATTGTGTTTCTTTCCTTTATCGTTTACGACGACTCTACCTACCCAGTATAAGAAGTGTAGGGTAATCGTCAAAATTGTGTTTCTTTCCTTTATCGTTTACGACGACTCTACGTACCCAGTATAAGAAGTGTAGGTAATCGTCAAAATTGTGTTTCTTTCCTTTATCGTTTACGACGACTCTACCTACCCAGTATAAGAAGTGTAGGGTAATCGTCAAAATTGTGTTTCTTTCCTTTATCGTTTACGACGACTCTACGTACCCAGTATAAGAAGTGTAGGGTAATCGTCAAAATTGTGTTTCTTTCCTTTATCGTTTACGACGACTCTACGTACCCAGTATAAGAAGTGTAGGGTAATCGTCAAAATTGTGTTTCTTTCCTTTATCGTTTACGACGACTCTACGTACCATGTATAAGAAGTGTAGGGTAATCGTCGAAATTGTGTTTCTTTCCTTTATCGTTTACGACGACTCTACGTACCCAGTATACAAAGTGTAGGTTAATCGTCAAAATTGTGTTTCTTTCCTTTTTCGTTTACGACGACTCTACCTACCCAGTATAAGAAGTGTAGGGTAATCGTCAAAATTGTGTTTCTTTCCTTTAGCGTTTACGACGACTCTACGTACCCAGTATACAAAGTGTAGGGTAATCGTCAAAATTGTGTTTTTCCCCTTTGAATTTACGACCACTCTACCTACCCAGTATAAGAAGTGTAGGGTAATCGTCAAAATTGTGTTTCTTTCCTTTATCGTTTACGACGACTCTACGTACCCAGTATAAGAAGTGTAGGGTAATCGTCAAAATTGTGTTTCTTTCTTTTATCGTTTACGACGACTCTACGTACCCAGTATAAGAAGTGTAGGGTAATCGTCAAAATTGTGTTTCTTTCCTTTATCGTTTACGACGACTCTACCTACCCAGTATAAGAAGTGTAGGGTAATCGTCAAAATTGTGTTTCTTTCCTTTATCGTTTACGACGACTCTACGTACCCAGTATAAGAAGTGTTGGGTAATCGTCAAAATTGTGTTTCTTTCCTTTATCGTTAACGACGACTCTACGTACCCAGTATAAGAAGTGTAGGGTAATCGTCAAAATTGTGTTTCTTTCCTTTAGCGTTTACGATGACTCTACGTACCCAGTATAAGAAGTGTAGGGTAATCGTCAAAATTGTGTTTCTTTCCTTTATCGTTTTCGACGACTCTACGTACCCAGTATAAGAAGTGTAGGGTAATCGTCAAAATTGTGTTTCTTTCCTTTAGCGTTTACGACGACTCTACCTACCCAGTATACGAAGTGTAGGTAATCGTCAAAATTGTGTTTCTTTCCTTTATCGTTTACGACGACTCTACCTACCCAGTATAAGAAGTGTAGGGTAATCGTCAAAATTGTGTTTCTTTCCTTTATCGTTTACGACGACTCTACGTACCCAGTATAAGAAGTGTAGGGTAATCGTCAAAATTGTGTTTCTTTCCTTTATCGTTAACGACGACTCTACCTACCCAGTATGAGAAGTGTAGGGTAATCGTCAAAATTGTGTTTTTTTTCCTTTATCGTTTACGTCGACTCTACGTACCCAGTATAAGAAGTGTAGGGTAATCGTCAAAATTGTGTTTCTTTCCTTTATCGTTTACGACGACTCTACCTACCCAGTATAAGAAGTGTAGGGTAATCGTCAAAATTGTGTTTCTTTCCTTTATCGTTTACGACGACTCTACCTACCCAGTATAAGAAGTGTAGGGTAATCATCAAAATTGTGTTTCTTTCCTTTATCGTTTACGACGACTCTACGTACCCAGTATAAGAAGTGTAGAGTAATCGTCTTAATTGTGTTTCTTTTCCTTTAGCGTTTACGACGACTCTACGTACCCAATATATGAAGTGTAGGGTAATCGTCAAAATTGTGTTTCTTTCCTTTAGCGTTTACGACGACTCTACGTACCCAGTATACGAAGTCTAGGGTAATCGTCAAAATTGTGTTTCTTTCCTTTATCGTTTACGACGACTCTACGTACCCAGTATAAGAAGTGTAGGGTAATCGTCAAAATTGTGTTTCTTTCCTTTATCGTTTACGACGACTCTACGTACCCAGTATAAGAAGTGTAGGGTAATCGTCAAAATTGTGTTTCTTTCCTTTAGCGTTTACGATGACTCTACGTACCCAGTATAAGAAGTGTAGGGTAATCGTCAAAATTGTGTTTCTTTCCTTTATCGTTTACGACGACTCTACGTACCCAGTATAAGAAGTGTAGGGTAATCGTCAAAATTGTGTTTCTTTCCTTTATCGTTTACGACGACTCTACCTACCCAGTATAAGAAGTGTAGGGTAATCGTCAAAATTGTGTTTCTTTCCTTTATCGTTTACGACGACTCTACCTACCCAGTATAAGAAGTGTAATGTAATCGTCAAAATTGTGTTTCTTTCCTTTATCGTTTACGACGACTCTACGTACCCAGTATAAGAAGTGTAGGGTAATCGTCAAAATTGTGTTTCTTTCCTTTATCGTTTACGACGACTCTACCTACCCAGTATAAGAAGTGTAGGGTAATCGTCAAAATTGTGTTTCTTTCCTTTATCGTTTACGACGACTCTACGTACCCAGTATAAGAAGTGTAGGGTAATCGTCAAAATTGTGTTTCTTTCCTTTATCGTTTACGACGACTCTACCTACCCAGTATAAGAAGTGTAGGGTAATCGTCAAAATTGTGTTTCTTTCCTTTAGCGTTTACGACGACTCTACGTACCCAGTATACAAAGTGTAGGGTAATCGTCAAAATTGTGTTTTTCCCCTTTGAATTTACGACCACTCTACCTACCCAGTATAAGAAGTGTAGGGTAATCGTCAAAATTGTGTTTCTTTCCTTTATCGTTTACGACGACTCTACGTACCCAGTATAAGAAGTGTAGGGTAATCGTCAAAATTGTGTTTCTTTCTTTTATCGTTTACGACGACTCTACGTACCCAGTATAAGAAGTGTAGGGTAATCGTCAAAATTGTGTTTCTTTCCTTTATCGTTTACGACGACTCTACCTACCCAGTATAAGAAGTGTAGGGTAATCGTCAAAATTGTGTTTCTTTCCTTTATCGTTTACGACGACTCTACGTACCCAGTATAAGAAGTGTAGGGTAATCGTCAAAATTGTGTTTCTTTCCTTTATCGTTTACGACGACTCTACCTACCCAGTATAAGAAGTGTAGGGTAATCGTCAAAATTGTGTTTCTTTCCTTTATCGTTTACGACGACTCTACGTACCCAGTATAAGAAGTGTAGGGTAATCGTCAAAATTGTGTTTCTTTCCTTTATCGTTTACGACGACTCTACCTACCCAGTATAAGAAGTGTAGGGTAATCGTCAAAATTGTGTTTCTTTCCTTTAGCGTTTACGACGACTCTACGTACCCAGTATACAAAGTGTAGGGTAATCGTCAAAATTGTGTTTTTCCCCTTTGAATTTACGACCACTCTACCTACCCAGTATAAGAAGTGTAGGGTAATCGTCAAAATTGTGTTTCTTTCCTTTATCGTTTACGACGATTCTACGTACCCAGTATAAGAAGTGTAGGGTAATCGTCAAAATTGTGTTTCTTTCCTTTATCGTTTACGACGACTCTACGTACCCAGTATAAGAAGTGTAGGGTAATCGTCAAAATTGTGTTTCTTTCCTTTAGCGTTTACGATGACTCTACGTACCCAGTATAAGAAGTGTAGGGTAATCGTCAAAATTGTGTTTCTTTCCTTTATCGTTTACGACGACTCTACGTACCCAGTATAAGAAGTGTAGGGTAATCGTCAAAATTGTGTTTCTTTCCTTTAGCGTTTACGACGACTCTACCTACCCAGTATACGAAGTGTAGGTAATCGTCAAAATTGTGTTTCTTTCCTTTATCGTTTACGACGACTCTACCTACCCAGTATAAGAAGTGTAGGGTAATCGTCAAAATTGTGTTTCTTTCCTTTATCGTTTACGACGACTCTACGTACCCAGTATAAGAAGTGTAGGGTAATCGTCAAAATTGTGTTTCTTTCCTTTATCGTTAACGACGACTCTACCTACCCAGTATAAGAAGTGTAGGGTAATCGTCAAAATTGTGTTTTTTTTCCTTTATCGTTTACGACGACTCTACGTACCCAGTATAAGAAGTGTAGGGTAATCGTCAAAATTGTGTTTCTTTCCTTTATCGTTTACGACGACTCTACCTACCCAGTATAAGAAGTGTAGGGTAATCGTCAAAATTGTGTTTCTTTCCTTTATCGTTTACGACGACTCTACCTACCCAGTATAAGAAGTGTAGGGTAATCATCAAAATTGTGTTTCTTTACTTTATCGTTTACGACGACTCTACGTACCCAGTATAAGAAGTGTAGAGTAATCGTCTTAATTGTGTTTCTTTTCCTTTAGCGTTTACGACGACTCTACGTACCCAATATATGAAGTGTAGGGTAATCGTCAAAATTGTGTTTCTTTCCTTTAGCGTTTACGACGACTCTACGTACCCAGTATACGAAGTGTAGGGTAATCGTCAAAATTGTGTTTCTTTCCTTTATCGTTTACGACGACTCTACGTACCCAGTATAAGAAGTGTAGGGTAATCGTCAAAATTGTGTTTCTTTCCTTTATCGTTTACGACGACTCTACGTACCCAGTATAAGAAGTGTAGGGTAATCGTCAAAATTGTGTTTCTTTCCTTTATCGTTTACGACGACTCTACCTACCCAGTATAAGAAGTGTAGGGTAATCATCAAAATTGTGTTTCTTTCCTTTATCGTTTACGACGACTCTACGTACCCAGTATAAGAAGTGTAGAGTAATCGTCTTAATTGTGTTTCTTTTCCTTTAGCGTTTACGACGACTCTACGTACCCAATATATGAAGTGTAGGGTAATCGTCAAAATTGTGTTTCTTTCCTTTAGCGTTTACGACGACTCTACGTACCCAGTATACGAAGTGTAGGGTAATCGTCAAAATTGTGTTTCTTTCCTTTATCGTTTACGACGACTCTACGTACCCAGTATAAGAAGTGTAGGGTAATCGTCAAAATTGTGTTTCTTTCCTTTATCGTTTACGACGACTCTACGTACCCAGTATAAGAAGTGTAGGGTAATCGTCAAAATTGTGTTTCTTTCCTTTAGCGTTTACGATGACTCTACGTACCCAGTATAAGAAGTGTAGGGTAATCGTCAAAATTGTGTTTCTTTCCTTTATCGTTTACGACGACTCTACGTACCCAGTATAAGAAGTGTAGGGTAATCGTCAAAATTGTGTTTCTTTCCTTTATCGTTTACGACGACTCTACCTACCCAGTATAAGAAGTGTAGGGTAATCGTCAAAATTGTGTTTCTTTCCTTTATCGTTTACGACGACTCTACCTACCCAGTATAAGAAGTGTAGGGTAATCGTCAAAATTGTGTTTCTTTCCTTTATCGTTTACGACGACTCTACGTACCCAGTATAAGAAGTGTAGGGTAATCGTCAAAATTGTGTTTCTTTCCTTTATCGTTTACGACGACTCTACGTACCCAGTATAAGAAGTGTAGGGTAATCGTCAAAATTGTGTTTCTTTCCTTTATCGTTTACGACGACTCTACGTTCCCAGTATAAGAAGTGTAGGGTAATCGTCAAAATTGTGTTTCTTTCCTTTATCGTTTACGACGACTCTACGTACCCAGTATACGAAGTGTAGGGTAATCGTCAAAATTGTGTTTCTTTCCTTTATCGTTTACGACCACTCTACGTACCCAGTATAAGAAGTGTAAGGTAATCGTCAAAATTGTGTTTCTTTCCTTTATCGTTTACGACGACTCTACGTACCCAGTATAAGAAGTGTAGGGTAATCGTCAAAATTGTGTTTCTTTCCTTTATCGTTTACGACGACTCTACGTACCCAGTATAAGAAGTGTAGGGTAATCGTCAAAATTGTGTTTCTTTCTTTTATCGTTTACGACGACTCTATGTACCCAGTATAAGAAGTGTAGGGTAATCGTCAAAATTGTGTTTCTTTCCTTTATCGTTTACGACGACTCTACCTACCCAGTATAAGAAGTGTGGGGTAATCGTCAAAATTGTGTTTCTTTCCTTTATCGTTTACGACGACTCTACGTACCCAGTATAAGAAGTGTAGGGTAATCGTCAAAATTGTGTTTCTTTCCTTTATCGTTTACGACGACTCTACGTACCCAGTATAAGAAGTGTAGGGTAATCGTCAAAATTGTGTTTCTTTCCTTTATCGTTTACGACGACTCTACCTACCCAGTATAAGAAGTGTAGGGTAATCGTCAAAATTGTGTTTCTTTCCTTTATCGTTTACGACGACTCTACGTACCCAGTATAAGAAGTGTAGGGTAATCGTCAAAATTGTGTTTCTTTCCTTTATCGTTTACGACGACTCTACCTACCCAGTATAAGAAGTGTAGGGTAATCGTCAAAATTGTGTTTCTTTCCTTTATCGTTTACGACGACTCTACGTACCCAGTATAAGAAGTGTAGGGTAATCGTCAAAATTGTGTTTCTTTCCTTTATCGTTTACGACGACTCTACCTACCCAGTATAAGAAGTGTAGGGTAATCGTCAAAATTGTGTTTCTTTCCTTTATCGTTTACGACGACTCTACGTACCCAGTATAAGAAGTGTAGAGTAATCGTCTTAATTGTGTTTCTTTTCTTTTAGCGTTTACGACGACTCTACGTACCCAATATACGAAGTGTAGGGTAATCGTCAAAATTGTGTTTCTTTCCTTTAGCGTTTACGACGACTCTACGTACCCAGTATACGAAGTGTAGGGTAATCGTCAAAATTGTGTTTCTTTCCTTTAGCGTTTACGACGACTCTACGTACCCAGTATACGAAGTGTAGGGTAATCGTCAAAATTGTGTTTCTTTTCCTTTAGCGTTTACGACGACTCTACGTACCCAGTATACGAAGTGTAGGGTAATCGTCAAAATTGTGTTTCTTTCCTTTAGCGTTTACGACGACTCTACGTACCCAGTATAAGAAGTGTAGGGTAATCGTCAAAATTGTGTTTCTTTCCTTTATCGTTTACGACGACTCTACCTACCCAGTATAAGAAGTGTAGGGTAATCGTCAAAATTGTGTTTCTTTCCTTTAGCGTTTACGACGACTCTACGTACCCAGTATAAGAAGTGTAGGGTAATCGTCAAAATTGTGTTTCTTTCCTTTATCGTTTACGACGACTCTACGTACCCAGTATAAGAAGTGTAGGGTAATCGTCAAAATTGTGTTTCTTTCCTTTATCGTTTACGACGACTCTACGTACCCAGTATAAGAAGTGTAGGGTAATCGTCAAAATTGTGTTTCTTTTCCTTTAGCGTTTACGACGACTCTACGTACCCAGTATACGAAGTGTAGGGTAATCGTCAAAATTGTGTTTCTTTCCTTTAGCGTTTACGACGACTCTACGTACCCAGTATACGAAGTGTAGGGTAATCGTCAAAATTGTGTTTCTTTTCCTTTAGCGTTTACGACGACTCTACGTACCCAGTATACAAAGTGTAGGGTAATCGTCAAAATTGTGTTTCTTTTCTTTAGAGTTTACGACGACTCTACGTACCCAGTATACGAAGTGTAGGGTAATCGTCAAAATTGTGTTTCTTTCCTTTAGAGTTTACGACGACTATACGTACCCAGTATACAAAGTGTAGGTTAATCGTCAAAATTGTGTTTCTTTCCTTTTTCGTTTACGACGACTCTACCTACCCAGTATAAGAAGTGTAGGGTAATCGTCAAAATTGTGTTTCTTTCCTTTAGCGTTTACGACGACTCTACGTACCCAGTATACAAAGTGTAGGGTAATCGTCAAAATTGTGTTTTTCCCCTTTGAATTTACGACCACTCTACCTACCCAGTATAAGAAGTGTAGGGTAATCGTCAAAATTGTGTTTCTTTCCTTTATCGTTTACGACGACTCTACCTACCCAGTATAAGAAGTGTAGGGTAATCGTCAAAATTGTGTTTCTTTCCTTTAGCGTTTACGACGACTCTACGTACCCAGTATACAAAGTGTAGGGTAATCGTCAAAATTGTGTTTTTCCCCTTTGAATTTACGACCACTCTACCTACCCAGTATAAGAAGTGTAGGGTAATCGTCAAAATTGTGTTTCTTTCCTTTATCGTTTACGACGACTCTACCTACCCAGTATAAGAAGTGTAGGGTAATCGTCAAAATTGTGTTTCTTTCCTTTAGCGTTTACGACGACTCTACGTACCCAGTATACGAAGTGTAGAGTAATAGTCAATTTTTATTTCTTTCCTTTAGAGTTTACGACCACTCTACGTACCCAGTATAAGAAGTGTAGGATAATCGTCAAATTGTGTTTCTTTTCCTTTAGCGTTTACGACGACTCTACGTACCCAGTATAAGAAGTGTAGGGTAATCGTCAAAATTGTGTTTTTCCCTCTTTGAATTTACGACCACTCTACGTACCCAGTATAAGAAGTGTAGGGTAATCGTCAAAATTGTGTTTCTTTCCTTTAGCGTTTACGACGACTCTACTTACCCAGTATAAGAAGTGTAGGGTAATCGTCAAAATTGTGTTTCTTTCCTTTAGAGTTTACGACGACTCTACTTACCCAGTATACAAAGTGTAGGGTAATCGTCAAAATTGTGTTTTTCCCCTTTGAATTTACGACGACTCTACCTACCCAGTATAAGAAGTGTAGGGTAATCGTCAAAATTGTGTTTCTTTCCTTTAGCGTTTACGACGACTCTACCTACCCAGTATACGAAGTGTAGAGTAATAGTCAATTTTTATTTCTTTCCTTTAGAGTTTACGACCACTCTACGTACCCAGTATAAGAAGTGTAGGATAATCGTCAAAATTGTGTTTCTTTTCCTTTAGCGTTTACGACGACTCTACCTACCCAGTATAAGAAGTGTAGGATAATCGTCAAAATTGTGTTTCTTTTCCTTTAGCGTTTACGACGACTCTACGTACCCAGTATAAGAAGTGTAGGGTAATCGTCAAAATTGTGTTTTTCCCCCTTTGAATTTACGACCACTTTAGCACCAATCTATAAGAGAAGAATTTTCTGTTACGTCGTACAACATTATTTGATGAAAGTTTTAAATATATGTAATTTAAGTATGAAAATTAGTAATTCATGTTAAAGTATAAAATTGTAAAACTGCTTTTCAATATAAAACTATAGACACTTAAAGTGAGCATGACGAAGGTGTTAGTTTAACTCGCTCCGCTTGTTTGGCGACTTAGGCCTCTTATGTAAGGCAATAAACATAAAACGTAAAGATGTAAGCTAATTTCACGCTTTTGCAGAACTCGGATTTCGAAATATGTTGAACATTTTGAAAAAGAAAGTTACCAAGTCATTATATCTGTCTATAAATTAATATTTTTCAAATAAATTGACAATTTGGGTCACTGGTTACCAATTACGTAAAAACTAATTTTGTATTCGAACTTATGACCTTAATATTAAGTTATATCTCAAATTTAATAAAAACTATCAATTAATACATATTAATAAATTTACGGTCTTATATTATTTCCTATATCTGGAAGACTGGAATTTTCATCGATTTAACTTAACAAAATTTACATAAAGACATAAATAATATATAATGATTTATTTAAAAAAATATATATATTTAACATAATTTTTTTATATTCATCGTTTTAAAGTCTTAGATCTACTTTTTTACTGTAACTTAATTATACGTGGCTACATTTTTCACTGCCACAGGCAGCATCATCAGTCCGGTTTTTTTATGTTCACTGACAAAATCATTTGATTTTTAATTTTAAACGCAACACTTAATTTTACATTCTTTTCGTACCTTTGTTGTACCCGTCAAACATATAAAATTTTGTTTATACAATAATATTTTAATTCAATCTCGCAATTTATGATATACTTCTTGTCTATGTGCCACTTCCTAGAAGACAGACGAGCTTCTTTTGTAGGTTGTTACATTTACAATATCTAAAATTAAATTTAATCAATTCACATTCATCTTATGTCGAAGAAACTGAAGGTATTTATTCAAAAAAGGCAAAGAATATGTAAATATAAACGCTGCATAACACTGTACTAACTTTCCCACACCAAAAACCTGAACCTAATTTTAACCTAATGTAAGCCTATTGATAATTTCATTTGCGAATAAATTGTAAAACATAAAAATAAACCCGTCGGCTTTGATCAAAATGGTTTTGGTCGAGTTTTAAATATTTCATATCCAAAGGCTTTGCACAGGGTTTATTTTCACATTTAACTAATGGTGTCTTCCTATTTGCGGTCAGTCCTATTTACGGTCAAGTGTAGTTTTATGAGGGGACGATCAAGGTCCTAGGGGTGGAAGGGTTTCCAGTTTGCGGTCACGTCTTGAGATGTAGTTAATTTCTTCCCCTCCTTTGCATACCTAGCCACTAAATACATAACAGAATGATTTGACTCTAGTCACAAATCATGACTAGTTATATAGGTTAGGTTAGGTTATATATCTGACCGCAAATTGAAAAAAATATAATTAGTGTAGCCCAAGATATTTTTGGGGTGACCGAAAACTGGACGATTTTACCCTCGACCGCTAATAGGACTGACCGCAAATGAGACACAAACCTAACCAATAACTAACTATCCAAAAACAAATTTCTTGGAAAGATGGCAAATAGTAGGTTTTGTTTAGATTTTTAAGGGCTACATTTTAACAAAGTTTGGTCGAAATCGTTAAAGTCAATTTTGAAAATAAAAATTTTCCGTTTTTTCTTTTATCAGTAAGGTATCAACGTCGGCACAATACAAGGACGGCGGACAGACTACTTCAAAATCTATTTTTAAATTTACAGAACTTCAAAAAGAATACGCACTTGAACTCAACATTGATTTTCTTGTCTACACTTTACACTTCTTCCATACTACATGTAATAGGTCATGTTTACTCTCTTGCGCCAAGATGATGCCACCGGTATTAAAAAGACTCAAATACCATTGATGAGAGCACTTTTAAAAGACTTAGAGTAGTTTAACGAGCTATTTATAAGCTATGATTTATTTATCTTTATCACTGATGATCAATTCAATGGATACAACATAGTCTCGTAATTCGGCTATGTTTTTCTCTTTATTTGGGGAAATGCGCTAAAATATTCAATTTCCTTTTCTAATACTTTTTTCAGCCAATTAAAGTTTAAAATATTATTTTTGTCAGGGTTTAGAGATTTTTAACATCACCCACCAACTCACATTTGCGTAAATAACCTAAAAAAAAATCTAAATTATATGAAATACAGAGTAAACACACATCAGCAAAGTATAATACTAGTAACACCATTTTATAAACTAACAGTTTTCCTTTTATCATTTTATATTAAAGCTTATTATTGCAGACTCGTAATTTTATAAAACAGACTAAAAAATTGTAATGTTTACAGCAGTCTACATACTTAGTATACAACCTAGTGTCCATTATTATTTTAGAGGCCTTAAAGAATAAAAACTCCGGGTCCTGTCATGATCTCAATAAACAAAATGACATTCTACTTTGAAAGTTATAATAACCAAACTTGGGAACGTTACGTAACATAACCTGACCGGAATTATGTCAAATTACAAACTAGCTCCTCCGACTTTTAGAAACGGAACTTGTTTTAAGCAATACGCCATGTGTGACGTAACACAAATGCCTGAAATTTGTGGTTCAAGATACGGTGTGAACACTTTGTAAAGATCCGAAGAAAAGTGAGAGTGGTACTTCTGACTGAAGGCGGACTGGTCTGTGGTTGTGGTTGTCCACTAGTCTAAGATTGTATCAGTGTTCATAGCAAGGGAGTAGGCCCTAGAGGTAAGTGTTTTTTGATTATTTACTATGATTAATAGTTTATTAACATTACGGATTAGGCATACTCTATACAAGTCTACTTGGGATATTAAACTCACATTTTACGTCCGTGTAAATACTTAAATTTTTGTAAACATAACCTATTCGAGATTTATTTTGTAGGCTATTTACTTCCCCATCATGCATAGTATAAGATATGTAATGTAATGTAATAATTACAAAACTGCTCTTCTCTTTTCAAAGCTTAAATAATTGAAAAAAAAGAAGAAAAGATGTTCAATGCCGTATTATTGTCCTTATCTACTGTTATCGTCTGTAAATAAATAGAATACAGAATGACAAAGCTATAGTTTTAGTCTTGAGATTTTTATGTGCCTATGTAGAATTCGACAAATATTTAGAACGACTTGAAAGAGAAAATTATTAAAAGTTAGCCTACAAAAACAATGCACTAAATTTCTCACACACTCATCCACGAAACCAAAAATAATACCCATCCCCAAAACATTTCTATATTATTTATTTAGAGAATAATTTATTTTTTATTGTAATTAAGGTTTTATTTATGTATTTACTACGACACGGATAAGTTTGTATAGAAAGATTGTTTATCACTATTTTATGATTTAAAATATAATATATTTTGAACGTTATTTAAATAGAGACTAAGCTTGTTTGGTTTGTTTTGTAACCTTGTCCTAAACGTAAATGGTTTTGATTAAAATCAGATTGTCATTACAGCGGTCAAAGTTTATTTACCTGAATATACCTGCAAGTCGGTAACTTGTTTGGTTTATTATATTTAATATTGCACCAAAATTTGAACGAAGTTATTATAGTAGATTTTAATAAAATATATTTTTCATAACATATTCATAGGGATTTTGTAATTTATTTCGATAAATACAGAATTGGTCGATCTTTTCAGCCGTATGTCGACCAGTAGTATGTTTTGTTTTTTATAACCGTTTTGAGAAATTAGGTCTCTTATAACAGATCTATGGAATATTTTTTTTTGGTTTTATCGTTAACTTACGAACCACTATTTTTGAGGAGATGGCGAACAATAAGGTTTTGTTTGTGTTCTTAGAATTATAACTGATTTTTGTATGTGTCGGTATAGCCGATTTTGAGAAAATCGTCATTTTATATTTCGATGTTTTGTCATCTCAAAATTATGAGTTAGCTTAAAAATGTATCAAATTATACCCACATACCAAATTCGATGTAACATCGGTTTTCATTATCTCAAATAAATCAATCAAAATCGATAACACCATACAATTTTTGGCCTACGATTTTTTAGCGGGTAAATACAAACCAAATAACAGCAATAGAAAACGTAAAGGGGAAACTTTAATATTGTAAAACAGAATGTTTGACAATTATTTTCTAAAAAAAGTAATGAATAAAGACATGCTAAATATAATTTGATATGGTATAAAAAATCGCTTTTAATTACATTACATTAAGTTAGAAATGATTATTAAAACTTCAAAATGGTGATAATGATTAGAATTTGCCCCTAACCACAATCACTAGAAACTTTAAAATAAAACATAATTATCTGATTAATTGTTCTTTATTAATTATTTCCACTAAATGCCCTGACGTACATTTCGATAACATGGTTATCATCATCGGAGGGTCTTGCTTATAAACTAAATCTAAACTTACATATCTACTAATGAAATAAAATTAAACCTAAACTATGATAACCTAAGTGCAAGCTAAACTCTATAAGCAAGTTTAGCTTATATAAAAAAATATAAATTCAAATAAAAGTTAACTTTATAATTTAAACAGCGTATACAAAGATAAGACTGAAAAATATCACACTGTTTAAAAAATACTCAAAATTTCAAATAGACATAATTTAATGAATTTGTAACTTAGAGCAATAAGTATATAATTAATGGTAACTTTATGAGGTTTTGAGATATTTATGCAATTTTCTCCGATATGGTATTAGTAATTTTTTAAATATTTGCAGAAAACGAAATCGAAAACTGATTTCAATAAAAAGAAATATTTAGAAACCGCTGTAACTTCGTGAATTTTTGTTAAATATCAACAATAATAATAATAAAAATAAAAAATAATAACAATAACAATAATAATAATAATAATAATAATAATAATAATAATAATAATAATAATAATAATAGTATTCTCACGAGCTTTAAATTTTTTTAAATGTTTTCTTTCTTAAAGTTGATTAGTTTGGAATTTTTTACACGTAAGTATTAAAGTACAAAAAATTATTAAATTGACAAATCTTGTTACATTTTTATTGTAGGGAGTATTTTAATTTAGTGGTCATTCCATAATTAAAACATTTTAAAAATAAAACGGCAAATTTTAATTTTTAAACTATTATCGAGAACCTGAGCGTGAATTTCGCTATTAAATAATTTTAAATGTCTACGTAAATGTTTTTATAATGGAAAAATATTTATCGATTCATTTTTCTATAAATCAATATATTTCAAGTTACCTGAGAAAACTTTGCCCCTTTTGGCGCCTATCTATAAAAAAGACGTACTCTCTGCCCAATTCTCAGCGCAAAGGTTTATTAAAATATACTCCTTAGATAACCTTTATGTTAATTTCCATTGACTAAGAATTGTTTCTTTTAAAGTGACTATTTTCTCTGGTAACAACTGCTAAGTTTTAATTCGGATATAATAACACTAAACTCGACTCTCAATGAAGAAAGATAACGATTTTTTTTGTTTTTGTACACTAACTTTTCAATGTTAATACCAAGAATTTAATATCCAATAACTAAATATGTGTAAGTAACAAGTATGTTAGAAATGTAAAAATATTCTACTTTAATGCGACTGAGTGGATTGTTACATACAATATCAGAAACCATCACTTTAGTTTTAAATAGGTTATGTGTCTTTGTTCAACAAAATTTTGACGCGTACCGACACAGTGTCGAGTTGATTGCAGTATATCCATTACTGCCTAAAGCAGATACAATGGAATTTGCTTGAAGGGATTTAAACAGGTTATTTGCCAATGAAAAATTCGTAATTTTCATTTAGTTTACGTAAACAACTAATGCGAATCTGGTTGTCATTTAACATTGAGAATATTTTGTAATTTATGTTAGTATAAAATACAGTATTTATATTTCAGATAGTTTATGTTATGTATAGGATACTCTAAAGACAAATAACCAAACTATGGCAAATAATAGCGATGGTGTTTAAACGTTAATAGCATCGATAACCTAAGTTTTAAAATTGAATGAAATCACCACTCGCAAGTTATTCACGGAAACTATTTAAACGACCGATATTTTCAAAATAGTTGAAAATTTTTAAAACGAATTTTTCTACTATACATATACATACAGAGTTTCATAAAAATTTAAGTTCTTCAGTTGTTTTTGAGAAAATGCAATGAAACAGATGGAAGAGCAGGGACACATTTAGATAAGCAGAACAAGAGCATTTTTTAAGTCTTGAGAATGTATTCACAAGAATACAATTTATGATGTACATTTGACTTCGGAATATTTTTATTTTTTTAAGAATGAGAAAATTATAGTACTAATAAAATAATATTAGATATCATGTAAATTATTGCGTGTCCGTTGGGTTATATATATATATATATATATATATATATATATATATATATATACTCACGTATTAAATTATTTTCTTCCCGAGCAAGCTCTTCTAAACAATTATAAATCTATAAATCTAATTAATGTTCGTCTCAAATTTGGTAAAACATGGAATAATGAATAACACCGATTGAGTGAACAATTGTTTTAAATTTGCTAAAAATCTTACGTTATTTTCAATTAAAATTACAAGAATAATACGTTTAAGTTGGTAACTCCAATGCATACCAACATTTAAGTTTGAAAATTAACATACAGATGAACAGATTAATCGCCAAATTAGAAAACATGTTAATTTTGATTAAATACTCGCGTACAAAATAAATAATAAACATTATAGAATAATACTAAATATTTTTACGAAAATTTCAACGGTTTTTAGTGGAAAGTCTTAAAATCTGGTTGTCAATAGAATTAGTAAAAGTGATGTTTTATATTCCTTCCGACTGGCATGTGATTACCATGTTAGCAGTCACGATAATGAGCATTAAAATTTAGTATGAAGATTTTCGTACTGGGACCAACATGTAGTAACATCTATCGAGACAAACTTCAATATAATCCGTACTTTTAACAGATCCTATTATCGCTCTACTCTCTCGCATTTCGTCTGTTTAAATAATTGTTACGCTATTATAACTATGGCACACAGTGTATACTCAAGGTTCTGATTATTTTATTTTCTGTTTTTAATGACACCTATTCAAAACAGTTTCTGCTTGGTTCCGTGACATGGACACGTGTGCTAAGACTAGGTATAAAGCGCGCTCTGGAAGTAATGAATAGAATGACATGGAGGAGTCATAACGAGTTGTAGTTTAGAATAAAAACCTTAATTAAACTCTTTTCAAAAACCTTCCCATGAGTAAAATAACAAAAACCTCCTCACTCACTATGTTTTTTATGTCTTCATTAATATGCGTTAAAACCTATTAGAGCTTTATAAGATTTAAAAAATAACAGTTATATAACGGTTATACTGTTTTGCTACTTGAGAGTTCCTCTAAAACTTGTTATAACTTTTATGTAACTTGCACACATGTATAAACGTGAATTAGAGCAAAATATAATCAATCACCTGATTTTTTTAAACTAAAATTTCTAACTAATAGGAGCCGTCTACCATTAGTGCCGGTAATGAAAGTTTTTCATTTAAGATTTTAACATTCCAGGTTTTATATACATCGATGGGAACCTGGCAACCCGTAAAACATTTAACTTTTATCCTGCGGTGATGTGTTCAAGTACAAAGTAGCCGTAGTATTATTTAATGTCACTTCTATGAATACTATTGTGTATAACTTCCCATATTAGACATTAGACAGTAGGGTGTGCAGGAACATATTATTAACACGTCCAAGGTCTACTGTTTGAGAGTCACTAATTACGAGTAAACCTACGGGCCTGTTTTAATTGGCTTACAAAAACACTACTACAGTTTTGTATATACTGCGGTATGGACACGAGAGAAATGACTAGAAGCTGCTAAGACACTACAAGAATCAAGTTTTTATCATACGACATAAATAGATAAGTAATTTACTAAATCTGGGTAGTATTTGGTTAGCAAAAGACGGCTGAGTAAATACCAACATGGCGTACATAAAATTCTCTCTCTTTTTTTTTTGATATTCCGAATCAACTTCCTTAATTTAAAATCCTTCTTGTGAAAGTACATTTTGCATGGCCAAAACTTTTAAATAAAACTAAGAAAACAATCCAACAGATTTTCACTTCGGTAAGACATATAAATAATGCATAATAGTTGTACTGACCGTGAAATAAGCGCAACATCTTCTTTCGTATACACATTACACACCCATCGATGCAGTACATGTATGTAGACGTTTATCTTAAACCATTCCACAGAATGCCTTACACCTACTTTCATTGCACTTTTCTTTCTCTAATAGCACGAAAAAACTAAGACGCGGAACGAATATAATTAGGGCCGTTCACGGGACGTGTTAAATCATTTTGTAATAGGTTTTACAAACGTATTTATAATATAATATACAAGTTATACCAACTTATAATATTTATATAAATAGATATTTTCATCGATGAGTAAGTGAAATTCTTATAATTTCAGACTTTAAGTCACTTTTGTTTAACGATTTTAATAAAATTTGCTACTTTACGTTTTCAATATTTTGATAAATTTGCTGACCAGCACTATCTTTTAACTGATTGAAAATGGTTTACGTTTTCCTATATTTGTGTTTAACTTACAACACACTTATTTAAAAGGACTTTTGTTTGCATCTAATGATTGGGCATATGTATAATAACTTATATCAACTTTGTATTTTACGAAAATTTCTGAATCTACCATCAGATATTTAAGAGATGGTTTATGTGAAAAAAATGGGTTAGTACTCAATAAACTCTTGACTCGGAATAAGGGTAAATAAATTTTGCTACGGTTTTTAGGTATACTAAAAAAAACGTTCAAAATTGTTGTAGCTAAATTTGTGTGTTTTGGTCTTATAATGTATGTTTTTTTCCTAATTTATTATTCCGACTATTATATTTTAAGGAATAATCATGAGAATTTAGATACCAAATTTGAAGAAAATAATTTTGTACGTCTAAGATTTACTTGTACTGCTGACGGAACAAGTAAAAACAAAAACACTTGTTTGGAAACCGGGGGAGGAGGGGATGGCCGTATTCAGTAAAATTTGAAAATAATATTTTTTTCCATAATTATAAAACCTTTCTGGGATAGTGTAAAAGACGCCGAGTCATCCTTCTGGATATCAAGTTTTTTTCTTCGATATTTTAAATGCAGTTTATAAGCTGTAAAAGGTAACAACATATCTTGCAAAAATCAGATTTAAATATAAAATATTGTTTCTTCATGGATAAAATAAAGCAAAAGCTTAAAGTTTCAAATATTTTAATAATATAAATGAGCTACAATTGTTTCGCTTTGCGGCATCAGTTGCCCGATAATGCCGCAAGGCGAAACAATTGTACCTCATTTATATTATTAAAATATAACTTTAAGCTTTTGCTTTATTTTATCCTTGAATATGGAGTTTCAACAAGAAATATCTGCTATTACATTAAAGTTGTTTCTTCATATTGAATCCCGACTCCCTAATTACAAAATGTTCTTCCCTCGTCCACTCGGCGTTCATTTATAATTAGCATGGATGTGAGAACTCAGCTGAATCTACAACTTTCTTCAAAAAAGTTGAAAAAACAATCTTATAAACAGTTATATTAAAAATATACAATAGGAAAAATATTTTATAAATATATATCATACTGACCCTAGTTATATAAAATATACTTTTTTAAACATAGTTTTAAAAGGTTCCATGATAGCTTTCCTCCAGAGGAATATTTGAATATTGTCCATCAGACCAAAGAATTATCCTTTTATCGCATTTAATTACTAAAATTTGAACTAATAACGTCGTTCCTTAAAAGATATACTAATTCTTGTGTAAACGCCTAATATTTCCATACCCCCCTTTTCCCTTTACTATTTAGTAGTAATTTTAGTAATGTAGTAGTAGTATTTTAAAGTATAATTTACAATTTAACATTTTACTTTCAGTGAAGAAACCTGTTAAATATGGATTTTCCTGTTAAAAACTTGATATTAGGATCTCTGCTTGTTTTACGTAAGTAACATATTATTTTTAATTTCTCATTACCATTTTTAAATCCAATATATATTTATGTATTTAATTTCTTTAGTAGTGAATTCCAATAAAGACATTCTCGTTATGAGATGCTGTACAATGTCACCCATCACCAATTATTTACTCGGTTTTAAATAGGTATCTCTGTATTAGTCTGTAATATTACCTATAAAACAACTTCGTAATAATTTTATCTTAATAAATCAGGGTGTTCAATAATTTGATAACATAATTAACAGACACTCTTTTACGTTTTATCACGTCAGTCTATCAGGTACCTAACGCATTTTATTTGTTAGATGTTACATTATCATAAAACACTAATCTAAATCTTGCTTAATTGTCAGGAACATTCACTTTAGTGATTTCGAGCTGGCCACTTTAACTGGATCGGTAACTTTTACATGTAGTCTTGGGTTAGATTATTTTATTTTGCTTTTCCTATCAGATCATCCTTGACCAACTCCTATTCTTTTAAAACATGACTCTATTAGAATACTCTAGGCGAGGATTCTTTTTATTATAAGACTATGAAGAACGAGAGGGTTTTCGCTTTAAAAAACAATAAACGTATATAAGGAATGTAATACGTTAGGCTAGGGACGGACGTGTATTTTTTTCTGACTGCAGTCGAAAAGTTGCTGCCGCTGAAAAAAACAATGAACGTGAACAACAAATATCAACAGTTCAAAGCGATCATCGATAATACTTGTATGGTGTTTTATTATTCCGAATAGGAGCCAAAAAACTACCTAAAATACAAATATTTAGGTGCATCCACATTTATGCCAGAGGTTACAAAAGGTCGACACAAAGACTTACCAAATCATCCTAAGCAATTTGTCACTCTTAGCAATGAGTAAGAAATATTTTTTGTTTAATTACTTCCCACAGTTTTTCTTTCTAATTATTGTCATTATACTTTTCAATTGGTCATTATAAAGAACTGGTCTTTTTTCCACTTTTTAATATAATTTATTTTTGTATCCACGAGTTAATAACAACGTCTACTCTGGCATCAGGATCGTTGTCAGGCTTTCTGTAATATTATTAATAACATATTCACAAATCACGATATTTCTCCAAGAAATCGCAACTGTGAACTGTTATGAAAATGTCTCAAGTGAAAATGATTCAATCAATTTAACGACAATCACATCACAGACAAATTAGTCAAGTTGCATCATTTTAGTCGCTTTGGTCGTATAATGCGTGTTGGGATTTTACAACTATGAGTTTCTTTTTTGCTATTGAAAAATCGCGTGTGGGCTACTAGACTATTAATTTGTGTTGCAACTCACACAGTGAATCATAGCTTAGTTGAGACGTTAAGTTTGTTCCACAACAATTATTATTTTTTGCGTTGAACAGTTATTAAATCAGTCGGTGAGATAGCACAGTTTTCTGGTATTCTTATCGACGATCCTTTTGAAAACACCAATCGTAACCACGTTTAGAGTTTTTGTTAGTATTCTTTTGCTAATAAAATACATCTCCCTCCCCCTCTATACCTTCCCCCATAATTTTCGACATATTGATTTGACCATAATATATTTATACCAGATCCCTCGTGAAACGTTTTTTGAAGGTTACAATTTTTTAGGCGGATTCTTGAATTGTCTTTGGGAATGTGTTGGAAAAAACAATTAGATAGTAAATTTCAAAACAGTTGTAGTTTAAAATGAATTTATTAACTTTAACTTCTACGACATCCCTCAATAGCTTCAAAAATCTACATTAAATCATATTTATGTATGTTATTTTAGACTACTTAAAGAGTTAGTGATAAATGTGTAAATTTTGATCACACTGTCTCAATATAAGTTTTTAAACACCGTGTTTCTGACACAAACATTGCAGAAGGTAACATACACAACAGGTAGGAAATATATATATATATATATATATATATTTATATATATATATATATATATAATATATATATATATAATAATATAGTAATAACAGTAGGCTACACAATAATTTTTGAATATTTTGATTTACTATTAGGAAGTTTTCAGTGAAGAGACAATCTGCTTATAATAACCAAAGTATGAAATGAATATTTTTGTTTGTAATTTACCTAAAGATTTAACAAAGACAACGTCTATTGTACATCCCCATTTAGTGGTTATCCACATTGCGATCATTATTCATTGCCAAAAAAAATTACGATCTAAAAAGTTAATCAAAAATTGTACTTCGTGGGAAGAAAAATTTACATTAATATCGTCACTTAACATAATAGGCAATTGAGAGAGTTCTTTATCAGAAAATTCATTATTAGAAACATCTTTACAGTGATTATAGCAATCATGACAATCATAGGACACAATGAGTAGCACATACCGACTGACAGCGTGCTCTTTAGAAAACCCCTATTTGTTTTATATGTCCATATTGAAAGTGCAAACCATGATATTGAATTTAAATACATACAGATAAAAGTCTGTTAGTATAAGGTACTCAGAAATGTAAGGATGGACCGATTTCGCTACAGTAACAGACGCGTCAAAGGAGTAGGGGACAGCGTTTCGTTTTATTAGACGTTTATTCTAATGAATTCAAATTCATTTCTATCTTGCGTAAATAAGTTTCACTAAAAAAAGAGAAAATATTAAGTAATAATCATTTATATTAATTTATTGATTTTAACGATATATATTATTTTACCAAGCTAGTATTATTGACTACTTTTTGGCTCATGCTCTTAAATTTGACAATCTTCACACATATTGATACTAAAGTTGAAGTCATCAATAATCCTCAAATTTAATTATAGGAATTTCGTGTCCTATGACATCACTGTATTATTGCATGCCGAGTTGAATGAATGTCTGCTTTATTTTGGGAATTATTTTGTCATGACAACAGATAATTGCATAGGATGTTTAATTTCCCAGAGATTAAAATCATTCCATCACAGCAGAAGAATTGAATTCAGGCCATTATCCTTGAAATCACCTCTCACGACATCACTTGCTCAAATTATCATTGTTTCCGAGCAACCGTTGTTGTTATCAGTACCAGAAACGGTTCTTGGCCCAATAGTTAAGTGAAGGACATGTTCTAGATTTTAACAAACTCAATAGACTTAGGATTTTATAACTAATTCATTAATTTAATATTTAACTCAACCAACTGTTATCAATAGAGTATTTATTCATAGCTGAGCAAAGTTCAAACACAAATTTCAAAGTAGATCTTACTTTGTTGTTCTTCCTGTAAACAGATTACAATGCAGCAGTAAAACCAAATTTAAAAAAAAGTAATATTTATGAAGTATACGATGTTCCCGCGTTTGTTGTTGATACTTATGTAGCCTGTGGTCTGAATTAGCTTAATATTATCAATAAATTACAATTAGGCCTACTTAATTATATATTTTTATTATTTTGGTCTGTTTTACTTTTCGAAGTAATCATTCAAAGTGCTAGACGTAAAACATCTGGGTCACAAATAAAATCATACAGGGTGAATTAATTAATTCCATAAACATATAATTTTAAAATTTTAAACGATATTTATTTAACAAAACATATTGGTCATTATATTTCTTATTGTTTTGGTATGTTTTACCTTTCTAAGTAATCATTCAAACTACAAAAATCATAATCATAGACACAATTTATTCGTACATTGTAATTAACATATTTAATACACTAAACTTGTGGAGATTTCATCACCAAATGAAGAGTCCATTATCATTAGGTTTTGTGTGCATCTAACAAGTGAAGATGACGACTTAATCACTGAAACGTCGTTTTGTTTGCAAATATTGAATACTTGCAATGCATTCAACATTGCAAAAATAAACTGTTTTTTTTTTTTTTTTTTTTTTTTTTTTTTTTTTTTTTTTTTTTTTTGTGGATAATTCTAGTTTTATTAATTTGTTGATATAATACAACCAAACGAATTAAAAATAAATGTATTTAACAAAATATATTGGTAAATAAAAAAACAAAATATAGTAGATCAATTCAATTTAAAGCTGAGAATCAATATATGACGTACTTACTGTACTTTACACATTTTGCTTTTATACTAATTAGTAAACAATGCCAGCAGAAAAGTTAATTAAAAAAAAAAACAACTCTCACTTATTCACTGGTATTAACTATATCAATTATTTTTATATCATATTGTAAATATCTTTCCAGATGGAAAATTAATTTTAATATTCTCTTGCAATTGTAAAGTTGGCCTAAGGTCAGTTCTAGAATTATTAATAAATCAAGTTTATCTGATTCTCGCCAACGATTAAATCGTGTTTTTAAAGGATTTATAATTGGATCACATTTCACTTCTATTGTTATATTAAAACGAAGACAAAATTAACAAGGTTCCGTAAACAACAAACATAGCAATAATAGCCGATCGGTATTTTAACACTATTAGAGAGGAACTTTAAAACCGGTTTTTAAATATTTTCTTTATTGGATTAACTAGTAAAGCCGATAAATAAAATATTTGTCCATTACCATGTTTTACACCAGAGGATGAAAACTTATATTGCCTGCAGATTACTTCAAATCCAACTTAAGTGCATAACTCAGCTCCAATTAGTTGTTCATTACAATCGTCGACATGAAATAATTGTTTTCATTCAATGATTTTTATAGGTTATGTTAGTTCTTGAAAGATTTTTGGTGGAAGATGCCTCAACATGTTATTGAAGAGCGTTCGTGGAGTGTAAAGTAATATTTAAGAAGCTAAATTTACAGATTAGGCCTACGTCCTAAAAAATTGATAATTCCTAGTATGTATTGTTAATAGATCATTTTGTGCAACATTTTAATAAGTCTCAAAAGCGGTTAAAATACTATTATTAATTGGGTAAAGTCATTTAGAATCTCTGGATTTACAAAATAAATAGAAAAAAAACATTTTGGTCAACCAAAAACCACTAGATCTAATCAAAATGATGGATATCTTTAGTTTAAGAGTTTAAAACTCAGCCAAAACACAATTTCACTTTAATCTGAGGTTTTGAAGTTCAACCATTTTTTTCACATTTGCAATCACAAACTACTTTATACTTAGAACAATAAAAAAATGTCTTAAAAATCCCCAATGACGAGCCGCCACTGCTCAAGTACGTTTATACTTGAAAAACGAGAGACCAAATATGTGCACCAACTTTTCTTGGGAAAATACAGTAATTGAACGGTTGGTGGCTTATCAGGAAATAATATAAGAGAATTTAAGCACACCAGATTTTTTAAACTCTTTACATAATCAAAATTTTATTTACATTACCTAATGAATTCTGTTTCGATATATCTTGATGAAAATTTGATATTTAAATAACAAGTGGTAAATATGGGAAATATTTGTGTTTTATGGTACTGGGTTCGATTTTGTACTACGGTTTAATTTGTATCTACTAAACCCATGTAAATACTCAAATATATATTTAACGTAAATTTTTGAAAAGATGTACTTGTTTATGTTTCTGAAATTAATAATAGTTATGTTGTTGTTAGGGTCTCCGGAGTTGGAATTTGACATCTATTTATAGCATCATGGCCGTTTGTTACATTAAAAATAAACCCAACATTAAACAAAAATATCAAAATATTAAATAATTTTAAGGATCTGTAAATTTAATTTATTTAGAAAGTAATTATGAGCTGGTCACATAAATTATTTTGGCATTAACTAATATATTATTTTGTAGTGTGTTAGAGTATTGTACAATGTTGTGCATTGTGGTTGTGTCATACATACGAAGCATAGAGAATGTTATGTTTATAAATAAAGTAAAAAACATATGAATTAAAATCTTTTTGTATAGTTTAGAATTATATATTCTGTCTGTCTTACTGACATGACGTAATACTAAAATGACTTTAGTATTAATACGTAATATTTTAGGTACACCTAAATTTGTAATGAAATTATGAATATTAAAGTATTGGTTTATATCTGTCTGAAGATGGTAGCTATGTTACAGAAATGTACATCAGATTTTATTAAATTTTCTAACTTGAATGGTGTTACTGTTATATTTGTGGTTTGGGGATTACTTCTTTCGTAAAATAGAATAGGCGCAATAAGAAACAGATTTGACAGAACTATCCCCATGCCTAACTTGTCACATTTTAAAAAGTTTTATATATTTCTGGCACCAAAATTTTTTAACTGTCTGCCTTTAAACATAAAATCTTCTTGTAACAGAGTTCAATTTGCCAAGAGATTGTGGGAGTATTTACTCGAGATAGAAAATGTTGATTATTTTTTCAATATTATTAATTAGAAATGTTAGTATTATGTTGTATAGTAAGTAAAGTGAATGAAGTGTAATTCAGAAGAGTTAATCATCTGTTTTAGTGCTTTGTTATTTTGTTTTGTGTGTTTATTATATTATTATTTGGCTGGTTCGCTGCCTTCCAATACACATTGAAACTAAAGTGATCCTTAAGAATATTAAATCCACCTAAACAAGTAAATAACCTAGGTGGTTATTATTTCTATCCTATGCATATGTAAAATGTGGTATTGTATTTTGTATTTTATAATGGAAGAAATAATAAAGATTTTTCATTTAAAAAAAAAAAAAATTATAAATACATTAACTTTCCTGAATTTAATAGGCATATGTTTTAAAATTTTTATTACTCTTAATTCTTTAATGAAACAAATTTTTTAATTTTTTAAACTAATGAAAAATATTTAAGAACTTTCTCTTAAAACCTATGAAAGCGATTTTTATCAATGGGATGGAACATAAAGACTTATGACCCAAACTAATGTATCAAGACATAATAAATATGCAGTTCACAAAACAGAATATGGTTCCAAATTATTTGTTCATTTAGTATTTTACAAGTTTAGCTATTTTAAAAATTACTTGCAATTACCACCTTGGTTTTATCATAATATTTTTAAATATTCACTAGTGAAAGCTTGGCCCGATGTTGATATTTTAATGTTTAGACATAGGGTCTATTTTCATTTTTTGACTTAAGATTAAGACGAATAGGTTCAGTAGGTATTCTGACTTAGGTTTTTTGTTGTATGAAAAAAATAAATATATAAAAACTTTATTTTATAAATTTGAAAATAAAGTCTTTTATTTTATAAAATCTAAAACAAGAATTGTTTTATATTTTCGGATTTTGAATGTTACTATCTTCTTCTAACTGACCATACTATAACAGACCTGTGCATTTATCGTGTCTGTTTGTCTACAGTGAATGGGGTCACGTATTTGGCAATAGTCTACATTAAACATTTGAAGAGAAAGGTGTTACAGTTTCAGATTTCATGGTCGAATCGTTGTTTGAAGGATCTACGATATTTTGTGTAATTATTCTTGTTTTAAAAAGAAATCAATCTTCTCACATACCTTTACACAAAATGAAAACCTTAACAATAAAAAGTACATTTCACTAACTGATTGAAAATTCTGGGTCTGGACTTATAAATTTAAAAAAATATGAAAATAAACCATCAACACCTTATAAGGAAGTCAAATATTTCAACATCGGACCAAGAGTTTTCGATAACATATTATTGAAATGTGAAAGTTTATAAGTTAACCAAATGCACTAACAGCAAGTGAATAAAATTACGGTAGGCGAATAAATTAGAAAATAAGAACATCAATCTGAAGGGGAATTTGGAGAGCTATATATCTATTTATTTTGTGCTCTTAAGTAGTACATGTTGTGAAAACTTGATTAAAAACTTTAGTCCGATTTTGAGGCAATATAATTTTTTACGTGTTTTTTTTTTAATATTAAGTTTAGATCCCAAAGTTTAATTATTAAAATAATGATATGGGTTTTCGGAAAAAGTGTCTATAAACCAGGGAGAAAGAAATACAGTCTATATTTTCCAGATCAATTTTTTTATATAATATTCAAGGAATAGTAAAATCTTACTGGAAAAAAGTGACTAAAATTCAACTACTAATTCCTGACGCGAGAGCCGTTATTGCACTTTTTTTTTTAATGTTGAAGGTTTTTTTTTTTTTAACAAAGTGTTTTTTAGCACTGATTCTCAATTTTTTGCATACAAAATATTTTTGAACCTCATCAGATGTTAAATTTTAAAACTAACCTTTGGCCTTGAGATTAAATTACTTAGACAACACAACAGACTATTATTTAACAGCGCTAGCAGCTCTTACATTTAATAAACATTGTGTTCAATTTCGACTTATTACCGCTAGGTTCACGTTATTGTATTATTTACTGTTAATTTTGAATTTCTCACAAGAGATAATTATTTCTAATATCAAGGTAAAAACTTTTGGTGCTTTAATTATATATTTGTACTGGAGACCGGAGCTTCACTTAGGAAACATTGTTTCAGCCTAGTGATCACAGATCTTTCGATGACGTCATATCACAGCTGATTCTGTAGAATACTGGTTTCATTGATTAATTGAAGCCAACCAGACAGATTAAAGACATAATTAAACATAATCATCAAATCGACTGTATATATATATATATATATATATATATATATATAAATCATTTCTATGGCTTCATCAATTCTTTCTTCACATCTGTGACATAAAGTCAAGTTATTAATAGATCTTTGTTAATTTAATACAAGTTAGTGAACTATTCACTAATAACACTAGCTTAGATAACTATTAATACCTTACTTACATATAACTGAAGATAGAATCTACTCGATAGAAGTCTAGTAGTAGTTATTTAGGAAAGGCTTATACACATACTCACAAAAATGTATGTAGTATCTTACACGAAGGAAGAAGACGTTCGTGTGAACTATACGCAGTGTAAATCAAAATGTGACACAATTTATTGTTCTAACATAACTCTTTTACTTATAATATTGGACCTTTAATTGAAATTAAACCATTTAATCCAATCCGCATATACTGTATAAAAAAGAGTCCATGTAAAAATCTAGGTTCAATATGTTCATATTGAACTCCTTTTAGTGCAGTCAACGGTGGTAAAATTTCCTTCTGTGTATGTGTTAACCACACTCCGAAATATAAAATCGTGAACCTTACAGTATTTAAATTTAGTCCTTTGGTCCGAAGATATGTTAGAATTTGGAAACTTTCATACAAGAAATGTTATTAAGATATTTGTCCAGAAGTATATGACTAAGTTTTTCGTAAATATATTCTTGTTATTTTATTATTATTATGTAACTCAGTATACTGAGAGAAATATTTTGGAGTAATTATTATTCTTTAGGATTTTAAATATACCTGTGAGTGGAATCGTTATAACATATAAAATTGATGTTATGGACTAGTAACAACAGTCACAGTATAATATAAAAATACTATTTATTTGTGATGTAAACAAAAGGCACACAACATTCTATGTGAATTAGCATTCCAATTTATTTTCTTTGGAATGGATTACGGTAAAAAATGAACTCCAATCTATCTGAAACAAAACGGAAACCATTTTTAATTGTAATATATACTGAAAAACTATTGTTGTTTATTTACTTTTGACAATAAACCAAATACATATTCCATAGTAATAAATATAATGATTCCTCAAGTTATGAAGTCTACGTGAACAATTTGTATGAAATCTAACAATTACTAATTACTGTTAGAGGTTTTAACTTAATTGTCTAAGTCTAAACTGTAGATAATTGTGTTAAAATTCCGTGGAATTAGAAATATCAGTTTACATTAGCCTATTTAATATTTACTGACAAAATGTATTGAATGTTTTTTTTTTTTTTTTTTTTTTTTTAATATTAGAAATTTGAATGATATAAAATTAACTGCAGACTGACTTATTAAAAGTTTTTGATATAGAGCATGTGATTATCACCAGATAAAAGATTTTCCTTTGATAAAGACGAATCAAATGTGAATTTAAGACTAAACCATACACGTTTCAAGACAATACCATGTATTCTAAATTAAGTCAAAAATTTAAAAAATACAGGACTGTACCAAAACATCTAAAGTAAAAAGGAAGGGTTTTTAATCGGTTTAATTATCATTTTGCATGTGTTCTTTACAGGAACATTACTCAATTCATTTCTTGCATCGCACATATCGTTGTTATCAACTCAAGCAAGATTATACAATGCCCGCATTTAACGGATGACTGTCATGGACAGATTAGATATCAGCTGATTCGTGGAAGAGAATGTTGATTACATTCTCGGTGTTATTTATTATTATTCTATATTATCTTATATTTAAATCGCTAAGATATTTTTGCACCAGTTGCGTATTTCATCACTATAGGGTTTACCATAAGATGTCAAATTGAACCACTGATACCTGCAGATTTGTGAAAAATTATTCATTTTCCTTGGAAACACTTATTTTGTAATACATTTATCGTTTAAATAACATGCCTGTTCTTGGTAAATAACATGTTTCAAAATAAAAATAATTTGGTAAATACATTTTATTTGATAGTTTTTAACTGTTTTAATTTATTTTTAGGTTAACTTATATAGCGCTTACTTTATTTTGGGGAATTCACGTTGTGTTGTGATTGATTGCTTACATTTCGCAAAACAACAGTTTAACTTATATGTTAACAATTATAACGTTAACAGTTGATAACGTGTGACAATTCGGTCTGAATATTTTATCTTGCTAAAGTTAACTGTACATTCTTTATAGCGTTTACTTTTATTTATTGATTTATTGCTTACATCTCACAAAAGTTAACGGTCGGTTTATATGGCTTATTGTTAATGTGTGACAATTGTGTGGAAGCGTATTCTAAGTTGTACACAGTAGGCTTAGGCACATTACCAAATAAAGGCACTGAATCGTGAATTAAACATAAAAGTTCGACTTTTTGATACCATAATGAAACTCAAACCTTGTCAAATATTATTTTTAAATTGCACGTTCATTTGATATTAACAGTACATATTTTAATGTAGGTGAAATCTCTGATATTATAGTGCTGTCATAAAATAACCTCACAAATGTAGTTATTAATATTATTAATTCGAAACAATTAGTTCCTGTTTATTTTTTCCTTAAAAACGACTCTGTATTTTTTCCACATAAAAAAACAATTTAAGTATTTACAAGTAAATATTTGTTTAAAGACCTGGAGATCAGGTATTTAGAACCGATGTTAAATTATAATGCACAAAACGTAAGATAATTACTAGGGACAACTACCCTGAGTCAAACTTTGCACTGTATACCGTTAACCCTATTCTGAACGCTATAGTGACAAGCTTTTCACTATCTACTAATCGGTTTAGTAAAAACACCTAATCATTCCGTAGACCACTCAAACTACACCACTCCTTGAAAATTTGAATAAATAGGACCAATATTTCTAGAGATAATCGAGTGACGGTGAAGGCTGCAGATATAATGAAAGCATGACAGACATAATTCAAAAATTAAAAAATGTAGCAAGTGAACAGATTTATTTTAACGACAAAACACAAAGGAATTAAAAAAATAATTATAATTGTAAAGAGTGGTAGGATGACATTTTAAAGTTTATATTAGATTTTATGTTCATTTTATAGTAGAATTAAACAAAAAGTGTTTAATAAAAAAAATGTGTTTTTGTTTAAATATTATTAAAATCACAAAGACAAATTTATTTGGATTTTTAGTGAAAATAAACAGTTTAATATACGTACTTTGAAAGTATAAAATAAATAAGTATTAAAAAAACAAAAACATAAGTCTACCAATATTAAAAGCCATGTTATGTTTATTTATATTCATTTGTTTTTTTAGATGCAAGTTGACATTTAAATTTAAAACAAAAAGTAGATATTTTTCTTGACAATAAATTATTTTAGAATGAGTTGTTTTTTAACTCTGTTTTCAATAATAACTATTATAAACTTCAAGACTACATTGTTTCTTTGTCCTAAAAATAATAACACCTATTATTATTAAGGCTTTAATAATAATAGAAAAGTCTTTTTCGATTTTCAAAAGAACTACTGTCCTACTGTAAACATTTTTATATTAACTATTATAAAAATGTTTACAGTAGGACAGTAGTTCTTATATTACGCAATTAAAAAGTAATAAATTAATAAAGTAAATATTCTTACCTAATAAGCATTAAATTTCTCTTTACCAAATTGGTCTACATTTGCCTCCAGCCACCCTCATATTGTCTGGACACAGTATCTCCCTCCTCATAGTTGGTACTTTGATAATATAAGTTTCGGCTCTGTCTTCTTCTTTCAATTCTCCCAGCACTGGTTCACTAGTAATAACTCGGAACTTTATACATTGTACCAGCAACACCACAAGATACAGGATTATGGTTAGATGCAGTATGAGTTTCATGGTGACTTTGGTAAGTAAGGTTAAACTCTTTCTGATCTATCACACATCTGTTATTGTTCGGTCGTAATTACAAGGAAATTATCGATAAGGAGTGAATCTTATCGGAATAAAACTGATATCGGTTGTTAATAAAAAAGTGATGATGTCATGCAAGGTTGCATCAATAGTTGAAAAACTTTAATTGAATTTATCTAATTCAAGTAACAATACAATACTATCGATTGGGTTCTTATTATCTGGTACAGAGACAATTCTGAATGAAACTTCACGTTCAAAGATTGAAAGAACAGATGTTTGAATGTTCGTTTCAAAGATTGAATGTTCGTGTGCAAAAATGTTACAGATTCTAATAACAGTTTATGCAATTTAAGATGTTTAAAAATTTTGTTCTTCAGCATACGAAATATTCATAAAAAATGTCTCCCCTTCTAGTAAAAGGTGAAAAACATAGTGTTTTTAAAAGAGAAGAAATGATCATTTTACATTATTATTAATTTTTTTAAATTTTTTATTTGGTCTCTTATAAAGATAGTCTCGATATCGAGGGTTAGTTTCCAAAAGGGAGATTGCTGTACCTGGAAACTTTGTAATCAATTTATAAATAATTACTGAAATTTGATTTCGGGGAAAAAAAATCCATTAAGGCAAAATACTAATGTCAAATTAAATGAGATTTGATCGTACATTTACATATTGAGTACACCAAACCAAAACCAAAGTTATTTATTTTTACCGATGGCGATGATAAAAATTGTATAACTATAAAACACTAATACGAATACCTATTTCTTTTCAGATGTGTCGGCTGGAATTTTGTTCCCTGAAGAATTTATCAACGTTATTGGACTGGCATATTCAAGGTTACCGCCAACGAAAATTGGTAATTTTAATTATTTTTCAATTAATTCTCACAGATACGTGGATAGAGCGGTTTCCATTCAAAAAGTGATTTTTTTCTAGAATTACAGTTAGTATATATAGTAGGTAGTTACTTTTGTTAAAAAAATAACTAGAGTTCACATATTCTCTGCTCTGTAAGTAGTTTTGATTCTATTGAATAAAACAAATAAATGATGCTTTATAAATGTCAGCACAAACATGAAATGGCATGACACGATATAACACTCCTTTGCTTAACAAAAATAAGGCTGATCTGACAAACATCGTTGTAGATAGGTAAGTGCTTTTCTTTACTATAAATGTGTTTTCTATTGTGAAATACAATTTACATGTCTTGTTTTTGTATGACACAGGATAAAATTCTTTCGTTATAATTTGAATAAACACGTAGATGATTGTAAATTTTGATATCCTTCTAGAAAGTGTGTAGGGCAATGAAGTGTGAACAGTCATTTCCTTCCAGAAGGATTGCAGGGCAAAACGTTTCTGTTTTGTTCCTTAGGAAAGCTATAACCCTTTCTGAGATATTGGATATTCTCGAGGGAAATGAAGATGAAATGCCATCTGAAGGCTTAAATGTGATCTTTATACCACCAGTAAATGCTACTGAACCTGTTAGTAGAAGATTCTGGATCTGAAGACAACCCAATAATAATTGATAATGCTATAAAAAGATAAATGCATTCGGATATTGTAAGTTTTACTGTATATAAAAATGTAATAATTATTGTTCATATCAAGAGCAATGTTTTGATTTATATGAAGAGCCAAGTACTAGTGATGTATCTTCAGTGCTACTTGTCTACAAAGTCAACCACCGAATAGAGTGAAAAACCAAAAGTAAGACAATATGAGCGATCTGATGAGGAACTACCAAGGACCACGGAACTGTCACGCATAACTCCAATGGAATATTTTGGTTTATTTATGAATGATGAAGTGTAGCACAACACAACCTCGCTGGTTACATCACGGGAAATGAAATGCTAACCTTCATTGGAGTTTTATTGTTGAGTGGGTACGCTCAGGTGTCACTAAAGGTTATGTATTGGCAAAATTAGAATGCTACAAAATAATGAGCTTGTATCTAAAGCTCTTTCCAGGAACAGGTTTCATTTTATATTGTCAAAATTACATGTGTGTGACAACAATTTAGACAAACAGAGTGTTTTACCAAAATTAAGCCACTGTTGAATATTCTGAAATCTAGGTTCCAAGATTTTGCTTCTCGTGACTAATTTCTATTAATGGTTAGCAAAATTATCTTATTTGTTATTCACTATGAATTTATCACATTTCTATTTTCGGTGGTGTAAAAATTATGTTTCGTATTAGGAAAATCTATAAGGTTTGGATTTAAATTTTGGTGTGGTAATCTAAGCAAAGGTTCGTGACTTGGCTTACCAAGGAGCTAATACCTGTTCTCCGAAATTTGAAGAAGAAGGACTCGGGTACCCTATAGTTATATCATATGTTCATATACTTCCAAAAAACATGCCATTCAAGTTGTTCTTCGGTAACTTTTTCACCTCCTTTGACTTGCTGTGTGATCTGAAGGCACGCGGCATTATGGCATCTGGGACCATACGTGGAATTAGAATTAGCCAACAATGTCCACTCACTGATCAAGTTATAATGAAACACACAAAAAGAGGAAACTTTGAATGCTCCACTGATGTAGCTATAGGTAGTCTTGTTTAGATTCAAGAAATTTTGACTTTTTTTTTTCCATCAGCAAAGAGAAACCATAAAGTTACCATTTGTCATTCATTGACAATTTTGTGTTTTTGTTGCAGGTATATCGATTATTCGTTGGAATAACAACAATGTAGTATCAGTTTCCAACAATTTCGACAGATTACATCAGCTGAAATCTGTAAATCGATTTTCAAGGGAAACGAGAAAACAATTGTCATTCCACAGTCTACTGCTTTCAAAACTTATAATTTGAAAATTGGTTAAATAGACCGAGCAGATCAAAACATGTCTTGTTGTTGTGTTCATATTAGAGGGGGGAAATAGTATTTTCCCCTTATTGCTCACCTTATTGATGTTTGTGAAAACAACGCCTGGCAGCTTTATCAAAAAATTGAAACCCCAATTGATCATTTAACGTTTCGGTTCGAAAGTAAATTGGAAATCAACGAACCCGACGGCAGTTAGGGAGATTTTTCTTAACATACCAGAGAGCAATTATTATCTTGAATACACTCCTTAACACATTGATTTTGGCCAAAATACTCCATATTCAGTTAAATTGAAATAACTTTTGCTAATTTTGAGAGATTCGATCTTTTAAAACGGCGTCCAAGATTCAAGTTCACTTTTTATACCGATGTTTTGCAATATAAAATTGTCTAGTTGATTTTTTTTCCAGTTTGGGGTAGGGTAGAGGCAACTGCCGAAAAATACTGTTCAGTACACACTATATGGATATTAAAGAGGTTACAATTTCAAAACAAATAAAAATAATCAAAGAACCTATTTTTAGAAATTCGAAATTTTATATTTCGGTAGTAAGACCCCTCAATGTTCAAGATACGATTTGGAAACATAAGTTGCCCAAAACTACCATTAAAATATCCTTAAATACTAAATTTTAAATCAAAATATTGATTGAAATCGTCCACACCGTTCTCCTTTTAGTAGGTGATAGGTACATACACAAACGTACAAAAACTATTAGACAGGAGACCACAAAACCGATATATCGACAAAATCTGTAAATTAATTTTACATGATTAGCTTATATATATTTTTCTATACTAAGTACATATGACAACAACCTTGTTATAATGTTAACAACCCTTTATATTTAGTTTAGTATAACAGTAATATACCATGGTAAAATTATAATTTAATATTTTTCTTGAATAATTTGTCTAACAAGTTTCTAATAAATTTCACTATATTTATGTCATCTTCAATTTTTTCCAAACATAAATAACAATCTCGTCATTTTGCACCTTCACCATGCAGATTGTTCAACATCTCATCTCTTTTGGAATACAAAATGTTCAGCTTTCTGTATTATCTGGAGGCTGATTTTAAATTCTCAACTCAAATAATGTTCCTTTTCTGAAATACATAAAATATAAATGTTTAATCGAAGAGAATTATTTATATGGGATAAATTTGAGTTAAAATTTAAAATAAAAACGAAAGTTTCATGATTTTATTGATTTCCTTATCTTCTACAGATATGTTGCAGAATGATAGGTTCACAGACATTACACAAACTTTCGTACGCGAATGCAAATCATAGATTGTTTTAACAAATACATAATATAGATTGTATAGATTGATTCTTCGTCCAGTAAGTTTTATTGTAAGTTGAGGTTATGTAGGGAAAAAACATAATTATTCAAACTAATTGTTGTTGATTTAAATATTTATATTATTCTATGAATACTTAAAGTTCTCGAGATAAAGACCAGTATCTTTTGTATGGCGATTACACAAAGTCTTCCAGAAAGTGAAAAATAATTTCTTTCTAGATCAATCTTCAAACTCTAAGGGTCTTGAAAAGAAATAGTCAATTATTATTATTATTATTTTTGAAATCAAGTCTTATGTAGACGCATATTTTTACGCTAAATCAAGAATCACTTAAAGAGTTTTATTACATTTGTAGTTTCTTTTTTAAACAACCCATTGTAGAGATACAAGTGTGACATCCAGGAATATTATTTTTCTAATAATTTCGGAAATAATGTCGACGTGTGCAACATGATCTACAAGTTATATTTGTAGCATGCGACAGAGATTGTAGCATGCATACACCTAACGGCGACTCATAATAGTTAGTTTGGGGAACCTTACCGACATAAGTACCATAGAGCACGCTCGGCTTGTCCTTGGGTTTCGGCCTCTGGGTTTAGGACGGTTTCGTGTTGGAAGTGGTGGATATTGTGGCCCTTTCTTCTTTTGAGTAGGGGTCTGGCGTTGTGTCGAAAAGTTCTTCGGATCTAGTTTCCTTTCAAACTCATCAGTTTATGTCATGTAGTATTATGAAGGAAAAACAAGAATTGTAAATACATCATACCGAGTATTTTTAATCATAATGTATGCAATTCTTGTAAGGCAAACAAACTATATAATGTTTTTTTGTTACAATTACAGATTATGAGGATATAAAAATTTTGTTTTTGGCCTTAGAACAATATCACCATATTTTGGCATTTAACCAAAATATGCCCCGTACTGAGAAAGAAAAAATTGGTTCATGAAGCTCACTTAGACAGATGACATGACAAAAAACGTTACTGTAAGACTACTAAACAAAAGAGAAAGAAAAATTACTAGCTAACCTTATTAAACTTGTCCTTAACATAATACTGTACATGAAAATGAATATGCACCCCTTTCCTTATTATCAAACATCCAAAACTTGTTAATTCAGTAGAAGATCTACACCGTATTAGTCTTTGAAAATGTGGAATTATTATCAAAATATTATTTTATTCATATATAATCTTGATATTGAGTGACAAAAATGCTGCAAATCATTCCGAAAAAAACTAAATGTGTTATTTGGTATTTTAAAACAACAAGAACTATTGCAACTTTGATATTGACATTTTCTAATAATAATTCACAATAATTTGTTTTAATATCTACTTCGAAAGTAAATTACGAACACCATAGTACCAAGACTTTTATGTCTAATGTTATTGTAAGAATATGTTATGTTTAATGACATTTTTTCTCCTGTTATGATTTTCCCCTTATCTCTATCTCTTTTCGTTCGGTTCGGAACACTAAGTCAATGACTTGGAGTAGAGGTCAGTTTCAGTCTCCTCAGTTGTCGGTGACTCAGATTTTATAGTTCTAATAGTTAACGCCGAAGCACACGAATTGCAGAACAGTTTTCACCATAATAGACAGTTTGTTTCCCTAACTTTCCTAATCCCTTTAGCTTAATGGTTACGGTGGATATCAAAGGCTAATGGTAATTTAAAAATACAAAATGCAGGTTACATACAGTATACAAAATAAAATAATTAACTTGAAACCAGCAACATTAGCATAAAAATCGTTATTTAGTATTGTTTCGGAATCTCTAACTATGAAATCCAGTGTATTCCACCAGAGGATATGAGAGACAGGCATTAGCAGGTTACAATGTTTACAATGATAGTTATACAGAATCAAGTATAACTAATTTAAACCAGTAACACAAGCAGTAAAACTATCTAAAAATCTATATAATAGTAGAAGTGAAAAGAAATGGTTAAGTTGTTAAATTATTATCTGGTATAACAACTATTTCAACCAAATAACATAAACCTTGGAATGATTATAAAAACATTTATAAATAATCGACGGATCAGAAATATTGTTGTACTATTTTCCGTTATAAAAATTAACTTAACAAATTGAAACAAGTAATGTAAACGTAAACAGTATTGCAATTTACGAAGAATAAATGACTTGACCAAAACCAAATCTTTTCTGAACTATTCGTAGATGAATCGTTAGTATCACACCTGTAAATCGCTGTAATGTAGTACTATTCTCCTATTTTAACTGGTTTTTCCACAATGAGTATTTGAATATGAGTGTCCCTCTAAGAGGCCATGGTTACCAAAAAGCATTCTCAATTACAAGGAGTTGGTTGTTCTTATCTTTTAAAATCTTGTATTATTAAAGATACAAGATCTTACAATACAATCTTGTATTTTAGTCCTTTGGACTTTGTACTTGCGATTTTAAGCTTTAAGTGGTTGTTTATTTATACCTAATCAGTTTTAACTTTTGTAAATTTTGCTTCCTGGGTTTATTAACGTAGTTCAATATTTATGTAATAATAACAAAATAGTATCCGTCCAAAATAAACCTACTCGTAGTTTAATTTCATCATCTATTTAAAAATAATAAGATGAAAAGAACATAAAATAAAAAAAAGTATGTTTACTGAATAAGTGTCTCGTTGAATGCTAACTGCTTGCACATATTGTTGTCAAATACTTAGTTGTTCATAACCATTTCCAATTTTTGATTTCAGGCACTGACTCTAGGCTGGGATTTGGTTTTCGTCTTGGTAGAAATGCTGATGCACAGTTTTTAATCGAATTAGGACCACAATCAAATACAGTTCCTTTAGACAGTGACACGAATAGGAAAAGAAACATTAATTCAAACATTGAAGACTCCTTTTCAGGAATATGGAAAAATAGATTTAGAAATCGTTACAAATATAATGTAGTCACTCAGATTCCAATTATCAACAATAAAACAACAACAACAACAACATCAACAACAACAACAACAACAGAAAGTAGTTTACGTTTGAGCAACAACCAAAAACAAACATCTATACCTATTGATCTTCCAGTTTATTTATCAGATACATTTTTAGTTAACGACAGGAAATCAGCTAATACGTCAAAACCAACAAATTCTTTGGAATTAATTAATAAGTATAAAAATTTGTACCCTGTTTTTAGTGTTAATGTTTTTAAATTGGTTAACAGTTTAATGCACATACTACCAGATTCAAAAACATAGACTCATTTCTGTAAAATCTTGTATTTCCAGACATTTTTAGTATTCCGGTTATCAAAGCAATTATAAATGTTAATGCTAGAGTCAAAGATTGTGAAAAAAGGTAAGTAATTAGAACACTATAATGAAAAATGGGTACAAAATATCTAAAAAACTACTTAGCCTACCTTCTAAATTTGTTTGGTGTTAACAAACATGTTCACGCCATTAAAATGTCAACCTTTATAAGACATTTACTGAAAATCAAACAAAAACGAAATGACTAAAACTGAAATTTTGTTCTTGGTAATAATCGTTCTAGTATTAAAAAATTTAAATGGATTCAATCCAATTTAACTGTTATGTTAAGGGTTTGTTACTGTGTTTATTATCACTTTTGAGCGCCAACATCCCAAGTTGCTAGACCACCGCAGCCATTAAACTCATTGTCATACGCACAGGTAGCCATGTTTTTCAATCTTCACATTTTATTTTAGAAAAATATATATTTTCTTAAAATTTCAAATTGTTAAAATTATATTTTTGTATACAATTGCAATTTATTTTTGAATTCCATCATATATATTATTATTATTTTTTAAAATTTCAATTCAGAAAAAATTAAAAATGGATGTCTTTTATGAACAATTTAGATTTGGTTGAATAACATTTTTTTTTTCCATTTTGAAAAAATATTAAAAAATTAATTGATTAACCTAAAGATTTAAAAAATAATAGTGATAAAGAAATAACTAAAAATAAAAGTTACATTTTAGTCTCAGTAATCGGTTTTTATAGTTTGAATCCCGCTCAAAATAACACAGACTTGAATGTTACACTACACGACCATTTATTGGAAGTATTTTTACTTGTGGATTTTCTACGATTTTCTCTTTGCCTCTCTGCACATATATTGCACAGCTTCTGCGTTCTCATCGATCTTGGGATCATCTCTATAGAGCGAGTTTCGACCATCGCTAGAATTGCAGATTCCCTCTACTTGTTTCCAAATTGCTGCCAGGCGATCAGACTCCTATGAACTGGTTTGTGCTGATCTTAAAGTCAGTTACATTTGTGCACAATATACTACAATTACACACAGACATCAACATTAAATTGGAGGCAAGTTTCCGCCAACATTTGTATGAAATGTTGCGATTAACAGAGAAACACCTAACTTCATTCTTTTCTAGATTCCTACAGATGAAGGTTTTGTTTTTTGAAATCACCTTTATCTATTTTCACTTTATTATGGGCAGAAACTTGTGTATATCATTTAGAATTGTAATTTACCATGCTGCTAGCCTATAATGAGTACAAAGTTGATTATCTGTTTTCTAATTGTTCTAATAATAGGTTCCCGTTTTTAAGGGTAATGTATTATTTTATGTAGTCAAGGCTGTGTTAAATAAAATGAATCATTTCTACGTCAGACTCACGTTATTTATTAACTGTTCTTCTTGAAAAGCGTATTCAGGAATATTTGTTATCTATCTATAGTTCTTCTGCCTTCCTAACTCGTTTTATTTACTCTCTTTCAATAGGCTTGTTGCTACTGGAGCTGGCCGTTGAGGCTAATCACGAGCTACACATAGACTGCTCAGTCTTTTCACTATATTTTGTAAACGGAAATACAGAATATAAGTTTCTATTAATTAATTTGTAACATTTTCCTTAACGAAACTACATAAGTTTTCATTCGTGTGTAAATAGGCCCTTTTATATTGTCAAATATAACTTTTCTTACCAGAAAGGTTTTATTCAAAAAATTCTCCTCTTCAAAAACGTTGTGTCACAGCATCCTTATAGCAATACTCTTCACACAAATTCTAATTTTCTTTACGAAACATGTTAAATACCATTACGAGAAAACTACAACAAACAAACAGAAACAATAATTGTCTCAATATTTGGTAGAAAATCGATTCTGATTAATAATTCCCAATAAGTAGGCTATGTCAACTCCAAAAATTAATTACATTTCAGAAAATTATGACTAGTTATCTAGGTTTTACTGTTAATTCAATATGTTTGTTACTCAAATATTAAAATGACAAATTTGAAAATTACCACTTTTAACCCGTTTTACGAATTTATTTCTTACATAGTCTAACAACCATTTAGACAATCTGCATTGACTATTTTTTTTACTCAAATTGCGAAGTGAGTAAAACCAATGACTACATAAATACTAGTATTTATGTAGTCATTGCTAAAACAAGCGGAGCTATTTTTTACCACATCCCCTTTAAAATAATCAATATCCTAAGCCAGCCGAGTAATTACAAAATCGAATCTTCACATAGATATTGGTGAAGAAGGGATGTTATACTCTGTTAATTACAGCTTCTGTAAAATAAATTTGCTTCAAAATTATAATATATTAATGGCTTTATAGAAATCGGGTACGATTTAAAATACATTAGGGGGGGGATTGAAGAGAGTACGTCATTTCTCTCGCCGTCTTTTAATTAAAAAAAATTAAAACATAACTATAGAATTTTGAATTGTTTATAAGGGATCAAATACTAAGAAAAATATAATTTCTGGGCTTTTGGGGATTGCGGGTTCTGTCAAAATAGATAATAAATGAGAATTTTGGAAACAGTCCAAGTTTTTATTTACCATTTTAAATACCAAGTTGTTGCAGCTTGTACATGGTAACCTAGACTTATAGCGTGCAGAGACGGTATAGTAACAAACCAAAGACTGTTACTTGTGGAACTCCAACCTTTATAGAATAGGGTGTATGGGGTGATGAGTTTCTTTTTTATATATATTGACAACATAGCAACAGAGACCGCTGGCAATCCACAACAAGCAACTGCTATTGACTAGTAAAAGTTAAAACCACGGCAGATTATGTCAGAGTATAAGGACATTTAAAATACAATTTATTGTAATATTAATACTTTTTTATAATTTTCTTACAAGTATTTTGTTACTTTATAATATTTTTTTCCAATACATTTTCAGTTTTTTTGTACGATTTTTTTTACGATAAGCGTTCCCTATGAAGTTTTAAAAAACCATGTATAAAATGTAATACAAAAAGTTATATTTAATTTAAATTATTTATTTTTTAAAACATCACATTTTGATGTTTCGGTCAACATTTGTGAAGTTCGGTAATTTTTATTTTATTACAAATATAGGGTTCATCAGTTTTAAACAAACGTTGATACAGAGTTTCACGAAAATTGGATGGTAAAAACCATTACAAAATATGGTTTGGCTGTATCTTGAAACTGCAACTGCGTACTACAGTTTTGAGAGACTTAAATAAAACACGTATTATGCTACTTATTTTTGATCAGATACATTAAAACGAATTGAAGTAAACAAAATTAATTTCTCAACAAAAATAACGAACTCGGTCCCATTTGTATCTTTCATTCGTGAAAACTTAAACTTTTAAGTCAGGTTCGGATACAAATTTGAACAAATATTATTGATAGTGATTTAACACATTTATTAATCAATTTAATATTAATTGTTAACACCTTGAAACTGTTATAATACATAAAATAATGCACGATTTGAAATCATTTAATAACATGCGCACAAGCACAAAATATTGGAAATTGGGTTATTTAAATTGTTCAAATAATTTTAGTATGAATTTTTGAATTTTTTGAAAATTGTATGATGTTAGAAAATATCAAATATTTTATTCAGAGTTAAAGAAATTTTTATTGGTAGCCTACTTATTTTATTGTTTTTTTAAATCACACGAACAATGTAAATTTTGTATAGCAGTCAAGAATTTATAGGGAAATTTAAAATTTACGACTCAAAATTTATGTACAGTTTTAAATTAAATTTTCAATATTCCTAATAAATTTCATATACAGAGTGGCGCACACAAAAGGAAAATGTTTTTAATGATTTTAAAACATCATAATAGGCCCCCTAACGTATAAAATGAAGAGAGAAAATTACATTAGTTTATTTGAGCAAACTGAAAGGCTTAATTCAAGTTTAGTTACAAATCACATTTTTGAAATAATGTCAGTTAAATGTTGTCCTTTTTGCCTTTGAGTCGATAAGCAAACTGTGGATGGTGCGACCCAATGTTTTCCCTGCTACGTTGACTATCTCCACTTAAACATTTCGTTTGAACTGTACAGGGGTTGCTGATCGTGTTTGATACACCACACTTTTCAGATGCCCCTGGTGGCTTCATCCTGTTGAAACCAAGTGTTCTGAATGCCAATTTATGGAAAATCATGGAGTCATGGTACCCCAAAAATTTCTTTATCATGTTCATATGTTACAGTGATAGCACAGTCTTCTACATCTTAGGGCCTATCACACCATGACACAACACTGCAAACCATACAGTAACTTTGGAACTGCTGTAGCTGAGATGGGGTTTCTCGTACACATTAACGGTTATTAAAATAACCATTTGGATGAAAATGGGCTTCATCTGACATCCACAGATTATCGATAAAGTTAGAATCCTGATTTGTTTTGGCTAACAATTGTTCACAAAATGTCTGACGGAACACATAATCATTAGGTTTCAACTGTCGAACAATCTGATAATGTTTAATATGGTGGACACTACTACGACCGAGATGCACAGAAGGAAATGGCATCTTGAACAACATTTTTGTTTTCTGTGGTTCATACATTGCACACATACCCACTAAGCATCTTTTTCAAGGCCAAACTAGTCTAATTAATGTTCCGTTTAGATTAGGTGACGAAGAGACTACACCGAGTGGCGCGATATGATAGTGCTGTTGAGCAACAGTCAAACTGTTACCATTCCGGTAAAAAGCACGCACCACTTCTCTGTTTCACTGTTAACATAAATTATAAAAGTTAGTTTATGTTAGGTTAACGCCTTTCCTCCACTTTTACATCGTCTGCAGGGCTGCCAACATCAATTAAAAAAAAAGTTTCTCTTTGACATCCGTTATATGTTGCATATATTTTTTTCTTTTACTGTTCAATATTTTGAACACTCTCATGAACATGTGCTAGAAATCAAATATGAATAAAAATTTTGTCGTTGAATTGAAACTTTGTTCAGATAGTTTCATTTACGGTATTATAATTGCGTTTTTTGTTTAATTATTTCTAGATTATTGCAAGCGCATCTCGATAAGGTTTTATAAATAATTACTTGGTTAACGTACTTACCTTAGCAAACTACCTTAGCAAACTATTTCAAGTTAAACGCGTATTTCCCAAGTCAAATGAAATGGCTCTTGATTTTACCACATTTCCCATGCATCTGAAATTTCAGAAGTAAATAAATAAATATTTTATTCCAAAATCAAATTAAATATTTCTATCAACAACAACAAAATCACAAAAAAACTAAGGAAAATAGCTCTTTTCCTAAAAATCTAAACAACAACTAAATATAAATAAATTTAATTAATAACTGTAAAAATGTCATCTGCTTACACTTGAAATAACACTTGAATTTCAGCTCTAGGCCTAATTAATAATAAATATAGGCCTACAAGTATTAAAATTAATAAAGAGAAGGGATGAATATGATAGGAAAAATAACTATAAGGAAAGAGACAGTAAAAATATCCAAATAATAAACAAAGATGTTTAATTCATTACAAACCAAACATATTTTGAATCGGGAATTACTTATCTCCGCACCTACATACCTCCAAATCAGCGCTAAGGTGTTAAAAGAAAAGAAATAATCAGAATGATTATCATAAAATATTAAACAGTATTTAAAAAACATTGAAACAAGAGAACTGTTTCCAGAAATTTTCACTTTTATGCAGAAATTATAAATTTTAATGCTGTGCTGGCAGATAATTAGTTTGAAGAAGATTTCAGTATTGAAATTGAATAAACTCCTGGTAGAGATTAATAGAATTTTTTAAACTGGAAATGATATGATATATATTTATGTATAAATAACATATGTATGTAACATATATATGTATGTATATATATATGACATATAAATATTCAGTAAATAAATAAACTTCCCCCTTTTTACTTTCTGGGAAATTTTATGACTAGACCGATATAAAATTGGAATTCGGCTCTCCACAATAAACGAAAACTACAAATTACTTGTAAGCATTATTACAAATTACAATTAGAAAAATTACAAATTAGAATAAATTTTCAAAGCATTATTTAACATACAAATTACAAATTAGAATAAATGAATTAGCTTACAAATTACAAATTACAATAAATTTTCTAAGCATTACTTAACTTACTCAAAAGCATAGGTTATATCTGAAAGGGGGGTGGTTACCCAACTCTTTCAACTTAACAGTGGTGAACAAACTTTGATCAGTATTCATAGTTATTTAATTGTACTTACACTTCACAAGGGGTGGAAAGACATACTGTTGTTGGCAAACCACCTTTAGAATCTTTTCCAAATTTGAAATTTTCCCTATCTCCTGTTGGTTTCAAAAGAATATCTAAATTGGTATCCACTATCGGCCATTCATAGATAGTCAGCAATTCAATTATTCTCTCCTCGATCAGTTTACAGAACAGGTTGCAGTTAAATTCAGTAACATGTTTGTTCTCCCCTGTACGTTAAAAAATGTATAAGCTCACATCTTTTACAATTAATGTGTTATATTAATTACATTAGAATAATAGAAGTGTCTTATGGGCGAAGGTTAACAAACTTAGTAAATAATCAACAAATTTGATACAATTAATTTTAGTTAACATATGGATAGATAAATCAAATTGTTAAGTTTGGTAAAATAAAGAAATCAAGAGCATAATTCAATAAATCTATTAGCTAAGTTTAAACACTGGTATTTTATTATATTACATAGCAAAACTCGCCTACTCCAGTTTTTATCGAAATTGAGTTAGCTATAGCAAAGGATTCGTCAGGTTCCATTCCATATTGTAGTGCTGTTAATAATGTGTCAAAACTTGTCTTTTCATGTTAAATAATGGGTCAAAAATTGGCTGTCATAGCAAAACTCGCCTTTTCCAACCCTGTTGACAGTGCAAAACTGGTCTTTTCCAATGGACCAATCAGATGACTAGATAGTTGTCACGTGACCTTGTTATAGCATTCACTTTGACAGTACAACAGCTGCTTAAACGTGATACTGGAGCCTTTTATTAACCGTACCGGTACACGAATTAATTTCACTTGTTTGATTAATTTATTAATTTGTCAATTTAATTAAGATTAACAACTATGGATGTATCAGTAGTAGTTAGTCCAGTACAAAAAGGAAAGGGACGAAAAAGGAAAGCTAATCCTGAGCAATGGAAAAGGACTACAATGAAGCTTTTAAGGTAAGAGACCATTATTTTCACCTAACCTCAAATTTATATTCATTGTAATGTAATGTTCAAACTAAATTGTTAAGTATAAATGTTATCAAACAAAAAAAATTACATTGGTTGAACAAAAATAAAAATAAAAAACTATATTCCTTTTATTTATATTGTTTCCTAATAAATTTACCATATTTAATTGAATTTTGCCAAGTAGACCATAGAACTAATAATTTATTTTTATTTTTAGGCACCAACCAAAACAGATGCCAGAATTTCCAAGTTGCCAACACAAAACCCAGAAAACCTTTCGCTGTAAAAACCTAAAAATGACGGACATTAAAGGTTTTCATGAAAACTTTTATAAAATAAAAGACAAAGTAAGCCAGGACATGTTTATTCTAAAATACATTGAGATTCTTCCTCCAGCCAGGAGAAGGTCTAAGATTGAAGAAAGTAGCAAGAAGGGGGTGTCAATAGCCTATTTTGTGAAAGTAAAAGGTACTGCAAACTTCAAACTACAGGTATGTCAAAAAGCATTTTTAAACATACTTGGTGTGTCCAAAGACAGAATCCAAAGAATTGCTCGGAATCACTTACAAAGTGGCGAAATGCCTATAGAAAGGCGTGGTGGTAATAGAATATCGCAACGTTTTACTGCAAAAAAAGAGGCAGTTTGCCTTTACATTGAGAGTTTGAAAAATTGCAGTGAAACACATTACTGCCGAGGTAAGTCTGCATCAAGGCAGTACTTACCTGGTAATCTGAATATTAGTAAGATATTTAGATCATACAACGTGGAAGCCCCTATTGAATTGAAAGTTAAGAAGACATTTTTTAGAACAATATTTAGAGAGGAATATAACATTGGTTTTGGCACTCCAGTTATTGACGCCTGTTCGGTTTGCATCTCTTTGAAAGAGCAACTTAAAATTGAAAATGATCCTGAAGTAAAATCAAAACTCATGATTGAATACCATGTGCACAAACTGCGTGCCAAGGCATTTTTTAAAAAGCTTAATCAGAAATCAGAAGGCATGGAAACCTTCTCATTTGACTGCGAAAAAAATTTAGTCATCCCTAAGATGCCAGACCAGAGAGCCTATTACAGTAGGCAGATGTACACCTTCAACTTTACAGTTGTAAAAGGTACAGGGAAAGACAAATTATTGAAATCAGAAAATGTTTTTATTTATACCTGGAACGAGAATGAATACAAAAAAGGTTCGAATGAGATATGTTCTGCGGTGTTTGATGTATTAACAAAATCTGATTTAAATAGTTGCTCTACTATCAGGTTATGTGCTGATGGTTGTGGCGGGCAGAACCGCAACTCCACCATGGTTTTCATGTGTTCTTATTTTTTGATGAACTGTGCTCCAGCGAATGTAAAACAAATTGAAATTGTTTTCCCTATCCCGGGCCATTCGTTTTTGCCTTCGGACAGGGTTTTTGCTCAAATTGAGAAATCTGTTCGAAAGATTCCTGTTGTGTGCAGTCCAGAGGTGTATATTGATACATTCGAAAACCACGGAAAAGTTACAAGTTTAGGTGCAGGATGTGATGTAAAGGATTGGAAGGCAGGTACGGAGCAGTCAATGAAAATGCCCAAGGATTGGCACTTCAAGTTTTCTACTTGTAAACGGTTTATCCTTACCCGATCAAAACAAACGATCAAAGTAAGGGGAGAAATTTCCTATCATTCAGACTTGTGTGAAGGAAAATCTCTTATGAAACGTAATCAGTTACTAAAGAATGTAACTGTAAATGGTGTACAGTATGGTGTTCAACTGAAAGCAGCAAAGGTTAAAGACATAAGAAATTTGTTAAAAGCTCATTTTGGTGAAAACTGGAAAGCGAACGATAACACTTTGTACTTACAAGAAGTTTTGAACGCTACTGATGACAATCAGCTTGCTCATGATGAAGAGTGCGAGGAGGAGGGATGCTGTGAGAGGAGACAAGTTGAAGATGTCGTGGAAATTGTCATTTAAATGTTGAGCCAGAAGTAAACACAGGAAAAAAAAACTTTATTTCTCTTACTATGTGTAAACTCTCCTAGCAATAACACTGATGTAAAATTAAATTTATAGAAAAAAAATTCTCGTTATTTTTTCTTGAAGATTTTCCCCAAAATGACTTAATAAGTAAACATGTGATTGCCTTACTTATGTTCATTTTCAGCAGGAAAAAATTTAAATAATAAAATTATAAACTTTATTAAGCCATCTAATATAATAATAGCTTAAACTCACAAAAGCCAATTTACTTAAATATTAGTCATAGCAAAACTGGCCTAATCCAAGAAGTTGCATCAAAACTCGCCTTTTCCATTTTTATTTATTAAATAACTTTATTTGTATGCATCCAATCAATTTCATATTAATGATAACTACTTTTTTAAAGTTCTACAATAATTTAAAATCATTGGAAAATCAATAAACCTAAAGAATATTTCGTTACTAGTTTTTAGTGAATCCTGAAAAATTTACATAAATGGATTAGACAAGTTTTGCTATCTAACGCCTCACATAAAGTTATATATATTTATATAATTTTTTTTCTCCCTTGGTTTTTAAAGGTGGAAAAGCTCTTATAGTTTGATTTTACGGGGATGGAACCTGGCGGCTTAGCGACCCTTACTACCACACACACACAACCCCTCCCGACCGTTCCGGGGCTCGGGCCGAGACACTGACTACACTCTTCACTATAAAATAATAACTTTTTTATTTCGCGTGTTACTTATTTAAGGTTATAATTGGTGTAATTGGCTCAAAATTACATTAAAAATGAATCGAAATACGACATAATTGCGACAACTTTAAGTCACCAAAATCTACAATGTGTTTATTGTATTGCATTTCTCGGCCTTTATTAGCTCTTTATTGATAGCTTTCGTAATATTTTTGTTCTTATACTTCTGTTAACACTGTAGGCGGTAATAGATGATATATCATACTATGATGATGATATATGATCATAATTCTTTGTGACTGGCCAGCCCAGGGTTAAACCGAAGCAGGTTATGGAGACTATTGTTAACCAGTTCAACCCTTTCGCAAAAATACCTCCCGAAATCCCCCACTTGTCCTACCTACTTTCACTACTGACCCTATCTATTGTGACTTGTGAATTGGTTTCAGTCTGAGTTTTCAGTTCTATCAACCTTTTATAAATAATTCTATCAACACGCATCAACCTTTTATAAATAATACAGTATACCGTAGAAGGATTTTCTGTGTTGATTTTGTTTGTTTAAGTGATTAGTGTACATATTTGGAAAGGAAGTGATTATATTATGACGGAAATGACTCCAAACACTAGTAGAGAAATTTTGCATTCACAAGCAAGGACAATTGTTGCTTCTGTCATACAATACTTTTATTTGGAGAAGAACAATTTAAGACCCTTAAAAGACGTTCAAAAGGTTTTGGAAAGAGTTTCTGACGCGTGTTGTGTTTCGTTAAGAACCGTTAAGCGAATTAACTTACAGCTTAAAGAAGTGAATAAGTTAGGAAATACACATACAGAAGAAGGCTGTACTACGACCGAGTTTGGAGCGGAAGAGGCGGGACTGGATGCCAGTTGTCCTCCGTTATCTGGGAAGAAGAGGCGGATAGTAATAAATACACCGAGGAAGAACAAAACTCCGGTTAGAAACAGACCCACTACAGACATAGACGACTTTGACAAAGCAGCTATTCGTCGCCACATTCTAAGTTATTATGAAAGACGAGAAGTGCCAACGCTGAGAAAACTACGTTCATCGTTGAGAGACACAGAACTTTTCCACGGTAGCCTATCTTCTCTAAACAAAATAGTGAAAAGTTTGGGCTTTGTCTACAAAAAGTTTAATTCCAGGAAGGTGTTAATGGAAAAACCATCTGTGGCGTTGCTAAGATGCCAATTTCTTAGAAAGATGCATAACATAAACATGGAGAAAGCTGTTTTCCTTGATGAAACGTGGATGAATGAAAACCTCAGTAACGATAAGGGCTGGACTGATGGAACAGTTAAAGGAACGCTAGGTTCCCCTCTGGGAAAGGGAAAGCGTTTAATCGTCTGCCATGCTGGAAGTAAACAAGGTTGGATTGAAGCTCCTCCTCTGGTATTTCAGTCTAAAAAAACTTCCGATTACCACGAGGAGATGAACGCGGAAGTATTTGAAAAGTGGTTTTTCGACACTCTACTCCCTACTATTTCTGCTGAAAGCACCATAATAATGGATAACGCTCCATACCATTCAAGGGTTAAGGACAAATCTCCAACATCAGGTTCAACCAAAGCCGTTATGGCAAAATGGCTACAAGATAAAGGAATAAGTTTCTCTCCAGATTTAAGAAAACCAGAGCTCTACAGTGTTGTTAAAATGCACAAACCACCTTATCCCACCTATGTAATTGACTCTAAAGCAGCAGAAATGGGGTATAAGGTAATCCGCCTTCCCCCTTATCACTGCCACTACAATCCAATCGAAATGGTTTGGGGGAACTTGAAAAAATATGTACGGGATAGGAATAATACCTTCAAGTTGAGGGATGTAGAACAACATTTCCACGAAGCCGTCTCTGCTGTAACACCGGAACAATGGAGCAAGTATGTGGACCATGCCAGGAAAGCAATGGACGAGGATTGGAGAAGTGAAGGACTTAACGACGCCAGTGTTCAAGAGTTCATAATACGCTTGTGTCCTGGGGATTATGACAGTGAAACCGAATCCGAAAGTGACCTGGAAGATGAAAACATTGGATGCTCTCATTTAGAATAAGTAAGTGTTTCAGAAAGTAATAAACTTACAGGCCAGTTCAATTACCACTCTATAACTAAATAATAGCCTATATATTGATAAATAAGGTAGTTTATAAAATTATTTTCTGTAATAATCAATAAAGGTATAAAGGTCATATATTGGTTAAAATTATCCTACGGAAAATCACTAATAATGTGATAAACGATATCTCATAGTCGTCATCACTTCCAATGCTTTAATGAAATATTTTAAAACTTTTTAATGTAAGGGTTGTATTGGTAGGCCTATTTTGTATTTTCTGGTTAAATATTGTTAAGAATGTCGTGTTTGGGCTTATTTTTCTTATAACTTTATGAAGATTTCAAAACTGTGCAAATATAATTTAAAAAATAATTAATTAAAAATGTTGTTGTTGTGCTTTGAGAACCAACTGATTATACGCTGCAGGCAGGTAGGCCGGGGGCTGCGCGCGTTCCTGCCATTGTGCGTGTGAGAGCTAAGGGTCGCTAAGCCGCCAGGTTCCATCCCCGAAAAATCAAACTATAGTGGCCATCGCCTTATAAAAATAGAACGATTGAACATAAAATAATAACCAATAACTCTCGAATACTCAAATAGTGTTAGGGTCGGAAAATAACAAGAATTAATCAAGAGTGATCTGATAGGAAAGATGAATCTAACTCAAGACTAAATGACAAAATGTGTAGTTCCAGCTAAGAATCGCCATGGCTGTATTCACTATAAGTGAGCCCCTAAAAGTTACACAGAAAATGTATGATGAGTAAATGAAATCATTGCCCAATTTACAAGAGTCCTAAGTAAATTATGAAAGAGAGAGATCTAACCCGAGAATAAACGAACAATGGTGAAAGATCTAGCTAGGATATCGGGATTGCCATAGCAGTTATTATTGTAAATGAGCCCCTGAAAAGAGGTAAAAAAACATAATAAATATTGATCCCCGTCTTAAAAACATGCAGCCTCAAAACGGGTGGACCCATGGAGGCTGCTTTATTCCATTCCGTATATTTTTGTTTATCATAAATTGTTTATCTTAAGTTTTTTTTTTTTTTTTAGGATTTAGAAGTAATATTGTTTTGGTTTTTCTTTCCTGTTGTTGTGTTTTTTAATTTAAAGCAATGTATTATTATGTCATAAGTCAATTTATTTGTTTTGTTTTAGTTTGTTGTTAAAAAGACCTTTATTTTTTATCTTAATCTCTTTTTCTCAATCTAAATCATGTTTTGTTTATCTAAATGTAATAAAAGGAATGGAAAATAAGTAAAACAATAAAAATAAAAAAAATTCAATGAAATACAGTTACGTTATGAAACAAGCGAAGCAACTTTTGACTCTGTTTATATATACAAATATGATTCAAATTTTTTAAATTCACAAAATCTTGATAAGGAACTTTTCAATATAAACTTATCTCACATAGGAAATACATTAGAGGGGGGGGTGTATAGTATTAATAGAACTATATGTTTCCTTGTCTCTTATAAGTAGTATTGAAACGTAAATGAAGGTGGCGAAGCATATTAGAATGTTAAGGTAATGTTATTGTATAATATCTGAAGTACAACTCTTGTATTTATTGTAGGATGATATTACCAGCTTTCAGTCATAATTCTTTAGTATTGATTTTTTTTGAGATGCAGATTTTTATATGAATTTGTAACTACACTAAAAAACGAAGGGATTAGTGAAAACGCAAAACGGCACATTATTTGAGAAGTTGAGACATCTACATGTCTGACCAATCTTCGATTTTTCTCTGTGAATTATTCATAAAAGTGAAAATAGTGTGTACATAGTAGTTTAATTGTTTATAAATAAAAAGACTTAATATTATATCTTTCACATTATATTAATTTTTAATGTTCTTTCAGATTATAACTCAAATATATTTGTTTAAAACGAAACAAACATATATTTATGTAATGTTTTTATGCATTTGTGCAAAAGAAAACTAGTTATTTTGAAATTTGTGGCTTTAATTGTGTACTTAAACATTATATGATAAAGAAAATGTTTATTAGCACTATCGATTTCAACCTGTATATATCATTGACAAGGTAGTCAATTTGTCACTTGTCAATGATATATACAGCTTGAAACCGTTACTGGAATTAAACTTACTTTTCCCCCTTCTTGATGTTTAAAGACGAAAAACCTCCCGGTGATAATCTCCTTATAAAAAAGGAAGTAAAGAAAACGTATAGCCCTCGAAAAGCGTCAGTGTTGGAAAAGAACAAGATTAGGTTAAGAGAGACCTAATCGAAAACTACATAAAAATAGGTGTAAATCTAGTTATGATCCCTCAGGATTTTCAAGCCCATACAAACTATAAATGAGTCCCCGAGGGTAAACTAACTTTAGTGGACAATAACAATATTTGTGTTTTCCTTATAAAGTTAAAACAACGAAATAATTATCCTACATTTATTTTATTTTTAATAATAATATATATTGAAAGGTATCGCTTAGCATCAACAGAAATTTAGATCGAATAAGGACAAAATTAGGTTGGATTTCTAAACTCAAACTATATAACGCGGCGAACCACCCTTTTGATCTGACTAGCTTGACCTGTGAATTAATGAAAACCGGAACTAGATTTTTCACTGACACGCCAAACACTCAAGTATGGGGCAGCTGTAATGAGCCTTAAATAAATTGAAAGAACCCACCTTCGAAACATAAGTCTAATCACTAGAATCGGGTTCGCCGTCTCTGAGAGTATTCTAAGTAATAAGTATAATTCAATATTAACAATTTGGTGGAAATAGATTCATCAGCCTACATAGTGGAAATTAATAAATACATATAATCATTATGCTCAATCAATTTTTCTATTTTAATTTAATTATCGCCGATTTCAAAACAATAAGGGAAAGTCATTAATAAAATGTCATCAGAATCAGATAACTTTTTAATAGTTACAGCGCGAATTTAATATGTATTTAGATTGCATACATTAAAATAGACTTATAATATTGTGTTTAAATTAGGTACATATTTATAACAATGACTTGACTCTTGAATGGACTTCTGTTAATTAGGATCGATATACATTTAATGGTCTCTCCTCTGGGTTGACCACAGATTCCTGAAAAACACCAAGCCTGAGGAGATCATCCGTGCAATCCCGAGGGCTTAGCTGGATCTACACCTGGGTTAGATCACTTTCTTTCATCTTTCCTTTCTCTTGATCAACTCTTTTTCTTTTCCGTCTGTAACACTGTTCGAGGGTGAGGGGTGTTTATTAACACGCATGTTTTATTTATTTAATATTATGATCAAGTAAGTATTAGTTTCCCACTAAATTTTTATCTACAGTCAGTTACAATCAATCAACATACGAAAACAATAGTATGTGCTGATTGATTGTAATTAAACATCTTCTCACGATGTTTTTTGTTGTTTGTAGAATTTGGTGGTATTGATTAATTATTTGTTGAATTTGTTTCACAAACTTTGCACACAATATTTAAACGATTCTTTAATATCTACTAAAAAGAATTAAAAAATAAATAATAAATAGTAGAAAGAAACTAGTATTTTGAAATTGTTGAATTTAGTTACATTAAGCAGATTTTGTTCTCTTGTGGAACACACTTTAACTAGACAATTTCTTGTTAGGTTCGGAATATTTACCTAAAAGTTGTAGCAAAGGCCATGGGTCGCATTCGCACTTAACAAACAAGTCGTCTATTCCATTGAATAATTTTGTTATCAGTTTGTTATAGGCATCGACTTCGTCTCCAGTTTCTTTGCATTCTTGTTCAAGTTTGTTAAGATGTCCTTCCATCTGTGACCTTTTCTCTCTTTGTTTTAATTTAAGCCCGTCTGCTTTAGATTTAAGTTCAAGGTAGTTGGTCATTTGTTCCTCAGTTTGTGCTGAAAGAACGTCCAACTGCAGACAAAAAATATATATTCAATACTGATACAATAATATTTGTCGCACATCTACACACAAAACCAAAGCTCAAGGAAACAGGTTTCAATCACTATTTTCCAACTCAAGAGTTACCGGACAAAAGAGAAAAAGAACCTCGGGCACGTCAGATTAAAATAATGAACATCTAAAATCATTGCCATCACATGGTCGTTATTAAAGTACTGTAATTGAAATTCCAGATTGAGTTTTGATTTTAAAATAACAAAAAGAACCTTCATTCCTTGAGTCTAAAAAATAATAATTTTTAAATGCCTACCTGTCGTCTGTGCATTGCTTTGCAGATTAAACGCATAAGCCAATTTTAATCAAATTTGGGATTAGAATATGTTTTAGTCGTATCTCCGGATATTAATTTTTTTGTAGCTGCCATAATAAAAGAAAAGATTTTCTCAAAATTGGTTCCAACAAAAAATATGGCTCGCTATATCTCAAAAAATTCCGTCATGGAAAATTCATCATGGAGTCGTAAAAGAAGTAATTGTTCAAAATCGACCCAACCAATTTGTTAAATTTGGGAGAAGTCTGAAGGTTAATGGCCCAAGCCAGTGTAAAAATTTGCAAAAAATAGACAGCTTACTGCCACCAAACTAAAACTAAACTTGTCCCCAGACATTTACATTTGTTTCATCTTGAAGACGAGTTTATAACACATATCCATGATTGATTTTCACTTTTTATTGACAATTTCCGAACAGACAGTTGTGGTGGATTGGTTTTGTTTGGTTATTATTTCGGCTGTGAATGGATGTATAACAAAATTTGTGCAATACTTTTGTATCGTTTATAATAGCTGTAACGCCGCTATTTGCATCCACTCCTTTCATGTGTTTCCTAATATTTCGTTTGGGTCAAGATAAGTTAGTCATATATAAAATACTAAAGTACAAAATATAAGCTACAAATGAACCTATAAGTACAATTGAAATTCTGAAAACCATTTCAAATCCCAGGCATTAGAATTTTTCCGACATAAATATTTGAGTAACAAAACAAATACTCCATTTTAGTAAAACAGCTTGGTTCCAAATTTGACAGAAATTGAACTAAAATTGTGGTTATTGAAGCAAATTAATATTACTGTTATTTATTTATTATTTTTTTTAAATGAAATTCCCGTGAGAAGAAAAGGTTTTTTTTTTAGTGTTAACTTTTTTTTTTATATGAGAATCAAATTCAGAGATAAGTAGATTGAAAAATTAAAAGTTGCTCAACATTAGTGAGTAACTTTACGGTTAATACATTTTTCAATACAAAAATATTGTAACAATACTAAACATAAATTGAGACAAATAGAATATTTACTAACATATGTGTGTATATTGTAGAGTGATCAGTAATAACGGATCCAGACTTTGGGAAGTGATTCGAGACATCAAAATAAAGTAAATGTTTCTATAAACAAATGGTTAATAATGTTTCGTTTCTCGTATATCTGTCTGTTTATTTATTTATTCCATTTCAAAAACAAGATATAAGTCTAGAATGAATCGAGATGTATATATCAAATATTGCGGAGTGTTTTATACTATCAGAATGTTTGCAGTGTATAAGAAAATCTTATAATTTTTAATTTAACCGTAACAAAACGGCGTTCATTAAATATCGCAAATTTTTTTGATATAAAAAAAACAAGATTACCGTGTGGCCCATAAGTCAGTTGCAGTTATCTTTATGGAATAGTTGTCCGATTAGTTAATCAGCTGTAACTAAATATTGAGCTTGACTTGTGAGATAATATTAGATAGTATAAAACTCGAACACAAGATCTCACAAAAATAAGTTTACTTAATCAAACGCGTTTCAACGACAAAGTCGCCATCCTCAGTGATACATGATCTACAATAACGAAACTATAGCTCAATTTAAACGTAAACGTAAATTTTGTGAGATCTCGTGTTTGAGTTTTATGCTATTTAATCAGCTGTGACTAATTTTCTACACCTGTTTTATTTTACAGCAAATTGTTGTTATAAAATATCGTATTTGTTTTTAATGGAAGTTATTTTCATAGCAGTGTACGGGAGAAATGAAAGATAAATAGAAAACTATCTGTAGAAGAGGGAATATTTTTACTCCAGGCTTAGTAGAAATACGACCACAGTTACAATGAATCAATTAATTTATATGTAGAGCGCTTACCTGACGTTATATCAACATAAAAGCCAGAAATTTACAAATTGAGGTTTGAGCAAACTGGATCAGTACCCGATCTCTCTCGTTCAGGTAGACTCATTTCTGTTTTGTATTTGGAAGTTATAGTTCAGTATTTTGTGCAATCACATACAAAGTCCACAAGAAAAGCGTCACTGGAGATGACATATATAAAACAAGTTTACGAAGAATACAGAAAATATAAAACTCAAAGCATGCAGGCCTAGTTTACCTCATGGCTTAAATGAAGACGATTATGACAGACCGATAATATGTTTTATAAAACAATATATGAACTGATAAAGCTACATTTAGGCCAAATGCATGTGTCAATAGACATAACTTTGTATACTGATCGTCTGATAATCTGTATCTAGTGATGGCGCTTCTAGTTGTAACTCTTACTCAGCCGGTATTTTGCTTATGAGCTTATTATGCCCTTATTTCTTTGATGGGAATGTCACGAAGGAGAACTATCTCTAATTACTACATGATACTGTCACACCGCAACTGGAAAATGATTCACTCTTTGAAATAAAAATAAATTAGAACAATAGATTGACAGAAATGGAACAACCAAATGGCCTCCTCCTTTACAAGACATCACGCTGATGGACTTATCTGTGTGGGGATTTTAATTCTGTGAGAATTGACGTTTGGAAAACTTAAAACAAAGAATACGAAATGAATTCGACTCGCTGACTTCATTGGACTTATATCATACAACTTCTATTTTCTTGTTGATGAAACGTCAAATTTGTCTTAAAAAGGAAGAAGGACATTTTGAAATTGTGTTAGATTAGTTTACAATGTACTGGAGTTTTGTATCATTAAAGTCTAAGTCTGTATAGCATTGTCTTTGTAAATAAATTTTATTACTCATAATTATGGTTTTTTGTCAACTGACTTAATGGCGCATCTGGTAAAATATTTCTTCTCTTTAATTTTTGAATAATTTGGGTTTGTTCGTTACGAACTAGAATTTTAATTCGATAATAGAAATACTTTTACTCATCCTACCAAAATATTTCGATTTTCAACTTACCTCACAATTTGATTCATTAGCATAATTAAACAACATCATATTCAGTGCTTCCCGTTTATCAAACTCTCGCTTTATACTATCAATATCTTCCGTTCCAGTAAACTCCGTAATCTGTTCAAATATTTCCTTATATTGTTCTTCCAATTTCAAGTTTTTTAACATTTCTTCTTCTTCTTTAATTTTTAGTCTCCTTTCTGTTTCTTTCATTTTTCTGGTTACGGATGCTGCTTGCCTAAAATCTCTGATTTTGACGTCTTGCTCGTATCGCATCTGTAAGTCTTGCATCTCGCTGCTTCGTTTTAATAAATCTGACTTATCACGCTCTTTTAAAGCTGTCAGCTTTTTGATAATCACTTCCCTGGAAATAAACAATAAATATTATATACCCTACTTTCATTCATACCGTCGTGTTATTGTTACGTTTGCTAATTTAATTTGTACAGATATGTTTATATAACTCTAGAACTAAAAAAAGATCTGTGTATGTAATAAAACTCACTCCATTCTTCCAAGATCTCCTTAATATATGTTTACATTGCTTGAACGATTCAGAACAGATTTAATTAAGAAGAGAAAACTAAAAATGTAACATTTATGACTGTTGTGCAATTTATTTGGATATTTACGATGATTTGTGTATATAAAATAGATATATAACGTATCAACTCTCGTTAAACCTTTGTCCTCACAAGCTCTCGTATAGTGAGTCGAAGGGTCCTATCTGGATCTACGCTTCTTTTATATAGTCTTGGGTTAGATCCCTATCTTTCCTCTTACCAACTGTTCTCTCTTGAACAACTCTCATTCTTTTCCTATCTTGACACTATCTATTATAGTATTCGAGGGCTAAGGAACTTTATTTTATGTTCCCTTCTTCCTTCTTTTATAGGGTGATGATAACCGAGAGGTGTTTTGTATTTAAACAATAAGAAAAATAATTGACAGACAGGACTCATCAAACATGTATTTTCAACCTGTAAATAGCAGGAAAATTTTCAGTGTTACTTAATGAGGAATTTAATTTTTATTCAGTTTGTAAAATGCAGACATTAATGTCCTTTTTTAACATTGGTTTGGCTAATGGGGTTGTCTGGTCAGCCTTTTATTTGAGCCTTCAATTATTTTTTCTAAAACAATAACTTCAATATCTTATGTGTTTGTTATTCTATAAGCAATCATTGCGTGCGACTAGTCATAAATATGCCGCAGGTATTGAGTGAGGACGGTTTTACATGCCCTACACGACACGAGCTTCTCTCACAAAATAATGGCGTCGAAACTCTTTTCAAAGTTTCATTGCTTCTCAATTTAATATTTATAAACATTTGTAGGTACTACTGATTTTTTTTTTTAAACAATTAATTAATTTTTACTTTCTGATAAATACCTAGTGTTTGAGAACGTTATGTAATGGTTCAACAAATCGATGTCGATGTTTTTGGTAATTTGTCCGTTTTGAAGTTCCCTGAGTTCAGAAAGTGGTATTTGGAATGATTTCGTTTTTCCAGTGCTCTATGACCTGAACGTGTGGACAGATTATATTCAAATTCTATATTAAAGCGGTATTTTGGAACGGTTTTTTGCGATAACTCGAAATTAGGGAGTAGCTGCTATAAGAAAAAAGTAAAAATTTATCAAGATCAGCTCTACTTATTTTGATTAATTTGTACCTAACGTAGCATCTAAGGACTCAAAACTTAATGGTTGCCATCTCTAAGAAAATGCAGATTCCTTAGGTAGCTCACTTTAACAACTAAAATGGTGCCGTTATAAATTCGTAATAGGCGAAGAACATCTAGGTAGTTTTTAAATATATAAACATTCTATAAATGAAGACCTCCATTGTTCATTTTCACTTTGTGATTAACAACTACCAAACCACCAATTAGTTTTGACTGGGGAAGGATTAATGACAAAGTTACTACAATGTATCAAACTTACCTCTTATTGTAGGTATCAGATGATTTTTCCAAAACATCAGCCACAATAGTTTTACCTGTTTCAAGTCGTTTCAGCATTTTTGCATACATAGTGTTGAACGTCTGCCGAGTGATTAGCTGAAGCTGAATCTCTTCCTTTAACTTTTCATTTTCTTTCAGGGTTTTATTCAGTTTGACATTAGCCTAAAGAAAAGAAGAAATAAATATTGACATAGGCTATATTTTCTGCAACACGCGTACAGACAAACAATATAGGCTATAGAGTTTACAATGACAATGGTTAAGTTTTATTTTTGTTTAACTTCTAACGATCAGTTGCAGCCATTAGAGTAACATTTTATCAAAATCAATTCTGCTCATTTGAGATTTAGAGCCTTTTACTATATCATTTGTTTTAATTTTAGCAACAATGGTTGATTTGTTCGCTACCTAACTGATATTTTGTGAGACCTATAGGTTTTGTTAAGGTACTTATGGGCTACATTTTAGTAAAATTTCCCAAATTAGCAACATTTAAGAAAATCGTAATTTATCGTATTAGTTTTATGTAATTTACCTCAAAATTCGTCTAAAATATTTAGAAAAATAGTAATAATAACGTAACAATTTTGAACACACACCTAAAAAAAGCTGAACCGACTTAATTTTGTGGTACGCAATAGCTTATAAATCTGTATAAAACGGCCACCATTTTATTTATATGGAAAATTTATTTTACAATTTGATATTTGATTTTTCAAATTTAAATATCACACCATCTCCTTGCCTATGATTTCTGTTATTATCAGGGCGTTTTTTGGATTTTTGCAATTTATCGCGAAAAAAGGTTTGCATATATTTTTTATTATAACACTTTTTTGATAATACTTTTTTCAGTGTTACAGGGACACTGTAACAAAGTTCTATTATTTTCCTTCGAAATTAAGTGTATGCTTCAAATGGAAAAATAATCTGTGATTCCATGAGTTTACCATTTAAAATGTGTTGGGCTCCCCTTGGTACACTCTTAAATCTATATACTGTACACATTTGACTTCAATGTGAAAAAACGAAAGAAATTTACACAAAATTATTCTTAAAATGTCAAGATTTACTCTCTTAGACATTTTCCTAAATTTCTCTTGCTAACCTCGCAGCTGTTCATATTAAATTGTTTTAGTATTTAGGTAAAGCGAGCCGCTCTATTTTAGTATTATGTTACTTAACAAAACCTCCACTCACTTCCCTAAATAGGCAACTAGTCTTTAGCGGGAAAATGATTGTTTGTATTTAAGTAAAATCTTCACTTGTTTAGCTCTTGACTCACACTTGTTCCAACCATACCAAGTACTTAATTTAAATCAAAAATTTAGCTAGAATTTAAATATACCGATAATTGAAAGAAATTGAGACTTCAGAAATTTGGCCTTGTAACAGCTCCATTGTAGTTTTATTTTTTTTTATAATTAATAGCGATGTCATTACAAAATAAATAGATAAAAACTATAAGTTAAGTTTTTTTTTTTTAATACCAAGACTTTATTTTTAAATAGATATAAAATAACTCGTTTTCAATATTCTTTCTTCAATCCTGAGCTTAGTAACCAAATTCCTTAGATTTAAGGCAGTTCATAAGTTGTATAATTATTGTTAGTTTTAAGACCAATTCTTTGAGTATAAATATATTTGTTAGTTTAATATTTAGATCAATACATTCATAACAATGTTAATCATCTTTTATTTCAGGTATTGAAACTTTAATAGAGATTTATTTATTATAAATCAATAAGTTCAATCTAACAAATTCATACCAGGCTGAAAAAATCCTAAAACAAAACCAAAAATCTGTTATAACACGTGGCATGTCCACGTTCACAGTTCACAGTAAATGACAAACATCTCATTCAATTACTTCGGGGACAATTATTCAAAGTAGAATTTCTGCCTACATGAACATTTGCTGTATTATTCTACACCCATTGACAGATCCAAACTTTTTTTTTTCAAAATTACTTTCATATACAGAAATATAGCAAAATATACTCTAAGTAAAATATAGGCTACTGTTTAAACTTTACTGTACATCCCTTTCAGTTGGATTTGACATCAAGTAGTCGATTTGAACAAATAAAAACTGATAACTATATTAAAAATAATCGTTTTTTTTTTTATTTTATTTTTTTATTATTATTATTTTTTTAATAGAGTTTTGTTCATATTTTGGGAATAGTTTGTAGTTTGAAAACCAAGTCGTGCCTCTGTACTTAATCCCTGTTTTACCCATTTTATCATCACATTGACATTACAAACATGCATATTATCTACATTATAAATTATTACCTCTAAACTTGTTATTTAAACTTCACGTCTGTTTCCTCCAAAAAGATTATTTCCTAATGTGTGACGACGAGATATATACCATCTGGAGGCTTCATTGGTGTGGTCGGAGCTGTTAGCGTTTTTAAATAGTTTTGTTCATATTTTTCAATAATTGATCATAAAAACATATAATCGAACCAAAATAAATGACATTTTTAAGCATTTAGATGTTATCCATTTTAACTGTATGGTGTACATTAATTCTTGTTGCTGAAATTGTAGTTTCAGCTTTTTAACCCCAAGTTAAAAACCAAGTACTAAATGTCAATAAATTCTAGCATATATATATATATATATATATATATATATATATATATATATATATATATATATATATATAATGTAGACAATATCAGTTGACCTTCCAATTAGAGTATTATAAGAAATACCAGAAAAATGTATACGTACAGCGTAAAGTTTATTTTGTAAATTACTAATGCTCTTCTCGGAAATTTGTGTCCTTTTTTTCCCTTCAGTAAAACGAACAGCCTGTCTTTTCGCGTGGTATATTTCATTAGTTGTTTTCAAAATTTGTGTGTTTAAATCCAATAAATAATTTCTTTCTGTGTTCAATTGTTGGTCAATCAAGTCCTGAAAATACACAAAGAGACAATATAATATAATACGAGTAGAACATAGTATAATAGTTTGCTGTTTTTAAGACTAAAGAGTTAGTTTAATAGCAACAAAATAATTGTATTTCAATTAATTATAAGTTAGGTAAATTTGATGGAAGTAGTGTGAACTGCTCATCTTTGACATTGTAATGCGTTTATTTTAAGACAAAATTATAGTAATCTACTGGGCAGTAAAATAATAACGTCCAGTAATTGTTGAAATTATTGTTAACTTTAAAATTAATGTGGTAAAAATTTACTAGAGTATTGTTTTTAAATTTCTTATTTAAATTGACTTATTTCATTCAATATCAAAACGCATGTTTAACTCATTACATTTATTTTCAGATAGATATTGCAATAATCGACGAAGTAGTTTGAGATATTAGGATTGCTATTTTTCCACATTTAAAACATACTCGGTGGCATGCAGTAAATTTGAGAGCTGATTTTATGTAATTTCATGTTGAAAAGTTTGCTCAATACAGAATTTCTATATTGTGAAATCGTATGGTTAAAGAAAAATCGAAAATGAGGGTAAACTAATTGTGTTATTGACTTTGTTTATTCAGACATTTGCCATTATATTTGTGTATATAAACGTTGGCTTAGTAGGTTAAGTTGACCATTGTATGATATCGGTTCACTTTCGTGTTTGCATTTTTTAAGTGTGAGTGTGTAATTGTTATTTGTTGTTTTGCCTCACCATGTTAGTGTATAATCTTCGTCATTTTGACTATTAGTGTCTGGATTCCTTTAAACTACTAGTTTCAGTTTCAGTTTACAACATATACTAAAGATGTTTGTTATGTTGTAGGTTTCTTTACATGATTATGAGAGTTGATCCATATTCTCGAAATGTCGTGTATTAATTTTAATATACACAAGTTATCACAACTGTCCGAATAAAGTATAGGAATAATATGAACAATCCATCACTATCCAAAAACTTTAAAATCAGAACTAATCGCATGGTGAAAATTTCGTTAGATAATGGGTGAAGTGATTCAAACTAAAAGCTTGCTTACACAAACGATTTTGAAGCAAAAATTGGATTCTTAGTGAATGAAGACGTGAGTGTTTCTCGCCTGAGTACTAACTCAGTTTTTCTGAGCACCTATGATTCTACTCACAGTTTGTGTGAATAAAGTTGAGTAACTACTCCAAGCTGAAGTTAATAGCCTACTAATTCTAAGATACTGGGATAGAGCATGCTCACTTTTGGTTAGCTCGTATAATAACATGTACATACACGTTTGTAATACAAAAGTTTATTTAGAAAGATAAATAGTCATAACCATTTTCTAACGGAAAAAAAAATAGGTTTGCAAGTGATCCAGGTTTTCAAAATGGAATTTCCCAAGATTAAGGTGTCCACCGTTTAAAAGTAATACAGTACAAAACAATTAGTTACGTTATAAATGAACAATAGAGAAAGCCTTCGAACTGTGTCTATTTTACTAATATGTTGAGAGAATTGGATAACTCGTTGTCAGATGCCAAACAGTCATGAAAGAACTAGACTGCACACATTTAAAATTAAAAAGCCCTCTTAATTTAGTGACAAATGTATAAATAATTGTAAAAAATATGCAAGGATGAACATACAGGCTACATTTCTTGGTGGTGGAAAGTTTAGTAGCTCTTCAGAATAACCCGGTAACATTAGGATACTGAGGCGAAGTCCAGTCTGAAAAGCCTTTCTGATTTTAGACTTTCCATAGAATTGGTTAATTATAGTTATAAAACAAAAGTTTAATAGAATTAGGGATAATTTAAAAAATATATTAAAGGATAATATTGTTATTAATTTATAAGAACACAAAAGTCACGAGATAAATAGAAGATAAAAAACTGTTTAAAATGGCTTCCACGTTTTATTTTCTGAATTTTAGCAGGAATTATTAACGCATATTCCTTATATGCGTTTCATTGTTAATTTTTTCTGTCTATCCTCAAACTTATGTGTAAAAGATAAAAACAATAGCATAATCACAGCAAATAGAAAATCATATTTTTTTTAAATCCTATTTAATTTTAGAATCTTTTCTTTATTGATTGTCAGTATTAGGCTATATTTTGTGGTAAGTAAAAAACTGTTTGTATTGACAAATAATTAGTGCTGGAAAACGATTTTGCGTAATTTTCCAATGACGGCAGCCAGTTATTCAAGGACTATATTTTAGTTAATATTTATCTTCAGTTCTTATAGAACATTTTGACTAAAAAAGCACCTTTTTTTAGATATATTTTCAAGATAAATGATACTTTATTAATTCCTAAATCCTTACCCCTTCCTCAAAGAGCTCAGTTATTTTATCCGCTTCTTCAATATCCAACCGTTGTGTTCTTTCTGATTTAATTAATTTCAAATTGTTGATTAAATTCTTCTTTTCAGAACTTAGTGCGTTTATTACTTTCCTAAAGTGGAAAAACAAAATTGACTTAGTTTTACGTGATATCAAACAGTTATTTATTAATATACAACTATATAGTAATTAAAATTTTAATTATTTTAAGTATGTTTAATGAATAGACTTCTAAACGGATATTCATGCAATTTAATCTGTACACTTTCGATTGAAATCTACCTAATGTTGTCTAAACAAACGGATGGGCAACAATTAACAAAAGTAATTCTATTATTTAGCATTTTAGACTCATATTTGTTTTCATAATTAACATAACAGATTATCTAATATATGTAAAAGAATATTAGTTTTAAAATTACTATTTGTTTCCTGATTTAAGTTGTGCCGGGAAACAACCGAGGTTGCCAAAGTTTGCTTACTCTAAGGCAAATTGTTAGATAGAACAAAGATTTAGGAAGTTAATTTTTACAAGCAAGTCAGTTAGATTACGTCACTTGAGCTTGACTAAGGCTAATTATAACCAATGAAATGTCTCTTAACCACACTTTTCTGAAATCATGGCAGATACGTTTTGTCATAGAATGTTAAATCTTTAACACTTATGGGATTTTTCTTGTAGGGATTCGTTATTAATCCCTAAAACAATTCTAACTTTTATATAAGTTTTTCTGAGATTAGTATTAACAGATGTTACAAGTTTTCTTAATTCTTTTATAAGCTTATAGAAAGTTACATTAAGTTACTACTTTGCGCTAATTCAACTATATTTGTTGGTCTGGCATATTTAACCACGTTTAACGTATAGCCTACTTTTCTATTTCAATTTGGTTGAAAGTATGTTTAAATTAAACAGTTTGTCATCTTCTTTACAAATATAATTTGATAGTATTGTTGTTTTGTTTATTATCTGAATTATCTTCACGTCCTGAAGATATTGCAAAACTTTTTTAATTTAATGACTTCCCAACTACAATTTGAATTTCTCTATGTTATAAAATTGGGAAGAGTTTTATAAATGCTTTGACTGAGCCATGTTTTATAAAATTACTTATTTTTATTGATTTTATAATCTACCATTATTTCAATTTGTTTTTATTACGTAACAATTATTATTTAGAAGAGATTTAACATTTATTTACGCTAAAAGACAACTGTCTAATCCAAATATTTTTTTTCAAATTAACACCCTTTTCTATTAACAAGAGCTATTTTAATCTACATACATAATCAACGACTTTTTCATCATACAGTATTATATGACAACCTGAATATTGAAAAAGTTTTATATAAATAACATTAATTTTATGACTATATAGGCCTTGTGAGCAGGATGGGTGTTTATAAAAAATATATAAACCATTGTTCAGAAGTTTGATTCTCTTTAAGTGATGTTCCATTTTGTTATAACTAATGAAATTTAAATTAAAACTATAACAAAATCGTTCTAAGGAACTCATCCTCCCAAGTCTAGGACTAAATAGAGACTCTAAAACGTTATTCGAAGTTTTTATGGAAGGAATGAAACCGAGAAATGTCTAACTGCATGCGTTGTTCATTTGTGAAATCCTCAGCTGATTGCAGTTACCATAATTATTTTAAGAACTAATAAAGTTGGAAGGATTCGTAAGTTTTTTTTTTTTTTAAGTTTGAGGGTTAAAATCAGGTTTGAAAATGATGTAGGCCTATCGAGTAATTAACTTTTTTTAAACAAAAATTGTCACAAAATAAGATTTAATTATCTTACTTGTTTCAACAACAACGTCGCCATCCACAGTAATACATCAGGTGTCACAAACAAATTATAGCAGATCAGGATAGCATTTTCACAGAACGAAAAGTTATATAATTATATACTTTTTAGTTTTTTAATGATTGATAATTTGTGAGGTTAAGTTTGGAATTATGTAGAGTTTGAGAAATGCAAGAGCTGTTATTTGTAGGCAGGTAGGAGAATTTATTGTAAAATTACAATTCAAGGCATAAAACAATACAGAATATTTCTTGAATGTCCCAACTATTAACTGAAGATGTCTAATCTTAAAAATAATTTCAAGTTAAAATTGACAGTCTTAATTAGCAGTTACTAGAAAAATAAGAATATTGTTGTTTACTAGAATATTTATTATTTCTACAGGTCTTATAAATTATAGAATACATATTTTGTTGATTGAAAAATATTCGTGTCGTACACTACAGTTCAGGAAGTCTCTAGTCCAGCTCAACATAATATATGTTTATTGATTGCCTTACTAGACTGGTTGTATTTATATTTAACTAATTTTTGTACTTACTGCTCACAGTCCGTTTTTCTTTCTTTTATTTGTTATTGGTTAGGTCGTTTCGCCTATTGTACAGGCATTATCAAACCTAGGTATTGAATCAGTCACGTACGCGGACACACGTGAACTCGAGTGATTTGTTCATGAACTTGTGTGTTTCAAAGCAGTGTTTATGTATTACGTGTTATTTGTGAATGTGATGTGTATACGTTTTAATTTATACAATTGACGCGCATCAACGAATGCAAGAATTCCAATAAAAATCTAAGTTTGATAATGCCTGAACAATAGGCGAAACGACCTAACCAATAAAAAATAAAATAAAGAAAAACGGACTGTGAGCAGTAAGTTCCAAAATTAGTTAAATATAATATATGTCCAACAATCTACCCATAGGCCTAATTTTGTGTCACTGTAAAATATATTATAGGCTAGGCTACATAGCCTATATAACTTATGTGTATATTTAGTTATTGGTTATTATGCAGTTTTTAGTCTGAATTTTATCAATTTGGTAATTAGGCTTTGCATTACGAATGAATTGTTGAATCAGATTGTTAACATAATAATATATTGACAAGGTAAATTTCAAAAAGGTTATTTTTTATCGGGGATACCTTCTTATCTGTTGAACATATATCAGTTTATACAAGTTAACAAACAGTTTGGTAATCTGTATATTAAATTTACAACATAATTAAGATTAGTTAATTTGTAGATCCAGAAATAAAAATAATAAATGAATGTAAGCGTGCTTTCAATTAGCCTAAATCATATTATAACCAAACATTTAGTGCACTCGAAATTAACAATATAATTACTTACTTTTGTCTTTCAGTTATAGCATCTCCAGTTTTTAGAGCGGCAGATTTATCAAACCTATTTTCTCTTTCCAATTGGTCTAATTCTCTTTTCTCTAATTCCATTAACACATCAAGCCCTGGGGTTGCTATTGCAGGTTTGACTATAGTTGCTGTCATTTTATTTACTATGGTAATAGTTTTACTCAAAAATTCCACAACAGCATAGGCCACTAAATTCCTTTTATTGATAAGATTACCAAAAAAACAGTATCTTGTAATAGCCTTACACTTGAAAGTAGGCCTAGTTATTGGCTACTGTTGAAAACATTTTAAGCAGATAAATTATGTTTACATAGAACATTAGCAATTGAGTTAAAATTTGAATAATGATTTCAACGGAATATATAAATAAATTCCAAGTTGTGTATAAATAAAATAAGTTCATAACCTTAAAATCATACTTAACACACCAGGTTGGTAATACAAAAAAATAATAAAATGATAAATTAATTGTACGAGTACATTACTATTTTATGTCACAGCCTTCACAACAAAGTCAATAGCATAGGCCTATAATTTAAAAACTGTTTTTCTTCTTTATAGATTTGATCATCTGAATATTGACATCGTAATTGATCATTACATACTAAATGAACTTATTCATAAACAAAATAACAACAATTAATTTCTATAAACTATACATTCGTTACAATTCTAGATATACCATTATTAAATTTATATACAATAATACTTTTAGACGAAAATATAAAATAGTCATTATACAAACTTACAGTTGTCTGGTTAATGGTCTGATGCTATGAAACAACTCGGTAAAAATTAAGTATTGATTCACCAAACGAGACATGATGTGTGTAACACTACTTCATAGTAAAGGTTATTAAAACCCTACATTTTTAATATCATAAACTATTATTAAAATATGATACCTGCACATTTAGATATTTAATGGTTTTCTTAAAAGCATTAATCTAAGGTGAATAAATCAAGAAGAAGAAGAAAAAAGTTATAGGCCTACCTATAAAAGACAATATTTTGAGCCGAGTATAAAAAAGCCGCAGCGCCGCTTACCGGAAGATTTTACATTCATTCTTAAAGCGATATTACTTCCTGTTTCATTCTCTCCCTCTGTTTATTCATGGAAGGAACTTCTTTTCACTTGACACATGTAAGTCATTCCTAGCTTATTTTCTCAAGAGACTACTAACCGCACGTGTACAACAGAAGTGGTATCAACTACTGTCGGTTTATAGAGATTGGCGATATTTTTATACTGGTGACTTTGGAGTTAATACTTGTTTGTCACCGGTTGGCCCGGTGCCAAAGAAGAAGAAATAATAGCTCCACAAAGGAACTATGCATGCATTTGAATTTGTCTCTGCTGAACAGCTCCATTTTGGCCCGGTTACTGGTTACTGTGTCATGTCAAGCTTAAAACTAACGAGCTGTGGTTTGATGTTCAACTCCTTTCAGTTACAGCTCCATTCTGAACCGGTGATTCTCTTAATGTCAAAAACCTTTTCCTATTATATTAATAATCATGAATAATACAAGTAAACAAATAGTTAAAACATCGAAGTGAAATCTGGATTTTTTTTCACAGCAATTAATAAAGAAATGGAAAAAATACTTGTTCATAAATAATTTCTTAATGTTTTGATATTACTAATAAATTTGGCTAAGTATTTAAAAATGTAATTAATTGGAAGAAAAGTCAATTTAAAGCATATTCAAAATTATTGTGAAATAACAAATTATAACAATATAATTAATTATTTAATAAAAGCAATAAAACAAAATGAATGACGTTTATGAGTCATAGTAAGTTTACGGTATGTGAACAATACTTAATTTCTGACATTGAATAAGACAGTGACAAAGCAGTATTTAATATAACAAAACAATATTTTGCATTGTGGATCCACACGCACAGTAGATCTAGCCATTCACGGTAGACGTTGTCACCGGTATATAGAGCCAATATTTCTTAGGAACTGTAACTGTAATCACCAGTCCAAAAAAGGAACAAGATTGACCATCTCTAGTCGGTTACACCTTCACCTTTCAGTGTAGGAAGTCCATAGCAATGCACATTAAATGGAGTTTCAGCGCTACTAGCCATAATGGAAATATTACCAATACGCTGAGCTCTGGCGTCTTCATTGAATCAGAGAAACACCCGTTTGACACTAACGTTTACAGGTTGAGTAGTAGTTCGGCTATCTCCCTTATCCCACATACTGAAAGTTGAACTTGGAACCAAAAGTTCACTGCGCATGATCACGGCGCAGTTGGAAAGGAATACGAAGGCCTAGCTGGGTTAAAACAAAAAATTGTACAAGTTATTTATTTGATAAACAGTATGTTATTATTATGGAGCACTAGTGTCGCAAACGTGCTCACTAAATAAATTAGCCTAAGCCAATTTCATGTTGATTTTCACGTCTTCTGGGTCTTCTTGTGATTTACAACAACCAACTAGGAAATTGGCGGTCTACAAGATTATTTCAACTAAACAAAAATTTTCAACTAAACAAACCACGTGGATTTTATTAATTGTTCTCTGAGCCTGCTGGATAAATTTTTTTATTAAAAATTTATTTCATGTTAAACAATATACTTTTTTTTGTATATTCAAATACACTTAAAACTAAGACGGTTATAGTAGGACCTGTTTGTGTTTATTTAGGCCTACAAGACAAATTTAAACGAAATCGAACTTAAATGGCTATTGCTTCTATTTTGGTCTAATTTGTATGTTATAAATCCTATTTTTAATTATAACATCCTGATATGGTCTTAGATGTTAAATTTTAAATAAAGATATTATTTTAATTCAACAGAATATCAAGCTTAATAAAATGTAGATACCTGTGTTTTCTAATCTATATCTACTACATTTCATGTTTTGTTGACCATTTTGAACATGTTTGCATTGACCATGTAAATCAAATGGAAGTTTTAGCACTACTAGCCATAATGAAAAAGTAAGATCAAACATAACTTCACTTTAAAAGTTCCCTGTTTGTTTCATGGGATTTGTAGATCAAACATAACTTCACTTTAAAAGTTCCCTGTTTGTTTCATGGGATTTGTTATATCCTGTAGGTTTTTCATTTAAAATCCATATATGTTTTAATGAGTTTTCAAGCTGTTCCTGTTGTAGTCATTTAATGCAAGTTTGTAACATGAAAGTGCAGTTTTTATGTAAATAATAGCACTTCAAACTAATCGTGAATCAACATATGGAGTGTATAAAACAAAAATTAAATTAATGGTTTACTTATTTCACAGCTTCCTTTTTCATTAATAACTTAAGGTTTATTTACAGAAATATCAGAACTATTAGGTACATAAGATCTTGCGTAAAGATTATTTTCATTTGTTGCAATTAGTACTACTCTTTTATAATGAAGCAAAGATTTCTTTATAAAAACAAGCTGCTGATCAATATTATCTTCAGTCGTTGTTTCTGCCATTTTTCGCTGATGACAAATCTGTTGATAGAGATTCCAACATGATGTCCTTACCTGTAAATACAAAAGTACAATAATTATGATTTTAGAACAAATCAAAATGCCTAAACACATGTTAAACACAGAAGAATAGAAACAAAATGATAAATGTAATCGTGATTCTGACACAACCATGACACAAATGAAACCCTTCTACTGTTTTACTGAATCTCTCGTAATTGTGTATCACTCATAATAAGATTGCCAGACTTCTTAGTAAGCAGGCTATATTAATCAATCTTCTTCACTACGCTTCTGTCTAAAGTGTTATTACGGTATATCTTTTTACACAAAATAACAGAATAAACTTTTTTTTAGGAAAAAAACACAATTTAATATATAATTAAAAGAATACGTGATTTAATTGTTACAGTTTGATATATATTGTAACGTTTTAATAAGATATAAAAAAATTGTGTTTTTAAAGTTTATTCTGTTATTTTGTGTAATAGAAAATTATTAAATTTCATACACATAGCACCTTGGTCAGTAGCAATGGGCTTAAGAGCTTCCTTAACTGTTTAAACATAACGCTCAGCTTGATCTTTTGAGGCAGAAACATAAAAATATGGTGCTATCTTTTTATGGTTATCTTTATGGTTGATTCTGTTTTCATTTAAGAAAATCTCAAATTCCTCTGAGATTAAATGAGTTCTGTTATTGGATACTAAAGTTACAGTAAGTCCAAATCTTGAAAAACGATCTTGAAGCTTTTCAATGGTTGCTTTAGATGTGATATTTTTCATTATGTATACTTGTAGCCATTTTGTATATGAATCAATAATTATTAAAAAATAGACATTATTGAATGGCCCTGCAAAATCTATATGAAGTCTTTCACATGACCCATCGAAAAACTCCCACAGATGAATTTTAACATTTTTTTTTACACCTTAGACCTTTTTACACAATTTATACTTATTAGCAGAGTACTCAATGTCTTTGTCTACTTCTGGCCAAAATACATAGCTTCTTGTAGGATATTCATTTTTGTTGTACCAAGATGTCCTTGATGAAGTTCTTTAATAACTGCTGATTGAAAACACTTAGGTATATAAACTCTTATGCCTCTTATAATATATCTTTGTTCCACTATATAATCGAGAATATCCTTAGATTTTCCTTCACCAGTTCCTAAAAGTTCACATATTATTCTAGCAGTTTCACGATATTTTAAGTTTCTTGAGTATTTTCCTCTTTTATTATAGGCAGCATATTTAATTGATAAATATTAAAGAAGGTAACTTCATCAATTTTATTAACATTGTTGATTCCTGTAGGAAACCTTGAGTAAAAGTCAGCATTAGAATGTTCTTCAGGTTTTTGTACATGATAGTGTAGTCAAAACAGTAGAGATTGGGTCGGTTGGGCACAAAAATGGTGGGGGTACCCCCACCCCTCCCCCACGCCTCCCCCACCCCTCCCCCTCCCCACCCCTCCCCTCCCCCACCCTTTGCCCCTCCCCCCTCCCCCTTCCCCTCCCCCTCCCCTCCCCCTGCCCGCCATTTTGTTGCCCGACGCCATATTGTTACCCCCGCCCCTCCCCTGTAGACCCCTCCCCCTCCCCATTGCCCCTCCCCTGTAGGCCCCTCCCACCCCTCCCCCTCCCATTGCCCCTCCCCTTTGCCCCTCCCCTGTAGGCCCCTCCCCTTTAGGCCCCTTCCCTTCCCCCATTGGTCCCCCCACCTGTGACGTATTGTTGTCGAGACACACACACATGACGTCATACACACATGACGTCATACACCTAACTTGTTTAATACCGGTGGGATTCGAACCTGTGAAGTTTGGATTTGAAGGCGGACACGCTACCGACTGAGCTATCGTGCATAGTATTACAAGTCGGATATTTAACGCAGTATATAAGCCGCGAACGCCAGAACATTTCGTAGAAGTTCGGACACGAACCCCTTACCGTAAGACGTACCGAGTTTTTCGCGACCGCGAAATACTCGCGTACGTCTTACGGTATGGGTTCTGAGTCGTACCTCTAGGTTACTCTGACAACAAATAGTAGTGTCCAAATTGTAATGTGCTTGTGTTAACCTAACCTATAAGTTTCCTACTTTTGCCTACCACAGCCTATCAGCTGTTACAATAATGTGTTATATATATAATGTGTTATATATTTATATAATGTGTTAAGATAGTTAACCTAACCTATAAGTGTCCTACTTTTACCCATCCACAGCCTAACAGCTGTTACAATAATGTGTTATTATATAATGTGTTAAGATAGTTAACCTAAAGTTTCCTACCTTTGCCCATCCACAGCCAATCAGCTGGTACAATTAATGTGTTATATATATATATATATATATATATATATATAATGTGTTATATATTTATATAATGCGTTATATAATGTGTTAAGATAGTTAACCTAACCTATAAGTTTCCTACTTTTACCCATCCACAGCCAATCAGCTGTTACAATAATGTGTTATATATATATATATATATATATATATATATATATATATATATATAATGTGTTATATATTTATATAATGTGTTAAGATAGTTAACCTAAAGTGTCCTACTTTTACCCATCCACAGCCAATCAGCTGTTACAATAATGCGTTATATATAATGTGTTATATATTTATATAATGTGTTATATAACGTGTTAAGATAGTTAACCTATTAGAGTTTCCTACTTTTGCCCACCACGACCTAGGTACATTTAATGTGTTAAACGTAGTTTCCTCCGTTGTCTACCAGGGTGTAGCACATGTGTTTATGTATCGTGTTAAAATATTGTTAACCTATGCTTACCACAGCCCACACGGGTGTTAGTCTGGCCACTATTTAACAACCGAAATATATTTTTACCAACCGATTTACCAACCGAAACCAACCGATTTACCAACCGAAACCAACCGATTTACCAACCAAAACCAACCGATTTACCAACCAAAACCAACCGATTTACCAACCAAAATATACTTTTACCAACCGAAATATACTTTTAGCAACCGATTTTCCAACCGAAATACACTTTTAGCAACCCAAACATCCAACCGATATACCTCGACCCGCGGACTTTGCTCCCCCCTGCGGGAACCCCCCACCACCACCTACCACCAGAGCAGGTCTGCGTAAGTTGAAGTGACAGCATTGGACGAGTATTGCTTCCCCCACTGGGTGGGAGAACCCCCCACCCCCAGCGCGTGTGTGTACGTTGAAGTGACAGCATTGGACGAAAAGCGGTCACGTGACCAAATGGACGATTGGTCGAGAATAACTCAGGCCAAATCCCTGCTATGTATATCTATGTAAAAAATACGCGTACGGTGGCAGCTATCTTTTCTCTACATAGACCGCAATGCTTTAATTTGAGTGAACAAGTCGTACAAGCCAATAAATGGCCACAAATCAACAAACAAACTTCTATATCCGATTCGTAGCATATTTTACATAGCCTACACTCGCAGGTCGAACTGCTGCTGCTGCTGTTATGTAACGTGTTACTTCGTTCCATTGCTCTCAGTGCTCTTATATATCTACATCTATTAAATGACCATTTGTAATGCTCGACAATTGGGTCCTCGCTCGGCTCCCAATCTTTGAGACCCAAACCACAAGCATAACAGCATACACGATCTTCAAAGCCTAGATAAAAAAAGCCAGCTTCGGACAATTTGATCGGTGACAAGGGATGTTTCCAATTTGAATAGGTACTCAACCGCGCAGCGTACGTAGAGTATGCACTGTGACGTACATTCACTAGAGCGATACCGTCCACATGTTCCTTGCTGGCGTCTTAGCTCGATACTGAAACGAAATAGACTTGTCCTCTGTGTTTTCACGGGGTTGGAACCGTCACGTGGTACAGTGAAGCTGTTCCTCGTGCTCACATTACAAGCCGGGGCAAGCAGAAGGCTTTACCCCTTGTGGAAATAGCCCCAAATCCATCGCTATTTCCTGTGACCACCACTCCATTACAAAATTGTGGCCTCCAAATTTTTTTTTAATTTTTTTTTGATTTTTTTTGTATTTTTTTTGTTTACGCTTTGACTCCGTGCCCAAATTGTACCTCATTCAAAGTTTATCAAGTCTTTCGACTTCGCCAGTGACCTTCAAACAGGTTTACGGGAGAATCAACTCCGCTCCAGGGACCTCCATACAACCTTGCGGGCTTTTTAGTTCCACACCAGAGGGTAACACACATACACAGATGCTGGTCAGGTATCTTCATACCGTCCCCGCGTCTTTTAGGCAAGGAGTAAATCGTAATAACTTTTAGCACTTTTTAGTGCACATTTACTATCTACGTTACTATTATGCTGAGGTAATATACAGTTAATGTCTCCACTATGGGAGAATTTCTCTTCTTGAGGCAATTCCATGACGTGAGGATGGAATTGTCTCAAAAACAGTGCCTTTTCCAATCCTTTTGTGAAAAGTGTTGCAAAAGGTTTGCACAAAGTGCGTATCGTGTCCTCGTTGTAAGGTACACCGCCTTCATCCCATCTGATATAGTGAAAACGTGATTGTAGCCAACGAGCCGATTTTTGAGATTTTTCGTTAAGGAGAGAAAATCTGTAGGGCGGTTTAAAGACTGTAACACTTTGAAATTGATCACCGACGATGGCCAATTCTTTGACTATATACTTGTTGTCGTTATCGTGAAAGGCGTGAAATTCAACTAATGCCGTCTGCATGTTTCTGTTACCAGGGGACTTAAATTTAATAAAGGCGGAACCAAAATGGTAACAATGTTTGAAAAGAAAGATAAAAAAAGACAAAGACAAGTTTAATAATTAACAAGGCTCAAGTTTATTGAAAACAGAAAGAAATTTCGACGGTTCAGACTTTGTCATTTACAACAAAAGACATCCTGACACAAATCATCAGTAAAAAAAAACTTATGATTAACAAGATCATAAATTGTAAAAGTTATAAGCCCTTAATTGTAACATATAATAATTTAGATAAAAAAAAAATTAATCAATAGATTCTAAAAATTTATCCCCCCTTTTAATATATATATATATTTATAGTTACAAAAATTTAACAATAAAAAAAAAAACAATGAGCACAGCTTAATAATTCACAGAATTATTAATTAATCAAAAAAAAAAAATTATACGCCCTTAATGTAAAAGTATAATAATTTAAAAAAAAATTAATCAAAAGATTCAAAAAACTTATCCCCCCCTTTTTAGTTTATAAGATGATAGTTTCTTTTTAAACAGTTACAGAATTTAACAAAATATAAACGAGCTTGATATTTTAAGTTCAAAAAAGATCATATCTATAGTTAAGATGTTTATCACTAAACTAAAGTTACATAATATAATTGGTTTGAAAATTTCTTAAAAACTATATTGGCCAATAAATTTATATATTAAAAAAAAAGAAAAGAATTTAGAAGTTTGAAAATTTTGTTAATTGACGTCAATTATTTTAATTTAGAAACTAACCTCTTGGAGGTTGTTAGGACCGAAAATTGCATGCAGGCTCCACCCAAGAAATTGTTATATAATTTATAAATAATTACACAAGTCTACATCTAGAAAATAGTTTTAAGGAACACATATTTGCGGAAGTAAATTTAGGCACATATACAATATGAGTTAGTTAAAGTTCTGTAAAGTCAGCTGTAAAAAGGGACATCACTTTTATGCACTTGAAAATCTGAAGTTATGTTATACAAAAAACGTGTTTTGCCAACAGGACGAAACTTGTTAGGATGTTTCGCTGGTTTGCGCAATGTGAGACAAGAATTTCTCTATTTCTCCTATTTCTTCTACCAGCATATTAGCTATGGCAAACAAAAAACACGTTTTTTTTTTTAAACGTCTGTGCAAAATCAGACATGTTGTAGCATTAATGTTCTTTATTGAAGAAAATATCTGGTTATTTGTCAAAATTAAAGTAAATTAATTGCATCACAGAAATTCGTTAAGATTGTAATTAAAAGCTTCTTAGATGATTATAAATTTATTTATATATATATAGTTTTGTTTAAAAGAAAGCTTGTATAAGACTTGTAAGATTCTTCAAAAGTCTATAAAACGAAATTTTCTGATTTAGAAGAAATTTCTCTAATTGTTTTATATTTGACATGTTCAATAAGATATGCTGATCATTCAATGTTCAACATTAGTTTGCACTTATTTCACAAAATTGTTCAAAACTTAAAATGTGCCTTTACAAGGTTTTGTAAATGATGTTTTAAGAAAAGAAAATTTTTTATAATCATTTAGTTTCAAAAGAAAATAGAATATTAAATAAAACATGAAATACATATTTTAAAGAATACATGATATTTAACAAATTATTTTAAAAAATTAACAAAATTTATAATATGACAAAATCTGTAAGGTTGAAGTACCTGGTTAATCCTGTCGCAGTTCACGTGAGCTTGTACCGAGAAAAATGATGATTTATTTTACATTTTAGAACGAGATTGTTTAAACTAAAGCGCACAAACTGTAAATTAGCATGATGTAGTATAAGACTTGTAAAATTTGAGAAAGAAAGAACTTTTGTTAACGGAGTAATGCAGAATGTAGACCATGTTGTTATCACATCTAGACTGTGGTCGGGTAGTAGGGAAGCTAGCTTGACCGGCGACATGTACTTTGTATTCAGGTGTCAGGCGATGCTTGGTTTTGGAGAGGGCCGCCAGGTGCCAGCATCTGTCAAGGCTAAGCAAGTTGAATGTATATTTACGAATGTGTTTTTGAATGCTACAGCTCTCCCCCCCCGAAAGACGGCGTTAGAGTGGAATAGAGAAGGGGCCAGAAGGGCCTCCCGCAAAATTTTGAAAAAGGAGAGAGAGAGTGTGCGTGAAGGGGTGAAAAAAATTTCCTCTCAGACAGGTGTTTTAGACCTCGAGATAAACAAAAAAAAACAAACTAAGACTAACATGCATAGCGAGTGCCACATTAACTATATGTAGTTCGACAGAACCGGTCAGTATACCTTCACCAAGATAAACAACAAAGAACAAATACACCAAACTTAACTATTAAGAAGATGGACTCACTATGTCCTCGTCCGAAGACGTTATGGTGACGAAGAAATAGAAGAGTTCATGACGCTCTCTATATTCTCGTCGCATCGATTACACCCGCGGAGTGCTCGATGTTAAGATATGTCTAGATAGGGAAACATGTCAGGTACATGTAGCGGCCATTGCCGTAAATTGGAACCTCATAGTTGATCAGACTATGGGTTGAAAAGCGTCAAGTCCGGGGAACAGTGAGATATATCACTGGATAAGGAAAACTAATATCTCTTCGCCTGCAAACATCTATACAGATTACGGCACGGAGGGGCTCTAGGAGAGCTCAGCCCACCGATGCCCAAACATACAGATGTGCATTTGGCTTAGAGGAAATACGGCTTGGTTCCGTATTTTATTATGTTCTGCAGTGCACAGAAAGAAGACTACCAGATGACAATTTGTGCGGGCCAAGAAAGATCAGATAGAAAATTAAATCGTAAAGGAGAAGGTTCTAGAAATTTGTTAATATTTAATTTATATGATGAGGTTTGAGTTGCTCGACGTGTGCTTTTTTAATAAAACGAGGTGAATTGGCGAAAGAAAGCGCAACGGTAACTGGAGTAAGAAAATCGATGATCCGGAAGGGACCTGACCATCGAGGCATCAATTTAGCAGCTCGCTTGTCTATGGCAGAGCTAAGAGGGTGTGTTTTACACCAGACAAGATCGTTGATTTTATACAGATGAGGCTTCCTGAATTTGTTATAGGTCTTTTCGGCCTTTTGGTGCGCTTTCATTATATTGTCTTTGGCCTGGCGCCAAACTTGTGATGGATTAGTATTAGGTTTTGGAAGGAGATCGTGTATGTTCCAGCTGAGACTCAGTGGTGTATTGGGGAGAAAATTAAAAAGAATGCTAAAAGGTGTTGCTTTAAGAGTCTCATGATGTGCGAAATTGAAAGCCAGCTGAAGCCAGCAAAGGGAGTCGTCCCAAGAGGATTGATTTTTGGAGTGATAGGCGATAAGGGCTGCCTTAAGGTTTCGGTTAAGTCTTTCCGCATTATTAGGTTGGGGGTGATAAGGAGATAAAGTTGCATGCTTAATACCGCGAGAAAAACAAAAGTTGCGGAAGACATGTGATACAAAACATTGTGCATTGTCAGAGATTATTATCTTTGGAAAACCGAAATTTTGAAAAATGTTTTGGCTTAAGGCCTTAATTGTACTGTGGGAAGTTGCATCTCTGACAGGCATGAGCCAGGTGAATTTTGAGAACTGGTCAACTGCGACCAATATCATGTTGTAGCCCTGTTTTGTCCTAGGAAGCTGTCCGACGTAGTCGATGTGTAATTTTTCCATGGGACGATTGGGAACCGTTGAGGCAAGGTATCCTAATTTGGAGTTGTGAGCAGGTTTGCTTACAGCGCACACCGAACAAGCTCGCACTTTAGAGGTGACATCCTGTTTTAAAGTTGGCCAATAAAAATTCTCCTTTACCTTAAACAAAGTTTTAAGTACTCCAAGATGACCACCCACAACGGAGTCGTGATGATAATTAATCACCAGGTCGACTAAGGACTGAGGTAAATAAATTCTGGTGGGCTTTTCCAGATGATTTTTCAGGCAGAGTACACCTTTACTTAAACAGTACTTCTCTGAAGAGATGTTCTGTTCAAGGTCGGCAATGATATTTTTCAAAATAGGGTCGGCCTTTTGATGAGTCTGGATGTCATGAAAAGCTAGAGGAAAATTTGTGAGGAGACTGGTACACGAAAAGGTGACATTTTCTTCGTTGAAATTTTCCGGTTCAAACATGCGCGAGAGGGAGTCTGCTATGATGTTCTGAGTTCCTCTTATGTGCGCTACCTTAAATTTCAATGAAGTCAACTTGGCAATCCATCGGCCTAATTTACCAAGTTGACGAGGACGTGCTAAAAGCCAAGAAAGGGCTTGGTTGTCGGTTTCTAATAGGAATTCCCGATGTTCTAGATATTGCCTAAATTTCTCTACTCCAAAAACTACTGCTAGGCATTCGGCTTCATATGCAGATGAGGCTTTTCTTTCTGCAGGTGTTAAAGTACGTGAAGCGTACGCTATGGGCTGGCGTGAGCCGTCAATTTCTTGGAGTAGAACTGCTCCAAGGGCCACCGAGCTCGCATCCGTTTGCAGGATGAATGGTTTAGCGAAATCGGCCATCCGGAGAACCGGAGGCTGTGTTATTGCCTCCCGAAGATGTTTAAAAGCTTTCTCTTGTTCAGCTTGCCAAGAGAATTTTTGGCCCTTCCTCCGAAGCAGATTTAGAGGCGCAGCGTGCTCCGCGAAATTTGGAATGAATTTAGCAAAGAAGTTGACCATTCCAATAAATCTGGAAACGGCCTTAGGGTTCTTGGGTTGCGGAAAATTTCTAATTGCCTTTGTTCTAGATGGGTCGATTTGCACGCCACGAGAAGAAACTAGGTGTCCTAAAAAGCTTATCTCATTCACAGCGAAACGGACCTTATCTGGGTTAACAGTCAGGCCAGCCCGCCGCAAACGAGTAAGGACTTCCCGAAGATGTTTTTGATGCTCTTCCCAAGTTTTGGAGTAGATGACTAGGTCATCCAGATAATTAAAAATGAATTTGAATTTGATGTCATGGAAGACCTGATCCAAGAGTCTGGTAAGCACTTGGGCACCAGTACAGAGTCCAAAAGGGACTCGAGTAAACTGATAAAGCATCCAAGGAGTACAAAAGCTGGTAATTTGTTTGGACTTTTGAGACAAAGGGATTTGATGATAAGCTGAATTAAGATCGAAAACTGTGAAATATTTGGCACCGACAAACCAGTTAAAACTTTGATGTAAGTTAGGTAGCGGCACCGCTTCGACGACGATGTTTTGATTGAGCCTCCGATAATCAATCACCATCCTTGTTTTCTTTTCGGGGTGTTGAACCAGAAAAACAGGGGATGCATATGCGGACCGGCTGGGTTCTACTACTCCTGAATCTAACAATTCGTTGATGTGTTCGCGGAGGTATTCCATTTTGGGAGGTGCCAATTGGTATGGAGAACACTTGACCGGAGTGTTGTCCTTCAGTTGAATATCGTATTCAACTAGATGTGTTAGACCTAACCTTTTTGTGAGTACCTGAGGAAAATCATTAATTATTTTTTGAATGGTGTTTTTATCGTTCTTTTGAAGATGACCTAAAGGATCAGGAGCAGTAGATTCAGATGTTGTGGACACTATAGGTTTATACGCAGAATTACTGAAATTACATAGAGGAAAAACAATAGACCTTGAAAATTTAAAATAGAAGTTTTTTGCTGAAAGATCAAGTACCAGTCCCGTTTTAGATATGAAATCTGACCCGAGGATCAGAGGACACGACAACTTATGCGCCACCAGAAAATCCACATTCCAACTACAATGTTCCATTTTAAGATGAAGACGACAAGAGTAGGAAATGGGCAACCTTCTTCCAGAAGCCGTGACACAATCAGCCTTCACCCTGGTTATGGATTTAAATGCCTTGGTGTTTTTTAATTTCTTAAAAAGGGCTTTAGAAATGACGCATCTTACTGAACCGGAGTCCAGCAGAGCCTTAACTTTAATTTGCCCAAAAGCTACTTCCACCAAAGGCAAAAACTGATCGTTCAGACCCCTAGATTTAAGAGAGATATTGTTTTTTTTTTGAAGTTTGCAGTTGGAAAGCTTAGAGCTGGAATAGGTTTGCCTAGGCCTATTCCGTAGAGAGAAGAATTTACAACCCCAGATATAATGACCGGGTATGCCACAATTATAACAAATGGGAGTAAAGTAATTTTGAATTCTATGGCCGAAATTGTTTCTTCTTTGATAGGACATTGAGTTTAAATTTTGAAAAGATGGTTTATTAAAGAAATGTGGTTTCAGGTTATGTTTAAATCCGAAGTGGTTGGTTTTTGAACGGGAGGCTGGCCTGGAGCTACCAACTAGACTCCAAACCTGCCTCCGTTTTTTGGAGGATATTGCCTTGTTGGAGGCCGGTTCCGACATTCCGGGCTTCTATGTCCCGGCTGTCCGCAACTGTAACAGACCACGGGTCTCGTAGGTCTAAACTCAGGACTTGTAACTTCGGGTCTCTTTAATGGAGCCCTTTGCCTGTCAGTATACATTACATTGTTGACATGTGCGCAGAGTCTATCTAAGTCTGCAAAGTTTTTAGGTTTGGCAACAAAGACTAGGCAGTTGCGGACTTCCGGAGACAGTCCCTCCAGAATGACGTCCGTGACCTCCAATTCGGACTTATCTAAATTTAAAGTTTCTGCAGCCTCTTTAATTTGATTAACAAAAATGTGCACCGCCTCGTTAGTCTTCTGGGGCCTATAAAATAACTCCTGCACTAGAGAAGCCAACCTTTTCGAAGGTATGAAGAGACTTAAGGCCTCTTTGTGAAAAGTCTTAAATGTCTGATGTCTAATCAGACATGAATTTAAAGGGCCCTGAGCATAGGGCATCAGAACATTATTAATGTTTAAAGCTACGTCCGGGTAAGTTTTGACTATTTTTAAAGAAATTTAAAAAAAATTTAATAATTTGTCAAGGTCGAACCCATCTGTCTGAGGAATTGTCTTAATTATTTGTTCGGCAGGATGACTTAATTTTCCGTATAAGGAAATGTATTGACAGCCTTTCGAACTGCTAGGTGTGGTTTGCTGAGCGTCAGCCTGCGGCGTGTCCGCAAGGAGATTTGGCCCATTAGACCGAGATGGCTCTGCAGAGCTGGCTTTAGTGGTTCCCCCAGAGGGCGTTAGCGGGATGCTTACGTTTAGTTTTAGAGGAGCAACGGTTTGCTCAAAGGCTTTAAATTTTTCTTTGAGCGTAGCGAAATTGTTATGTAGTTCGGCCAGATCCCGTGGCACATTGTTGTCTGCTACTTTTAGTTGTTCAGTATGCACCCGATTTAGGAACTCTAGCCGTCTTCCGAAGACGTTTATGCGCGCACGAACACGAATCATTTTGATTCCTCTTTCGGAATCGAGGTTCTCCAGGTCGTCTTGCAAGACAAACAAGGAGTTCCGGGCTAACGCTATCTGTTGCAAGAGGATGTCTTCGGTGAAGTTTCCCATTTCGGGCTCGACGCTGTTCTGCAGAAGGGACCTAAGAGAGGTTCGCATTTTAGCTACAATGTCTTTTTCACCACCTCTAGCTACTACCTCAAAAGCAAGCTCGGTATTCTTTAACGAGTCCACTAATCGCAGCAAATCCACTGCCATCTTAACCGTTGCTGATAATTATTAAAAAAAAAATAAACCAAGTAATTTAAATAAAAAAATTTCTTTTAAGATGATGCAAAAAAAAGAAAGAGCCAGAGAAAGACTCAAGAATTATATGTAGTGTAGTTGTTGTGTATATATGTGTGTGTGTAAGTATGAATTGATACAGACAAGCGAAAGAAAACTCGAGAAAATTTTGAAGGAAATTTTTGAATTTTTTTTTGTTTTTTTTTGTTTTTAACTATTTTTGGATTTTATTATTTATTTAAATTTTTTTGGATTCCCGAATGAGCCCGCTGTCTGGATCAAATTCAGTGAATGACTAGTGTGCAGTGTATGTAAATATATATATATAAAAAAAAATATTTAAGCAGACAAAATAATAATAAAAAAAAAATTTTATCGAAATTGGTTTAGAAGTTTTTGTGTAAGTGTTTATAAAAATGAATAAATAATAAAAAGAGACTATAGATTTATAGAGATTTAAATATTTAAACTAAATAAAAAAATTTCATCAGCAACAGTTGTGCAGTATTTGAAAAAGCTGCAAAACATAAAAATGAGCCTTGTTTAACAAAGAAAATTTTGAATTTAAATTTAGATAGTTCCAATGCAAAATTTTGAAAATTAACTAGGGTTCCAGAATTTAAAATTAACCACGCTAGAATTTAATTTAACCACACTAGAATCTAGAATCAACCACGCTCTGCTACCAGAAACATGTTACCAGGGGACTTAAATTTAATAAAGGCGGAACCAAAATGGTAACAATGTTTGAAAAGAAAGATAAAAAAAGACAAAGACAAGTTTAATAATTAACAAGGCTCAAGTTTATTGAAAACAGAAAGAAATTTCGACGGTTCAGACTTTGTCATTTACAACAAAAGACATCCTGACACAAATCATCAGTAAAAAAAAACTTATGATTAACAAGATCATAAATTGTAAAAGTTATAAGCCCTTAATTGTAACATATAATAATTTAGATAAAAAAAAAATTAATCAATAGATTCTAAAAATTTATCCCCCCTTTTAATATATATATATATTTATAGTTACAAAAATTTAACAATAAAAAAAAAAACAATGAGCACAGCTTAATAATTCACAGAATTATTAATTAATCAAAAAAAAAAAATTATACGCCCTTAATGTAAAAGTATAATAATTTAAAAAAAAATTAATCAAAAGATTCAAAAAACTTATCCCCCCCTTTTTAGTTTATAAGATGATAGTTTCTTTTTAAACAGTTACAGAATTTAACAAAATATAAACGAGCTTGATATTTTAAGTTCAAAAAAGATCATATCTATAGTTAAGATGTTTATCACTAAACTAAAGTTACATAATATAATTGGTTTGAAAATTTCTTAAAAACTATATTGGCCAATAAATTTATATATTAAAAAAAAAGAAAAGAATTTAGAAGTTTGAAAATTTTGTTAATTGACGTCAATTATTTTAATTTAGAAACTAACCTCTTGGAGGTTGTTAGGACCGAAAATTGCATGCAGGCTCCACCCAAGAAATTGTTATATAATTTATAAATAATTACACAAGTCTACATCTAGAAAATAGTTTTAAGGAACACATATTTGCGGAAGTAAATTTAGGCACATATACAATATGAGTTAGTTAAAGTTCTGTAAAGTCAGCTGTAAAAAGGGACATCACTTTTATGCACTTGAAAATCTGAAGTTATGTTATACAAAAAACGTGTTTTGCCAACAGGACGAAACTTGTTAGGATGTTTCGCTGGTTTGCGCAATGTGAGACAAGAATTTCTCTATTTCTCCTATTTCTTCTACCAGCATATTAGCTATGGCAAACAAAAAACACGTTTTTTTTTTTAAACGTCTGTGCAAAATCAGACATGTTGTAGCATTAATGTTCTTTATTGAAGAAAATATCTGGTTATTTGTCAAAATTAAAGTAAATTAATTGCATCACAGAAATTCGTTAAGATTGTAATTAAAAGCTTCTTAGATGATTATAAATTTATTTATATATATATAGTTTTGTTTAAAAGAAAGCTTGTATAAGACTTGTAAGATTCTTCAAAAGTCTATAAAACGAAATTTTCTGATTTAGAAGAAATTTCTCTAATTGTTTTATATTTGACATGTTCAATAAGATATGCTGATCATTCAATGTTCAACATTAGTTTGCACTTATTTCACAAAATTGTTCAAAACTTAAAATGTGCCTTTACAAGGTTTTGTAAATGATGTTTTAAGAAAAGAAAATTTTTTATAATCATTTAGTTTCAAAAGAAAATAGAATATTAAATAAAACATGAAATACATATTTTAAAGAATACATGATATTTAACAAATTATTTTAAAAAATTAACAAAATTTATAATATGACAAAATCTGTAAGGTTGAAGTACCTGGTTAATCCTGTCGCAGTTCACGTGAGCTTGTACCGAGAAAAATGATGATTTATTTTACATTTTAGAACGAGATTGTTTAAACTAAAGCGCACAAACTGTAAATTAGCATGATGTAGTATAAGACTTGTAAAATTTGAGAAAGAAAGAACTTTTGTTAACGGAGTAATGCAGAATGTAGACCATGTTGTTATCACATCTAGACTGTGGTCGGGTAGTAGGGAAGCTAGCTTGACCGGCGACATGTACTTTGTATTCAGGTGTCAGGCGATGCTTGGTTTTGGAGAGGGCCGCCAGGTGCCAGCATCTGTCAAGGCTAAGCAAGTTGAATGTATATTTACGAATGTGTTTTTGAATGCTACATTTCTTAAACAACTTGACTTCGTCGTACAGTTTGTCCGCTTCGGGGAGTGTGCTAGATACGAGCTCGTCGCTGGCCAAGATCTCAATGATGTAGGAGCGTAACTCTTCCTCGATATAAAACAACTCGGCGACACGTCTGGACACGAGCGGCATACTCTCCTCGAATAGCCTCCATTCGTCAGCGGTCAAGGTCATACAATGTTGCCCATCGTACAATTGAACGTAACGTAGTCCGAAAGTAGTCCGTACTATTACGTCACCGATACTCATGTCGAATTTTAACGTACTCTTGCTGCCGAGAGCTGCCGTTATAAATTTTAAATTAATCGACAATCCGTCGAGTAGATTATGATTTAAGTAAACAAATTTTTACCACTCTGTACTAAAAGTCCGAGAGTGAAACCCGTATGCTGGAACAAACCGGTTGCTATGAATTTAGTACACTCTTTGTTTAGGAAATGAACGGATTTAAGAAAAATTCCCAAAGGGAGGTTAGGTGGCACCTGACGTTTGGTAGGAGCTCGCTCCACGTCCATCTTACTCGGATCCATTGTCTCGACTGACCGACGACGGCGGTTACAACTGACTACTTTGATAAAACGACGAAAGATTGTGCAAATAACCTGTCTCAAGTTCCGGTTCGATTAGAACCAATGGGAACTCGTGTAGACGGGCATCATCGAAATCGAATTGATAGTATTTTTTGTCGCTTATATCCCCCTCCCCACAACAGACACAATAATGGTTGCGATAAACCATCCCCACCCCACCCACTAAAACGTAAACCGAATCCGAAGACGGGCCGATGTTACCCGAAGATAGCCGACTCTTTAAACGTGTATAGACATGTTCCGATACTTGCGACTTATTGACATGATATTCGTCGTCATCGTAGATATACTGTGTGAATGTCAAGATCAACTCATCGTCTATTTCACTAGGGTCGAATAAATATAGTTCGCTTTCGCCAAAAAAGTCCTCTAAATCCGATAATCTATCTTTAGGCACGAGCCTGAGGAAGGCATGAACGACTCCTGGGTATGTGGTGCACATGATGTCTCGATCGTGAATGACTGGTTCGATAATTGTATCGCGTTATAAGAGAGACTGTGCGCATGCGCATCTATTCCACTACCTTTCTAACCGTGCCCGTAAGGAGATTGTACACAATATGCGAGTCGTGTAAAATCAGACAATAGGCTGTAGTAGTTGCAGGTATATTGGCGGAAGTTTCTATTTCTAGTCTGACATCCACGGGACCAGATTTAATAGAATCGTTCTGTTTGGAACAATCGATTACGAAGAGAGGACAATCTGTAAAAGATTGTAAATCTAGACTGGGCAAGGACTCGTGCGTATAGTACGATTCTTGGAATCTATGGTACATTTCGTACAATGTGGAAATATCGCCGTTAATATTATCGTAAGGAAAATACTGTGAATTTAGATAGAGTTTTAAATTTGAAAGGCCGCACTTGTCAAACACAGAGGCATCCTTTTTGATCTGATTTTTTCTATCTGTTTGGAAGGCTAGAATAACATAGCGTGGTTTTTCCAGCTGATTAGCGGTTTTAATTGTCCACGAAATCTGATTTGTTTGCGGCACTATTGGATACTCGTGTAACTCCCAACTACGAAACGGAACATGGACAGGTTCGTCTCTTTCGATCATTTTCAAAAGATTCAATCGGAGTGAATCTGAAACCGTCACATAAGGCACTCTCCAGTGTATACTAGTTATCTTTAGATTAACGGTTGTAGCATCATCACTGTATACAGCGTTCAAATCGGAGGCCGAACGTAAGAGCACTAGTTCCTGTTTTACGTTCATTACAATCCGTTGGTAGTCTTCGAAAAAGCCCATCAACAGCTTCAATGGTACAGAGAGGGAAAAGTTTGGAACGGTAGCCATCCCACCGGCTCCCAACCATCCTGCGTTGCTGAATTTATTCTTCTCACTCTCTCGCAACGACAATAGATTTTTAATGGTACTCGTGATGCCTACATTTCTCGTACGGTCCACTTCGCTACCGGCAAATTCGTATCTAATATCGTCAAATAGAAAGGCTACGGCATTGTTGACCAATTTCACCGTTGCAGCAGTGCCGTCCGCTTTTGTACCGCTCAGTGTTCCTTTTTATGCAATATACTACCAAACGGTGCTGTGATCACGTCCTGTTGATTTATGGGAATACGAATTTCATCGTTATTACCGTACGTTGATGACGCATAAGGTCTGTGCGAATGGTATTCCAGACCACTGATGACGTCATTGTATTCTGCTGCACTATCTATTGCCAGTAGATCCATTTTTCACTTTAAATCCCAAAGCCGAGAGAAAACGTATATTTCTAGCTGTTAACTCTGTCGAGTTTGAACGTACACTGATACTGTTCTTATAACGTTGTCCATTAAATACGAGACCCATTTCTACGTAAATGCAATCGGACAGAAACTGATTCGTCTCTGAAATTTATAGGTACTCCGTTCTGATCTCTAAGGCTTACGGTGATGTTATGAATGGTTTTCACGTTGACTGGTAAATATATTACAGTCGTCGGTATTTCGACAATCTTGTACCCCGGAGCCACTTGTGGGTAAAACTCGTGTATATTGTGTGACTCTTTTCCATTTTGAAATGACCCAGTTACAATATTACACGCAACTCTAATAACATTCACTCTTATAATATCGACGGGGAGCTCAGATTCGTGTCTTTGGTCGGCTGATAAATTCCCATTATTGAAACCGAGTAATTTTCCTATAGATCCGTCTTTAAAATGAATAGTCTTTGAACACTTAAGTTCCGTTTTAAGTGTGTTATTGTTCGGCTTGAGCGAAAATGTAATCTCCGGCGGCAGTTGGGCTTTGATATATTTTTCAATATCCTCAATTTCGTACGAACCTGTCGGTATGTTAACGGTCACTTCATAATTATCGTTTTGATCTCCACCGAGATACAATTTATTATTAATTCCCTCTTCGATATTGGGAATGGAATTGTACACAGCAAGATCAATGAGACCGATTTCCCACTCTCCATTCGATAGATCAATCGGTGGAAAGAAATCACACCAAAGTGTAGAACTATTTCCGTTTAAAACAATACTCATGGTAGTAGAAACTTTAAGCACAAATGTCCACAGACGACTGAAGTGTCACTTTGATGTCGCTTGTAATTATAGTGAATATTAGCGTTGGAACCAAAATATCTAGTCAGTTTAAGTGGAGGTCTAAGATTTCCAAAACTGTCATAGTATTCTACATTTACACCGCGCTTTTTATAACACACCCAATGTGTACCTTCACCCGTGCTACTATCGAGGTTGACAATGGCGGATTCGTTTTTCAACGGCCCCGTCGGGGGAAGTGTATCCCTCATAAAAACACCTCTGAAATACGGTATCCTCACGGCATATTTCTCTAAATCAATATTTGTTAACGGTCTGTTTGGTAATGAATCAATCAAACTTTTTTTTTTTTATTGATCTTCTTCGTTTTGCCTTTCAGTCCCCTGCCTTTTGGATACGGTTTGAGATACAGACCAGTGCCTTTAGCATATGGTTTGAGATACAGACCGCTGCCTTTTTGATACGGTTTGAGATACAAACCCCCACCCAACAAGAGACGTTTCCCTCCACCTCCCAATTTGGATTTCGCTTTCATGGCTGTTGTTACAGCCCACGCTGCTGCCCGTTCACCCATAGACGCGTTACCCGATTTGACTCGACTCCAAGCCCGTTCTGCTAAAATTTTATCCGCTTCTCTACGATGCTCCGAATCACTGTATTTGCTGTACGCTATATCTTGCTCTTTACACGCTTCGTCCAGCGGATTGACTCCTTTATCACCTCGGGCTAATCTCTCGGCTAGTTTTGTACCCGGACCGCAATAGTTGTAAGAGGGTAAATGGAGTTCTACAGGCAATAGATCTATAGCCTTGTTTAAAACCTTATCACCAACGCTTAAAATTCCAGAAACGAGACCGCGGCCCTTTTTGACCCTTGTTGTTCGTCCCTTTGCCATTTCTATACTGAATCAATACTCAAGGGTGCAACGTATTTATGGTGTCGTCGCTCCACACCATACGCCAATGACTAAATGTATCTTTAGGAGTATCGACTTTACTATATTGCTTTTTAATCGTATGTGCGAGATCAATCAATTCCCTTCGCCATTTGTTCTCTATTATGTTCATTTTCTTACTGCAGGCTTTTAATGATTCAGCTTCAGTTGTTTTAATAGCCTGTACTAATTGGGCTCGTGTGATGGCATCACTATCAGTAACACCGTCGGCAATATTACAAATACGTTTTGAAGAGGCATCAAAGCAGTCTTTTGTTTTATCTCTGAGTAGAGCACGATCTATAATTACACTCAATTCTTCAAGCTGATGAAAGTTGATTGCATCCAAGCTGCTAGTGCCATCTTTTACGTTGGTCAGTTTTTTACCGCCACAGTTCCAACCGTTACTGTTCAACGGTATTACTTTGCTGTCCACATAGTATTTGTTGGCTGCGTCTTCCGTGTGTATTGGGGTTTTTACGTTGCATATATAGCTTTTTTGAGCGTCAAATTTATTGTGCGAATTTTTCCCAATAAAGTACATTCTAGCATATTTCACGTTTAAGCCATCGCCTTCCTCTAGAGGAATACCAATATCCTGTAGCCGATAACTTTTAAAGTCATAGCCACTATTTAGTTTAACTGGAATTAACGATTCGAGATATCCTTTTGTCACGGCATCATCATTGTCTTTCGGTTTAGCTAAAACGCCTATAGGTCTCCAGCTTGCGTCATATCGTTTCCTCTTGTCATCAAACATTAAACACTTTGTTTCTAATTGGTTGAGGGTGACCGCATCGGTTTCAGAGCGTGCTGTAGCTACATTATGTAACAATTTACCTCCTATATCATAGTCTCCCTCCGGTGTAAGGTTAAACCCTACACCTTTAGGACCTATTTTTCTGTTGGAGCCGCCACTCTTATAACGTCCAAACTTATCGACACTCATCGTATTAATGTTCTTATTTTTGCAATTCCCGCGCCTTTTATAATTCCAGCTTCTTTTAGTTCTTCTATAATAGAAGCTATCTCATTTGCATGTCCCGTGTGTCCTGCATCGTGAGATGCCAACAAATGTCTCAGTCTGTCACACAACTCATTCGGATCGTCCCAGTATGAATAACCTCTACCGCTAACTTTTTTAGGTGGAAATAACTGCTCTATAATGTTTCTATATTTCATAGATTTGTTACGATTAACTTGTCCGTTCGGATCGTATAATCTTTTGTGTGCACTGGATCTCACACAGATATCTCTATACGCTCGTAAATCGGCCTCGGTATATATATCATCATCGGGTATACGCTTAAACACCAACTCGTACAATCCTGGCGTCCCTTTATAGTGAACTCCGTCAATTATAATCTCACCATCGTCCGACAACTGAAGAGTCTTGTTACCGATCATCATAGAGTCGGCTCCGATTTTCGGTCCGTAACTGTGATCTATATTCTGACTACCGGCGGTATCTTTAATCATTTTGAGTATATATTTTCGTGCCAGCGGATGTGCGAAAGTACTGTTTACCCATTTTTCAGATTCACTTTGCCCTACAGGTGTGGACAATAGTTCCCTTACACTGGGCTGCGGTCGGTCCGGAGTCTCTGCAATTACTTCGGTATCCATAAAATCAACACTGGGAGTAGCCGGTACTTCCCCCCACTCTTCATTTTTCTCTTCCTCACTCTCGCTGCTCCACTCATCCGCTATTTCTGTCTTTTCATCCAACTCTTCTTCTTCGGGCTTAATTTCTTGTTTCGGCAAAAACACTCCACTCTTCTGCAACTCTTTAATTATCGGTGTGTATTTCTTAGTATACATTCGTTCCTCTTCGACCTCTCCGTACCTCAACTGTCTGTACTTTTTCTTTATAGCCTTGCGCAATCTGGCTATCTCCAGCGTTAGATGCTCTCTCTTCTCAGACATCTTGTAGAATGACGTTTGTTGCAAGTATCAAGCCTTTTGTACCTTAAAAATCTGTTACAATTCGATCAAAACCAATTCTAAATTTTCCATTCTCCGGTTCACTGTCCTTATCTATTACAACGAATCCATGTTTATCTTTCCACGCGGTTGCACAAATGTTTTTAAATGCACTAAACACCATGTCAGTGTTTACGTGATCATTGTAAATGTGTCGTAAATTGAGATCGTCCTGCTTGAAAAGGACCAAGAGATTGGCATTGTCTCGAATCAATTGTTTGGGAATCCTGCTGTACGTCTGTCCTAAGTAGAAGGAATCTATATTATTGTGACGTCCCATGGTGAAATAGTTACGTATATTGTCGTGTTTCTCGCAAGCTATGTCGTCAAATATTATTATCGAATTTGGCTCCGCTTCACTAGGATGGATGACATTTTCGTTGTCCGTGTATGTGTAATAACCAATTTCTTTGGTATTTCCCAGTATAGTTTCCAAAAACTTGTACTTTGGCTGCTGGAGTGATTTAGAAAATACATAGACGTTGGCAAATTTCAGGCCATTTGGATTGAAGAGCAGATTAAATAGCACATTAGTCTTGCCACTGTTTGATGGGCCGCACACTATAGATCGAACTGTGTTTGGTAATAAAGAACTGTGACGGTGCATTGTTGACCCGCCTCCTGCAACAACGTCAAAGTTTCTTACACGTAGTTTATCCGCTGTGTTTTTTAAACGCATTACGCAACGTTTGTCTAAATACTGTGGAAAACTAACAGTGCTATCCTATTAAATACCTAAACAACAAGCTTGGTTTTATCAATCCAACTGTCGTGTTCCTTGTCAAACCCTAACCACCGCACCAGTACTTTGTTACCCTTTTTGCGTAATACTTTTTCAACAAGATATACGTTGCCGATCTTTGACCTGCTTAATTCTTCGGCATAGAATCCCCCTTTCAGAATGTCACCTTTCGAGTCTTGTAGAATGTACGTTACAGGATTGGTCGGTACAACAGCGTACACGGTAAACACTTCGTTTGTCCAGTTGGGTAGATATCCTTTAGCAAAAGTCTTTTTAAATTTCGATATTCTAACTTTGTCGTCCACTTTAAATCGCGCCAGTGCTTTTGTACTCTTGCGTGCTGTTTTGTCCAGTAACATTTTCTCGTGCTTTTTCAACACTTGAGCGGGTTTCATGCCTATAGTACTGTGCACAGTGTTATTGTATGTCTTTACTACGTTTTTCAACAGCTCCACCCACTCGTAACTACCGCGTGCCGTAAATTCACGCCACATTATATTTTTCAAAGTACGGTTCAGACGCTCCACCATAGACGCTTTCTTGTCTGAAAAAGTGGCGTAGTGATTTATATTGTATTTTTTCATTAATCTCTTTACGTGCATATTGAAAAACTCCTTCCCCTGATCGGTCTGAAAGTTATTCATAGGATGTTTTTTCAGTATCGGTTCTAACGCTATAGATACGTCTAGAGCCGACTTTGTCTTTAACGGTTCTGCAATCGCAAATTTTGTCAGACAATTTATCATTGTCAGTATATATTTGTAGCCTCGGTTTTCCTTAGCATATGGAATCATTTCCACTAGATCGGCTTGATAAAGGTCGCTAACTCCTTTCAGTGTCACACTACGTGTTTTGAAATTTCTTCGAGCGGGCTTGTGGAGCTCCGCCGCAATGGCTCGCCTTACATCCATTGGGTAAATGAGTGTGTTTACAGATTGGTGGCACTATTTATTTCGTGGAGATACTCTGGTGCAGGTAATCTCGAAATTATCGCTGCTTGTTCCCGCCTCACCGTTGCTTTGGATTAGTCCGCCAAAGATTGTCCATAAGAGATCGACAGAGGTGTCGGAAGCTTTACGAAAAGCAACGTATCCAGGAGTCTTTGTTTTAAAATTGAGACTAGTAAAAGTAAAGCCCAACAGATCACCATCAGCTGTTCCATTTTTCATTTTGTCCACCAAACATTCAAAGCCTCTTTTTATCCAATCAATTTCCGTGACATTCTCGGGTGGTGGATGAAATTTAAACTGAATTTTAGTCCTTAGAGTACGAAATTTTTTCGCCACCCTACTTTGCGAGGAAACAATGTAAATTGGCTCCATAGTTCTTTTCAAGTAACTCTAACCGTGTGAGTCACCTTGTTTTAACGTGGTTGACCGGTGCTACACTCTGGTAGTAGATGGAGTAACCTGTGGACACTCTCCTTTCAGTTAATCGCGAGTAGTACGCATGCGCAGTAACATTGTTACGCACTGTTGTACAATCCGGCTAGACCGGTCAGAACCTGTCTAATCTAAACACACCTTGGAATGGTAGCCGAAACGAGGTAGTCGAAAGCGACGCGACCCCCCTTTCTTACCTATATGAATATTGTTGGGGAGAGTAGAGGGATTTGGCCTGAGACCGATATGCTGTCACTTCAACGCACACACACGCTGGGAGGTGGGGGGTTCCCGCAGGGGGAAGCAAAGGCCGGGCATCGGTCGCTAACAGACGCGCTGGGAGGTGGTGGTGGGGGGTTCCCGCAGCCAGTGGGGGGTTCCCCCAGCCGGTGGGGGAAGCGTTTCTCGTCCACTGCTGTCACTTCAACGCACACACACGCTCTGGTGGAAGGTGGTGGTGGGGGGTTCCCGCAGGGGGGAGCAAAGTCCGCGGGTCGAGGTATATCGGTTGGATGTTTGGGTTGCTAAAAGTATATTTCGGTTGGTAGATCGGTTGCTAAAAGTATATTTTGGTTGGTAAAAGTATATTTTGGTTGGTAAATCGGTTGGTTTTGGTTGGTAAATCGGTTGGTTTTGGTTGGTTAATCGGTTGGTTTTGGTTGGTAAATCGGTTGGTTTCGGTTGGTAAATCGGTTGGTAATTTCGGTTCGGTTAAATAGTGGCCAGACTAACACCCGTGTGGACTGTGGTAAGCATAGGTTTAGGCAGGAATTAAGTCTAGGTTAACAATATTTTAACACGATACATAAACACATGTGCTACACCCTGGTAGACAACGGAGGAAACTACGTTTAACACATTATACACATTAAATGTACCTTGGCCGTGGTGGGCAAAAGTAGGAAACTCTAATAGGTTAACTATCTTAACACGTTATATAACACATTATATAAATATATAACACATTATATATATATATATATATATATATATATATATATAACACATTATTGTAACAGCTGATTGGCTGTGGATGGGTAAAAGTAGGAAACTTATAGGTTAGGTTAACTATCTTAACACATTATATAACGCATTATATAAATATATAACACATTAATTGTACCAGCTGACTGGCTGTGGATGGGCAAAGGTAGGAAACTTTAGGTTAACTATCTTAACACATTATATAATAACACATTATTGTAACAGCTGTTAGGCTGTGGATGGGTAAAAGTAGGACACTTATAGGTTAGGTTAACTATCTTAACACATTATATAAATATATAACACATTATATATATAACACATTATTGTAACAGCTGATAGGCTGTGGTAGGCAAAAGTAGGAAACTTATAGGTTAGGTTAACACAAGCACATTACAATTTGGACACTACTATTTGTTGTCAGAGTAACCTAGAGGTACGACTCAGAACCCATACCGTAAGACGTACGCGAGTTTTTCGCGGTCGCGAAAAACTCGGTACGTCTTACGGTAAGGGGTTCGTGTCCGAACTTCTACGAAATATTCTGGCGTTCGCGGCTTATATACTGCGTTAAATATCCGACTTGTAATACTATGCACGATAGCTCAGTCGGTAGCGTGTCCGCCTCCAAACTTCACAGGTTCGAATCCCACCGGTATTAAAAAAGTTAGGTGTATGACGTCATGTGTGTATGACGTCATGTGTGTGTGTCTCGACAACAATACGTCACAGGTGGGGGGACCAATGGGGGAAGGGAAGGGGCCTAAAGGGGAGGGGCCTACAGGGGAGGGGCAAGGGGGAGGGGGAGGGGTCTACAGGGGAGGGGCGGGGGGCAAAGGGGGAGGGGTAACAATATGGCGTCGGGCAACAAAATGGCGGGCAGGGGGAGGGGGAGGGGTGGGGGAGGGGTTGGGAGGGGAGGGGGAGGGGTGGGGGTACCCCCACCATTTTTGTGCCCAACCGACCCAATCTCTACTCAAAACCTTGTAAGAAAAGAGCAGAGTGTAAATAGTCTGGTAGCACTAATTGAAGGTGTGCTAGCATGAGGTGAAAATATTTGTTACAATGGCTTATGATCTGTGATCAGAATAAATTTGTACATATGTAAATAGTTGAAAAACCTTTTCACTCCAAAACATTGCCAATTCCTCTTTATCAATTTGACTATATTCAGTTTCAGATATTGACAGGCTTCTATAAATAAAACGTATAGGTCTTTCATATCCATGTGGAAAACTATGATATAATACAGCTTAACATAGGAGGATCCCTTAGTAGCTAAAATAAGTGGTTTTGCCATATCACTAAAATGAACTAAAAAAATATCTGAAGCAATTTCTTTCTTGATTTCTTGAAAACTCTTATTACATTCTTTATTCCATTTAAATTTTACATTTTTAAGCAGTAATTTGTACATTGGTGCTATCAAACTAGACATGTTCTTAATAAATCTACTGTAATATGTCACGAAACCTAAAAAGATTTGTGTTCAGTAACATTTTCAGGTCTCTTAGCTTTCAAAATTGTATCAATTTTCTCTCTTGTTTTATGTATTCCATTGAAATCAACATTGAAACCTAAATAACTTATTTGATCACCCAATACTTCACATTTATCAGTCCATAATCCTAAAAGAGAAGAATTTTTATAACATTGTAAAAACTTAGAACCCTTCTATTTTACTAAAAATAGTTTCCATGCATTTTTGCCATTCACTAAGTGTATTAGCAATGGAATACAAAGGTTTACTCTGTACAAACCTTGAGATGTATTTATAGTAAGCAATTCTGAAGTTTTTTGTGAAACTTTCATCTTCATAAATGCTTCTCTAATATCAAACTTGGAGAAATTTTGGCAACTTCCCATTTTGTATAAAATCTCTTCTATATTTGGAATTAGATATTTACTTGGAATTATGTGCTTATTTAATGTGACTTTATAATCTCCACATAATCAAATTATACCAGATGGTTTTACAATAGGAGCTACCGATGAAGCCCATTCTGAAAATATAGTCTTAGTTATGATTCCAAGAGTTTCCAGATGATTGATTTATTTTTTACTCTATCAACAATTGTATATGGTACAGTTCTAGTTTTATAAAAAAATAGGTTTTGTATTAGGTTTTATATAAATTTCAACCTTGAAATGTTTCAAACATCCAGCGTTTTAAAAAAAAAAACATTATCATATTTAAATATCAAATGTTTAATTTCTGATTTGAGTTCAAATGAAGAAATACAATCAGAACTTACTTTCTTAATTTCAGCACAATTAAATTAAATTTTGAAAAAACAATCTCTTCCTAGGACCGTATCAAAATTACCATTAACTTGATATAAATTACCTTTTAAAGTTTTATCTTCATAACCCACATTTAATGAAACAAAATACCTGACAAAAATAGTGTTCTTATTTGCAACATAACATTACAGAATTTTAAAGGAACAATTAATTATCTTCAAGTAATCAAAATTCTGCTTGCTCATACTCATAAGAGAGTAAATTGCACCAGTATCAAGTTCAAAATGTGTAATTTTATTTTATAGAAATATTGGAACTTTTCTTTAGGATCTCTACCACTAATTGTGTTAATGTATAAATAAGTTCAGGGATCTGTGTTTCAGAACTTTCAATTATAGCTGTACTGCCTTCCATTGGACCACTAGATTCAACTTCAACATTAGGCCAACCATTGTATCTATGAAATTGAGCTTTAGTTTTATTACAAACTTTGGTAATATGTCCTATTTTCCCACATTTATGACCTGTGCTGTTTATATCTTTACAACTAGGTGCTTTATGATTAGTTAGGCCACAATATATAGCAAATTATTATTTGGTACATTTCCATTAGACGGAAATCTATTATTATCATTTTTATTATTAATCAAATTTTGCTTAGACATGTTTGCAGAATAGTTATATTTAGCATTGTTATTTGATTGAAGATTTCTATTCTGTTGTATTGTAGAATTTTTAGCATATTTTTTTTTTGAATTAGTAATATTTGTCTTGTTAATAGAGCTATTACATTTTTAAAATCACTAAAACCAAAATTAGGTTGTTTATCACCACAAAATCAGCTTGTTATATAAAATAACATAGAAGTCATTTCTATTATAATTACGAAGAAATACAACACAAAGCTATATCTATATTATGATTTGTAATTTGTTAGAAATTTAGCATGCTAGTGCTATTTAATTTGTATAATACATGCATACATTTTCATGATAAAATAATAATAACAATAAATAATAATAATGTATGTAACTATTTTTCTGACTGAGGGACTTATACAAATTAGCAATTAAAAAATATTAAATAAATAAATAGAGCAAAAATATTGCATAACTCTCTCGCAGACATATCCACTAAACCAAAAATAATATTTGTCGCCATCTCTCGAAAAATTCTCTATTCTACTTATATGTGAGGAAAAAAGTTTTTTTTTTTCATTTCCAGCTGGTGGATAAGAGAAAGTTTTGGACATAGCGGTAAACTAAATAACTCCTGTAGATAAACAGGCACTGCTGCCTTGTAGGTAGGTGGTAGAACATCAAAGACTAAAAGAAGAAAACCTTGAAATTTTTTTCTTGTTATCCAGGTTGAAGGTTGAAACTGTGGGCCAGTTACCTCATTCTTGGATAAACAGAGAAATGCTAAAAAACAAAACAATAATTCTTGGACTAATTGTTATTATGTTAGCCGATATAGAATCTATAAAAGGGATTTAAACTTTGAATGTTGGAAGATATAAGAGATATCGAATAAACTTGTTATATTACCTATAGAAGTTAGACTATGTGACATTGATTGTGGTGTACTGTCGGACATCAATAGAAAGGAAAAGCAAAAGGAGATTGTGGGGATTAGTTTAGTTTTTGGAGCAGAGCATTATGGGATGCGAGAGGAAAGGTACAATTCATTATCAGTCATAGTAAATAATAAGTGAAGAAAAAGTATAAGATGGGAACTCTATAAATTAATTACTATAATTGTTATTACTATATTGTTTAACTACAACTAAGAATAAACTTATCTAGTGGTATTCATTTACATAAAATAACATTGAAGAAAATCATTCCCCTGCATGACTCTTTTAATTACTTCACTAAGTCTAATGGCTTTATTCTTTTAGGTCTCCTCATGACATCACTACCATTGAGCATCTCCAGGACCTTTGTGCTGACATGATTTTGTAATCTCATAGTGTCTAATTGCAGTAGATCTTCACTTATGTTTTTGTGAATAATGTCGTTCCATATGTACCACATTGCTTAGATAATTCCCCCTCAGTAATTTATTATGGAACATTTGTATTGTATTATTATTTCTTTTTTCTTTGTAATTCCCATAAACCATACACCCACGCTTGTCTTAATACTTGTTTGTACAAGAGTAACTTGTGACATATGTTTGGTTCTGATTTTCGTCCGAGGAACCAATAGATTTTTATGTATTTAAATTCAGGCTCATTTTTACCTCATTTTTACAAGCTATTATTGGGGAATTAAGAAACACTTGAATTGCATTTACATTTTTGCTTGTAAATTAACATGAGTTGATTTAAACTAATTTAATTCTATGTGCCATTTCATTGATCAATCATTGACCTTATCCAGGCTTTTCAGAAGTTTCTGTGTTGTTTCTTCAAGCATGTTTTCTGTTGCCATAATAGCAAAATATATTATTGTCAAAAGTAGCTATTTATTGTTGTCTCTTTCCCTTGAGGTATATCTCTTGTGAAAAGCAATTTTAAGGTCAATCCAAAGAGATACTATTCTGAGGCACAACTGCAGAGATTCCTTGAATTTGGAGTATCCATTACCATATTTTGCCCGGAAGAGTCGTCTGTCAGATATGACTTCAATCCCCTTGAATTGACTAATAGTTAAAACTTCCTTCTTCTGGACACAAAAGTAAAAATATAAAAACGTATATGGAATGTATATGTATAATATAAACCATTGCTCCAAATATGTCACATCTAGTTATAATTACAAATGAAACATCTGACTTGTGTTGTGACAACATACTACTGCCCATCACCAGGTTGCCAATGCCCTCCAGGACCTAAACTCGGGATCCTCCGGGTACCCCTCCTGACATGGTTTTCGGAACAGCCACCCTAAGACAAGCCTTGTGTATGCACTGTTCAACAAATGACATTGGAGAGAATACAAAACATTTTTTGGGACACTCTTAGAGAAAGAACATACCTAGAAGGCAAGAAATCATAGTAGTGGGAGAGATATGAAGGCTGGAACATGTAGCTCTAGCAAGTTTATTGAACTGTTGGATGAAAGATAATTTAATAATAATGTGGATAGACTGGTAAGTTTATGTGAGAAATTCAACCCGAAGATTTTAAATATCAAAAACTCATTTTTACATAAAAAAAAATTTGCATGTTTACTTGGAAACAAAATGGTAGGCAACACTAAATACTAATTAAAAAACAATTTTAAAAAACATTAGTACTAAAAGATGTAAGAGTATACAAAGACATGATTTATCGATTGAACTACCATCTTCTCAATATGACACTCTTGTGGTCTTGGAAGAGGGAAAGAGTTAAGAAACACTCTAACATTGATGAACAAAAATATAAATAGAAATTAAAGGATGAACATCAAATCATTTAACAAAAGAAGATTGGATGATGAACTGGATCAACCCTTTGATTGTAATAAAAAAAAAATTAAAAAACACACACACACACACACACATAAATACATAACAGGAGCAATAAGTAAGTAGCTAAATAACCCATAATGTTAAATTTTGTTTTGTTTAATAAGTAATTTAAGTATAAATCAGTTTTTGGGACATTAAATAAGATTTCAATAAAGGTCTATTGTTTTGTAACTAAAGTTAAAGTAATGCTTCAAATTGGCAACCTAGTAAATTTTAACTTTTTATTAACCAGTTTTTATGAAAATCAACTATCTCCATGTTTATTGGAATGCACAACTTGATTTTGTCACTAGTTTATATCTAGGTTAAACTTAAATAAAAAATTTACAATGGACTATACAGTTATTATTGAACTATTGGTATACTCATGTCTTTAATTTTATTGCAACATAAAACTACATATGAGAGAGATCATCACCACATACTAAAGATGACTTTGTGGGTGTACTGATACCTCCCAGGAACTGTACTGAATACATTGAAAAAAATAATAATTAAAAATAATATATATATATATATATATATATATATATATAATATATATAGTAATTGATTAAGCTATCTTAAATTTAGCAGTAATATAACATACAGAACAAACTTTCTGCTTATACATATCATGTGTCAAAAAGTCCCATACTTCGCCCTCTATATTTTGAACACAATAATTTTAAAAAGTGATTTTTGAAAACTTTATAGGATTGAAGAAGCTAACTTTTGACATAAGTAACTGACTTATCCAAAAAATTGGATTTTTTAAGGGAAATTCTGTCCACATTGAACAGCCCTGTTGTATCTCATTCGAATTTTAAACCTCATTTAACATTGAAATCAGTACTATAAACCTGATTTAAGTTACTTGATTCTATTCAAAGTAGTAGGCTTATAATTTGAAATTGGTGCTACTAATTTGTAGCATAATAGCATAGTCAGTACCTAATAATTATTGTAGTTATCAAAAATTGGGTCTCCAACCAAAATCAACATTTGTCCCCAAAAAATTTGGACATTATAAAGCCATTCTTACTAGATAGTTATAAGCACCTATGGAATTAAGTTTTTTGAGACTCTAATCCAAGTTTTCTGGTGGCCCTCACCCTGGTCTGTGATTTTGAAGAAGTAAGATGTGTACTTTAGAAGTTACTTGATGTGAGATAAGTACTATCAAATTTAAAACCAATCTCTCCATTGTCCAATAATCAAAATGCCTCCTACTTTTATAGAAATGCTCCTGTAATAAAAAATAATAATATCTAGCTTGTGGTTTTCTCTTAGCCTGTGGCTCTAGGTCACAGCCTAGTTGGCCTGTAGGATATTTGGCACAGGTTATAAATAAAGGTGTTAAAAAAAATCTTGGTACAACAGTCCGTTGTAGGCTAGTTGAGTTTTCATCGAGTGATGTGAGGTTAGCATATCTAGTTCCTGTCACTGTAATTTTGGTTTGTGTGACCAGGATTTGTTTCTAATCACAGTTTCACACTTTTTCTCATGATGCTGGGTCAATACTAAAACATTTTAAAATTCCTCTTGCACACAAGGTGAGATCTCTAGTCAGTAGATCAACAGACAACTCCTTAATAATGTTTAAAAATATTAATAAAATAAAACGCTTAGTCTTATTTGTAAGATATTATACAAATATATTTTATTTACCAATTTAAGTTCCATGTGCTTGTCTGCTATTACAGTTTTTATTTTTTCGACAATCAGCTGCCAGTTCATTCTTTCATTCTTGGCAATATCTGCTCGAGAAACTAATGCCACTAGTTTATTTGTTAGTACAGCAATCTGTGTAGACTTTTCCTAAGAAAACAAATTTAAATATCATGTATTGTTTATAATGAAACATTGAAATAATATCATCAAATTTATAAAAACATAAATTTCTCACAACATAGGCTACACTTTATTTGTTCAGTACAAATACAAGACAATGTTTCAAATGAAAATTTTGGTTATTGAAACATCACCTTGTGTTTGTATTGAACAAATAAAGTGTATATTATGGTAAATTTGTGTTTTCATTCACTTGTTACAATTTCCTAAAATAGTTAAGTTAAATATCATAATGTGATCTCAAAACATCATCACTACTCAGAAAATCTGAACAAGACAAACAAAGAAAAATTAAATAAAAAACTTAAAGGATAAAATAAAGCAAAAGCTTAAAGTTTCAAATATTTAATAGTATAATGAGCTACAATTGTTTTGCCTTGCGACGATGCCGCAAGGCGAAACAATTGTAGCTCATTATACTATTAAATATTTGAAACTTTAAGCTTTTGCTTTATTTTATCCTTGAATATGGAGTTTCAACAAGAAATATCTGCTATTACATTAAAGTTTTTTTAAAACTTAAAGTTTATTTTTTTATAATATAGCAAACTTACTGTTTGTATGAGCTAATATCTGTGGAAGGACAATTCCATAACAAAAGTACCAAATAATAATTATGACTGTTATAGAACTAAATGTAGTAGGTTTCATAGAAAGGTCTCTCATCAGGGTGAACATAAAATAAGAACTGTGATTCTTTGATTCTTTTAATTTCAGTTTAAGAGTCAAACTGTGTTATATTTATATTCGACACATTGTAATTATTATTAATAAATAGAGTTAAACTAATAAATATAATAGAGTTAAATTAATATATAGTGGATTTTTCTGAATAATATTAGAAGCTGTTGAAGGTGCTATTTTACACTTCATGAAAATAAATATATAGTCTCCTTATTGTAAAATATATGGCTTATTTGTAGAATTATAAAACAGATTAATTATTATCATAGAACAAGAATAATTAATTAAGGAAGTAAAAAGTGATCAATTTCTGTGACAATACTATCTACAAAGTCGTAATAGTTGAATAATAAAAAGTACTTGTAATAGGTAGAATAATGAACAGCTAGAGTACTTATCTATTTCCTAAACCTATAACCTTTTGCAAACTTCACCAGGTTTGATTATACCACAATCTTTAAATTAAATCTTTACGAATCCAAACACCTTCAAATAGTTGCATTTATAGTCAGGACACTCATTTACAGTAAACATTTTGACCGTATCATGAATTTTCATTCACTAACAGTATCATCTGGCCTCTCTGACCAGACATTTTTTTATCCATTTAAGTTTTTTTTTTTTAATTGAATCAAAAACAATTTTGATTGTGTTGATTGACAACAACACTTTTGTTATTTCAAAAGTCATATCTTTGTAGCACAAGAAGTGCACACTTTCCAGGCAGATTGGTTAGTCAGATTTTGTGCATTTATAGTTTGCCTTTCTCTCCTTTGCTGGTGGACATTTGAAGCAGGTTTTCCTTTTTTCCAGTTTGCCACTTGGGATCCAGCCATTTTGATTTTGAAGTTCTTGGTTCTCAACAAACTCTTGTAAGGCAGCCCTGATAATTATCATGTGGTAGGTTTGGTATTTCTAGGTGTCTGGCCATATGTGGCTTTATAAGTTTCATGGCCAGGTCTTGTAGGAATATGTATCTAGTGATAAGGGGATTACCTCGAAATGAAAGGTAAAAGGTTGACACAAATAAATATCTAACATTTGATAGAAGATTGCTAGGAGCCATCTTCTTGTTTCGACTAGACGAATATATAGCACATTTCATATTCAGCAAGTCTACCCCTGCTTTGGTTTTATTGTAGTAACACACAATTTCAGGTTTGTTTTTTCTGTCCCCTGTTTGAATGCTGTAGTGCAATGATGACCCCAAAATTACCACCTTATTCTTTTTTGGCACAACAGAAAGCAAAGTTGTACTGCCAGCAAATCCATAAAGGGTTATCCAACATTTTTACCTGGGGATGATAAAAACTCAGGAGGAATTTCCCATTTGTTTTTTTCATAGTACTGATATAAGTCAATAAACGGTCGCCAAGAGCATCAATACACTCAATAGAGGTAAAATAATTATCACCTGTAATGTTTCTGTTAACATTTTCAATCCCCTTACACAATCGAATAACCGATTGTGTTGGTATGCCAAGTTGTTTTACTTCAGCACTCAGTCCGATTCCATCGCTATTTTTTCCTTTGTAAATGTAGGCATTTACTAAATACGAAGATTAAGAATCTGTCAAGCACATTATTTTGATTCTATATTTTTTTGGCTTTTTGGGCATGTAAACCCGAAACGAACATCGGATCCGGAAAGGAACCATCTTTTCATCGACAGTGACATTAGGTCCAGGTTGGTACAAATCTTTACAATTATTTATGATTTGCTGAAATATTTCACTATTGGGGCGGCAGGGTCAGTTATTTTCCTCAGTTCCCTAGTTTGTTCATTATCAAAACATAAACATGCCAACAACATTTCAAACCTTTCAAACCAATCGATGCCCTATATATTGGCCTATTGGTGATGTCTCTGTTGAATGTAGATTGAAAATTTTCATGGGAAGATCTCGTAACTGAATGCAGTATATTTAGGCCTAATAGGACCCGCAATTCCAACATGTCAGTGTCTTTGTATTGACTTTTGTTTGTACTTTCAGCAAGATTTGCTCAAACAGACTGTAATTTTTTATTAGTTTGTCCTACGATTTCATTCAACATTTCAGGAGTAAAATAACTTTCCATACCTGTAATTTATCTGGTGCTTGCCCTAAATCTCGAGCTCTTCTTGTCAGGCCAAGAAGTAGTCCTCTCCTAATGTTGTGTTGGGGCGTTCGTCTATGTATGTTTTCTTCTCTCTTGTACCTAATACTGTCATCTTTACCATAAAATAATTCAGACTCCCCATCCGGAAGAACAAAATTTTCACATAATATAATGCTTATCATCTTCATCATCTATTCGGGATTCGTCATCTAAACTACTCCTGTCACTAGTTTCCCTGTCAGCATCAAAAATCAGGGTCTTGATCCGAATCTTCCATGTCTTATTAGTCACTTTCTTCCTCTATGTTGTTGTAAAGGAGTTGCAAAATATGACCATTGAAGTCAGCGTCATACACTCTTATATCCTGGAATGAGACATGTCAAACACAAAATAGATAAGGAACCCAAAAACAAAAACTATGTACAATAATATTTACACTGGTAGACATACCCACAAAATTTCAAACGTAAATACGTATCATCTGTATCGTCAGGTACAGGAGACCGTAACAGAAACAATAAAACACAACAGCTCAAGGCCATCTGAAGGCTAAAAATAACTATTGTCCAGAAGTTACTAAGCAGGAGAAATCAGATGAACAATCAGGTGTGCCAATTTCGTAGAGTCAAAATTCCTGTCCAGTCTCAGAGACCGGTAATACGGTTAAAGTGTTAATATGCTTTCAGTCTCTTTTCTTGGATCTGTCACAAGATGGGACATCCTTCTTGCCTAAGATGCTTTTAAAGGGGCAACAGGTTAGCCAATTTCTAAAGTCTCTTTTGTTCAACCCAATAAGGCAGTCTTTCTTTGGTATGCATCTGTCATAGAATGAGTCATCCTTCTTACCTAGTAATAATAATAATAATAATAATAATAATCAATTTTATTACTCATGTGCAACTTATAAATGAAAACAAATACAAAATGCATAATAAAACATATCACAACAGATAAAAATATAATACAATAGGTACCCTAAATAGCTTATTTAAAAGAAAAGAAAATTTAAAAAACTTACAGAAACAAAATTGCACAAAAGAAATGTAGGAGGTCCTAGGGAAAAGCCTATATTGGACCCTCCATCATAATAGAAAATATAAAAAAGGCAGAAACTGAAGATATCCTTATATTAAGAACAAACAAACACACACACACACACACACACATATATATATAATATATATATATATATATATATGTGTGTGTGTGGGGGGGGGGTTACAATATTTGCTAATGAACCCAGTTAATTAAAAATATTTTAGATTAAATTCTTAAAGTTAGAAGTTTTCATCTATTTTTACCTCTATAAGATTCTTCATAACAACTTGTGACTCCACCATGCTTTTAAAGTTGTCTTCCAGTTGTTGTTTAAGTTCACTCTCTGCTTTCATTAATGTTTCATATCTATTTATAATGTCTTGCACTGAATTAAACTCTTTGGATGCATCTACGACGCATTGTAAGTAATCCTGAAAGTTTATTATAAAATTATCATAATTTGAATATAAATCAGGTTTAAATAATTTTAGCTATAATTTGGATAGTGTCAAATAAAAGATGTAGCTTTCGGCTTAACCCAAATCATCTCCAAAAATAATAAATAATATATATAAGTAAGTGTAGAAAGTGTACGTCTGGTGTTTTAGAGGCAAATGTTACACAAAGTACTAGCTTGGAGGAGGTAAGAATGCTCTTCAGGTAAGAACAAGTAGCTATATTCAACTAGTCAGGCAGTACTGTGGGTGTTTCAGTAAGTTCCTTGAGGTGATGTCAATATAATAGGTAAAGATATAGCAATCAAATTAGCACAAGTTAAAGAAGTCGAGATGATTTGAACACCAAGATATTATGGAATTGTGTGTAATACCAAGGCTGATGAGTTCATAAGGAGGTATCATCCACTTACTTCATACTTTCTAAATCTTTATTAAAATTTCAATGTAAACAAGTAGGGTAATGATTAGGAACTAGTCCAGAAGAGGCAGTTAATTCAATGACTAAGAGACTGAACTGTAAACATTCAAAGATCTTCCAAAATGAAGGAATAATTGGCTTACAGTGCTAGGTAGAAAAGATTTAAGAGTAATGGTATTTATACCTCTTTAAATAAATATTCATTGATTATGGACAGTGATCGTTGTGGACAGGAAGAAACGGCTAAGGGGGTTTTGTTGTTGTCTGAGAACTGTAGATTTGAATAAGTCATGAAGTGCTAGGTCAGAAAACTTTATATTAGGTAACGTTCCTTCATTTGCTGAGGTATGTGAAGAAAACATGTTGATGTAGTAAAAAGTAAGGTATTCCACTTTGAATGATGTGGTGGGTAAAGGGGTTCATGAAGCTCAAGTACGGGGACAAAATATCCACCCCTTTATTGAATATAATAGAAAGTATGTGTCTTTTTAAGAAATATGGAGAGTAAGAAATAACTTGACATATATATTTAATATTTAACGTAATTTTAAATTGATTAAATCATTTTGACAAATAAAATTCCCTATTGTGACATATGAAATAATAATAAGTGAAATTATTGAATTATCATAAGATGTCCCATTATACACCGGGTAAAACAGTGTTCCAATTTTATATTCCTATTTAATTAGATTGTGTGGTAGAAAAGGGTAATTTAAAAAAATATTTTCCAGTAAATCAATCTAAATATAATCATTGGTAATTCTTATTGATATATAATACATATTTATATAGTGTGTCCCTCGAAGGTATTTACAATTTTAAACAAATACCAAGAACATATGCATCAATCAAATTGTAAGATTTTTTTTCCACAGATATTGGAAAGATATCCAAATGTGTACGGACAATTTTTTATGCTGATATCTTAGTAGAAATAAAATGGTGGCTGTTGAAAGCAATTTATGGTTTAAATGATAGCAAGCTATAAAATAATTGTTTATTCTTTTATAGACTTTAATAACTTTTTAATATAATTACCACAACGAAACAAATAATAAAATTTCTTTTTATGATAAAACATTTATCCTAACAAATAAAAAAACAAAATAACATCGATGGACAAAAGTCTCAAAGGCATTCCTGAATAATTCCCTAGGGATGTTAAGCATTTCATCTTCGATTAGCCTTTTAAAATTCTCATCGGTTTCTATGTCATGGGAGTACACCTTTTCTTTTAGATACCCCACAGAAAAAAGTCACAAACTGTTAAGTCGGTGATCTAGGCGGCCGGATAACGTAAGTGCTCAACATTTTATGATACCAAGGCCCAGTCATTGTCCTCTCAGAAATCTCGTAGGAAAGAACTCCATTATCTGACATTGCATCCCAAATTGTAATGCTCTTTGACCTAAGTTTCTATTCTTCTGCAATATGAGGATTGGTAGTTTTGTAGTAGTTAACATTTTGTCTACTTACTAAACCATTACGATAAAATATAGACTCATCTGAAAACACCAAACAGTATTCATGGTCAGTCTCGTAATTAAACTTAATTTCTATCAAAAGCCGCCATTTTATTTCTATTACAGATATTAGCGTAAAAATTTGTTGGTACACATTTGGATATGTTTTCAATATTAATGAAAGAAATCTTATAATGTGGTAGATGCATATTATGTACTTGATGGTTGTTCAAAATGTAAATACATTCGGGGAACACGCTGTTAATAAGAATGCTCTAGTTTAAAAATGAATACCTGAAAAATACTGTACTTTTGATAATATTTATCCATTTTTTCTTTCACAGCTCGAAGCTTAAATACTTCTTGCTGAACTTTGTCGATTTGTTTTTCTAAATTTTCTTTAAGTCTCTTTTCATTTAAATCTCTCATTTTTACTCTTTCTTGTTTTTCTTGGCTACCCTGAAAATTTTTAAATCATTATTGGATATTTCAGATTCATTGTCAATAAGTAATAGGCTAAAGCAGTGGGACAAAAACTTATGCAGTAACATTATAATGTAATAAGAAAAAATGTACACTTATGGAAAAAAACACTGGAGCTCATTTCTGAATGGCTGAATAAGCAAAAAGCACAAAACAAGTTGATTTTGACAGATTAAACAAGCTATAATAAAATAACCTGAGAAAAATAGAATCAAACAAGAAATGATGAATCAAACTTAGAGAGTAGTGGCTTAGAACTCTAATGGCAAATCCACGAATTGGAGTTATTTCCAATAAATAAAAATAAAAATTATATCTGTCTAATATCAGAGACTCACTTCACAAAAAAATTGTGATTTTTTTTTACACAATCTTTTCTCAAAATAAGATGTTATTTTATATTATCATGCTAATCATCCAACTGATAAAGATAGAGCGGAGCTCTACTATAATAATAAAAGCACAAGAAAGAATTTGGGACCTTTATTATATCATACATTCTACACATGCCCAATAAAAGAGAAGCAACAATGCAACTACTGGAGATAAAACTGCTGTACTAGCAGAAGAATGAAGTTTCTGCTCAACTTTATGGTGCTATGGACAACATAACTAATTGGACCAAGCAATAGTGTATTAAACTTAATGAATTAAAGTCTAAACAAATCAAATCTACTAATCAAAATGTAAATTACAAAAAAAAAAAATTATATAAAGAACAAAACATTCCATATGCAAATACCACAAAATATTTAGGAATGACCATAGATGAAAAACTAAAATAAAATGAACAAGTAAAAATTAAAGACAGAGCTACATTAGATATCAGATTTAGAAAAATGCAGTGGTTGATTGGGAGACATTCTGAATTGGTGTTGCATAGTAAATTGTTAATATATATATAAACAAGTGTTAAAACTATTATGGACTTACAGAGTGCAATTCTGGGGATTCTCCATGAAAAGTAATGTACTGATTATACAACGCTTTTAAAATAAGTTTACAAACTTGTTGTTAATATCTTTTGATATATCAGGAATGATAATTTACATAAAGATCTTGGAATTGATAATGTACATTGGATAGACATTCACAACTACGCAAACAAGCATAAGGGTAGATTTCATTTACACCAAAATGTCGAGATGTTACCACTTGTAGACAATAAGGGTCGATTACACGTGGCGAGTTTACTAGCTACAAGCCGACTAGTTAAGAAGCCGGCAAGTTGGCGAGTGCGCTAGTTGACGATTACACGTAGCTTTCCACTAGCTCACTATCCAACTAGTTGCTGCACAGAAACCACTTGTTGTGTTGTTTGCTTTAAAATTTTGCTAAAAATTGTTGTGTATTAAAATGAAGTGGAACGGAAATGATATTGCTGTGTTTCTTGATTTCTACCGGCAATATCCTTTGTTATGGAACATCATGGACAAAGACTATAGTAACAAAACATTGAAGGAGGACAGTTTTAAACGTCTAATGTGTGATTTAGATGAGCATAACTTATTAGGGGGAATGGATTCGAAACAAGTTAAGGCAAAAATTGAGTCAATAAGAGATGTTTACAGGCAGGAGCTACAGAAAATAGAAAGAAGTAAGAAAAGTGGCTGCGGTAGCGATGAAGTGTATAAACCAAAACTGAGTTGGTTTAATGACGCAAGTTACCTGAGTGAGGTGTCTTCAACAAGAAAAAGCACATCAAACATGGTAAGCAAATACATTTATTACAAGTATTAAAAAATTAAAGTAGCAAGTAAATAAATGTTAGCATAATGTTATGCACTTGGACAGTTAAAACATATTCATTCCAACTTTCTCCCATTGCCAGGGGAGTGTGTTTTCTTCCGTAAAGTATTTCACGTAATTTTGTCTGATGCCCTCAGCACTCTTACTGTAGTTATTGCTGCCGAGTTTAGTCACAGGTTGTAGAACATTGGGATTTTCCCTCCAAAGCCCAGATGTAACGTTTCCAGTGTTTAAATCCTCTCTATCCCGTGCTTGTGTTGGTATATAGTGGCCTAGATTAGTCTTTCTCAGCCAGTTATGCAGAGTGCAAGCAGCCACAATAACTCTATCAACAGTATCAGGTTTCACCTCTATTGGTCTTGAAAACACTCGGAATCGCCAGGCTAGTATGCCAAAAGCGTTCTCCGAAACTCGCCTGGCACGGGAAAGACGATAATTAAATATTTTCTCTTCATTACTGAGCCCAGTTTTGCTGTAAGGCTTCATGAGATCAGGTCTTAGAGGGAAAGCATCGTCTCCGACAATAACAGAGTTTTCTGGAAATCCAATTGTTTTACTTTCGATTGCAATGTTTAGAGTACTGTCTTTAAATATTGCACTGTCACTTGCTCGACCATTTCCTCCTACGTCAATAAATGTGAAACAGTAATCTGCATCGACCATAGCAAATAATATAACACTGTATGTTTTTTTGTAATTGAAGTACACTGAACCGGAACCAGGAGGTTTTTTAATGACGACATGTTTCCCATCGATTGCCCCAACGCATCTTGGGAAGTTCCAGCGCTGGAAGAATAACTTTTCGATTTCTTTCCATTCACCTTCTGTTTTAGGTACCTGCAAAGAAAATATTGGTATTACAACTTTTTTCATTAAATGCATGAATTAAAATATTTATAAAGTATTATTGGTTGTTGTTCTGTTGCAGGACCTGTTAAAAAACAGTAACTATTCAATGACAGATGATGAGGAGACTGAAGGCGTGGTAATCGAATTAGATTCGGAGGACACTGAGACTCACTCGTCAACAGCTATGGGACCACCAGAGCCTCCAAAAAAAAGATGTAGGAAAAATACAGCCAAGGATGAAATATCACAGGCAATCCAGCAACTCGATAAAATTGCACACACTGTGACTGAGGAGAAACAATATGAGCAGTTCGGTAAATATGTTGCTGCAGAACTACGACTGTTACCCAAACGTGAAGCCATCATGCTGCAGCAGGAAATTCAAAGTTGCATAACCCGTTCAAAGCTGTCCGCATTGGAAAATGAACAAGTATTTGAATTCACAATTGTACAATCTAATAACCAAACATTTTCAACGACTTCCTCTTCAAACGATGAAGAGGACGTATTACAAACAGCCGTGGTAAATACGTTTGGAAAACATAATTAATAAGAACTATGTAATTAATTAATAACTACTTAATGTAATTACATTAAATAAATTATTTTACAGTGTTTGTAAAGCGTAGTTACTTTATTAAAACTCACCTCAATAAATGGTCGAAGGACGCAACAAATCGCTGTAAGTACGTAGGGTATAAACTGTGATATCGTTGTTTCCGGAACTCGGAACAGGTACTCCAAAGATTTAAATGAATCTCCAGTTGCTAAATAACGTAATGTTATTTCCAGTTTCGTGGCTACTGGGATTGCCATTCTCATTACTGTGTCCTTTTTTTCAGCATTCCATCCACCATACCCAGTAAATCATCGAACTGTGCACCGGTAATTCTTAAAATATTTCTATATGCCGTAGTATCTTCGTTTTTCAGCTCTTTTAATAATGTACTTGATGCACCATAACTTGCCCGTCTTTGTTTCCAAGGTTTCACCCACACACTTCTTCGACGACATTTCTTTTTCTCATTTTCTCTACGTATTAACTCGTTTTTTATGACCATAGACAAAACAACAACTTCGGCTATAACCAATTCGACCGACATTTTCACCACCAATGGCTTGCCACTTGCCGCTTTTTAACTAGTAATTCCCTTTACACAGGGCTAGTTTACTAGCTAGCTCGCCCAGACGCCAGCGAGTAGCGAGTAAAGTAGGCCGGTCTTCAACTTTTTCCCCAGCTTTTTTACTAGCCAGTTACTAGCCGGCCAGTGCGCTAGTATATGATTACACGGAGCTAGTTTACTATCAACTAGCTAACTAGCCGGCTAGTAGCTAGTAAACTCGCCACGTGTAATCGACCCTATAGTGACTGATTTTGTTAGCTCAGAGGAGTGTAACCCTTTGAACTCTTTAATTAGGAACTAAAATATACTGAAGTATGGGAGACTCCAATGGGAGTGTACCCACCACAGAGAGACTTTTAGATATTAGAGAAAATTATTTGATAGATATTGTCTAATTGTAATTGTAGCAAAGAAAATTGTTTAAATAATAATAATAATAATAAAATGTATAAATCATTTAGAAAATATTAAACTTGAATTTGAAACAATCCACAGGACAATAATTGGAGTGTAAGCAACAAATAAAGATTTGTGTTCAACACCTATATACTGCCCATCAAGGTATAACTTAAAGAAAGAACACTATGTTAAACAATTTATTAGGAAACAATGTTATTATCAAGGAGACTTTAATGCAAAAAAAAGATTGTGGTTTAAGGCTGACTACCTCAAAAGGTAGAGAGTTATTTGATGCATGCAAGGCAATGATTTTTTTATTCAACAGGCAACCTACATACTGGCCAATAGACCCAAGAACTGCCTGGCCGTATAGATTTCGTCTGGCCTGCCACTTGAACTTCAAGTTAAGAAATTTGAAGAAATTGTAGAATGTTGGTAAAAATTATACTATAAAAAAAGTTAATTGATCTACTTAATTCAATAAAAACAGATTTAAAAATTAGATTTGTAGGAAGATTCATAATTATATATTTACTAATCAGAAGTATATAAAAGATTATTTCTAGAAGCCCCAAGAACGTATATTATTTTTTATATACTTTATTTAATTTTGTTTATTTTTTGTTGTTTAAAGGTGAAACACCTCTTGGTTATTATTGCCTTAGAAAAAAAAGAAGAATAGAAATTATAATAAAGACTTCTAGCCCTTGAATACTCTAACAGCATTGGGGATGGAAAATAAGAGAGTCCTGATAGGAAAGATAAAAGAAAAGTATCTTATCCAAAACTACATAAAAAAAGGTATAAATCGAGCTAGGCACTGCCATTATGTATCGGTATGGTGCTAATATTATAACACCAGTTAAATACTAATTTCAATGCATCATACTAAATTCCATTCCAAGAAAAGTCTCTGGGATGCTTTATCAAAGTGATTCTGCTACAACAATTTAGGTCGCCATGATAAGTGAATGGCATGGATTCAAATGTAATACCTAGAACTATTTTAAAAAAATTCTAAACCTAATTAACCTAGTGTCATATACGGTATGTACCAAAATAAACAGTAAATGAATCAGCTGTAGCTGACTTCTAATCAGCTGTGTCAAATTTTGATTGATGCCACATCTTCATGATTATTATTTCTTTTTTATCAGAAGTTAGTTTTTGCTGACATTGTGCTAACTACTGCAGCGAAAGCTTTTATCATAGAGCATTATTTTTGCTCATATGGACATGTGGGTGGGCCATGGTTGTCACACAATGCATTACGTTTTCAGGAACATTTTCACAAAAACCTGCCTAGTAATGCTGTGATTATTAGTGTTGTTCAAAAATTTCATAGAACAGGTAGTGTTTTGTTGCATGGAACTATTCAGCTCGCCCAAATACTGTCTGTACAAATGAAAACCACTGAAGAGTGTTGCAGCAAGTGTTACAGTCACTGAAAAGAAGCATAAACTGAACATCTTTAAAACTGAATATAAGCAATACGTCGTTGAGAAGAATATTTTTAAAAACAATGGTGGTTTACCCCACAAGATACAAACTGGGCAACCTTTGAACTGTATAAATAAAACAGTCAGAGCTCAGTACTGCGCTTCAATGTTAGCAAAGTGCTATGAAGAACCTAAGTTTCTGAGTGATGTATGGTTTTCAGATGAATGTCATGTGGACCTGGTTTCATAAACAAGCAGACAACACTTTTTTGGGGGTTTGAACGTTCTGACAGTGTTGTAGAGAGGCCACAGCATAGTAAGCGTTGTAACCTATTGGTGCTCTGTCAGGAAGAGGCATAATTGGGCCATAATTTGTTGAAGACAATAATGGAAATTCTCTTACTGTAGTTCAGGACCGATAATGGGTTATTCTTAATCGTTTTATAGGAGACCTCAGGAGATTTTGTCATGCACGAAGCCTGTCTTTTCGTTCACATTGAATCCAGCAAGATGGCGCAACCAGCCACACTGCCTTAATCAACATTTCTTTCCTTTAAAAACTTTTAGCAACCGCCTCATCTCCCAAAACAAACTTTCCTTACTCAGCCCACTCCACCGATCTTACACCACCTGACGCCTACGTCTGGGGAATGTTGAAGGAGAAGATTTTCCGTAAAGACCCACCAGCTGCCATCATTCAACTCCAGAAAAAATAACTATGTATATAAGGAGCATGAAATAACCCCTCTTTACCAAAATGATGCAAATCCTTAAAAAACTGTACTAGTTTTGCCTTAAACTGAACGGATGTCATATTGAACATTTAATTACCCGAGTCTAACCGATTTTGCTTCTTTTTACTTGTATATGTTGGTAAAACTATGTAAATAAAATGTTACAATTTCAGTACTGTTTATTTTGGCACATACTGTACAAACTGAGAGTTGTAGTTCTAAATCTTTTAGTAGGTTTGTGACTTAAAAATGAGCTTACACCAATAGTCTTCCATATGAGAAAATGGTATAGAAAATAAAGCACTAGAGGAATAATATGATACATCCAAGTGCACCAAAAATTTTACCTTTTAGTATTTGTGATGGTCACATTATTTAATAACTTGAAGAACTTATGTTTCTAGAAACTTTCTTTATCACTTTGGGCGTATAATTGTACACACTCTTAGTGATCACTTATTGTGTAAAACTTATGGAAAATTTGTAATCAATAGTTTTTTTTTATGATATAGTTGAAATGGATCATGTTCAGACAGAAATTGGTTCATGAAGTAGTTGACCTTGTCTTTACTCTTGTTTTGATATTCTTCAACAGTGGGGATGAGCTTTGCAGTCTATCTTTTTGTCTCTCCTAGCCATCGCTCTTTCCACTTTGTTTCTGATCAGACAGTCTTCCTAGCTATTTTCTTATATTTTTTTTGTGATTTTCTTCCTTTTCAAAGCCAGAATTATAGGGATATTACCTCCAATGATTAGAATCATGGGCTTTGACACAATGTACATGTGACTCTATTAATAGTTAATAAATACTTTAATTTCCTCAATAAACAAACACACCAATAATACACTATTTCATTCACTAAGTTGTTGTCCTCGATTGTTACCATGTGCAAACATTGTTTCATTTAAAACATTTTCTTAACAGTGTGGTTTCTTCTTGTGGTAATTGGAGTATTTATTAAAGATTGATTACATTCACTTGGTTAAAACTTCCAGGAGGGCTTACAACAAGTGCTTATAGCTGAGGGCATGATCTATAACCTCCTTTTCTCACATATCCTTCTTGTAAAGAGTGTCATTAAACTAGTAATCTATGGAGGTGGAGGTTACTAGTAGCCTAAATTATTATTAACCAATACCTTGGTCTTCTTCTTGTTAAGGCAGAGTTTATCCTTTCCCATATTAAAAATTTGATTTAAGAATTAACTCAGGTATTGTTACTGATTAATGATTATATGAAGCCAATAAACTAATTACTGTAATTCTTTTTTTGCGGACACCTCTTAACATTTTGTATAAGGAACCGATGTAACTAACTGCTAAATATTACATACATTTTCAATATTGTACAATATTATTGTTAGAATAAAAATCAACTTTTGTTGTTTATAATAATTCTTCTTCTTTTCTCTCTCTCTTTGACATAAAAATTATATAGATGTGAATGGGTTGGTGAATGACTTATTGAATGTTAGTCCTTTTTATATTTGGACGGTATATCACTAATTTCTTAGAAACTACTTAGAAATTATTAGACAGTGTGTGAAGGTAACTTAAAGGAATATTTAAAGCTTGTAATATGTCCTCTCTTAAAATTAAGAGATATTTACCCACATAAATTATACTACACATAAAACCTGCCATACAATTAAATTTATCCTCCATTGGATTTACTAATACTACAAACATGTTAAATAAACTTACTAGTTTATCAAATTCTATGTGGACAGATTTCAAATGTTCTTTCTTCTCTTTTATTCTTCTCCACTGGTCATCCAATTCCTCTCTCATTTTACTGGATGTTTCTTTTTTTTCTTGTAATATTTCCTCATAGTGTTGTAGTTTCATTTGTGCTCTAATTAAGTCAGATATTGAAGTAAATCTTGGAACATCCCAGTCAATTGTGAATCTATACAGTTTAAAATTGATTTATTATGTTCAAAATGTTGAGGTGAACCAAATTAGATTAATTAAAATCTTGAAATTTTTTTAAATATTTGAGTTTTCCTATAAATTGATGGGTACTTACCCAGCCCAGTCAAACAAACCAATCTTTGCTGTAATTACATACCAGGTTGAAAAGGTGGAAAATCTAACCAATAATTAAAGATATTAATATCGTAATAAAGAAATTAAATCACAATGCGGCCTAAGATTGTCATTTTAAGTTCATACTAGATTCTTGGAAAGAAGATGTATGTTAGGTGAATATGTTGATATTTTTCAGTTACTAATAAAATAAAATTTGATAGAGGTTGTATTTACCATCTAATCAACGGTAACAAATAGATGGTTAAAGTAAAAGTTGAACACAATCTCCCACAAATAATACGTTTATTATTGAAATGTGTTGTCAGTGATACTTGAGCTATATAATATTCAAACTATAACTAACTATAAAAAGGTGATTAACACATCATTGAAGGTGACAACATGTCGTGAAACTCATTTGATTTAATAAACATATCATTTGTGAGAAATTGTGTTCAAGTTTTTTTTTTTTAATTTAAAACATCACACAAGTCAAACTCATTATTTATTTAAATAAAAAGTTATTAATGACTCATCTAAACGGCAGTTTTGTCTATTGTTCTATATTACATGTGAACTGTTTTCATAATTAATAGAAATTTAAAACTAAAACTAAAGAAAACAATTATTGATGACTAAGAATTTTAGAGATTGATGTGTAGTAGGTGTCCAATGGAGAAATTAACTTATGGAGGAAGTCACATAAGGGCTCGTGAGAAACAGACAGTTACAATGAATATAAAACTTTGTTCAATCAATTTTTCTATTACACGCTTAATGGTTTACATGTTTAGAGTGATTTTATCTTAGAACTAAACAAATATATTTTAGTTCGTAACTCCAAACAATAGTACACTGTAAATCTCATCACACTACACCATACCACAATGTAAATAATTTGCATAATGGCATAATGTGTCATATCTGTAAATAAATTTTAAAGAAAAGGATGAATTCCAGTTCAGTTAATTAATTAAGGCTGGTCCATCAGCCAACCATAGGTCAAGTTTTGAACAAAATAAGGTGGATTGTTATTTGACATGCTTGAGACTCAACACAGAAACTATAATAGTTGTGTTTAATAGTAGTTGATTTGATCGGATTTTAATACTATTTTTGATAGTGTAAAGTTGTATCACTATGGCTGGTTTGAATCAGGCTGTTTCGAAATTGAAATAAATTTCATAAACTCGTAAATTTTAATACAATTTGCCAAATAGAATTTTTGCTAGTACAGTAGCTGAAACTTAATATGGAAGATTCCCCAGCTTAATTCCAAATTTTAAAATACAAATTATTCATAAATAAAGATATTTATACTACCGATAAAACATACACACACACATACACACACACACACACACACACACACACACACACAAACACAAAATTTCCTGAAATTATATTAAGGTGGAGTACTTTCCTTGGGTTGATTTTCCAGTATTTGTATTTTGTAGTTTTTGTTTTTGTTTTTGTTAAAACATTATAAAAAATCAACAAAATAAAAAAAACTTATCAACCCAAGGGTGAAGTATATAATTATTCACTTTAAATTATGTAACTTTCACTAAAGTTACTTATTAAACTGTAGCACCTGTATTTTACTCTTTGACTTTGGAGTATATTTAAATTTGATATTTGAGAAAACTGAGTGATATCATCATAGCATGTCTGTAGATTTTTTACGAAAGTATTCTTATATCAAATCAACGTATATTATGTAAAGTGTTGACATACGTCTGCCCGGGTCTGGATTTGCTGGGAGAGTAGCTTGCCAGTCTCTGAAGATTTAGAGACTCTACAGAGATAAGTAGATTACTTGTGATCTATTGGCCGAAAATTGGAACCCTGTTGGTTAACGGAAAAAGTTTGTCCAATCTTAATGTTCATTTTTATTTTATATAAAACTCTCACTTATGATGTCACTAATTTTAGTTCAAAGAGCAGAATATTGAGGTTAATTAAATTTATTATACTGAATAAAAGGAAAATAATCATGGCAGATATATGAACTCTTCCACTCATTATCAAAACAACGTAAAGAAAATGTTTTCAACAATATAATGAGTGCTAAGATATATTTAATATACAACTACAATTTTATATTTGTTTTGAATGTCCTATTTTCTCTCAATTGCGATGGATAATTGATCCCCATGATCCATAGTTACATTACTTAAACTATCCCAGTTAAATTAAGGTGTACTCAATGTAGTAAATGTACATGTACTACCTTGGAAATGATACAGTGATGTGATAACAATACCCCAAACGATGTGAAAACAGTTTTATAAAATGTATGTTTTGACATTAAATTACAGGCAACCATTAAATTGGTTTGAAGCCATTACAGGCAGAATTAAAATTAGTGAGGCTTTCTTTCTGTTATTTTTGAGATGAAGCGAATATTGCTGAAAAATACTCTAACATATATAACATAGGTCAGATATCTTGAACATAATTTAATATATGCAGGAAGGAGTCTCATTGTGATTCTTTTTTATATATACAAAACAGTTTTAAAGATGAAATTACATGCCTTATGACAGATGTCTAATTTTAGATACATTTTTCGTGTTTTCCTATTAAAATAAAACTTGGTATTTCAACGATAAGCGAAACTTGTATTTAAATTTTTTAATGGAAAATGTAGCCCCTACAAGATTTATTAAATTACAATGCTGATTTTTTAAACTTTTTTTGTGTGAGTTAAACGTTGGTTCAGAATGGTCCTCCCTAGCACATTAAATTTTTTGGAGAGTTTAAAATATCTTTACCTTTTTAAGAGTAATTATTCAAAAATTTGGTTTTTGTAGTGAAACACTGGACAAAAGAAGGAAGAATTTATGAAAAACAGCATAAGAAAGCCGTTTAAGCTGTAGATGCGATATATAAGTTGGGACATCCTACTATTTTTGTGTGGATTAGGTTCACATAGATTTTCATAATTAAAAAAAAAAAAAAACGGAATGTCAGATCGTATCTACAATTTTTTTTTCTAAATTCAAAAAATATTAAGAAGTAATTTTATAAATTTATGTTTTATATGAAGCTTAGAGTAAGTGTATTTGTGTGTAACGATTTGACTGAAATTATGTATATATGGTCATATTTTGGAATACTCCATTTGTTTTTAAGATTTTTGGAATTAGTCAGAAATCAAGATTAGGTGTTACAACGCTAAAATACAAGATGTCTTTTACCTCCAAAAAGTGTTTAAAATAATGTTTATCAAGTTTGCTAAAATGAACCCAAACAATAATATTCTTTCTTAAAATATTGGTTGTCTGTCAAAAATGGCCAGGGCTTAATTTAGAAGTTCAAATGTCTTAAAAGCGAGTAAAGACAGAAGATTGCTAACAAATCAATAAAATTATTTTAAAGCAGTCTTTAGTTAGTTGTCTAACGAGAGTATTACACAGACTTGTAAATATTAAATCATTAACAAACGTTACCACGTACCTGAGTTCTTGTTGTTTATCATTGCGTTTTGTTTTTGCAGGAGAAACTGTTCTAGTTGAAGGAATTACGAGCACAGAAACGTCAGGATTTCCTCCTTCACTTTCACATGCAACTTCCATTTCTACTGATAAACAAGAGTTGTGTAACCATGACAACAAAGAAATTATTACAGGTATGCACTTAGCTAGTTAGTCCTTCTTGTTTTATTCGGTGATTTAACTTTTTCACGTAATAGACATGTCAAAAAATCGATGTTGAGTTTGTAGCGAAAAATTAACTTTGGTGTCTTCTAAGCCCAAAAAACGTGATTTTTTTTTTAACATGTCTTTGTCGTTTTTACAGTGTTCTACTTAAACGACTGGGCTAATTTTGATCAAATTTGTTATGTGGGTATATTTGAGCTAAGCGTGGAGTATTTGTTGATAACAGTAAATTCGATGATAGCTATCATAAGATCAACATTTACAATAAAATTATAATTATCGCAAAATCGGGGGTAACAATTTCGATAAAATTTCTCAAAATTTGGCCTTCTAATACACAAACATATCGCTATCTCACCAAAAATTCCGGTTTGGCAGTTATAGAAATAAAATAAAAATCGAGAATGGACCTTCATAAAAGACCTAATTTCTCATAATCAGGTCTATCGATTTCGTTCAAAATTTGGTGAAATGTGAATGGCCCAAAACAGTGGGGAAATTGCAAGCGGAAGAAAATTATCGATTTCAATCAAATACAATTTACGTTAGGACGCCTACAACTGGGTGTTCTTTCTCTTTTATTTGGTTATCTTTTTTCGGCTGACTTACCCGCTCTACTGGAATTATTGTCTTCTGAAAAAAAAAAAAAAAAAAAAAAAAAAAAAAAAAAAACATCCAAATTTAAAACCGTAAGATATGACCAAAAACCAGTTCGGGCAGTAAAACTTATAGTAAATAGTAACAATTTAAAAATACACTATTCAAAAATCTTCATAATTATAATATATTATTGTTTTATTAACAAAATGGTACATGCACACAAACATAAATCACAGTTTCAGAAATAACAATAATACACTAACATTAAAAAAAGAAGAATATATTAAACTATATTTAAAACTTATTTATACACAAACAGTTTTATAGTTCAAGAATTACTTGTGCGACATGTTGTTAGTGAATACAGTCATTACATGAATACAATATAAATTTTGCAGTAATTGAACATTATTTGATTCTCTTCTTTTGTTTTTTGGACGACCACAATAGTATTTAATCTGCCAATTTAATATGTACACAAGAAAGTTTAGTAGGATTAAAATGGTTAAATCAGTGGCGAATAAAATGTAAATATCTAGTTTTAATTAGTATTCATTTTATATTTGGATATATAAATCTCACTTAAACGATATACATATTCATAAGATGGAATTATTTATGATAGAAATATACAAACAATCATATCAAGTAACTATGATTGTAACATATGTATTTACTTTGTACAATTTAAGTATTAAACCTCTGTAGGAAAGATTTTTACCTCTAGTTTGCCCGGAGTAATCCTGGCATCGTTGACAAACTTTGCCTAACTTTACACCATTCCGTAGCGTTGTAGATAGTAGGCTCTGTTATGCTATCTAGCAGGATTAGTCGAACAGGTTGTAAACTGTATTATTTTTCAAAATATTTGTATAACTATTGTCTCCTAAACTAGATCAAAGTATTTGAATTTTAATACTGAAAGCAGCTGTACCAATACGATAATTTTACAGTATAGCAAAGTTATCAAACAAATCGAACTCTTGGAGCTTTAATTTTCAATGTTAGAATTTGAAAATAAAATCCATGGACCATAAATGGGTTTGCAAATGCTATATACTCTAACTTGTAATCGGATGAATGTTCACTTTGTGAATTTTAGAAGAACGTTGATGTTCTTCAACTAAATGCACGAAAATAGCAATCTTTTGAAAATTCGCAAACGTTTTCGGCAAAGCCCTGAGTTGCGTGCTTTTATTTTTTATAACATAAGGAAGTTTTTTTTAAATGCATATGACATTATGTTGACTAAGATAAGAATTACAGTAAGTTGATAAGATCAAATTATGACCATGTATTGGTGGAGGTAAAAGATGTAAATTTTAAAATCTTCACGGCTGAGAATATACTTAAAACATTAATCCAATGAATTCCAGAGCCTTGAAATATATTGAACCGATCCATAAAAAACCGAATTATATGATTTGTATAAAGATTTTAAAATTAATTTTGGAATTTTGATGATTTATTGTAGATTTTTATTGTAACATGGTTCCATGCATAAATAATTCTTGAATTACACTACTGATTTTTTATATTTGAAATGAAATGTAGGTTTCATTTCCCAAATAAATCATTATAAATAGATAATACTTTAAATAATAACTATTTACATTAAATCTAACTTTTTACAAAAATAAATATAAAATATTAAAACTACACATAACCTAAATATTAAAAATACTTTTTAGTTATTAGTATTTTAGTGGATGTATATAAGTAGAATTAACTACTTAAGGTGGTAGTTATATTTCATAAAGCTTATCACATAAATTAGGATTGTTTAAAACAACTTCTTAATTCTTTCCGGTTGATTTATTTGTATATATTATTAAACTATAGAATTAGATGAGTCAGTAAATTAATTATTTTTAAAAATCAATACTGAGTGTTGGCTCTTTAGTCGAAATTAAATTTTGGATGTAAGAATTACTTTAGACCTATATAAATCTAGAAAAAAATTAGGGAATCTGACTATTTTAAGAACAAACATCAATATGAAATGTTTGTATAATACGAGAAAATAAATTTCGACCCGAACTGGGTTGGCAACCTATAAATTTTTACTTGGATGTCTCTCATCAGTTACTGAGAAACGGAGCTCTCTGAAATTAAAGATCATTTGCTGAACAGTTAAGGCACCAGAGAACAAATTTAGTGGTCTGGATTTGAACAATGATTATGTCGAAGTTCATTTAATTCCTATAATATATGATTCATTGTTTGGGAAGTGTTTAAAAACGGAAAAATATAATAAACAAAAGGAAGAGTAAATTGTTGACCTACAATAAAAACAAATACTGACAATTAAGGAATATCCATGAATATACTTCGCATAGTTTTGTGGCGAAAGTATTGAGTGAAAAATATTCATAGGGTTTTGTACATCGTCTTTAACCAGGGTAAAATTTATGTAATTGCAATTCTAATTTAATATTTTACTAATTTGAATACAAAATCTGTCCATTTTGTGAATTTAAATTGTAAACTGACGTTAGAATCATTATATTTGGAAACTGCGTTAACTGTTACAACTTAAATAGTTTATTCTAATTTCCCATAAAAAGAGTTACATCTTTTACAATTTTTCCTTATTGTTCTTGAAAATAATCAACTAATCACAAATACTATAGTAAGTTTAAAAAAGTTTTTGTACAACCTATTAACTTAAATATAAAACGTAAGTTACTCCTAAAATTACTTATCGATATTTTCTTTTTTTGGACTGCTTTCTTCTTTAGTAGTTTTGAATATTGAAATTACATTTATCCCATCAGATGGTATTGATGATAACTTAACAGATGTGGTGGTAACCTTTATTATTAAAGTTAAAAAAGCAATAACGCAGAGTAAAATAACAACAATGCCCATGATGCTGATAAACATCTGATTCTGCTCAGTTTCGTGCATGTTAATGAGAATGTCCATGTCGATTTCATCCCTCCAACTGACCCACGTGCCGTTCCAAAGAGCTGGATCGGCTTCAGGCTCGCTCGGTTGTTTGTTTGATGGTACCACTGTTTGTCGATACCTAGGTAAACAAGAAAGATTATTAGCAGATTATTAAAAATAACGATAATTATTATTAATTTCAATTTAGATAAGTGGTAGGTCACAATATTTAGTTATTGCATGCACACTTGTAAATAAATATTGAACTTAACTTGTGCGATGATATACTAGATAGAATAAAATTTGAGCACAAATAGTGGGTTTATATCGCCATGTCAGTGATGCACGAGTTAAAATAAGTAAACGATAACTGTTATAAGTTAGAGTTTAATACCTCGTGAATCACTGTAGATGGCAGCTTTGTCGTTGAAACGTGTTTGAATTAATAAACGCACTATTTGTGTTCAAATTTTATTCTATGAGGCACGCTTGTGTTTATGTGTTTCCAGCAAATTCTTCTGATTTAATCTGATTACACTTTTATGAAAGAAACTCTTATTCAGTCTTTTGTTTCAATAATGTTTTACTTTCACGCCTAGATAGTAAGTATTGTGATGGTTACAACAATATTTGTTGAATTATTCCTTGAAATATCAGTTTTAGTCTTTGTGTCCAAAGGAGTGATTTTTATAAAATATTTGTCTGTCTACTTATATATCTTAGTTTATTTGTCTGTCTTAGTTTATATGTCTGCAGCATTACTTTTATTTTTATGGTCGAACTGATTTTGTTCAGAATTGGTATTTAGGAGTCATTGGATTTTTAATTATATAAATAAAATTTAATCATGTTTAGTGATAATTTGGGTTATTTGACATTTTAAAAAATATAAAATTATTTGAAAACCTAATTTACAATTTTCAATCCTTAATTATAATTCTTTTTTAATTATTTTAATTTAATAAACAATATAAATTATTCAAACAATTAAATACAAATTTTTAACTTCGGAATTTGTAATTAAAATAATACTTTATTGAAGCTTTTAATTTTCACATATATTTCACTAAAATACAAAGTGGCCGGAAATAAAATCGCTTTTAAGTTTTCGTTAAAGTCGGAAATATCTGATCAAAGGTTTCTCCGAGTAAATAAAAAATAAAAAATTGTTTTGTTTTTGTAAATATCGGTGGACCGTCTGTCGTTCATACAGTATCATCCAGCGTGGTAAGATTTATATATTCAAACTAATTTATAATAAAGATTTTGATCAAATTTTGGTTACATCAATTAAATATACTTGATTCCGGTGTAAAATTGACCAATGGTTGCCCTGATAGAGCGCAAAATGTTTTCGTAAATAGCAATATCTGTCCAAACAATTTGAATCAAATTTTGTTGCAATGTGAAAATTTATGATCCAAACCATTGTGACAAACTTTACGTAAAAGGAAATTACTGTTTGAGATGGAATTAAAAAATTAAACCTGACCACCGAAGCATAAAATGATTTGCAAAACATAATTATTTTTATTTTTTTTTACGTGGGACAATGCGTTTATAAAGTATTACATTTCGTAAAATGGTTGACGAAATCGTTCGGAACCATTTTGGTTATTTAAACTTACATGTCGGCTTTCGTGGTTAATTTTCACTTTTAACAATACTTGGATATGTCATGTGAGCAAAATATTTTTTGTTAGCTTATGCTTTTTTATTGTGACTGAAAGTTTTCACCTTTTATTATATTAAATAATAAATACCTTTCTAAAACCTGTTCCATATGATGTAATACTTCAGGATTCCTTTCGGCAAGATTGTTGGTCTCGCAAGGATCTTCTCTGATATTAAAGAGACAAGGACGTCCGTTTAGTGGGTTACATTCAGCAGTATCATTCATCTGACCACAAGTTAACTCCGCAGCTTCCCGCAAAGTAAATATCTTGTCTTCACGAAGCAGTTTCCATTTACCTTTCCCTAAAAACAAATAATGAAATTAAATTCCTCCCATTTTCATTAAATCTTAAATAGTTCAGCCAATTATAATTGATAATAGACAATAAGGAAGTTTTAGTACACTTTCTTTTAACGCAGTCTGTGACTAGTTTATTGCAAAAGACCTGAATTCCCACCCTGTTGAAATCCTTTTATTTACTTGTAATTTTCAAAACAGTGGCAGGAATGAAGTTTTTGTAAACATCTTTTTTAATATTACTCATAGAGTAAAACGAAAAACAATATTAAATTGTATACAAATTAGTTGTTAGATATGGGAGGAAGCTAATTTACCATTTTTACAAGGACCACTTTATTTATTGTAACTTACCATCATATGCAATCAAGGCAATGCATGATACATATTTTACTAATATTGTTAGCGTTAACAGTATTATTTATTCTGAAAGTTACAGTTATAAAGTTGGTAGTTAGTTATTCTGACCAAAAATCACCTGATTGAACTGCCTCCTAGCAGGTCTAGGTTTACTATAGACTAACTTTAAGAATTTTTTTTTATTACTGTTACTTTTTCACATTTACATATTATAGAGAAAGTTATGTTAATTTGTCAAAAATTAACGTCGCGTGTCTCCCAGATAAATTAATTTTAAAGAATGTGATTTGATATGTGGCTATATTTTCGAGATATTTCTAAATTTTCATATGTTTTAAACAACTCATAATTTGAAGGTATAAGACCAAAAATCAAAACTCCTATTTTCTTCAACGATTTTTGTTAAATTTGGCTATAAAGATCTTTTAAAGATCCAAACAGAACTAGATATCACCAACTTTGCAAAAATGCTGGTTATCAGTAAACAACAGAGAAAGATATATTTATCAAAATTGGTTCAATCTGTTTCGTTCAAATTGTGGAACTATGAAGATTAATTCCGTGCAAAATTAACGTAAAAATAATTTCTTTAAAAACAAAAGAACCGATTGACTGCGTCATTCCACCCGATTCACGCTTAGGACGAAGTTTATGACACAAGTAAAGTGAGTTTAGGTAGTATTTAAACATATAAATATTATTTAAAGTAATTTGTTTTAATTTAAGACGGTTTCAGTGTTGTTTTTTGTTTTTACTTTTTACCTGAAATTTTTAGAAACAAATTATTTTGTTCGGTCAGTATTTAGTTATGTGGATAGGTGTGTAGGAAAGTTTGTACAAATTTGTTTTATATTCAGGGAGGATTTCAGAAGCTGCACGTAAGTTTGTGTGACTTCTTACTTTTTTACTGATTTTCATAAAACTCGATTTATAAAAAAAAAGACAAACAAACAAAATGTTTGATACAGAAAGAACCAGGTTGTTTTATATATTTTGTTATATTGAAAGCTATTTATAATTTCAACATTTTGTTATTTTTAATAAAACATATTGGTTTCTTACCGTGCTGTGGAATCTTTTCGCTTAAATTTTCTTTCGCTTTCGACGACATTTTTTCTTTGATCTGTTGTTTAGTGATAAATCCAGAGAAAGCTATCCCGGCTTTTGATCGTAAAACTTCTCGTGGCTCATAACGCACTTCTACTTCATCTCTCCCTGTCTCTCCATACCATTGATCTGCTATTCCTTTGTATACAGTACCTATAAAATAAATTATAATAATTACATGTAAAATCTACAACATCCCTTTAGAGTAGTTTGAATGAAGACTATGGAATAATAATTGTTTTGTATTTAAAATAATGAGTTGCAATTAATCAAAAATGCAGGGTTGTCCTTACACTCGGGACCTATGAGATATAGCCCAGTGGTCCTCGTATCAGTGGAGCATTAATATCTCCAATAAAAAATTATGACTACTTGGACAACTAAACTAAATAACAATTCAGATGTTGAATTTTCGTCAAGATATTGGTCCGTATACCTCAATACATATATGTATTGATTTTTTATCTACAGGGAAACTACAGCTAACTCTATTTACTATGTATGGGAGGAAGTTCCTTGCTTTCGACTATATTTTCTGTTCAGAAAGAAAGTGGTGTACTTCTGAACGAAGAAATACCGATGTATTTCAATGATAAGGTATCTTAATTTTTCTACTATTAGTATACGTTCCGATCTTATTAGCTTGTTCCACAATGTTGTCAGATGCTGTTGTGTTATACAATATTTCTTTTAGATTCCAACTTTTTAATTCTTGATATTGATCTTCTCTCATTCGAGTCAGAACAATGGTGGTAAGAGTAGGAAACCTGTGACAATGTTTTGTAGATTCATTGTTAGAGCGGTTTTGAACGTTATAAGGTTAAATATGGTTTTTTATATCAATGGAAATTTTATAGTATTATAAATTATAAAGTCCAATAAAAAATGTCAGACATTTGTTCAATACATTTACCAAGAACAAAATCACAATTTAAATTTTTTTTGGAAGAAATCCTCTCGTTAGTTGGAAAAATTTGTTTTTATGTTAGGGACCAAAAATGTTTATTTTCAGTCAAACTAAAGTATCAATTTCTTAGATTAAAAAAAAAGTTTTTCACGTTCATTTTTACCCTTGAAAAGTTTGCCAATTTAATGAGTTTTCCAGATAGTTGATGAAAATTTCAATTTTTTAGGAAAGTCATATACGAAATAAAACGTTGTACTCTGATAACACCTTCCTAATAGTTTTCAGATTTGTTGATAACTTTCAATTTCCCCTCCTAATTTTTTCATTTCTACTGTTATATATCATAATATACGCCATTTTTTTAAAAAATAACAAGCATTAAAATCATTGTTAATAAAAATAAACCGGGAATGTTAACAGAATTCATACATCAGAAAGAAAGATCGGAAATGTTTCTGCAATAGGCCTATACACTTTATGTAAGTTAAACCTAATAACTTATTTTCTTATAACTTTTAGTAATATTCTACAATGTTTGTCTAGTAATTGTAAACTGTTTACAATTGTTTTTACTCGTACTCCACTTATAGTTTATACTGTATTAGTAAAAAACTTACGAAAGATTTGATTTCTGCATCTCAATTACTGTGGCGATATTCAGTTCTACCAAAATCGGTTGAGGAACAACCTCCAAAAATTAAATAATTCTGTGATAATTTTCGTATCCGTATTTGGAAGGGTGTATTGTCATTTATGTCATCTTCACGATAATTTCCCCAAATAATAATTTCGTAAAAATTCCAAATGGAGATGATTGATATATTTGGCCGTAGGAATTCAATTAAAACTTTCAAGGTGTCACAATACAAGTCGTAAAAAAAAACTTTTTTTTACCAATTTATATGAGACTTCTTTTATGAAAACAAGGTAAGAATTAAAAAAAAAAAAAAAAAAAAACGTACCCGGATGTAAAATTTTGGAGATAGTGAGAAAACTTCTCAAGATTTAAAAAGAGGCAGTAGTGAATTTATAAGGAAATTTTAATTATTGCTGTAGCTCATACAAACGTTATCCACAAACTTAATGTTCACAGATCCTACCCATATTAGTAATTTGACACTATTTTTTACTCACGTGTGTTTTATTCTTTGTAATTTTGCTTAAATTTGCAATGTAAGCTCGGTTCAAAGAATCATTACATGTAGAACCTTTGGATATTCGTTATCTATAAAAATAGTTTAGTAAATAGTGGCTTGTATTAAATAAATAAAAAAAGAAGCAATCTGTGTATCTGTTGTTCCTATATTGACAGCATAATAACTTATTTTGTGAATCATTAAAATCTGCATTGATCTGCAAAGTCCACATTGTCTTCTGCCATAAAAAAATAAAAGAGTTATAATTAAAAAACCTAAAAATTTACAAAAATAAGCAATAACTTCTCTAACGGCTGAAACTTTATTTGGACTTTAGTCAAATTTAGCATTTAAAGTATTTTTTATTATTCCATGATTTTTTACTTATTTATATATTGTTAAGAACGTAAAGTAGATTGCTAGAGAGATAAAGTTACCGCGCAACGGGTAGCGAAGCGAGGTAATTTCTCGAGAGCGACACAGATACTTTATACTCAAAATACACAATTTTTCTTACAACTTCAACATATATTTCCTACTATGTTTATTAGCTTGAGATTATATGAGAGCTGTACAAAATATAGGTTGGAATGTTACGAAACAATAGTATTGTAATAATATCTGTTCTCATGTCTTAAATGAACGATTTAGACACAGTTGTAGGAAAAATAAATATCAAAATGTTTAGAACAGACGCTTGGAACGGTTTTTCTGTATTTTTGCTTTATAATGTTCCTACTTCAGCCTTCATTACCTCATTTCTTGCTGCTTAAATGCGATCATACTAAATTAAAGTTCAAAGTTGTAAGAAAAGGAGAAAGTGTTTTGATATCAGGCCATGAGTATTGTCCGCGTATTACCTGTTATGTACTTCCAATCACCGTGGCGTATAGCAGCGTAAACATCCCCAATATCGTCAATGTTATAAACAAATTCTGTCCTTGGAGATTCTTTGTTGTCCACAAGAGAGTCCCACATGTCAATGCCATCAATTTCGCCAAGCTCTCTGACGTCCATGCCTATAAAATATAAACAAATAGTACACAATCATTCTTGCACACACACAACTAAAAGACATAGGTCCAATAGGTTATAAATTTGACTTAAACGTAGTCAACTTCATAATAAGTGGAATATTCGGACTTCTACCTATTGGTCTTCCTCAACGTAAGAGTCCTTTTTTTTTGACTAACTCATTAACTATCTGAATATTAAATATCTATCGTTTATAACTTATATTGGTGTTGATGTTTATATTTCTTAGACGAGTTGTTTTAGAACTTTAATAATTACCGTGTTGAAATTTTTTTACCCTACATAGGATTTTGATAATAAATAATTAAGTTAAAATCAGTGCAATTAATTAAGACAGAAAATAAGAATTAGTAGTAAAAAAAAAGATTTTGTATTTGTCTTTTACCAGGTAGACTACTAATCAGTTTTAATTTTGGATTTAATTAAATTTCTAACACGTACGAAGTATAGAGAGACTATTAATTACATATTTAAACAGTTGATCCAGGTAAATGTGTTTCTATTCGGGCGAGATGTTAGTAGGAACAAGAAAGTGTTTTTATCACGACATTTGTCCGTCTAAGTTAATACTTTGAGTTGAAGCTTACACTTTTCTTATAAGGTTATTTCAACGAACGTTAAAAATAGTTTTTTTTATAAATCAGTTATCTGCCATAAGTTGAAAACACAATATATATTTTCAAAATCGGCATTACTAAGTTTGATAAAAGTTTGTTCAAATATATCTCATAAGTGATCCCAAACGAAACATTTTAATTTAAACAAATTGTTCAGGAACATTATAATCCAGAATATGAAATCTTCATATCAAAAGAAACTGTTCAACATTATTTCAGCACAAAAGTGAATACTTTGAGTTGCAGCTTAAATTTGTCTTATAAGGCTATTTCAACAAACGTTAAAAATGGTTTTTTGATAATTCAGTATCTGCCATAAGTTGAAAACACTATATATATATATATTATATAACATCATCATTATTTATACAAACTATGCAATTATAGTTTACATAACTTATATATATAAATTTATTTCTAATAAACTTATTCTTAACTTATTTTCAAATTTTGTTTTATTGACTGGACGAGTGAGTAGATAATATAAGACCAAACATACCTGCAGCTGAGTAGAAAGTAGGAAGCCAGTCTGTCATATACATGAGTTGTGTGGAGACTCGTTGTTGATGTTTAAAGTGTGGACTCCATATTGCGGCTACTCCACGCATTCCACCTTCCCATGGAGACTCCTTCATCTGTAATAATATATTCCTCCAACTTAATTTTAGTAGAGTCATATTATTGACAAAAAAAAAACAAAAAAAACAAACAAATGTTACCTTACTTAAATATCGATACTGTGATTTATATTGTGAGACTTGCCAATATTCATGGAGTTGAGTTATTGAAATGTTTAGTTGTTCTATTGTGTTGACAACCTTATGGTGCAAAATTAAAAATTAAATGAAGTATTTATCTACAAAAGTTTTATTAAGAAAATATGTATATTTCTTATTTGGATGATTAAAAATATGTATTTTGTATTTGTTGAGAGTGAACTGCAATATGATACCGAATGCTGGGTATGGCACTTATTTTGAAACATTAATGTCTATTGTCGTTCAACAAAAACACAAAATTAGGTTAATATCAAACAAGTCAAAATAAGAACATAGTTATCCTTTTATTTAAGAAATTATAATTGTATCCTTTCTGCTCTCTGTATATTTTAAAAGTTTAAATAATATTGTACACTATGAGCAGAAACCATTATGTAGGGTCAATTAGAAATAGTCTGGTTTTGTGGTTTAAATGTTACTTTAATTTCCTCCAACCCACCCTTCTAAAGCTACTTTTAAACTCTTGTATCAATATTCTATTAAAAAGATGTATAACTTAATACCTTACGCTAATATAAGCAGTTTTAAATAATGTTTAAAACATTTCTTTTTTGGGGGATTTCAATAAATTTTTATAGTATTTTGGTAAATATGTATGGAAAGAAAACAGGTTTATATACATAGTGAACATATGTAGTCTATATGTATATAAGTAGAAGTATATATGTTTGAGTATAAGCATTGTGAGTAGAATTGTTTGTTTCGCACTGTGACATGCGACGTTTATTTTATTTTTACTTTTCTGTGTTTACTGGTCACAGATAAACTTTTGTTTATAAATATCACAAAAGTTATAGCTCTGTAGCTTTTTTTTCTTTTGAAATGATGGAACATAGAAACAGGACCTTCTATTTATTAAGTCTATTTTATGAAGTTTGTAGGTTCATTATAGTACCATTGTTATAGGTAGATATACAGTTTTTTGTTGTTTTACTTTATGGATGTAAAAGTTGTATTTTTAATTTGTCATTTAATGATGTTTATTCTTATGTGAGAAATAAAAAGGTTTTTATTATTATTGTTTCATTGGCAGAGCTTTGTGGTTGTGTTTAAAAGTCAATTAAAAATTACTGATCCTTTGTTCAATTGCACCTAGGAAGAAATTAGTGCAGCCATACGATGTATACATTCTGAAGAGGTAAACAAGCAGACATTTTTGTCGATTGCAGCACATCTAAGATTGCATTGAACGCAAAAAAAAAATAACTAAATTTATCTCTGCTATGAACGACAGATAGGTAGGACTTCCAATTCAACGAATAGTGACAATATGGAAGCGGTTAATTAAATGATTATCAATAATTTACGAATTAAAATTGATGAAGTTGTAAGTGAATTGAATATAGCACGGTACTTTCATCATCCATGATTCGTTAACTTTCATCATCAGGACCATTCATCATCCTGACACGAGTAGGTTTGAAATAATTTTCTTCTTGGATAGAAGGTCGGTAAGAGAATAATTTTTGTTTAGATGAAGAAGTTATGAAAGTCGTGGGAAATTGGCTACGAGACAGATACAAATGTTTCTTTCAGAAAGGCATCGAAAAGCTTGCTAAAATATACACCAAGTTCTCACAAGTATGAGGGGATTATGTTGAAAATAAGCATATTTTCATTTATTTAAATGCAAATCAAAATGTTTCATTTAAAATTTCACTTTACTTTTTGATTTACCTTCGTAGAAAATTATCTAATGCCACTTCCGCAGACTTGACTACAAAATGTTCACCACTTTTTCCACAGTAATAATGATGGATTTTGTTATTATGTTTCATCCACTGTATATGTCAGTGCATTAGTAAACACTCCAGCGGCTGTATCGTTTGATCGATTTTATTAAAATTTGTAAAGTAGACTCTGATTTACAATTCGTTAAATAAGCTAATAATATATATATAAGAGTAATTAAAGTTCGAAATGTTGGCTATTATAAAGAGTTTTTCGGGAATCTGACAATAAAACTGCAGGTTAATCGTGAACTATTTTAAAATTTGATCATCTCGGCTTATTTTTACTTAAACAAAAATTTACTTTAAAAAAATATTATTTTAAAACTCGCAAATTCGAAATAAATAACAAAAATCAGAAATATTCTTTCTATTAATTGGAATTTTTTAAATTTCTATCAAGTTTTCCATGTAAGACAGGTTTACTATGTGCTTAATATCAGTAAATTTGTAAAGAAAACAGTTTTTAATAAGAAAATGTCATTATTTTGGTTGCAAATGACACCATTTCATAATTAAGATAAGTTAAAGCTACATGTGTGGGTGATTAGACTCAAGTATGTCAAGGGTTATTGGCATTACATTTACTAAAGTTCTGCATGACCGCTTCTGCATGCTACACGTCCATTAAACTCGCATTTACCATTCTACAGAATTATTGTCAACTGATAAACTGCATGGCAAAGTTTCAATTACAGATCTTGCAACCAACTTCTTACCTTGAGGTGAACCTATTTCTCAGGATTACTAAATGGGATAAATAGCTGAGCGATTTAATGCTTTAATTTTATTCAGATCGATTTATTGTTTGTCATTTAATGACTTTCCAAAGTAATTCAAATTAACGTTACATAAACATTGTATAATCATTTCCATGCGTAAATGTGCAAGGGTCAGCCATATATTATATATTTAACTAATTACTACTATGTTGTGAAATTCTGCCAATGATGCCAATGAAATCCTCCATTTTCTATTTAATGTCTACAACAATTAAAAAATAATGGAAACCTAATAGTAAGAATTAACTTACTGATGTGGTAAAATTGATGGTTCCCTGTTTTGGATTTTAGGTGTTTTAATATATTGCTACTTTTTGTCTCATTACCATCTTAGCATAAACATTGTCGCATACATCTTAGCATAAACATCAAATCGGCAACAATACGAAATCATATCTAATTGAAACGATCTCTCTCAGTAGCGGGTCGAAATATATACTTCAGTAATTTGACGGATCATTTATATTTTATTCTCAAATAATTAGAATTACTTGATGTTGCCTTTAAGAAGCCGGTTTCTTGATGTTTTGAATAAAAGCGTTTAGAGTACAAAATAGTACAAATAAACTAAGCCTATATAACTGAAAACCTTGATAGTATAAGTGGTAAAATATGAAAAAAATGCTTTATGTTTTGTATACAAAATGTTTGTCACTTTAAATCTACATATTTACTTAGATGTGTTGAACTGAGTCACTCTATGTCAATTGATACCGGCCTAGTTTTTTTGTGTTGATGTCGATGTCGAGGAATATTGAAATGAATAGGCACAATCGAATTTCCACCTTATGAAACTTTTACCATCCACACCCACAAAGCAAAAAAAATTCTCCTGTTTTTTTAAATAAGGGGATGTTTCAATTTTTATGTACCTTCTCAGTCATATGGTACTTGAGAGATCTTTGCACTCTTATGATTCTTGAGCTAGTATTGCATTCTCATGATCCATGATATATTATTGTATTTCTGTGATCTTCGAGATATTACTGTATTCCTACCATCCTTGAGATATTATTGTGTACCTACGATGAATGAGATATTATTGTATTTATATTATCCTTGAGATACTATTGTATTCCCATGATCCTTGAAATATTATTGTATTCCCACGATCCTTGAGATATTATTGTATTTGACTGATACCCTTGAAATATTATTGTATTCCCACGATCCTTGAGATACTATTGTATTCCCATGAACCTTGAGATATTATTGTATTTGACTGAGATCCTTGAGATATTATTGTATTCTTATTATCCTTGAGATATTATTGTATTCCCACGATCCTTGAGATATTATTGTATTTCTGAGATCTTTGAGATATTATTATATTTCCATGGCTTGAGCGATCTTTGTATTCTTATATTTCTTGAGCTATTATTAGATTCATATGATCCTTGAGATATAATATTAAGGATCGTAAGTATCACAAGATTCTAGATATATCTAAGTATTTTCATTACCTTTAAGTAATCTTTGTAGTTTCTGGATTTTTGAGATATCTTTGCATTTTCATGATCTTAGTGATATATTTGTATTCTCACAATCTTTGAGATATAATTGTGTTTTTTAATAAATTATCAACAATGTTTAGTTTTTTACCGATACTTCAGCTATCGTTGGACTTACAATAAGGAGTAAGGACATATTCAGTATTAAAAGTGCCAAAAATTAGTACATTGACATTTAAAAAATTAACTCTTTTCAATATATTTAGCATAAGATAATTTCAATGTACGTCATTTTTAGACGGTCATGTTAGAATTTATAAAATCTGGCGACGAACAAAATCTAATAATACAAAACGTTCTACACAATTTGGCAATGATATTTCAATATATTCTGGATCTATATTAATTTTTGAAGAAAAAAAAAAAAAAAAAAAAAAGAGAAAAAAAAAATATGACAGAAAGAAAACTAATAATTTCAGACATATTTTTCTATGGTATTTTATACTATACCCAAGGAACAATTATTTTACAAAGCGGTTCCAGAGACTTCCGAAATACCCTCTATAATTAAAAATAATCTACTTGTATTTTATTGTATTAGTAGTGATTTATTAGTCTTTATCGGATTTCGTAATTAATTTCCTTAAATATGTCCTTTATTTTAGGAGGTTTTTATTTTCGATTTAAAAATAATGTCTGAATTGGAATTTTTTGAGAATAGTGACCAAAATTTGATGTTCGGAACTTCAAACAGGATGAAAAAATTTCAATAACATTTTTTATTATTGATTTTCAGAAAATCGTAAAATTTTACTTTGGTATAATTACTCCTAAATTTTTAATTTTGACATTTCAAATCCGGAGTAAAGGATACATCTTTTAAAAGCTATCAACATCTTTTTTCCTCTTAAACTGTCATATTTGGCGATTTATTTTAAAGGTTAAAATAAAAATGTATTAGTAAAAATTTTGTCTATAAGATATTTCCAAGGTTGCAATTTAAACCTAGAAATGAATTATCCCATTGGATCCGAATATGGTAAATACAGTTTAATAGTTACGTCTTACGTAACCCCCTAACTTTAATAAATATAAGATTTTATTTTCTAAATGACATTAAAATCCCATTAAAAAAAAGTGGTAAAGTTATAATTATTTAAGTATAATAGTTAAATTCAGTTGTAAAAGCATGTGGAGTAGAGGGAAATGAATGCATATACAAACTTGCGAGACAAACTTGTATGGGGGCTAGTACATCTTTCATAGGACTAGAACCATTTTTTTGCCTTAGAGATGCTAATTTCAAGGAGATATTAAAAAAAATAAGCAGAAGCCGAGAAAGCAGGCATGTGGAAAATAGATAGGGCATAGAATTACCGGGAAATTATAACGAGAGAACGTGAAAAAAATGGATGAGGCTGAGTAAAAATAACTTTAAAACATTGACAATGTTCCTATCGAGTCACTGGGAAGATTTTGGAAGGATTGGGGTTAGAGAATGAGGGGACCTGTAGATTATACTATGAGGAAGAGTAGATCCCACACCATCTAATCGAATGTGGTGAAATGTAGTGTGATACCAAATTTATACAGAGGGAATACCCATCCTTGAACCTCTTCCTTAGTTGCACTTCTTAAAGGAGTTAGGGCTGTAGGTGCTTTTTCTATAAACGGGAATTCTCAAAGTTGAGTAAGTTGACAGAGTTATGACGTAGGGATTGGCGAACGTATAGCCTAGTGATGGCTGTAAGGTCTATAGCCTCACTTCCCTCCCTTTATGCAGTTCTGAAGTCTTTCCTATAACTTACACGACATCCCACTCCTGTACAGATGTAGGTCTATCTTTCTTGATCAATTCAGTCAGTCCTTTTTTATCTTTAGTCTCCCTTCATATGACTACATCCCCCCCTTTCTACTGTTTTCAGCTATACCCTCAAAACGTGTGCTGGTGGGATGAATGGCACCGGACAAAAGGTGTCGCATATTGAGTCAGTGGGTCCCTTGATGACCTCTCTCAGTATTTAGCCTTATCCGACCAAGCGTGGCTTTCTGCGGATGGACTTTTCTTTCTCTAGTTGCTCGTGTGAAAAACATGGAGAGAAGAATGAAAAATAATTATGTTGTGCGAGATGTACCTCAAAGTAACATACTAATAAAATATTTCATGCCCACCGTGATAACTATACGGGTGGGGAGTCCTCCGCTTTGTCAAAATCTTGTTGTTAAACAAGTAACTCAGGAGGGATTGAGCTCCTGATAGAAGAAACACCCAACAAAGAGGAAAAGACAGGTCAGAAAGGCATCAGAAACATGGAAGAAGGAACATTCCGCTCCCGCTACTAGGGCAACTTGCTGGATAGATGACCCAGCGATAAGAGACCTCATTAGGGCATAATTAAGATGGTACCTAAACTAGAACATAAATGCGGTGCAGTAATCCACGAAAGGGCTGGAAATCTGTTATGGTACTAGAATAATATAAAAAGAACTCCCACTGTTGACGACTTTCATGTATTGAATTTCTTTAAAAATGTTGGGGTTGGAGGGACTTCTATAAACGGGAAGTAGGAGGTCACAATAGATTTCTAGAGGTGACAGTGGGTTTCACCCTCAAATCACTACCACTAATACCACTAAGGGGGTAGAATCGATCTCTAGAGGTTACTCAATATCACATCAATATTACAAAAACGATGATTCGAACTGTGACAGGAAAAACAAGCTCTCTGCCACTGGAATACGCTGTTTCCCGTCCATTGATATATAAAGTAAATTGACACATTGTTTAGCCTGTGATGCAAAAACGTTATATATTCATACATAAGTCTGTTTTCATTTGATCTTTTCAATGGAGTGCTGAAAACTGTTCAGGAAATTAGATTGGCATCATATAGGAATTAGAGGTAATGGAATAATTATAATCAATATGAGATTTGCTGATGATGTCGCTTTATTTTCAAAATCACTTGGAAAGATGATTAGAAGACCTCCACCGAGAGGGTAGACAAGACGAACTCGTAATCAATAAGGAAAAAAACTGTACTCCTTACTAACAAATAAGAAGAAGAACTTCTCTCCTAAACAGAACAAGGTTAAAGTTAATATCAGAAGCAACGTATGGGCCATACGATTAATTTTCAGAACGGTTGTAGAAAAGAAATTATTACAAGGATGACCTTGGTTTGGAAGAAATGATGGTAAATGAAATACTTTCAATAATAGTGTCACAAAAACTAAAGACTTTGGTTTTTAATAAATGTATAATTCCCTGGATGACTTATGAAGCACAAACGTGGGTTCTGTTAAAAAATGACACGAACACGTTGAGAGCTACGGAACGCAGCATCCTTAGCCTGTGTAGGTGATACAATTAGAAACACATCAATAAGAGAAAGAACGCAATTAATTGGAAAATGTCCGTATAGATAAACGTTTGAAATGGAATTGGGCCGGTCACATAGCCAGGTTAAGTGATGGAAGATGGACGAAAATTTGTAAAGAATGGGAGGCTAATGGATATACCGGACTAAAACTTAGATAATATCCACGACGAGATAGTAGGGACATCATTGGCAGAACACTGCAAGAGACAAACTTAAAGGGGAAAAGTATGGGAAAAAGTATGGGCAGAAATGGGCCAAGTTTCCTTAAATATATTTTAGTTTTGTTGTTTGTTTTTTATTGGACCACTTTTCATTTTACTTGGTTTACAGTATATTCCTTTATTAATATTAATTACTTTGTATATTGGGTATACATATAATAATACTGTACATTATTGGTAAAGAAACTAAATAAAAGCTTTAATTCATTAAAAAAAACTCATTTTTCGTCAAACTGTGAAAATGGTCTTATGTAATAAACCCTTCATGAATAAAAGTAGTTAACATAAGAGACAGAATGTACATTTCTAGAAAATAGACTTATTATATTAAATAAATAATTATAGAGAAGATTTACTTTGAAATTATTCAAAACCAAAAAAATCAGTAATAATAATTCCCTAAACCATATTTTATATTTCCGACAAATTTGGTACGATAACTAGGTTTTCATATTTGTTAAATAGTTGAATATGTTAGTTTTTAAACAATAAATGTTTCCAAGTTTCGAAATAGCTTTTGTTGCAAACTATTATACGACAATTTCTTTTTACCAGTCCTGTAGTAATCTCTAATAACTTATTTTTGTACTATGATAGAGGTGAACAAACTAACTGAATCGTGTAACATAGGTTGAAAGTTGACGATGATTCGACGGTTTGCGTACTAAGAAATTTTCGTTTTATCATATCAGCGTATTTGTGTCACTAGTTTTTTTGTTAAATTTATTTTTCCAAGGTTTCAAATACTGTAGAATGGATAATTAACAATTTCACATTTTGATTCTTGTTGTGGGTTTCTAAGACTTCCAGTTGGTGAAGATCAAAAAGTAGATTAAAGCAGTAAAAGTTAAACTAAAATAGTTTTGCAAGTTCCAACCAATAGACAATATTTCAGAGTCTCTATTCACTACACTCGTTTCGATAACTCGGCTCTACCAGTCTCTACTAAATACATATTAGTAATCCATTCCTAATATATATTTCAAGGCAGACTGCTAACATGATTATTTTAGTTTATTCATCGTTAATTATGTAATGGTTACTGTCTCCAAGTGCCTATTATTGATTGAATGATTATGTCTGACGTTACTCAATCAAAGTATTATAGTTATTAAATAGTTATAAATAGAATTTGTTGAGTTGTGGCCTTTGCAAAGAAAATTAAACCATGTTGTGTATTTCAAATGGTAGTTCAAACTGTGTTTTTATAGTTGCGCACAATAAGTTTAGGGCTCAATCAATGTAGGCTACTACTTAACTCTGTTACACAGATAGTTGCGCACAATAAGTTTAAGGCTCTATCAATGTAGGCTACTACTTAACTCTGTTACACAGATAGTTGCGCACAATAAGTTTAAGGCTCTATCAATGTAGGCTACTACTTAACTCTGTTACACAGATAGTTGCGCACAATAAGTTTAAGGCTCTATCAATGTAGGCTACTACTTAACTCTGTTACACAGATAGTTGCGCACAATAAGTTTAAGGCTCTATCAATGTAGGCTACTACTTAACCCTGTTACACAGATAGTTGCGCACAATAAGATTAGGGCTCAATCAATGTAGGCTACTACTTAACCCTGTTATACAGACATATGTAGTAGTTTATACTGAACAAATATGCGCCAAAATCAGTTTTCAATTATATTGAAATTTTAATTATATATTTTTATAAATATTAAACGTATAAAATATTATTACTCGTATATGTTTCATAATGATATTATATTTATTCTTTTATCTTAATATATAGGATTTTTTAATGTTATACAAGAATCTCCTGTATCAAATTTCAAGTAGGCCTACAAATGAATAACATAAAAAATGGAAAGATTGTCAAAAAAATGTTTTTCACATTCCTTATGACATGGTGCGTTGTTATCAGCTCAAGTCGAGGTCAAATTATTTACATTTTGTTACCATAATTATTACACTGAGTACAACGAGTAAAAAAAAGTTTGTCTTGGATATCTAGTTATGCTTATTGTCATGGAAATCCAGTTATGCTTATTGCCATTTATATCCAGTTATGCTTATTGTCTTGGATATCCAGTTATGCTTATTGCCATGAATATCCAGTTATGCTTATTGTCTTGGATATCCAGTTATGCCTATTGTATTGGATATCCAGTTATGTTTATTGCCATGGATATCCAGTTATGCTTATTGTCTTGGATATCCAGTTATGCCTATTGTATTGGATATCCAGTTATGCTTATTGCCATGGATATCCAGTTATGCTTATTGTCTTGGATATCCAGTTATGCCTATTGTATTGGATATCCAGTTATGCTTATTGCCATGGATATCCAGTTATACTTATTGTCTTATATATCCAGTTATGCCTATTGTATTGGATATCCAGTTATGTTTATTGTCTTGGATATCCAGTTATGCTTATTGTCTTGGATATCCAGTTATGCCTATTGTATTGGATATCCAGTTATGCCTATTGTATTGGATATCCAGTTATGTTTATTGCCATGGATATCCAGTTATGCTTATTGTCTTGGATATCCAGTTATGCCTATTGTATTGGATATCCAGTTATGCTTATTGCCATGGATATCCAGTTATGCTTATTGTCTTGGATATCCAGTTATGCCTATTGTATTGGATATCCAGTTATGTTTATTGTCTTGGATATCCAGTTATGCTTATTCTCAGCATTAGTTGCGAGTGTTAACTTCGGCAGATTTATGGCAGGTCTTTATCACTAAATTAGTGTTAACGCGTTTCGGGTAAAACCCATCTTCAACGGTCATGTTGTATTGAAATAAACTTTCAATATGGGATTTTTCCGAAACAGGTTATCGGGAGATTTAGTGACGTGGTTGAAATCAATGGTTGTAAAAATCATAGAAGTAGACCAAAACGTCGTGGCGCAGAATTACACTCAATCATGCATTATTTTCAAAACGTTGTATCCTCTGCTGCAACATTAAAGTAAACTACAAAATGAACCCGCTTGTATATTATAGAACCTCTGCTCCTATCATTATTTATATACTGATTATAATAATTGTTCAGCCTTTATCAGAGCAAAGACAAGCCTAAGCCCTTAGCAGTAGTGATATAGTGTATTACTTTCCCAACATAATAAAAATAAATTTATTGAACCAACAAACTCACCCCTCGCAGTGGGTAGTTGGATCCTCTGTTCGAATGAATGCCAAACGTAGGCGCTCCATTGTCTGCCATGAATAAAATGACAGAGTTCTCCAACATCCCATTAGATCTTAAAGCGGCCACTACTTCTCCCACTGACTGATCCATTTTGGACACCATGGCTGAAAAATGATTATATATAACTATTAAGTTGATATTTTCCTTATCTATAACTTCATAAACTATCTATAACTTCATATGAAGATTGTTTGGTTAACATTATTTTTTTTTTTAATATAGTAATATATTTGTATTGTTTTTGTCTATAGACCATTAATGAGTTTTATGAGCTGCAACTGAACTGAATTTAATCATTTTAAAAAATTTCCCACGCATAGTGTAGTATAGTATCGTTTTCGAAAACAAATTGACTTTGATTTTAAACAGTAATTAATTTTTATGTCCTTGACTCCAACTAGGTGGTTTTGGGAGAACGCCAAACTGTTCTGTCGTGTCGTGCCATCTGCCAGTGTATACAATGACCTACAAACTAAATGGTTCGACTGATTTGGTTATACAAATAGGAATATGTTTCTTCAAATTTTGGATGAAATAACTTTTTGTTGCCACCTCCACAATGTCCTTTCGAAAAATAATATACTGTTTGAAAAGTGAAAATTAATTGTGTACACCGTCTTAGAAGTTGAATATCTAAAAAATCTGTAAGATTTGATTTTTCGAATCGTAAAATATTTGTGCACGGTTTGAAACATTTAATAAGTCATAAATCTTGATTTCACCAAAAACATAATCGATTAGGTTGATTTATATATATATATATATATATAAATGCTTCAAGATATTAATGAGTTGTACCGAAAAAGTTTAAAATGTCTCCTTTCTGAAATTGGTGTAGTACTTACTCAGATATGGCTTATATGTTGTTGACAAACAAAGAGTAATTGACTAACTGGCGTTACGGTCAGTTTGACACAAACACTTAGTGTTAAGCACATGTATTAAGTATGAGTATAGATTTATCTGGTTTACCTGCAAACACTCTCCTTTCTGGATCTTGTATGTGAGCGAATTTTGCTATTTCTTCGTCCGGTGCTTGGAAAGGTTCTCTCATATTGCCTGTATGAGGAGCAAGATGCGCCAAGTATAAAAACAAAGGTGACGTCGTTTCGTGTTCATTGATGATTTTGACAGCCTCATTTGTAAATAAATCTGTGGAATATTTTCCTCTGGAAGACCAATCAACCGTCATGTTTCTACGCATGTCGTATCCATCGTAAGGATCGAACTGAAATTTAAAAATAAAACACTTATTTATTTTGTACAGTTTTGATAAAATGGTGATAAATTATTATAAACACAAATATGAAAACAGTTGTTTAGTAATGATGTAAACATAGCCTCCATGTAAACTTAGTGACAAATATGAGAATAGATTTTGAAGCGTCATGATTTTTGAAATTTTCATTAATTACTAAAGTGAACATTTAGTTGCTAGGTAGCACTAATAATTCTCATTTTATAATTACTACTGTAATTGGTTCCGCATAATCAGTTTTGTTTATAGAAACTCAAATTTAAATTTAAGCTGAAAAATTATGAACAGTTGTTCAGTAAAAACTTATATTCATTACCATTTTGCTTTTTGCTAGTTTCATATTTGGTTATAGAGTTTCAAATAATTCAACGCCTGTTTTCGAAATAGCTTATATTATATTTTAGCACAAAAGTATGTGAATTAATTAGTTTTTATAGTCTAAAATTAAAAATGACTACACCAACTAATATTTTTATACTTATTTATGGAATTCTCTTTTGTTAAGCTGAACATGAATTTATTTTTACTTGTAGCTTTCGTTTAAATCAATAGATAACTAAGGAACAACTATTTTCTTATGTTCTATAGAGCAACGGATTTTCAGCCACTTTTCATATTTAGAAATGTATGGACGCCTAGACTTTGATGAATTCCTAGTTTCTAGTAAACGTTAAAACTTATATATTTAAATGCGTGTATAGTTTCTGTAGCGGTCGTAATTTTTATTCACTAATCACTGAATTGTATATAAATATTAATTTAAAATAGCATAAACATTTTTATTACTACGAATATTAACAAAGTACTGTATCAGTTTTTGCTATATTTCTGTCGAGATTTCACTGTAGGGCTTTAGTTTTTGTCATATTTTTACCTTGAATGTTACAAACATTGATATATTGGATCAAATTATATCTTTGGAGAAATTTTTAAAAGACGAAACTTCTTTTGTTAACTTTTGTGAATCCTTTAATTTGCTTGTAAGAGTTAATTTGCTGATTCTACCGATTTTATGAGTAAAAACAAAAGTTCTTTTTTCTTGAAATGAAAGTTATTTAAATAATAAGTAATCAAATATCATTGCGGTTAAGATTCACTCTCAACAAATTTACCTTTCAGTTTTATATGATGGTGTCTCTTGTAATTTACGATAGCCTATTTCCTCACTTTATCTTAGATTACAGCCTGTATGTTGCTTAAGATGTAATAACTGTATACCTAACTTAATAATACTACAGAATGCTTATATAACCAATTACACTACGGGTCATTTAATAGGCTCATAAACATATAATTTATATTAATTCAAATATCGTAATTTGAGACAAGTGCGGTAAAGGGTAGAATCCGTTCTAAGTAGTATCCACCACAAAGACTTAACTGGTAGGAACTCGCCTACAAGCTGGAAATTCAATTTCAAATCGTAGTTAGGTCAACATTTTTTTCATGTTTAAATTAACTCATTGTTCTAAAGTGCCGAAAAAAGTTTTTAATTAAATTAGGTAAAAGATGGAGAAAATAAAAGAAAGAGAGCCATCTTGAATCCTTGACAACAACCATTTTTAGTTTCACAGATATTGATATCAAAAAGTTTTTGTATTGAAACCCGATGAAAAATAACGAAATTTATTAATATTCCACATCATTGTATGTTTTAAAATATACTCTGAAATGCTTACAGTAGCTTTCACTGAATGGTTATAGTAATCCTGGAATCCCTGATAATAACCAAAGTGACTGTCGAAACCTCTATATAATGGTGTATATTCTTTTCGAAAGAAACCAAGATGCCATTTACCAATCGCATGAGTTGCATATCCTGCTTTTTTAAGATGTTGTGGTAACAAGCGTTCATGGAGAGGCAAACCCCAAGGTTCAGTTTCTAAAATAACTCCGTGCTGCATACCTAAAATGTTAATTACACTAGTTAATATTTTTAACAATAAAATGATCCACAAACTTTCTTAAATTTTCTAAATAGGATGAAGCATGTATTATAATTGATAAATTTGTGTAACTGGCAACTGAAGGAATAAATTATTTTTGAGGGAATATGTAATATACAAGTTATACAGTCTTGGGTAATCTTACACCAGGAACTATGAAACTTCATTCAGGAGTAGCCTAATCGTTCACTATTTGTAACTCACTGTATATGGGTTAGTAGTAAATTACCTAACGTTCGTAATCTAGGCCCTGTTTGTTTTAAATTTGACATGTTCGTTTTATGAATCGTTGAACAAATTTCTTAATCTGAACACAATTCCTTTGTAAATTTTAAAATTGCGGCAGCAATAAAATAGTGTTTGAGAAAAACAAGTCAATTGTAAGTATTGTATAGAATAAAACTAAAACACAACATCTCACAAAACTACGTTTACTTAATCATACGCGTTTCAACAACAAATTCGCCATCCACAGTGATACATGAACTACAATAACTAAACTAAACTATAACTATAACAATTATTATATTTACAGTTTACAGTTTAACAGTTTACTAAACTAAACTATAACTATACATACTACAACTATAAAAGTTATTGTTTAGTTATTGTAGCTCATGTATCACTGAGGATGGCGACTTTGTCGTTGAAACGTGTTTGATTAAGTAAACGTAATTTTTGTGAGATCTAGTGTTCGAGTTTTATTATATCTAATATTAACTCAAAAGTCAAGCTCAATATTTATTTTTAAGTATTGTAATAATAATATTTTAAGTAGCAGTGATTCTGTGTAATTTTAAATGTTTATCCAATACTCAGAATTTTTTTATAGATTAAAAAATAAGCATTAATCCTAAAAACAGAAATTTTTAATTCATAATAAAAATAAGGTTTCTAGTGATCTGGATTTCAGCTAGATTTATCACATAATGTAAGCTTTATAATTCATTGTATGTGTTTCTTACTAACAAAAATTCAACAATTATAAAAATGCCTTCAGTTTAAAGATTTTTCAGATAATCCTTTCTGTCTGTGTGCCAAATCGAAGATCCTGTTCTTATGTTCTTACTTAATGACGGTTTCAAATAATCTTCTTGTTTTTGACCACTGTCTATTGGCTAGACATATTTAGTAGAGCATGTAAACCGATACATTTCATCTAATCGTAATCAAAATGGTTTAAATAGATTTTAAGGAAGGCCGATTTTTATTATGGCTCAAATAAACAAATTTTTTTTAAAAAAGTAATAAAAAAAATATATCCGATTTTAAACAGAAACGTTTAGGCAGTATATAGAGAGAATTAGTTATCTTTGTCTTAAAACGTTATTTTTCGGTTTATCCTTTGTAAATATCGAAACGTTTATTCTAATTCTCTCTCTTACAATTACAGGAGTCAAATCTTTATTATCAAAGATTAACTGTACCATATAAAGTACCGTTTATATTGGCGTTTCCATAAGAACTATTTGTGAACTGCAATTTAAGATTTAAATAGATAATCCACATACGTAATTTAAAGACCCCTAGCTTTCGGAAACATGATAGGAAAGATAAAAGAGAATGATCTAACCCAAGACTAAATGGAAAAAAGCGCGTTTAATGAGTGTAGGGCTTAATATTTAATCAAGTAACATGAATTTTACCAAATCCGCAAAACAAAAGAAAACGTAAATAGACTTATTTAGACTATATCACAGATTATTTTGATATTTTGTTAATTTTTAAGATAATTCACTGTTTTTGCAGTGTTTATCATAGGAATTGGTTTCATAGAAATCTGCTCAGAGGCTATGCAGATCGAAGAGGAAATAGTTTATTGAAAACAAAAAATATATTTATTATTAGTTTTAGATTTAGTGATAATAACACTCAAATGTTAGGTGTTTTCAATCAGCGATTAGTGAGTATTATCGTTATTTTGGAGTAATTTGTATTTCAATACTAATACTGAAAGAAAACTTATGTCCTAATTAAAATGGTTATTTTGTGTGTGTGTGTGTGTGTGTGTGTGTGTGTGTGTGTGTGTGTGTGTGTGTGTGTGTGTGTGTGTGTGTGTGTGTGTGTGTGTGTGTGTGTGTGTGTGTGTGTGTGTGTGTGTGTGTGAGGGGGGGGAATTTAACTTTTTCTTGTTGTAATTAAAGATGAAAACCATGTGTTGTATTGAATTAATTCTCTCAAGTAAATATAAAATATTTCCCAGATCTTTTTGTCGGTTAGATTTCATTTTTGGGGATTATTTCAGTTAAATTTGATATCGAAATCTTTACGACAACCGCAATTTACGTATATGTTTCAGAGGTCCTGATTTTATTTATGTGTTTTCTCGTTTCTCGCAATTTGTATCCAAATCAACACAGATTTATTAGGGAGTTATGACTTTAGAATATAATATAATTTATTTCAATTTAAAATTAGCTTATAAATTTATGATCATTACTAGAAAGGAAAATTTGACTTTCTATCTGTCTCTTTTACAGAGATGATTTTACTCCTCTAAATTTGACAATTATTGGTATTTACCTCGACTGTGCTATTAGTTTCCATAATTAAATATTAGAACGAAAGTTAGAAAGTATTTTGGACTAAAAACAAACTTTAAACAAGGATTAAAAACAATTATAAATCAACATTAAATTATAATTTTAAAATAACGTTTCATTAATTTTTTTATTTTTCCTCTTGTGACAGTTTCTTACGACTAATAAATTAATGTACCATATTCAATTCAATTTCAAATTTATTTATCAGTCAGTAAATCTGTGAAAGTCAGTTAGCGAGTTATTAGTTTAGCAAGTTAAACAACTAATTGGTTTAATAAATAAATTGTATAAAATAATGTGATAGGCTATGACTATACTGCGTTCTTATAAAATGACGTGAGTAGATCTTGCTTGCAGTAGTCAATTAGCGTGTAAACTAATTTGAATATATTAGCCTCAAAAGTATAGTGTAATAACAATGAACAATATTTTCCAATTTCCCTCTTATGTTCCGTGGTTCAGTTCATTAAACTGCACTTTGGACTTGTGGACAGTCATGGATTAGTCACTTTCAAAACCGGTTAACGGTGTTGGATTTTCCCATGGGTTACATTACTTCCCGTCTCAATTAACATAGCGGTCATGGAGTAGGCTATATATAACTTAGAGAGACAATTAATTATTTTTTTAGCAATGCCTGAAGGCTGTTAGGACGACTTTCTATAAGGGACCCGCTGAAGCCATAGTAGTAGTTTGTTTTAAATTGCAGAATACTATCTGTAGCGGCGTCATCAGTGAAGATTTTATCCCGCACGTATGACAAAAATTATTCAGAAAACCTTATTTTTATACTCAGGTGGCTCAAAATTAAAATTCTCTAATTTCAAAATGTTGATCACAATAACTCTATATAGAGTAAATGTTATAAAATTTAAATAAGTAATAACTTAGATATGTAATAGCATATGATGCTCATTATTGTGAGTACAGACTTGTCAATCCTGATGTACAGCTGGATACTGGATGTTTATTTGTTCCATGTACTCTTGGATTAGATCCCTCTCTTTCATGTCTCTCTTGACCAACTCTTGTTCTTTTCCGACCCTGACGCTATTATATTATTCGAGGCCTATGTGTATTTATTTCCTTCTTTTATAAGGTGATAAATGACCAAGAGGTTTGTTGTTTTTAAACAACAAAAAAACAAAATATCTTTTACATCAAAGATAAATAGATTCGCACATGCAAGTAGTCTATTATAAGAACGTAATGTGCTAAGTAAACAAATTGGTGTTTTCGTGGAAATATCCGTTCGGAGACACTTTGAACCCTAAATAAAGGTCACTAACCTTTATACAATGTAATATTTGAGCTCAAAAAATATTTTAAGCTATTTTGGTATATCTGTCACTGGTGGACGGGAAATTGATAACAATGGGTTTTTAAGTTAAAATTTTAACATTCAGCAGTATTTTAACAAATTCTTTAAAGCCGATATTGAGAGAAACGTAACTTTGTGGTTTGTTCTTATTTCAAGTTATCTAGAAATTTTTAGTTAACTAAAACGGAAAACCTTGATATATCGCCAAACTTGTCCACATTGTCTGCAGGAAATTCATCAACATTGGTTTACTGGTTTGTCTTTTAGAACACAGCGTGGTCTACATAGAGACAGATGGTAACACTTAGTCAGACAGGCCTAATTTAAAGATCTATTTTATTGTACTGTGTAACCAAAAAGCCATATTTCTGCGAAAAATCGACATACATTTTTGAAACATCATAACTTTCTGCGTTTATGCAAAAACATAAAAAGTATTTTCCTTCACACTGCGTAGATTTATAAAGTTGTTTAAAGTAGTATCAAATTTCTAATTTTTGTCATCTTATTTATTGTAAAGCTTAGCAGCAACATTTTATATAGATACAAATTGGAGAAGAAGATAATTATGGTCAAAAATAGGTAATTATTTATTATAACAGTAATTCCGTAATTATATTTTCTAGGCTATGTTCAAGGTATTGCAAAAAGTGAATTGGAATTGTAAATACCAATAAATGATTTAAAATATATGAAAATTAGAACTAATATTTACATGGCTTTGTTTGTGTCAAAGGTGCTATATGTATGAATTAATCCTTCATCATTCTTGGAAGTTATAAAGCGTGGTCAATAAATCTGTGCCTATCCTACTAACGGAATTGTTTAAATTTGACTATTTATAATTGATAAGTCAAAAATTGAATGAACATAAATATCGCAATCTCAAATAATGTGTTTATTTTAAATTAATATTAACGAAAATACGAGTATTCTTCTAATACTTTACATTGTCTTAATGTATAAAGAAAAATTGTTTTTATTTCGCTGGAAATTTAACTGGGGGGGGGGGATCGACAATTTTCTGTACACAGAATCTGCGTGTCTAGAATTATTTTCGTCTTATGTTTTTATTACCAGTATTAGGTCAACTAACTATACCGTATTATTGATGTTTATAAGTAGTTAACACGAATTGCAGATGATTTCTAGGTTATGTTATGTAATTCTTGGCACGGTCTGTGGTAGAAACCAGTTTACACTAATTGCTTTTCGATTAGATTTTATTCTCTAGGCCTATATTTAACACGCTTATTTAGATAATAGGTTTTCAGTTTTTACTACTTGTCCATCCTTGACCTAGTCAAATTGTGAAATACTGTAGTAAACAAACACACACTATATTGTTTAGAAATAGTTTTTAATTATTATGTTAAACTATAGGTTTTACATGGAGCGTGGCGGTAATTTGCGCCAGTGAACCTCTTGATAGCTTCATTTGTGTAGGTTATGGTTAGTTTAATCTCTCAAAATAAATGGGTATCAAGTCTAAAAATTCTATATAGGGTTTCTTAGTATGTGGCCTTTTAAAATTATTGTGGACAAGAGAGCTATTGATAGCTTCAAATCTACATTTACGTTCTTCACATACTGAAACGGTGTTATTAATTTGAATTTATATAATACTTACTTTACATTAATTTAACCTCACTATCTTATTAGCAAAGATACTACTACATTTTAAACCATAAATAATATATAAATTTTAGCCCATAGGATAGAGTAGTGGTAGAGAAAATTGTGTTTGATTTTTTGTTGTAAATAACAAAAACCATTACGTTAAATAACAAATAACCTCAACCATTTTTAAACAAGTGCAAAAGTATTTTATAACCAAGATGAAAAGGGCAATCATTGAATTCCTCGCTTGAAACCTATTTTTCAAATATATTCTTGTAAAAATTTTAAGTTTTGTTTACTTTTTGTACCTGTATAAAAAATTACAATCCTCCAAACAAGCTATGAGGGAACCAGGTATTCTAAACTTAAATATCTCCCATAATCGTTCTCTACCTAACAACTATTTACAAAATTATATTTCATTTAAATGTTATTTTGAAATAATGTTTCATAAAGAAGTGAGGAAAAATTTCTATCCAGTATGGAGCACAGAGTGCTTGAATTAATTGTAAAAGGGAGCCGTATTGAGTGACCCATCTTTTACACATATGTGTAAGTGTATTAACATTTTATCATATTTGAATATCATTTTATTTATTCTCTGAAGAGGTTGATTTTTATTAGAATAAATTATTCCAAAATATGATTTTAATGTTATAAAATTGAACGTATTTTTTCTGAAGGACATTTTAAGGGTGTACATGATGTGTGAAAACCTTGTGTGTCTTAATTATTATCACATATCAGATATTTTTATCATTATGCACATGTACGTTTGTATACCTATCGATAGATATATTAATAATCTAAATTCAATCAGATTTGTAAGATTTTTAAAATAATATTTTTGAGTCACATGTAAAGAGAGCTAAGCTGAAATTGCCTCGTATGAATGTATAATTAAAGTTTTAATTCTGGTGGAACAATTTATGTTGGTATTTACTTAAATATAAATAAATACCTGTATGTATGGGGTATTTTCCTGTCATGAGTGCAGATCTTGAAGGAGTACAGAGTGCCGGGACATAATGGTTATTGAGTATGATACCATTGTACGCCAAAGCATCGATGTTTGGTGTCGGGATTTGATCTGAGCCGTGGTAACTGACATCGTTCCATCCCTAAAATATTAAAACAAATCTTACAATATATATAAGTAATTATCCAATGTTTATTTCCAATAAAAAGAAGCATATATTAAGTATATCTAACCATTAGTTTATACTACGATTATATTATAACTTTATAACTTGTCCATATGAAGATCCCAGTTCTTTCACTAGAAAAGATAGAAGATTGTTTAACATATTATCACAGTATTTCTGTTTGAGTTAGTGATTTTCACCTTTCAATTTTTACAGAATTATAATTCCTTAGTCATATCAGTCAACTGAAACACTAAACATTGGGCGTGTGGTTTTTCGAATATACAACATGACCGAAATATCCAGAAACACTTTAATAAGTTTGTAATAGTTAAATATAAAAAATTGAAACTTTCGTGTTATATTTTGAGACATCTACACTACAATTTTAAATAATAATGAAAATTTTACCAATTTTCTGAAGGCCGTCATATCTCATGTATTAAATGGTAACTCTTATTGAGTGACAATTTTTTTTAAAGATCTTGTTTCGACGAAAGAAATGGTGCAAAAGTAAGTTTAATACGACTTTAACCATAATGGCTACCAAAAAACTTAGCCCTTAATTTTGTTATTGGTACCGTTTGATTTAGATAATTACACTCAACAAATTAATTTTACCATTAGGTTGGAACCTTTTTAAAATGTCAGTGACTTTAATAAATCAAAAATTGAGTTGATATATTCCTCTAAATGGAAGGAGGATGTACCAAAAAGTTTGATATTCTAGCCTGCATTGAGTGTGTACTCACGTTAAAGGTATTTATTAAATAACACCAATGCTACAAATTCAAGTAAAATACGATATCACTAATTAAATTAACGTTGACAAATTGGGTAACTCTTTATTAGTGAACATTTTTGTTTAGTGATTCATCCATGTTTACTTTCAAATACGAAACAAGAAAAGTATTCTAATTTTGCGAAAATTTCACAACATTTACTTTAGATTCGGTTCCCGTATTGTGAAAAAATCAAAAATAAACCCAAAATCTTGAATATTGTTAATATATATTATTGATAAAACAGATAAAATGTTCTTTTAATGTACTCATTAATGAAAATAATTGTTGAGGCCAGGACCTAATAATGTTATAGATGTCAAAAAAATAGTATCATAGGGATCTACAGACAGAAAGAAATAATTACATAAATTTAGTAAAACATTACCATTGGTTAAAAAACAAAAACCATTAAAAACGAAACCTAAACATTTTCACACTATGATAATTCCAAAAAGGTCTAGACCATGCAGTAACGTTTAAAATTATTTTGTAATTTTATTATTACATGTAATTTATATTTTCCTATAAGTGAACATAAAGTAGATAGAATAAAACTCGAAAACAAGATCTCACAAAAATTACATTTACTTAATCACAAAGTAGCTATTCTCAGTGATACATGGGCTACAATAACTAAAATATAACTATAAGTCCGTTTGCTCATAGCTACAACCGAATCAAATTTTACTGTAGTAGAATCATTTCTTTTAAAGTTGTATAATATCACCCTTTCCATTTCTTAAGCCCGTATTCCATTATAGAACTTGGCATTCTAAATAGTTTTAAGATTTCAAGTTACAGATTATTTTTTCTTAACATATACAAAATTCTAACAAATTATTTTAGTTTTGATTTTAGATACTGAATGCTAGTTTTCAGTTTAACTTAGAAATAAAATACAAAAATAAGTATTTCATTTTATATACTTGTTTTGTTGGCTGATTTAAATTACATCGGGTTCGGCAAAACTATACACGATTTTTAGGGAAGTAAAGAAATACCAATTTCTTGTGTTATTGGATATAAGATATTTCGTTTTTTAACTCGTGACAATAAATAATTAACAACACACCTGCGTACAATACTACGGCATATATATATATATATATATATATATATATATATATATATATATATATATATATATATATATATAAAATGGTGTTATTGGCAATTGTTTCGTTATTTTTTTTAATGACATTCACACAAACTACAAAACATGTATAAAAAAATAATACAGAGATTACAATTCAGAGAGTGTTGAGGAATTCCAATATTTGCATTTCAAATTTTAGTTAGAGCCCCATCCAACTTTGTTTGCTGGGTTCAATTCCATTGACGTGCAATAAAACTCCACCATTTTTTCTTTTTAGAGTAGTTTCTCTTACTCCACAATATCAATTAGTTTTCATCAGCGATGAAAATCACATTTAAGACAAAAAGCGCAATTTAGGCATTGCTAAAAACGTTGTGTTTGCTTAAAATTTAAACTAATCTTTTCCTGTTTACTGTTTTATAAATGTTTTAATGAGAATGCTATTGAGCGATAATTTATTGGATCTATTTTATCTTCTTCTTATTAAATTAAGAGACTCAAAATTGTTTGTTTAAAACTTCAGGAAATTCTTCATTCAGTAATTCTAAGAATAATAATATACATTAAAATATGAAGAATAGTATACGTTATTCCTGACGTTGGAATGAAAAATAAAAAGGATGGAGTATGAAAATTATTCATAACTTTATTTAAACATTGTGCTCATTGCATTTTTATCAGAATCTATTACTCTCGTACACACATATACGTAGTATGGACAAAGTATCGTGATAACGGATGTGGCGATTTTGCGTATATATCCGTTTTTAGTTCCCCTGTGTCCAGAAAAGTGGTTTGTTTTTGTAATGAGAAGACGTCTGTCGTCTGTTCAGTGCTCTACATCCAAAACGTGTGTAACGATTTCAATCAAATTTGATATGTAGGCATATTTGAAACATATCTTAGAACTTTACACGGATTTTACTCAAATTTTACTGAAATATGAAGATTATGACCTAAACACGTCTGCAAGTAAACAAATATTACATTTCAGGGATAATTGACAAAAAACACAAATGAACTTATTACGCCTACATTATAAGCTCAATTTCAATGAAATACAATAAAATAAATTTTATTTTATAAAGACTGTTCATATTCAATATTTGACAGGTGTAAAAACTGAAATTTTTGTATTGAATTGTATTCATAATTTGTTATTTGGTTTTAGGGGATGAGTGAGTAAAACAATGTGTGCAATATTTTTGCACCATTTAATTTGGTCATAATTCATCAATAATCTAATTGCACAAAGTATTATAAGTATTTGCCATTTCTAATAAGTTCCCTATTTTTCACACAATTCTTTAATTCTCTCCAATTAGGTCTTGAATAATTTTCCTTTGATATTTATGGTCTTTTTATTTTCTAAAAATATTAATTATAACAAGAATTTTCACAGTACGGTATGTGGTTTAATTATCGAAAGTATTTCAACAATATCGTAATCTCAGTAGTATAAAAACAACTATAACTAGTTTTGTTAATTAATATAACACATTACTAATGGTTTGTGTTGTAAATAATGTATCATTGAGGATGGCTACATTATTGTTGAAATTTGTTTGACAATTAAATGCTATTTGTGTTCTGTTTATTATTTTCAGATAATATATCTTCTTACAAGTCCAGATCTGTTTTTATTAATCGCTTATTGCTCTCAAAGATGTGTCCACAATATCACATAGTTTTAGTATTCCTATATCATTAATTTATTTTTAAATAACGTCAACGTTTGCTTAGAATAATGGCTAATTTTTGTTTTATCTTTTGTACAAAGCCCTTAAAAATATTTTCTACAGTTTATATTTTTATGGCATACTAATCAGTAGCCTACACTTACCATACACGTTTCTAATTTAGTAAGAAATATATCAAACTTATAAAAAGGGTTATTCTGCTTATATTCACCCCCATAATGTAACTTCAAAATAAATGAAATCTTTATAAAATAATTTGATAAAAAAATTATTTTCGATAATTATTTGTAAAATTAAATTAATATTTAAACCTGATGAAACACTATAAAAATAATTATTAAGTTCCAAATTTTCTAATTCAAACCTTCTAATCATTTTTATGTTTTTTGCTTTTAATCGTTTTAAATTAAAAACTTAATTATCAATCTAGGACTAGCAGTAGTGTATTTTTTTAAAAGTATTTTCAGACCGACTATCTTATAAACTGTTACTTATTTTAAAAAATAACAACAATAATATAACTGTTAAAATTTGTATTTATGTTAATATAATTTTTTTAAAGATATATTTTACAGTTTGAGAAGCACCCTCTTCTCTCAATATTTCTCTCAAACCGAAAACCCCATACATTATTTTGCAAGAACAAATTATAAAAATGAAGTTTTCCTCCAACACTAATTTCCAGATATTTTCACTTTATATAAAAGACAAACTATACTTACCAAATCGTCGGCGAGTATGATGACTATATGAGGTGGTTGACTGCAAGATACGAAAGCTAAGGACGCTACGGCTACAACTAAAATACTGAAACCATCCGCCATAGTATCTTGCGTCTACTGACCTGCAACAAGTAACAACATATCATTATAACCTCCAAGTCTTCGCAGTGTTTTCCCTGTACATCTTTTATTAGTCATCTGTTTCTCTGAGTAAGGCTTGTTGGAAAACGAAAGACTAGTTATTATTTTATTAAATAAACACGCAGCTTATGGGTCCACTCTATCAATGAATGGAGCTAACTTACATTGTTTTCTAATTTATGTATTATAAATATTTAGCTACTAAACTTTGACTCTTGAATATTCACTTAACCACCTGTGACTAGTCTTCAGATATTGTATTCTGATGTTTTGTTAAGATAGATTCATCAGTTAATAAAATCCAGTTCAGTAATATCGGCCAATTTGTGTACTAATCTTAGTCCATAGAGAAGTTTCAGGAGGGGGGGGAGTGATATATCAAATTTTGATTTATATATTATGTACGAATACATATGCGCAACTTTTCTAGTGGTCTCAAACTTCATAGATTTTCAAATTTAGTATACATACTGTTTAAAAAAATATTTTGGTCACGTTCGTTAAAAAAAAAAAAAAAAAAAAAAAAAAAAATGCTGTCCATCCATTTTTCACTTAAGCAATAGGAATATTCATACCGTTTTCACCAAATTTAGTCAGATAATTTGAGCTATACGAAGACCGAATAGGTGTACTAATGGAAAAAAAGTTAATTTATTCTTCAGATAATATTTGGAAACTTTCACATATTTTTTTATCGATTTTTGCAATTTTGTCAAAACCGTGGAGCGAAATGACTTCTATAAAGTTTTTGTTAATTATTAAACCACCTGTCGAGTTATATTATGCTTCAGGAGGGTTATCAAATGCAATAAAAATTAAAAGTTAACCTTCGTCATTAACAAATTTGAGACCAGATCATTATTTTAAATTTTGTAACTATTTGAACAAATTGTAGTTATATAATTAAATATACATATGAATTCGTATAGACCTAGATGTAAGTTCATTGTTCTATGAGGAAGATTACTAAACATCGTAATCATAATAGTCTACCCCTAATATTAAAAATACACCAAATTTAGGGTGTTTGTCTAATTTTTCAGAAAAAAGAATAAACGTATTTGGATATATAATATATAGTTTTATTTAAATCAAAACACTAAATGTTTAGTGTCTTTTTTAAAAATATACCTACATAAATCTTCTAAAATAGATATCAAATTGAAACTCAGCTTCAAAATAAATATAAATATTATGAATTTCATAAAACAGTTTTTTTTCCTTTATGTTTAAATTTATATTCCTGTTCTCGACTCTTAAATCCAACCTTTAAGATTAAAACATCTACACATTGATTCCGTCGTTAAGCCAAAATAAAATTGTAATAGCAAAGTTTAGAAACATAAGTCACACTTCACAAAACTATGCCACGAATGGTTAGTAGTCCCAACTGCAGAAATGTTTTAAACCTTTAATGTTAATGGGAAGGAGTTTTGGCAAACCATATAACTTAAGAAGAGGAAAATTTGCATTTATGTTAATTTCTAATCGCAGAGGCTAAAACTAAACAGTGTTCGAATTTTTTAAATGTGTCAATTGGACCATCAATTCTTGAGAAAATGTGTGACAAAAATCAGCAGACAGATAAATAGTTCCGCAATCCGAAACCGGTCTGAATAATATCCTAAAGCTTAAAGTTCGAGAACTCACAAAACGTTTCACAGGGTGTTCTAGAAGGAAACTCACATACTTCACAGGTGTGTGTACCTTGTACTAAAATAATGAGAGAAAAAGTTTATTTAAACATAGATTAAGAAATGTTTCGTTTCAAGACAAAACGCCATTTTCTGTCTTTTTTTAAAACATTGCAATTTTAGAAGTACATAACATATTGAGTCAAATTTGGATTTCGCATTCATTTTTTTTAATAGTATAACAAACAAAAAATATATTTTGTATAGTTCTAAAATGGCGGCCGTTAAATATTTAAAACGCCGAATAACTCGAAACCTATAAGAGACAAAATAATTTTATTTATTAACCACTAACAAAATGTTTCTTTTATTCTTTAAGGGATCATGGAGTTATCGACAAAAAACTGAAAACATAATTTCGTGGAAGTTTTCTACAACAACCAATAGTAACTTAAAACCAAAATTTGTTTTCAATTTTTATAATTAAAAAATAATAATTACAATACTATAAAGCAATATTTTACTTTACAAAATTTTAATTTGAGAAAATTGACATAAAGATACCTTTATATATAAAATAAATATAGATAGACAATACAAAACAAATAAACTCTTTATAAAATCAAATTTTAATGAAGAAGACACAGAACAAAAGAATTTAAGACATTATAAGAAATTCAAATCGAAAACATAACATATTGAAACGTAATAATATTTCAGTTTAATTTTAATATCTTAAAGTTAAAAATGTTCTCCTCGATAGTTTATGCGAAATCTAGAGCGAAGTTTAACATTAAAGAAGCTTTTACATTAATGTCATGGTAGTTCGTAAGATATTCGAATGCATTGATAATGCAAGATAATTCTTCATTGATATTAATAACTTTATCTCGGTAAACAAGTTTCTTTAAATGGTCCTAAAGGTAATAGTCTAAGGAATTTAAATCGGGGGACCTAGTGGGGAAAATAATTCCTTCACTTAGATCTATCCAATCTGCTAGGAGAATTTAAGTTTAAATGCTGTCTAACGTCTAAATAATGAGGAGATATTCCTCATGAATAACATTTGCTGCCTTTTTACTAGAGGTACATCTTCTAGCAGAATTGGCAATTGATTTTGTCAATAATCTTTGTACACGAAACCAATAAGGCAATTTTGAAAAATACATGGTTCAATTAACTGGTTATACATTTAACGACAACGTTGACTCTTGAATATTCACTTAACCACCTGTGACTAGTCTTCAGATATTGTATTCTGATGTTTTGTTAAGATAGATTCATCAGTTAATAAAATCCAGTTAACAATATTTCAATTTTCTTGTACCCATCGAAAAAAAATTGCAGTAATCGAACTCACTATCATTGCGTTGAAAAAGTTGAACAGTTTTTAAATGATGAGGATACAAATTTGCTGTCTTCATAATTCTCCAGACAGTTGTACAAGATATATTCGTTTGGTGCTGTGTTCAGGACAGCTCAGTATCACTTGAAAGATGTTTTGTTCCGTTACAGGACGTTCAATGGAACAAGCTTCCGTTGGAAAAGATCCATTAGTTATTATGCTATTGAAAACGAAGGAAAATGCTCTTTCATATCACGTTTTGCTGCCCGGCTATTTCCATTACTAAAACTGTAAACCAAAACAACATCTTCATACTCTTGATTTGAAAAAATTGAATGGCATCCCAAAATTTTAAAAAAAACTTCAACTAATTACACAAAAAGGGCGCGTACACACACACACACACACACACATCAAAGTTAGGATAAATACTGTATTTAACTGTTTTATGTTGAACAGCTATTTAATGATTTCAATTCAAATTTTATATTTGAATATTAGGCCTAAATTGTTGCCAACTTTAGGTTTTCCATAAACTTAAAACAATTTATTGAACACAGTACAGTATTCTTGAAATTATTTTTAGGATTATATTATTTGAATTTTGATGAAATCTTAGATAATTATTTAACTATTGTTATTTTTAATTATCAGAATTCAAAACAAATTTAGGTTGTTGTATACAACTACCAATAAATTATGAATTCAGTTTTTGTTGATAACTCAATTTATATTTATAATTTTATATTTTTATATTTAACTTTATATTTGTCGTTAAAAATAGTTTTTTTGGAATCATGTCTGTCTGTCTAGTGTTTGTCATCTGTATAGAGCTTTACAGCCCAGCCCAAACACGGTGACCAACTTCAATAAAATTTGGTATGTGGGCATCTTAACTTTTCGATTTTTGCGATAACTTAAAATTTAGGGTATCTGCCATATGAAAAAAAAACATAAAATCAGTTCTAACTATTTGATCAGTGCACTCTCTAAGGATCTAAAAATTTTCAGCTCCCCCCCACACCATCTATAAAGTTGGGTGGGAGGTCATAATGATGACACAGACATATGACTCCCTTGGAAATATTAACTTTTAATATCATACATTTTTTCGTGCGATGCATATTTTTTAAGATATTTAGTTGTCTCAACTATATAAAAATACCAGTTATATATAAATGGTTCCAATATGGTTAATTTTCACTTTTAGACTGGCAATTACTGCACAGACAATTTTCGTGACAAAAAGTTCATGTTCGTTTTTATTTGATTTTTGGGGTTGGTGAGTGAAAAAATGTGTGCAATGAATCTGTACCGTTTATTTTCTATTTTTATCTATGTATTTTGGACTGCTGATGTCAAATTTTACGCTTTGGTGGTAATCTTCCTTAAATTACAAATTTGACATTTGATAAATGAATATGTGCCGATGGTATTAAAACATATGTGGCGGCCAAATCAACTTTTTATATTTGCCAAGCCTAAGGGAAATATACAACATGAATCATCTTTTCTAAAACTTCCCGACAATTATAATCGTGAAAGCAGACCTGTAGATCAGGTTTTAGTAATCGCCTCGAGAAATGAATTCGTATGAGAGAACAACTTTTTAAATATTGGGCGGCCTAATCAGAGCCAATCTGTTTAAATAGTCGTAATATGTTACCTGATGTTTACTTGTTTTTTAAAGAGAAAGAACACTCTTCATCTATTAAGAAAACAATAATAAAAATAATGAATAATACAAATAAATAGATATTTTCCTTATTATCTTGGGAATTAGAGTAGGTGTAATTGTATTTTGTGTTCTCGCGGTTTATGGTAGTACTCCTTATTAAAATGAAAACTCAACAAAATATAAGATCTATACGACTACACTGTAAAACGCTATTCGAATTATTGTAACAAGTCTCATCAAAATTCAATTTTTCCATCACCGTACAGATGTTTCATTACGAAACAAATTTTCAATCAATACCGTCCAACAATAACCAATAGAAAGACAAAGTTTTTACAACTACAATTCTGAAGTTATTAAATCAGCTGGTCTTAATTTGTTAAATTTAAACATATTATAGGGCCCTATACTTTGAAGCCACTAGGATAGCTCAGTTGGTAGAGCATTGGCGCGAAAGCCGAAGGTCGTGGGTTTCAATTCCCAGTCTAGGTCGTATATTTTTCACTAGAAATAATATTTAATTAGTAATACTAACTGGTATAAAAAAACGTATAAGCTTTAAAATAAAAATATAAATCAACAAATATAAAGTTTAAATAGCAGTCAATGCAATGACGCCATTCGTCATCTACAAAAGTAGAGAAATTCAACAAACATGGTCTGTCTAAAAAAATCATCCTCACTGTTTTTGTGTGATAAGAATGGCTTTTATTGATTGATTGTTTTTCTTGTTATTTTTAAGGTGTACGACTCGTACATCCAGAACGAATGAAATTTGTACAAAGTCTCGAAAAACGAAAATATCTTAAAACAGTTTTTATTAAATACAATATCTTATGTATATTTATAAATAGACAGATGAAGTAAACAGCTGATCTGGGTTACATAACGTGAATTGTCTACGTCGTGCACTCACGGTCTCGTGTAAGAAAGTTGTTGTTTTACAAAAACACGGTCTTTGCATGTGTGTCATGATTTTATAAGAATGCAAATTAACGCCACACGACAGTGTGTTCACATCAGCTGCGTGCTTATGATTATTGTTGTTCTATATACCATGGGATAAATATATGTAAAAAATGCACAATTAAAACAAAAGAATTACTGGGGGTGCAGCTAAGACGATAACATGGAGGACGCATTTTGTGTGTGTTTTTCTATATACGCTCGTTTACCTTGGTAGTAATATGTGCTGATTATAAGTTGTACAAAATGAACAATTATTGGCTCAAATAGGACCTAGGTAAGAAGAGAATAACAACAATTGTTCAGAACTGTTCAAACAATCGTCATTTTGAATTTTTGCAACTATTTTTTTACTCGACGAAACTTACTAAATTTGACTGAAATTCAGTCAAAGTTCCGTCTACTACAGTTATTGTTTTTTATTTGTTTCTTAATAACTCGTTTGGGCATCATTAGAGGTAGATTTTAAAACTGTATAAAATTAACTATTACGGGTCAAGAACACGTTAACTCTGTAACAATTTCTTGAAATTTAAAAATCAGTTGTCATTTTTAAATTAACAGTATATCTCTGATTAATTAACTTGTTCAACGATTTGTGAAACCAAACCTACATACAAAATCTGAACAAATTCGAACCAAATATCTGAAGAAATGGTGTCTTAAACATATAAATATTCTAATAATTGAGAAAGTTATGAAACTTAAATACATTCATTTTAAAAAAGGAGTCTAAATTACTAATACTACTCAATGATTTAAACTCACTTTAAATGCTATTCAAATAGACTACTGAAAAGTCATACAAAATCATGTATATGATGTTCAGAAAGAATGTAAATAGAGATTCCAACAATAATTCTAACCATTTTCAACGGTTTTACACTCCAATCAACAATTCAATAAGAGAAGATAAGATCTTTTTTCCTGTAGACTATCGCAATGCAATCACTCAAACTTGATGGAAGTTTCTCTTTTGGAAAGGTTTAGTGCATTTTTCATACTATCAGGTGTTGCCCATTACAATAGAAAGATCGTAAAAATTACAAATATTAGAATATTACACACACCCACACGGTAAGCGAAGTATATTATTATATTATTTAGAAATTTATATATTGTGTTTTAAAACGACTGAAAACGAATTATAGAGATCAGCACAGAACTCTAGAAACTTTTCACAGTTTCTGAACTTAGTGTTAGCCGAAGGGTTTTTGCAATGACTAATTTTCCTATGCAAATATTTTACACAGCCAGATCTATACTGCAATTGGGTATATTCATATTCTTGTAAAACTTCCATAACAAGACAAACTGTAACAACCAACTATTGACATGAAATTATTGTTCTGATCTTAATGTATTGTGTAAATATGAAGGAGAATAGATTTCAAACGTATTAAAACTGGTTTTTATAATTATATAAATTATAATAGTATGGATTTAGACCTTTACACCCACATAGCTGACAATGTATTTGGATTATTGGGAGGGTAATGGAAACGTAATAAAATTTAAAATGTCGGTTTCTGAGAGACGATAACACATTCATATATAAATTTGGAAAAGACTATTCTTAGTCCGTTTCTTTTAAATATTTTTAATTTGGTAACGAAATCTTCTAATTATAACAATAATTAATTCACGTACAATTAATAAAGGATTATGTACGCCATGGCGATTATGGCGCAAGTAAAAAATGGCTATATTGCTGAACTGCTATATTATCTAGTTGAAATAAAAAATCTAGGAAGTTAGCACAAGTTATTTATGTCTTTATCAATGATGATGAAATTATCAAGTTTTATCAACATAAACAAAAAGCAAAACAAAAAATGTCATGAGAAACTGATTTCTCATGAGACAAAAAGTAGTTTAAGGTGATTCCCTCCTCATAAACGTTTTTGGGAATTTGTTAATGTTTGCTTGATTTCGTTGAGGGTTTAAAAACCAGAATTCAGAAAGATCTGACAAAAATTACGTTTACTCAATCAAACGCGTTTCAACAACAAAGTCGCCATCCTCAGTGATACATGAGCTAAAATAACTAATCTATAACTAACTGAGATTATTTTTGTGTAGACGTAATGTTAGTGAGATCTTGTGTTCGAGTTATATTCTATCTAATATTATCTCACAAGTCAAGCTCAATATTTATTTATAAATATGGCTTTATAGTGTACCACTGAAGAACGAACATTGGTAGCGGAGTTCCTGTTGTAGAGATGGTTTAACCCGACGTCCAGATATCCCCTTATTTGCTTATTGATTTTGTTTTAGGCAGGTCATATTGGTTTCTAATATCATATTGGTCATATGGTATTTGAAAAGTAAACAATTTTTGTATAGTTTTTTTGAAATTTTAATTTTATAGAAATATTGCAAATTGGGAACATGTTAATTAATATTGTGTATGAAACTACTGTTGTTAACACCTACATAATATAGAAAATAATTATTAATCAGTTGGTAAAAAATTATTTAAAAAATACTCGTACTATCTTTTCATAAAATTGAAAAACTATTGTAAGACTTAGTTAGATTTTGACCCTGTATAAAAACAAAAAATTTGTTTTGAGGGTTTTAGAATTTGATTTTTATATGTGTATGTGTGTGGGCGCGTGAGATCAAGAGTGGGCCTGTGTAATAATATAATAACATTCATACGAATTGATTCTGAATCAAAACCAAAAACAAAAATTTAAAAAATTGAACACCTGAGTCATGTTCGTACAGCGGAACATGGTTGTTTTAATTTTGAAAATAAAATAATAAATCTTTAAAAATTCAATGTTTTTACTATAAAGGTTGTAAACTTAATTTATGTAATTTAATTAAAAACAATATGGTGACGACAATAAACTAAATTTTCAACAATCAATGAATAATAATATACCTTTTGATAATAAATTAAGTTTGATTATTCTAAAAAATAATTATTTTGTACAAAAACTTAACATTTAATTTAGTACAAGAAAAATAGTGTTTAACTTAACAACGTCAAATGTAGACCTATGGTTTTTGATATGTTTCAGAAAGTGAAATTTTGAGTCGTTTGTGCATTTTTTAATTAATTGTACTATATCGTGTAGACCCAAATTGCACTTATTAATTCATGAATAATACATTGTTGTAGAAAAAACATGCTACTTAAAGACAAAATTAAATTGAGTATAAAATAATATTGTCCTGTGTTAAGTTTTCTCATAGATTAGAATGTTTTAAATTTAATTGTTACGACCAATAATGATAATATTAAAAAAACAAGACAAATTGATTACTTACAATATTTATTCATATGTGTGTATTATTAATGATTTAATTTAGCATAAAAAACTTAAAGTACGACCATTCTAATGATGGTTTATTCAACTTCAGATAACTAAATACGTTTGCTGTACTGGAATTACGCTGAGTCTAGGATGCCACCTACACGTGGTAGCTATTGCGATAACCGAAGTAAACACCGCTAAATTTCCTTTGAACATTATTTACGTGACAGAGTAACTACTTGTCAAGAAAGTTAGAAAACTCGATGTGCTTCCACACATTACCCTTCTAGCAACGGGCAGCTGAGCTAAAGATTTCTTTCTTTCTTTTTATAGGTAGTACATGGGCGTATCCAGTATCGAAACTGGGGGGGGGGCAAGCCATGGTCATTTACCTATAACATATTAAAGCGGGAAAGGCGAATGAAAACAAAGTTTTAAAGAAAATTTTATGTAATTATAGTACTGAAGTACTTTTTGACTATTATTTGCTTGACAAAAATGATTCAGGTTTTTATTTTAATTACAGGTGTTATACTAATAACATTTTTCTTAGGTTTGAAGAAACCTTGTTCAACACTTTCGTTTCAATCAAGTCTACAAATGCACTTCAATGATGAATCCCAACTAACTTACTCTGTCTCTAAATTCAGTAATTACGCGAATTATGGAACCACGAACCAGTGTTGCCACTTTCCAGAATGACAAAACAAAATTATTGGGAGATGGACTTGAATATTTTTACTGTCGGTAAATTTTTACTGCTTTCTATATATTAAATTGATTGAATTCAACCATAAACCCATATACTTGAAAACGTAATACTATAACTAAAATGATCTGTATAATAATTAACTGTTATTGTAGAACTTCTTAAATTAAAAACATCCGACGTCATTAGAGACTGGAATTCTGTCACTAAGTTTCTTTCATAACTTTATGACCAAATAATTTTTTCTTTTATGCTGCTTCTAAGGGGGACAGCTGCCCACTCCTGCCCCTCGCTGGGTACGCCCATGGGGTAGTATTTGGCACAATTTATTGACGAGTGGAATATTATTATCCTAATTACATTTTACTTATGTTTTCTGTGAGCAGTTATCAATTTAGTTAACGATTATTTATTTACTTTTTTTATTACAAAGTTTCCTCTTTTGTAAATGAAGAATGAGGATGCAATTAATTGATAAGAAACCAATTCAAATAATTAAAATAAACTAATTGACTGTTAAATGTATGGACTACTGACCTCTTCCCGGAAATGTTACAGAATATTTCTCAACTTCAATATCTTAATTTAGGCCTTCTGTTGAACAACAGATAAACATCTTATCCGGGAGTCAACACACGGATTTTGTAAACACACGGTTTCTGAATTTAATGGACAAGGAAATGGAATATATGTTTCTGATTGGAAGCTTTGTATCATATGTTGAAAGGATTGTACGAGGTCTAACGTAATGGAAAGATATAAGAGATTTTCCTACAAATATACGAGTATCTATTATAAGACAAAAATACAAAATTCAAATAAATAAATATTGAGCTTGACTTGAACACAATAGGCTACTGTATCTCACAAATAGTTTCTTCGTTGGTTAATTATTGTAGTTCGTCCAACACTGAATATGGTCGTTTTGAAAGACGTTGAGCTTTTCTTCGAGACTTTATAATTTTCTTCTTTGATAATTAACTATAATCTTTGTGCCTCTAAAGTATGGATTCCTCTCCCTTCACTTGGCCTTGACCGACCTCAGTACTTCTTATCATGGCCCGTGTTGATGAGTCAGCCATGACGGGCCGCGTAGATGATTGTAATTCATTGTATATGTGATGTGAACAATTTTTATATATATTAATAATTATACGATTTACACTATTGACCGAAGGTACTTGGTAGAACTCCATTTTAATGAAAAAACAAACATAATATTTAGTAAATTCTACAATTTTATTGAGACTTGCCGACATGGTTTCGCCAGCAACGGCATTTACAAGGCAGCTTAACAAAGACTTTACGGCTTTATGGCTGGCGAAACCATGGTCGGCAAGACTCAATAAAATTGTATAATTTACTAAATATTGTGTTTGTTTTTTTATTATATTAATAATTATTGTGTTTGTTTTTTATTATATTACTAAATATTGTGTTTGTTTTTTTCATTATATTAAAAATTATTTTTCGTTATTATATTCAAAATAAATTTATTTTCCAGTTTAAAACAAGGCAAGAGTATATAGGCATGAGGTATTAGAGTATATAAGTGAGGTAATTTTTAGTTTTAATTTTGACCTAAATGAGACATAAATTTCTTTAAAAAAAGTTATTTTTTTAATTATGTACAAAATTGCTTCGTAAGTAAAACTTTTAAATTTATAAGGTCGTCATTTTTAAATGTTTATAATTTCTCAAGTTTCACAAAAAATAGTAACAAATCGTTTACTTAAAAAGAAAATATTGTTAACTTTGATACAATCGACGGTTACTATTTTCATCGTTACTGTGCTGTAATGTCACGGTTCTTATTTCCACACTAAACGATGAATAATGTTTAATTCCTTCAAAGTAATGTTGATTTATGAAAATTACTTATACTCATTTTAAGTTAAACAAAAATAATAAATTCGAGTATTGCATTTCACAATTAAGTCTACTGAAGGTATAGAAGACAAGAACTTATCATTTAAATCCATAAGATTCAGAACATCTTCATTTAAATTATTAATATTAAATTAACATTAAATTTTCTAAATAAAATCACAAAGGCTTTTAATATTAGACTAAAAATACTCAACGCTAGACAAATTATGATTTCCATTAGTTGTTATTGTTTTTATATAAGATTAATTATATTTCCCTCCCTTTGGAATTATATTATCATTTACTATTGAAGAAATATCAAAAAATAATAAAATATGTTTAAATATTATTTCTTAGGTGGTACTTAATAATATTAAATAATCTCATTCATGAATTGGCCATGGTTGTGTAAACCTTGTTTAAGAAAAGCATTCAAATTAGCAGTTGTAACTCATTTCGGAGTATTTATCGTGTCAAACCACTGATTCAATGTTATTAATTAGAGTAGTAGTGAGATGTTCAGTATCAACTTAAATATTTTCTAATCTTCTGCATTCCTTGCGCGTTTATTCTTGTTAAAAAACACACACGCAGACTTGAAATAAAGCCGGCGGGACTTAAATGGAAAAATCAGACTTCACAGTGTATTTCTAAATCTTTCAAAGATGAAGTTAAGTAAAAGAGCCTGTAAATTAATCCAGCTTTTTGTGCTGAAAAAATGGCTCAAATTTTGTAATTTACAGACTGGTCCATCTTTTTTATAAACTGTCCATTAATATACTAAGGACAGAAAGTGTAAAAAAAAAATAAGCGTAGGGCCTATACACAAATTCCAAAAAGCGAATCATGGATGTTCATTAAATACTATAAAAAAATCTACTAAATAGTCATAAAATAAACTTACAGCTCTGAGTGAAAACGTAAAACTCTCAAACATTCAATTTCCTGTAAACTCTATGATTACCGAATGAGTAACTCGATTCACACCAAATTTAGACCAGTTATTAGTACAAAAAATATCTAAAGGATGATCTGAGAAGGCGTTTTGGAAAATATGTCTATAAATTTTAAAATTGAGATCGCTTTAATTTGTTATTCCTCGATAAATTTTTTCTAATATCTCCTCGCCTAAAAATACAAGGTATTGTTTTGCTATGCGTGCCTTAAACCATAACTTGTAAATAGGCTGACATTGTTTGTGCAAGTAAATAATGTCTCTCACAATATACGGCTTTTAACCTACAAAAATGGCGTCAAATCGCGCCGGCGAAACACCTCTAAAGTATGGCATTCGATCAACAATTTTCGTCTGGAATTTGTAATTTTAATAATTAATTCGTGAAATTGGTTCATGTTGATCACACGTTAGGAAAGTTTCTTTGCGATACTTGTAAAGCCAGACGTTAGTAGAGTTTTTGTCAATAGTTCAAACATTGAACACCTTTGATGATTTGTCTATCGAAAGTAGGGAAATGTTAAAGACTCATCTAAACGTCCTGGGTGGATTGATCAATGTCGTTTGGAGTTATTAAAACCATTGTTTATGGTTCCCTTATGCGTCTTCTTAAAGTGGAAACTCCACTTTACATCTTAGTGGAGTTGAACAATTTTGTCGGACCTGACTATCCATCAATACTATTTCCCAATCGTAAATTTTTTAATCGTGGAATTCAGTGTACAAAGAAACTATTTCGTTTGGTTATATCTCATGCAGTTACAATAATTTACATTGTCTAAATAGCACGTTCCATTCAGCACAGACCGTAGATTATCAGATCTAATGGTGACACCAACTTACAGATTTGAACCCATCGCAAACTGTACTGGATACAGCTTTTCTTACAACGATTGCAGCCAAACTTTGAACTGTTTCCATTGTAATTTTTTACTTTTTTGAAGATATAGAATAAAATTAATTAAACTATATTATTGAGCTATTTAGTGCATCCGTAAACGCACACAGAACCTTTGAAATCAACACAGCTTAAATAATGTAGTAGTGTGTAATTCAAAATAAATGTTGAGTTAAAATATATAAATGAAAAGAAACAATTCGAAAATTTGGGAATAAAGAATTTGAATTACGTATTGGAACGAATTATTATAAAATAATTTTTTCTACACTGAATACATTGTGAAAATGCATCGAAAACAAATGGCAGTGTCTAAATGTATGTAGTTATTAAAAATCTATATTTAAGTCTGTCCTAAATGACAAGTAGAACGAACACCTTTTAATCATCTTTATTGAAATTAAATTTTATAAGTGATTTCCTGCAATTTTGTGTTGTCTGAACAAAAATGAGCTACTTAAACTATATTTTATTGTTGCAAATATTCTTTAATAATGTTGACCAGAGTTATAAACTACTCCGTAATGTGAAAATAAAAAATAATTTAAAATAATAATAATAAATCGTTAATGATGGTACATTTAAGCATTCATCAAGATCAAAGAGTCCTAGGCGTTTTTTAAATAATTGGAATAAAAAAATCAATTTATTAGAATCTACTTTTTGGTGTAATATCCATTCTAATCCCGATCCCATAAGTAGCTGTAGGGGGTCTGCTTAAATAGTATGAGACATCTTTTCAAAGGCTACGATGGAAAGAGAAATAAGCAAAAAATTTAAAAAAATTAAGTCAATCTATAATTAAAACACAGTACTGCAACACAATTTCTCATATAAGTCAGAGCACGTTTAACGTTCTATTTGGAGTATTTACGATTTAAAATGTTGAATTTAGACATTAAAAGGACATAAGAGAAGTATCTATGCGTATTTAATTATCAGCTTATTGTCGCACCCTAATTATCTACCGGAAACTCTGGTTCTTATCTACAACCTTATCTTTAACATGTAAGCACTACATTTTCACTTTCTTACTGAAATAAAGTCTTAAGTATTAAAATTAAAATAGTTTTTTTTTTTTTTTTTTTAGTAACATTCATGAACAGTAATTTTTTGTGTGTAAATCTGATTGGGGTTTAAATGAAAAATCTATGAACATGACTCAGTTTTAAAATTTGACTAACACCATTTTCGGTTAGCTCATCTGAATTGCGTTTTTTATTAGAAATTTTTTTTTACTCATCAAGAATTTAAAATGAAGTAACACACATACCTTTCCTTTTTACCATTTAAGATATTTATTTTGACTCCTCCATGACTCCCCCTAGGAGATTAAGTGGGGGTAATTTTACTCCTCCAAATCTCTCCCACTCCTCTCAGGAAGTTAGGTAGAGAGAAAAAGTTTATTATATCAAAAAGCAAGTCTTCACTTAAACTACGAATAAATTACCCAAAGTTTGGATATTCCAGTTATTAAAAATATAGAAAATAGATTTGAGACATATAAATAAAACGTTTTATTTTTTAGTATAATCACAAATTTAATGAAACTTGCCGACCTTGTTTTCGCTAGTTACATTTAATTTAAATCTACATGCCAGTGAAATGAATTCGCCTAACTGCTGCAATGGTCTCCGAAAAGTCTGTACAACTGGGGAACTTTAAGAAGACAACCCGGAGAGTGACAACGAAATCGAGATGGAGGAAACTGGGTTTTTACATAACCCCGTTAAACCCACTTCCTCATCGTTGCAGCATGACCTAGGGACTCTTGGAGTACCAAACCAACCTAAGATTGGAAAAGTTAGAGATGGGGTCGAACATATTAACATTTTGCCTTTCAGGAGAGCAAAAGCGCAAACTGAAAAGAGAAGTGGGCGTGGCAAATGGGGGTTCCAATGAGCCCTGAAGTAGTAGACATAATGTGTCTGGTTAGGATAGCCATCAATAAGTTCGATGAGAACACCAGCAAAGATGAAGTAGTCTTGGAGAGGGTAAATTACTATGGAGAGGTTACTTCAGGTTGCTGGACGAGCTAGTTACTTGACTGCTATAACTCCTAGGTTTTGTAATCTACTGAAATTGAACTGCATTTGTCAACAACAAAATAGACACAGTACAGATAATATGACTGAATGTAATATTATACAAAGATACAAAAATCGTTAAATATAATATTACGTACCTAATAAAAGTGTGTGTATATTATAAATAATTATAATATGAATTAAAATTGCAGACAAAATGTTAATGTTTAAGTCAAATTAGTGAAAGTGGTTATCCTTCCCTATGCCTACGTCATCACAACCTTGAAATGTTTCAAGTAACATATTTTAACTTGGTCTAGTTATTGTAATATAATTATCAGCATAAATTTGTATACATTAGCTTAATGACTTTAAATCTTGCTATTAATTTTTATCTCTACAAAATAAGCAGTGGTCATAATAGTTAACAAACCAAAGTTTAAGCAAAAGTAAAGTATTCATACTATAATCTATGAAAATCGTTAAACAAGTCAAAATAAACTGGTTTTAAAAACTGTTCATGTAAAAATCGGCCAACACTATCTGATCTAATTTGGTTAAATCTAAAGTGTTATGTTTTAGTCAATCTACGAGTACGAAATGATGGAACGCAGGTAAAAAAAGAAGAAGTTTAATACTAGAAATTTTGAATAGATAAAAATAAACGCAGGAGTCGAGGTTTATTATAGTAAAAACTAATTTGAACAGACATTTCAGTTTGAATTTTTAGGTCAATTTATATTCTTGAAATCATAACGATCTCCAAGTACAAATACTATAAGAGAATATGACTAATCAATTTTACAATTATTTAAGATAAATGGAATTAACAGATCAACTAGTCATTTAGTCAAAATTTCCGAAATGTTAAATATTAGATAAACACTTTTTAAACATAAATATATCAAATGGAAAGAGACTGTTTTACTCACTAAGTATTTACTTTCTCATAAGTTTATGTTAATTTTTTGTATAATTATATATGTCGATAAATAATCCCATATACTAATTGTCTTTGAACTTACTGTTGGTGAATTTTTAAAAGAAATGAAAATGCTTCTAAAATAAAAAACAAAAAACGTGTGACGCATACAATATATATAGATAATGTTGCATTAATGCAACAGTAAGGATTATAGGTAATAACTCTAGTAGCGAAAAAAAGAAAAGATATTTCAAATCAATTGCATTGCAAGATAATTACTGGTGAGTATTTATTCATAAATTATCTATTGCATGCCCCCCACGTTTCTGTATATGGGATTTGAAAAAAAAATTAAGGGGAAATTATTTTATACTTTGTAGTCCCTTTTAAAATCATGTTAAACATAAGTTTTAGAAATAATAATTGTCAAAAAAAAAAAATATATATATATAGTTAAAGGCCCTGGTATTACGAAATACGACTTTATGGAATACAGTTTTATAAAATAGGCTACGATTTTATGAATGACGATTTTAAGAAATATGACTTTATGAAATAAACTTTGTGAAATACGGTTTTGAAAAATATGATTTATTGAAATACTGTTTAAGAAATACGACTTTAAGAAAGACAGATTTATAAAAAAAGATAGTGTATTATGAAATACGGTTTTATGAACACCGATTTTATGAAGTTCGATTTTATGAAAGATAGTTGTATGAAATACGGTTTTATAAAATACGATTTTATGAAATTCGGATTTATTAAATAAACTTTATGAAATATGATTTTACGATATACGACTTTATGAAATACGGTTTTATAAAATAAACTTTATGAAATATAGTTTTGAAAAGTAAGTTTAGACATAACTTAAATAATATATATAATTTTTTTCTAACAAGATTTAATGGTTCATTCACACTTTCTGACAGACAACTACCAAAGTGGTATTTCTGACGACAATTAGTTTTGGTGGGTTATTTTTGGTTTTTGGGATGAGTTAATGAGAAAGGTTGTGCAAGTTTTTGCATTATTTATTTTGTTCGTTCATTCCTACATTTAGTTGAAAAACCACAATGTATGACGTCTTTTTCCCCCCGTCTATCTGTCACCCCCCTCCTCCCCAATTCAGATTTTGATGAAACTTATGTACATTTTGAGATTCTGACTCGACTGAAGTTGACAAATTTTAGTATGGGAAATTATTAGAAATTTTTTGTGGTATTAAAATTTGTTTTTTTAGTTGTTTTTTTAGATATCTATCATTTAAAAACAATAACTTGATTTTTCCTTACAAATCTACTTTACTTTCACATTCATTATATGTAATTTTACTTATTCGTAGCCGCTATGGGCCGAGATTAAACATCCTGGTAATTTTGTTATCTAACATTTTGAGCCAGACGTTAACAGGTGAAAGTATCAAATCAAAATGGGCGCTGGAATAGAAAATTAAATATATATGAAAAATTTTAAGCGATTTTCAAAAACTTTTTTGAATGTCAATAACCGATCAACAAACCTACCAGGGTGTGGAATTGCTCATTTGATCTTGTATAAGACATTTCACTGTACTTTTACCTTGATACTTACACAAGAGTAGATAGATACTTTGATACATCTACCGGTACTGTATTAAAAAAAAAAAAAAAAAAAAAAAAATACATTTAAAATCTCCTTTATTTGAGATGATGAAGAATATCGTTTTTGATATATTAAATAATAAATGTAAGACTTACCGTCTACAATATACTGATTTTGTCGTTTATACGACGGCCGTTTCGGTTATTCCACCATTTTCAAGTTAATTTATTCGGGTTTATTTTATTCATGAGTATGTACCGGGACATCAAAGAATTGAGTCGACTCATGAGTCGTGATTGTTTTGATAAATTTTAATATATTAAGTGCAAATCAGTGTTTGTGTTTGTGTTTATGAATAACTATGTGTAAGTGTTTATCTTTGACGAAGGGATACCTGAAGAAATTAACTTGAAAATGGTGGAATAACCGAAACGGGCGTCATATAAACGACAAAATCAAAATATTGTAGACAGTAAGTCTTACTTTAATTATTTAATTTATCAATATTCGGAATGGCGACTAACAAATGTTATGATATGTTCATGGATATAACAAGTTGTGGGTTCCACTGAGTTGTAAAATGTTATTTTTAGGAAACACATTTCTCAGGATGTCTTTTGTTCGTAATTATATAGAAAAATAAAATCACATAGTCGTCGTAGCTTTAAACCTTACAATTGTTTGTCTGAAATAATATAATAATGAAATAATATAAGGGTCGCCTCTTACAGCTTAGTCAATGAAGTGGCAATTTTGTCGTTGAAACGCATTTGAATAAATAAACGTACTTATTGTGAAAATTTGTGTTCTAGTTTTATTCCATCAAATTGGACAAGTTCATTATATATAAATTTAGGTTCGTAAATGACGGCCGATTAATTCATTCTTCACCCGAACATTATACAACGTCTCACAATAGCCCATTTTGGCTAATAATGCTTTTCTACATAAAATTAGAGAGTTATTAATAAACAATAAACAAAAAAAAACTCAAAATTAGAGACAAAAATCAACGATAATAACTTTAGTAATTGGAATTTTAAAGGTTTCAGGATTCCTTAAATTTTGGTACAAAAATTGTTTTAGTTTGAAAACGTTATTGGGAAGTCTTCTTAATTTGAGATATACATGAAACTCATCTTATACAACTGACGAGATCCGGACACGAACAAGTACAAATGAAATTCTCACGCTAACATGTCAGCTATTCATATTTATATCTTATCTCTTCTTAAAATCATACCTAACCTTTCGTTAGAGACAATACGACAACATTTTGCTCAAGAGGATGTGAGATAATCTGTCTAAAAGGCCGATATAAAGTTGCTGTGGATAACCTAACTCTATCTTTATAAATAAGTAATTTTAAAGACATAAACATGAGATTATTCCAATGAAAAACACGTTGCTTGGCTTATTAACAAGTATTGCATCATTGGTGATTGTCTTTTAGTATTCGCGTGATCAGTTGTTGAAGACTACTTTCTAAAGTAACGGACGTTCAAGGTCATGTTTCACGGCCAAGGTCACTCAAGTCGCTGCCAAATGTGTCTTATTCTTGATTTTGACAGGTTTAGGTTGTTTATTAGTCTTTTAAGGAATAAAAGCTGTACTATCATAAATAGAATAACCAACAAATATAATTATGACACCAATATGTATTTCATTTCCTTCTGTTTGAGTTGTAGTTTTGTACCCGTGTTAGGTATAAGTGATGTTTTAAAATGTGTTTAATTAATTATGTATAATGTTTTATCCAGCCTTTTTTCAAATGGTAGGTGTATAATGTTTAGACAAAGACAAGATGTAAATTTAACAACGATTATAAAACGGTAAAATAGAATATTTTTTTAATCCTAAATTTTAGATAGTTTTATTTGATTCTCAAATCTTCAATACAATTTGATATAAAAACACATATTAGTTTATTTGTTCTTTTTGTCATTTCGTAATTTTAAATAGGTCTCTTTAAAAAAGAAATTTACATTTTTTATAAGTGTTTTTGTTAGCTTTTACCAAAATCGGGCTTTATTTATAGAGTGATTTTGTTTTTGTTTTTTGTGAACAGCTACCGTTTACGTGTTATTAAACACTAAATGTAGGTCACAGTTAATTAATAAATCCATTTGTAATTAAATTCATTTTAATCGTTTATGATGGTTTTAAGAGCGCAAATTCACAGGAAAATATAATAACAAAAATAGTCTAGTAACTAGAGGCTCATGTCATTGTGTTGGACACAAAAAAAGATTATATCATGTCCCTTCCACCGACTCTTATTCTGTCTAAGGTTAGAAATTCTCTCTCTTTCATCTCGCTAACGATTAATTAAATTTGGACGAAATAGCAACGAATCACTTATTGTTAATTCATGGAGGAAAAATTTATTTTATCAAAAGAAGTTAAAATACGGTGGTAAACAGTAAGGAAAACAATACAACTTGAAATCATCTGAGACGATTTTATCACGATTGATAATTAGAAATTATTCAAGCCATAAAAGTCCAACCGTAGGATTTCACAGGTGTGCACGCGGCCGCCATTTTGTCCAAGCACTACCTAGGTACAATGTGTAAGATAACACTAATGATATGGAAGATTGTTAAAATTATATTTTAGCTCAATCAATAAATGTTGAGACGTAGGCTACATCTGTCATTTCTAGAAACTTGTTAGGTATCCAAATGGAGTGTCAGTTTCTAGTCTTGTTTCAGATTAATCCCATTTTTATAAATAACTATAGCATCATCTAAACTAAGTAACCTAAGAACCAGAATCTCTAAATGTACATCAATCCTGGCGTTCTCAAGTCATTGTTTGATAATTTGATCATTGATATACATGTATTGCGGTTTAAAAGTACAAAACCATTGCTGTCATCATCTCCTTAATAAAAAAAAAGAGCAAAAATAGATATCTTTACTCTTGCGTAATCGAAGAGCGTTAAGGTAAGGCCACACTCGTGTCCAGTCTGGCCCAATACACATTGGCAAATATTTGCTTCAAACATTCCCTATCAAATATATTACAGTAGGGATCCAACCTTGATCAATCCAACCACGATAAATCAGAATTGTAGATCATGGAAAATATGGATTGAAAGAATTGTGGATTGAAATTTGAAAAATTGTAGAGAGTAAATTGGATTTAATTAATTAAATTTCTAAGTAAGAAAATAATTTATATACTTATTTAGAAATTAATTGAATTTATATAAATTGACGATTGAATTAAATAAGAGAACCTGAATTGTTGACAAGAGTTGCAGACGTAAATCATGAACGAGACAATATAAGAAAAGGCCAGACATATTGCAAATTGGGGAAGGGAGTCGGCACCATTGACTTGTCATTCACGCTGGATAGTTCTTGTCGTTCTTTTCGACCAGCCTTCCAATACTTTCAGCCTCGAATATTTGAATATCATTGCCAATGATGTTCTGGTCACACTACTTGTCCAATACCGATCTTGGAACATATTTGCCAAGGCTGAACACGAGTGTAGCCTCGGCTTTAGAATAGGAAGAGAGCAAGGGTTGCTGAAGAGAGATATCTTATGGGGAAGATGAAAGAGAGGAATTTAGATGATTAGACAAAGCAAGAGTAACTCGTGATAGTCACACCCTTACTTATTATAAGTGAGCTCCTGACTTGTATATTCATGTAAATCTACATATATATAAGTACGTGCTTATATATTAAAATAAACTTCTTTACTTTATTACATATATCGCATACTTTCAAAACTTCCGAATGACTTTTTAAATTTTAGTAACTTTCATGTAGACATTTTTAATGTATCCTGTATATTTAAAGTCGTTAAATAAAAATGTGAACATTGGTTGTTTATCCAATTATATAGGTTTCCTACTGTAAAAATTGTATTTTAAAAAATACGAATTTTTACCAACTATTTGTGACATTTAAAATTATTTAAGTCAATTAAGTCGATTTGTTAGCTATTAAACGTTTTAATATTTGTTTAAAGATGTGTTTTAACTATGTAATCCATTAAAATAAATGGAACTAGATTTTGAAGTAAACTCCTATGAATTTATTTATTTACTAACACAATTTTTAATTTAAAATATATATTTGTTCACACTGGTGGAATCAAGATGAAATTAGCCCTGTCCCATATTCCATACAATTTAACTTAAAGAAAACACAAAACTAACCAGACTAAAAGCTTCATTTCATATCCAAGAAAATACATGGATTTGTGTTTATCTTAAGAAACATATGTTCTACATAAGATAGTTCTCATATTATCAATGTTAGGGGAAGCTATGCACTTGTCGCAAGGGCGTAGCTACTTCAATGTCGACAGTAGGAGAGTAGGTGTAAACTAACCTTTACCAATCATTAATTGAAAGTTGTCAAATTTCACTTCCCTGTCTTACTACGATTACAATCAAAGTAGGAACAAGGTCAATGTGTAAAATTATTGATATCTTTCCTTGAACAATGTCTAGGTCGGTCTTATTAAGTTTGCTTTTACCTGACCTTAATATGTGATACAATATTTATGTTTGTAATCTCCTAAGGGAAGCAGGAACCTTTTGCGTTTCAAAATAGTATTTACAGTCAATGCCATTTAAATGGGAGGATTATATTACTTGTATTATTTTACTTGGGAATCATTTTATACAATAACTACCTCATAGATTACGTTAATGTTATTACAGTTTTAAGTGGCGTTCGCTGAACTTCGCCTTCTACTTCTGTATACAAATAATGATTACTTTGGCTGTGACAATGAAATTTATAATTTTGTTGTTACATGATTGGTTTCTTATAAGAAAATCAAATGATATTTAATTTATTTCGCATAAGGGGGTAAATTTTATTATCTTCAACACAATGGGAAGTGTTCAATATTCGGATATCCTAAAGTTAATTCTTTTCTTAAAAGTCTTTTCCTTCTTAAAAATTCTGCTATCCTACAGCTGCCAATGAAATGGTGATAATACATCCTCATTTATATGCATGCTATAAATCTTCACACCAAATTCCAAAGAAATAACATCAATTTGTAATCAATAAACGGTATATTTAATTTGCTTTAATTTATAGGTTCTAACTTCTTCCTTTCTTTTAATAGTTACTAAATAGACGTAGGACAGGATGCAGAATTTAAATCTGTTTATATGTATTTGTTTGTCGTAGTTTGGTTTACTGTTTTGAAATTTGTTTTATAAGCATTTACCTGTCATTGTACAAGTTTATTAAACAGAAATATCGGGTACTAAATTTCAAAACGGCTTATGTTTTAATTAGTTTAACAGAATAAATTCTCAAAATATTTAGTAAGTTTTAATTTGTGTGTGAATTGATATTTTGATTCCTATGATAACATGATTAAACAATTTTTTTTACTATATTAAATATTAGTTATTTTTTAATTCCTTTAAACTTGTAATCTTAAAATTGTAAAAACCATTAGATCAAAAACTGTGTTTAAATCAAATTTAGTTATATTTCAGTCACAATAAGTTGAATTTTATTATTAAGTTAGTAAATTGGTTAGTAAAAAAATAATTTTGTGTATCTTCGGAGTTACGGTAAAGAAGACCCCTACCTTCTCCAAAATTTCGATTCAGTACACTTCCCTCCTGATTCAATGATTACCACTATTCAATGTCTGGATGTTTATCGCCAGATTGTTTGCGGGGAGTTTTATCTCAGGATACCAGATTGCGGTTCAATGCAAACATCCACCCAACGGTAAAATGATCAAAACCTACACTTACACATGACAAATTATAGGGAACCTGCAAATTAATATAATGAAGGACTATATTATCCTTTTTGATCTAGTTTTAAGCCAGAGAAATTACATCATAGTGGAAGATGGTGATGATTTATTCTTTCGTTTTGATACATATAATCTGCCGTTAGTTCTAGAAGTCCATGTGAAAAGGAAAAGAAGGGTTAGTAGAAATATCATAAAACCATTTTAAGAGTAGATAAATGTTTTCTACTTGACTGATTGGTCATAATACAATATTAAATTTGAAATTGATTTTCTAAATTTTTTTTTACCCCATAGACTATTTTATTTCCAAAACGTAAACGCATTATGAAATTTCGCTCTTGTTTAAATTTCAATTAAACGTGAAAATGATTAGTTTTTGTATCAGTTTTTCTTATCTATATGTCCTACATTAACCCCAAACCTTATTATGCGCAGTTTGACTATATGTAGTTCCATATGTAGTGGCCGACGTCAGCAAAAAAACTGAGTGACTTTCATATTTACTCTTTTCAAAATATGATTATCATAATAACCAAGGCTACAAACTCAACACTGCGAAACATTCTTGGTAAAAAGTACTTTTATTTTATATTAAATAAACTCACTAGCTATATGACGAATTCAAATTAAAGCAAAAACAAGGAAAAAATTGTGTAATCAATTGACAGTAATTAGAGTTCAATAATTATTTCAATTCACTCCTTCTACATTGTGCTCGTCTTGTAAACACTTTAAATCACCGTACAACTGTCAATAAATCTCTGATAACACAAACTCCTAATAGCGCCTCCATTGTTAAATTATTTTATTGTTGTTATTTTGGATCACTTTATTACTTCTTTTATTGGCTTATTGCCAACCAGGATCTAGTCTTCATGTACAAATGGTAATTCCAGCTTAAATTATTTCTAACTAGATGACGTGCTGCACAACTTTAAATTACAGACAATTTATGTGATACAATTTCAAGTACGTAATATCTGTTGTATAGGAAAAACTCTTATTGTAGGCACATATGTACAATTAATTTTAAAACTGTCATAAGAGTGGTCCTTTATTTATGAAAATTTGGAACACATGTTAAAAGATGTTGTATAGTCATGTTTACCAAACCTGAGAATTCTTATTTAAAAACTATAATTAAAATTATTTTCTAAAGTAAATTCAAAAGGTGCTACTAAATATTGTTTAGTGTAACCCTACCATCCCAAACGAAACTTATCGTATCTCAAGGGCCAATCAATACTAACATAGGAAGTATCGGTAAACAATTATAAACAAGATTAATATGTTGACTTAATAGACTTTCTTTAAATATATATAAAGGTAAGTAACTTTAACCAATTTATCAAATTGAAAATAAAATAAAGTCATCGTTTGGGAATAATTAGACAAAGACGTCGTTGAAGCTTAAATATGGATCTTATACATTTTTATTGTATGTTAACTTTTTAAACTTGCAAATTACTTTTATGTATTCTTAAGTATTTGAAGTGGATTACATTCTCCACCCAATCATACTTATGTACACTCAGTTACAATTGTCAAATTTTGACAACCTAATAATTTTTCTTTTAGACACTCAACTCACAGTACTTTTAAACAAAGCAGTAGATACAAAATAAGTGGTCCTGATGTTTAATTTATTATCAATTTTTAGTACTTGAGTGATTTGGATATTCTCCGTCTCCTGAAGGTTCATTATTTCTCATCTACAGAAGAGGTGTATAGGGCCTACATAAAAGCCTAAACTTGTGCTCGATATTTTTTTCAACGCTTTTATTTAACCTTTTGCTTAGTCATTCAATAATTTAAATATCAAATAAACTTCTGACATTTCTGTTTGTTTATTTGACCACCTGCAGAGTTCCTTGAAGAGAAGCTCCAGTTTCTCTTGTATAATTTTATGGTGTATAACCAGTCACAACTGGATGTTTTACTGCATAATAATTTAAATTACATTGGCTAGTTTCCATATAAAATGACTCCTCACAGTGCTCTGTAGACCAGTTCAAGTTACCCTTGTGCAATTTCACGAGTCCAAGTCAAACTCCTCTGTTGTTCCGAATAATAATTTAATTTACTTAGTCATATTTATTGTTTCACCTTCTAAAAAATAGTGGTTAAATTTCAGTTAATTTTGTCGTTCACACACACACAAAAAGCAAACAATTCGTCCGTTGTTAACGTTTCTTAAATTTTTGTTCTTCGGCCTTTTCTATTAGATTAAAACTATTGACAAATTCGAGTTCATCGTTACAAAGATCATGAGATACCACTAAAATTTGTGAAAATCGGTAGAAAAAGATGGATTAATGTCAGTAATTAGAAGATTTAGAAGGTAGACAACACGTTTACTAGTTGAAGAAATTTGATTATCCGTTTCACATTACTTATGGTAAGAAACAAAACTTCATTATTTTAGCAATATTTTTTAAATTTATATTTTGTGAAAAGGGGAAAATAAAAAGGTTTATTAAAAACAAAAATACGAATATAACAAGAATGAAGTATATAATAGATTTTTGACGCTTTTAATTTGTAATAAAACTATTTTGTTTATAAATAGATTTTTATGAAATTTGGAAAATAGAATAAGGATATCTTTCAACATTTTTGATACGACAGACCGAAATTGTAATAACTAAGTTATAGTTGACATTACCCAAATTATACTTGTTTGATACCCTATAAGAATAATAATGTCTGGTAGACATAACTACTTTCCACTTTTTTACCTGAATTATTTAACATCTATCTCTAATTATTATGGTATTTGTATCTAGTTTCATAGTTTATTCCTGTTTAATATGTATATATATTTTTAATGGGTATTAATATATAAATACTCTTTTTATTGTTTTTTGATATTTTTACATGAGACATGCTTTAGTATTTGTAACGCAACATTGTTTTTCATGTTTATATTACATTTGACAAAATAACAGGGTTTTTATTTTCTCCTGCTTGTTAAATTTCTTTTGTCATTTAATGTATGACAACAATAGACATTTTTATACATTTTTTTTTATTTTATAGACAATCTTTGTTTTTGTTTTTAATATTAATTTTGGCCCTGAATTTATTTTCTGATCTCTCTTTATTTTCTTCTTACCTTGTACATATTTCATTATTGTCACCATGTTAATGGATATTCTACAGCATATTTTACTATATTCTTCACATGTCTTTCGCCTAAATTGTAAACTGAAATGACATTTTTAATGACCTCTGATTGCCGTTTCGTTTTAATTACACGCAAAATATAATGATCTCATTGTTGTTTGGTTTCTGTTTTTAACCTTCATATTTCTCTTAATACACATTAATGTACCGGTCTTCGGTTTATAATTCCTAACTCGGAATATCTGGAAAGATGTTAAAGGCTTGAGTTTTAGTTTTTACGTACTTGGCTGTAGTATTTTGAGCAAAACTTGATAAAAACCAGTACATCTGAGTAGTTTTTAGCAGTTAGAAGATATTTCTATAGTATCTTCAGCGTTTTCACATCACCGAGCAGAATCCAGATTCTTGATTAAAATTAACTGTCCTTTCTAATTGATTTCAAACATTTGTGGATTAGCAAAAATACTAAACACTTGGAAAAAAACAAATAATGTAGCCACTCTCTATATCTTAAGATTTACAGCTTATAATTAACGCAGTCTAATAAAATATTCTATCTCCGCCTTCTTCTGAATCGACGCAAATGATGTTGAAAACAAGAAAACCTTGAATCTTTTAATTGTTTAAAAATAAACTATATTTTTTATGAACGCACATGAACTGGCTTGACCGCAATGTGTATCCCTTAGGCTCAGCGTCGTTTAACGCCCTTTACTAACCACACCCACGTCAAATTATCGTGCGCGTTTAATCGACAAACAGGTTTCTGCAAAGTCTTAGTATTTGTCTATAAGCTGTAAGACCAGCATCGGGTTTAACATGTTTAGAAAATATTTTTCTTTTTGAAGTAATAAAATATTTTTTCTTTGAATATGTTATACAATTGTAAATTAAATTGTAATATACAGTTTAAATGACGGCGGGAAGGATTCATTTTAAGGATGTAATATTTCTGAATGGTAATTTTCTTTTACTTGAAATTGTATGTGAATGCCAAAATTACTTATCTAGGCGTTCACGTACAGTTATTTTGTTGTTCATTTACATATATATTTAATTCGTAACTTATACAAAAATAACACTAGAGCTTCTAAAATCATTCTAAAAATTTCACGTAGGTTTTGAGATTACATCAAATTTATTTGCATTCAATACACATTTACAACATCTGCTTGAACGAAAAAGAAAACAATATCAAAGTTAGCAAACACTGAACTCTAAGTACGAATGACATCATTTATATTGTCTCTTGTGATATATTTTATATTCAAATAGTGTGCCAAATATGAAGAACCCAGCTTAAAATACCTCTCTTAGCGTTGAAGTCTCCACAATTGAAGACAAGGTACTTTCACTTTTTGAACCAAAGAGTCCATTATTATTGTGTTTCGTTAAATTTAATGATTGTTATTGAATATTAGTAACGAAAGCGTGACATTGCTTTTTATCTCCGTTCTCGAGAACTACTCTCACTATTAATATTTATTCAAATTATTCATTGTTGTGTTTATTTTATGATTATAATTACATTTACAATTTAATGTCTTGTTGTTTCTTAGAAGTTAATTTACTCAACTGTAAGCAATTATCGATATTGGTTGAACTGATCATGTGTGAAGATTAACTTCTTCAAGAAATTTATTGAACACGATTTAAAGAAAGAAAAGAAAACGAAGTAATAATTATTGAAAATTGTTAAGCTAAAATTAGTTCTATTGTAAGAAACAAATTAATAAATCATCGACGTAAATATTTATACAAAGTTGTATGTTATTGGAGGAAGTTTGACAAAGCGATAAATATATGTTATGTGTCCGAATGTTTACACTATGTATTCAAAAATAATTGTTGTTGAAAATTGAGAAAAAAAATTCCGAAGATACAAATCGAAAATGTTTATTTAAAAATCATTAGAAGAGACATTGAACCAATATTGGTGAATCATCAAGAAGAAAATTAGAAAATGAAGCCGGAGCAAAAACAAAATGAAAAGTTTTCCTCCTTGACTAAGAAAAATTACATGTGTGGGAGTTTTGTAGATTATTAAAATGTTCCATTACGTAGAACTTATTCAGCTTAGCACATCCTTAGCCAACAGCTGATCAATCACATATAATTTGCCTTCGGGTTCGCTGCGCACGTAGGCAAAATATTTACACCAAAGATACGATAAAGCTTTATATGCAAACCACTTTTAGTGTGAAGATGGGTCCGTAAAGGCTTGCGATAAAATTTATATCTAAGATTTATTTTGATAAAATAAAGTTTCATTGATTACCCATATATATATATTTTTTTTAATTCCAGAATTAGATCATTTTTTATTATTATTGTTTTATTCTGGTCTTCGTATATTCCACAGCAATTCTCTTTTCCTATGATTTTCAATTATAGAATAGAATATCTTTTAGTTTGACCACGCCATTATAGAGACATGACGTGGCTTACGTCTACAGTATTTTTCGACTCATATCAGAAACAGTAGTGACATCGTACAAGATATTTTAGTCGCATTTATAGCATGCTACAAAGTAAGTTGTGTGTCTTGTGCCACAGTGTTGCACATTGTTTTCTTAACGTAATCGCCGTCATTCAAAACAAAGAAGCAACACATTTCAAATTATTTAAATATTTAGTTTAAGACATTATTAACACAAAGAGAGAAAAATAATTGGCGAGATGTAAGAGTGGATGTAATTGAACAGTAATAATTTACAACAATTTTCCAGTGAGATTTTAAACACAAATTTATAAATCGTAATTATAATACTACAAAAAGGAAGAAAAACAAGTTTTGAAAGTTATGTTTATAAAAAATAGATATTAAGTAAAAAATATGTTTCTGCAACTGGTATAATTTTTAAGGCATTTTTCAAATATTCTAAAAAAGAATTCAAAAACTCTATTTATAAAAATATATTGTAGTGCACCTTTGTTTAAATCAATTGATCACTTTCCCATCTAGTAATTCTTCGAGTGAGAGCTGTAACTGACTTACTTTACAAATAAACATAACATTTAAATATTTAAAACACATAACAAACTAAAACTGTTGGTATTTGGTATCACTTAAGCTACACTAAACGTTAAAACGCCTTTCAGCCAGAACTAGGCTATCAGTTAACTAATATGTAATTAGTACGATAATAATTAATGTTAATTGTTCCCTAGTTAATTATTTCAAAAAAATTTCCTCGTAATTAAAAAAATTATTATTACAAATCAGGGTTTTATATGTATAAGGAGAGTTCATTTATCAGGATGAGGCTAAACTCTTGGGAGATCTTTATAACTTTTTACGTTATAAAAGTTGAAAAACGTCATTTTGTATACTTGTTGAACCAGTTCTAACAACTAGAAAACCCATCCAGAGTTTAAAGATTAGCAAAATGAAACCGCATTTAAATTTATATGTCCACCATTGGCAAAAATCTATGTTTAACCAGCAGTTCCAATAATAGAAGTTAAAAGGTATTAGATTTGCCTACCTGCTATGTTGAATTTGAACTTTATTACTTTTCATATAACATATTAAAACAATTAATATATTCTTCATTTTAATGGAATATTAGAATCTAATTATTGACGAAAAAATATGTTTCGTTCAAATCCCACAATTCTAGTTTTCACTACCCAAACAAGTAGTATAAGAAGACATCGATCCATTAGAGTCGACATATCTGGATGCTCATAGGGGTAAGTTTCCTAAACACACCCACAAAAAGATTTTTTTTGTTTAAATTAAAATAATTCTTGGTGGGTGTATTTTAAAATATACTAGCAAATTTTATTTTTCACGTTTGATTTGACTCAATGTTTCAGGTAATGAACTGACGATATTAAAATTTGATGGAATCACTGAGACTAGTTTGAGATTTATTTGACCTTCTGTGATGGTGGTTGTCATCATTCGATTTGACTTTTTAATTTCTAACTTAATGTATGACACTTTATGTAATGAAATAATAATAATAATATTTTCTTAGGTACAATCATTTTAGATCTGAATTCAAGAAAAGTGTTTTTCCAATTAGTAACTTCGTACTTTATTTATAGAATACTCTTGTGAGTCTCAAAACCTCGTTAGAATTCCTAACTGCCGCCCACAAAAGATTTTCTACTGTGGTAACCTAAAAGGCATAGTGGAGGATAAATTTCTACTCGACAAATAAATCCCTTAAATTAATTCGGATTTTTCAATAAATAAATATATTTTTAAATTTTAGGCCTACAAATTGGCTCCTATGTTTGAAATGTGTACATCTTTCTACTTGAATTGATATCTACAATCACGCTTATAATTTGAACAGGTAGTCAACTTTATCCTGGACAGATTGGGACTCCCCTGGAAACAAATGAGTTTGAATGAAACCACAAACATTATATTTTTATAAAGTAGCAAAATATTTTAATGTTAACTATGTAATGATGTTTGCTAAATTAAGAAAGTATATATTGATATTTACATCTATTATTGTTGAAACATTAGACCTTGAGGTCCAAACACTACTGAAATAACGATAAAACTTTAGGGAAGGTCGTGAATCTGACCAAGGTTAATCTTTGGGTCTTAAGGCTAACATGAACACGAATAACATGTTTAATAATTACACTTTAGAGTTACCATTTAATTATTATTATCATTAACACTAGAGTTTATTTATAAGTGTTATAAAATTACTATGATTATAAAGGAGATATTTTAAAATTATTGTAACCTTCATAAAAACCGAATGTTAATATTAATATTTCTCACTGCCAATGTGATACTAATTGTTTTTTAATCAACGATTATAACATTTGTTCTTTTCAATTGGTAGAAAACTGTATTTGACTTAAAATTACGCACGATGATTTCGGTTTCTAATATTTTATTATATTGCATAATTTTTTTTTTTTGGTATCAGATGTACATTTTTGTGGACAATATGTTTTGTTTTTAATATCTACATTTTAAGAAAGTTTTGTAAATATTATGATTTGTCTTATCACTCCCAAATTTTGATTTATAACGTTTCTTTTTTACTTTTGTTCACTTGGTCACCAACGACAAAACAGTGTATTTTAATTAAAGATCTTGAAGTAAAATTTTTATTGTGAAAAGTGAGTGAATTGTACATGTAATACAAGGCTTTATACATCAGTTACTTTACCGTAACTACGAGGGAGTGCATCATGCCGTGAAATAGTGCGTATTTAGTTCTTCATCCAATATCCATAGATGCCATGGAGATAGTTTTAAAAAGTTCGACCTTGAATTTCCCATAACTTAAATTAATAAAAATACATTTTCTTTGATTTAGTTGAAACTTGTTTATTTCAAGACAGAGTTGGTTTGTCTCTTTCACAAACATTGCAGTTAAATATTTCAACGTACAAACCTACATTTTGGTTTACGCAGAACAACGTTTTGGCCCACATACAGGAAAAATAAAAATAGTTGATGTATGTGGATATTCAGACAGTACTGCCAACTATTAGCCTAAAGAATTTATTAATTTTTTTGAAAATAGAAGCTTACATTTGTGAAGCATGTCCTGTTCTGTTCAACTATAAGACTTGAAAGTCGAAAAATAGTAAAAATCTAATTTTTCGTACAATTCTATTTCACACAGAAAAATGGTGTTAAATGATAAAATATGCTACTTTTAATATTCTAAATCGGCAAACTAACCTTAAAGCCCATAAAATGGCGATTTTGAATTTTTTATTTTAACTTGTAGTGGTTAAGTATCTGCGAATAAAGTTCTCAGTTTAAATGGTCTTGCATTTATTTTGGAGGGTGCTTGACGATTATATTACCGTAAAAGTTCATCCGTTAATGAATACTCATCCGAGGTGGAAAAATGTGATTGTGTTGAGGGTCTAGAAATATATTTTTTTATATATTATTTATTTGATCAACCGTTACAAAATTCAATACGAAGAATATAATACCATAACATAAAAAAAATAATAATAAATAACTGCCCCAAAGTCATCGCCTGTGTTTGGGGTCATTAATACACATACAAAATTTATGACTACCTTTTGAGCAACACTTAAATCATACAACAAAAGTAGTTTACAGTAAACAAAGTACGTACATTATAATACATGATGATGAGTTGACTCTAAGCAACAAAATATAATTACATAGAACAGATAGCAGTACACAAAAATTTCAATAATACTTTACAAAAACTATTTCAAGCCATAAGGTGGAACATATATCCTACCTCTTTCACATTTAACAACCAAACCCTTAAACGCCTGCCAAAACTGTATGCATTTATTGGTTCTTTCTTAATATATTCCGGAATTATATTCAACATTCTTTAAAAAAAAAAATCCTCAAAGGTTTAGCAACAAAAACACTTTCAGCTGTCGTCAACTTTAATTTATACTACCCAGTATTTGATACAATATTGACGTTTTTAACATAAAATTTCTTTAGTCCTTGAAAATAAACATATATTTTAGGGGTACAATTTGCTATCGTTCAAATAATGTCCTCAAAGACTCTTTGAAATGTTTGTGATTTTTCAATCTTAGAAATTTTGTGTATTATTATTAAAAAATTCAAATTACTGATGTAATTTCTTCCCAATAACATATTCCATAATCTATGCACTAGGGAAAAATACAAATTACGCAAATTATATTGTGGACAAATACATCTCAGATAATTGAAAATTCTGAATTGACTGTTTAGTTGGATACTAGATTTGAAATATTTTATGTAACTTCCAGATAAACTCACCATATTTGTATATTATCGCATTTATAAGATTCCAATCCTGATTTGTTGCAATTTAACCATTAATATATAAATTGACCTTCATCCTTTGCCTCACCACTCAAGCTAAAATGTATATAAATATTTTTTTCTGGATTTAAACCCATTCTATTTTTTTATGAACCACCATCTCAGTGTCAATAGATCAGTTTTTCAGAGTTTTTAATCTGAGCTATAGATGAAACTACGTAGCACAAAGTCGAATCATCAGCAAAATATGTTATACAACTCTTTAATCAGGTATTACACAAATCATTAATATAGATTATAAATAAAACTGGACCTAGCACTGATCCTTGAGGAACGCCATACTCTATTACTCCCATATTTCTTAAGATGCCATATTCTTACACACTGATATCGCTTTAGCAAATAACTTTTGAACCATATGCTGTAATCAACCGTGTCAATCGCTTTCATTAGATTAAAAAACAACCCACTAACTTCCTTGCCATAATTAATTCCATCATTGACCATAGTTTAGTCTACCTAAAATGGCAGATTACGTATTACTCCAAGGCATAAAGCCGTATTGCCTACTACTGAATAAATTTATATAAATTAAAAATCCCATTACTCTGACCTTAACAATATTTTCTAAAATTTTTGATAAGGGATATAGTAATTACTATAATTTGTTTTTATACCATTTTTATAGATATGTATAACTACCGCTTCTTTAAATTTATCAGATACTTATATTATATATTATATAACGGTATAATAACGGCATATAACGGTTATTATATAAATATAACGGTATCTGACCTATACTCGGGAAAGTCCGTTTAATTAAATAAGTACTAAATCCATCAATCGCATGTGACTTTTCGTTTTCGTTTTCTAGGAATTAACAATATTCACTAACTCAACATTACTGGATAAGAAGTAAGTGGTCGGTATTGGAGGGACGACTAACAGACCACGGTCAAGAGAAGTGCTGGAGGGATAGCTAACAATGTCACGTTAGGTTTAAGATAAATAACTACAAGAAATAGGTGCAGGGTAGCTAACAACTGATTAACACAATGTATACGACAGTTCTGCTACTGGGGCTGCTGCCTGCTTTGGCCTCAATTTATAGGTAAAAAGTATCAAGATAGTGATCTTTCCTTTCCTGTTTTCATTTTTTCTCTCTCTTGCTTACTTTATCTTTAAAGTGTTTGACAAAACTTTTATACACGTAAAAAGATAATAATATTAACCAAATAAATAAACAAAATTTACTTTTACAAACCTAGGTATTTTATCTCAACGAGAATCCTAATCGAAGTAAATGTTTCCCTTATTACAGAATTAATTAATTAAAATTTATTATATACAAAAATATACAGTCGAAGTTTATCACATAATATAGACTAAATTTAAGTTTGTAAAGCGTGTCAGAGATGAATACGTCGATGATTTCTCGGAACCATTTGGATCTACCAGGGTGTACAGGCACAATACAATAGATTTTTCTAACAATACAAAACAAATAATGAAGCAAATTGATTTCTTCTTGATTTATGATAGTAGACTATTTTAATGATTAGCAACGAATCCCTTTATTCTGTGATTTTCATATTTGACTGACTTCAATACAATTTTATAATTTGGCAATAATCAGTAAAAGTCGAGCTGTGTACGTATCAAATTTGGTGAGAGACAGAAGTATTGTAAACAGCTAGCGTGAAACTAACGAATAATTTGTTTGAATCCATTTAAGATTTAATTTCGATTGCCTGTCAAAAGCCGTTTTACACTAAAATACTAAATTTTGTGAAAATGTGACAAATATTTAAACTGCAAGGGTGGTTCATTTCGAAAAAATGAACAGACTTAAATTTTTTTTTTTTTTTTATTATTCCAACTTTATTCAAAATTTAATTTTGTGGTGCAATTTTGTAAAAATCGGAAAAAATTGATACCATTATCAAGGCTACACACACATTATCACTTTAACCGCGTTAATATTAACATGGGGATTTCCTAAAAATAGAAATAACTTATGATTAATTATGCAATAGATTTTTTAATTATTTTAGTGACAAATACAAAAGAATCGAAATAAGAGATTTTATAATGGAACGGTAGTTACGTAATGACAGAACAACAAAGATTGAAACCACCTAAATACTATTGTCTTTACTAATTACTCACACCGCACTGTTTAACAATTAGAAATAAATAATTATGGTCTGCTGACTCATAACGAACCAATAACGACCTCTTCTGGTTAAACAATTCGAGTATGACCATTTTTTCGTTACGTAAACTATAGATGATATAATTAATTTCGCAAAAATTATGCTAGGTCACGGGTCAAGTGACACGAAGGTCTTCGATAAGTTAAATAATCAGAGTAAAACTCATTTATGTTTGATTATTCAGTTTTCTTTGACTAAGAATTTCTTAAATATCCATTCGAGAATGCACGAGAAAATCTTCTATTATCTCCACAAAATAAATATCATTTTTATTTGTGGCTTCTACTTGGCAAAGTACTACTGGCTTATGTTTCAAAACAGACTACAGCCTAATTACAAGTATATACTCGACTCCACACCATCCCAAGACAAATTAAAAAGAAATCAATGAATTGTCGTGTAGGCTATCGGTATGTTTTGTCTGTACAGTACAAATAGATACACCGATTTCGATGCAATTTTCAATATTTATTTCATTCTGTCGTCTGAAGTACATGAAGAAACTAATTTTCTTTTAGAAAAATCCGTCGGAATTTTTTTTTTTTGTATTTAACATTTATTACAGCGTTAAAAAGACGGGATTCTTTTATACCATCTGTTCGTCCACAAGGTATACATTGGAGAAAAATCATAATTAAAATGAAACACGTATTTTTATGTTTTAAAAGATATATAATTAATTGTTAAAAAAATATACTTTCTCCTTTTTGTTTTTTATGTAGTTTAAAATTATGTGATTGGTTAAAAATTCGACGTCATTGTGCGGATGATCCTTTTGGACTCTCTGAAACCAAAAAAGTGTTGTTAAATGTTATTTGTCTGTCGTCTTTGCTGTATACGAAGATGCAATTTTGATAAAATTTCATTTATGGACATATTTTGTTCATTTTTGGAAGCTGTTTTTTCAACGACTCAAAATTTGGAAGTAGCAAGAACAAAGTACAGAACGTCAGATAAATATCAGACGACAAATAGAAATCAATAAAAAATATAAGCTTTTGTGGCTGGCAATCTGAAAACATTTCTACTGAAAAATTAACATCTCTTTTTTATCAATCTCATAATAGAATCTCAGCGTGTTTTTAAGAAAGTAAAACAGGGAAATAAAAATGTATGTAATATTACATGTTTATACATAATATCATTCAGTTAACAGTTCTACTCAGAAAAGCAGGGATGAAAACAGTCCCATCAATCCGTTGATTCATCAACATTTGCAAATTAGTTTTGCTATAAAAATTATTGACAATCTTAATATTTTTAAGTGAAATAAGGTAATGGCTTTAGAAAGAATATATTTACAATCAAATGTGAGGTCGCTTAGTGCGGAGTCGCCTATTAGATTATATATCTCATAGATTCGTCTCTAAAGTTAAGATATTTTTTGGGAGACATACATTTTAATAATTCTCTTTAAATTGATACATCTAGTAGTAAGTTATCCAACTATAACCAATATATATTACTCATGTTCATATTTCCTTCACCCAAATTACGTCAACAAATTGATCAATGTGTCAAAACACTTCCACAGACAAAACTGAGGCTTTCATTTTCTTCTGGCACTTTGTTAGTACGAAATCATAATAACAAATATTTTGAAAGGTCTATACCAATCAGCATGACTTGAACTTCTATTAAGTGAATAGTTACCTTGCCCATTTGCACTTAGAGCCATTTCCAACCGAGAAATAATAAAAGCTTGCACAATGGCAATTCCTCAGAGAGTACTTCGTGACTGGTTTTAATGATTCGGACTATTGTATAAAACGGCACATGTGATTCCATCGAAAGTTTTCAAGTAAGCCTTGGTGTGTCAGCGCCTTCCAGATTTATTGCAAAGTTAGGAGATAAATGTAGAATGGCAAGGACGAAAGAAATGTTCTACCAAACATTGCAACAGTGGCCATCACATACTTGGCAAACTGGTAGGAGTGGCAAGGTCGGTCTGTTAAGGGAACTTGATTTTCAAAACTAGTCGAGGCGAGTTTTTTTGCGGTTATTGCACAATTGTTAGCTTATTGCAATTATTATCTGTTGAATCTTTTGATTTTAATTATATTAGAGCAAATTCCAGGATATCCAAACCCACATAAAATAAAACACTGAAAAACATTTTTTCCCAAACAGTTTGTATAAATTTTCGTACAATAGGCAACCCACACAAAACAATTGTAACTAGTTTTATCCCATTTTATGTTGTAGATTCTCAATAGGTTTAAATAGAACTCGGTCTTTTTATTGCCCATTACCCACTGAACCGATTTTGTTATTTGTTTTTATTTAATATGAACCATAAATAAACAATGAAAATAAAATAAAATTAAGAATATGAGTAAAATAAAATGAAAAAAGAAAGATAAAATTCATCAGTTTACTCTTACTCTATATAATAGATTACAAAAGAGTTACAGGTGCATTAATGGCTGCATAATAGGATGGAATGAAATTTTCCAAATTACTAATTTGCGTCGTACACTTATACTCATGAACAGTATTGTTTTTGAATTGGTCTCTTCTTAATGGGTGGACAAAGAATATAAACAGATAAATAATATTTCATCACCTGTTATGGTGTTGTCCAACTATATATAAAAATCGACTAAAAATAATGTGAATACCTATGTGAAAATTAAATAATAGTTGCAATTTCCTCCTATTAGGGTTTTTATAAAACAAGAGTTTGTTTTGTTTTTGAAAATCAGTCTGAAGGTCTCTTGCTTGGAATAAAATAAAGAATTTTTTGTACAAAATCTTGGCACTTTAACTTTAAAGATCAGCTTAGAAATTATTTCTATTTTATTTCACAAAATTATATATGCTTTACTGGCAGGTAATTTAAATAATTAGTTTTTATTGTTTATTGTTTTTAGTTTAGCCGTTGGAATAATGAAGACATACTGACATTTTATAACCGCTTACGTAACTTTAGCTCGAGGAGAAATAATTCCTCTGAATACAGATGCAAATCTTTGACCCTATACTACAGATCTTTGGTATGCTAAACTACAGATATACAGGAACATAGCACTCTTCCGTAATCGCAACCAGAAGATAGTGAATCTGATACTTTCTCCTTTCACTTTTTTTTTCTCACGTCATCTGTTGTCAAATCATGACATTAGAAAATTGCTGGTCATAGAGTTACGTGAGGAGTTTTATAATGAGCGCATCCAATCACTTAAAATAAACAATATGGCGGGTACTTTTTTCAGTGAGTACGAGATCTTATTTTCCACAGATTAGCTCCTTCTCTTTGGAAATGTTGTTGTTGCGAATGATGTTGAGACTTGGGTCAATCGCCTTGAAATGTACATTTATAGTCCCTAGGTTAAGTTTCACTCATTTATAAACATTGTGTATGTTTGTACGTCAAAAAACAACATTTATAACGGCTGACAAAAATAAAAAGACGACTTTCCATACTATCAGTAGCTTTTTTCAGTTTTAAACCGAATTCAATTTAAATTAACAAAACGAAAATCAGAATTTGGTTATTAGTTTTAGTGTATGAAAACTGTTTCTGTTGTTTTGATTGGGACAATTAGTTATAGTAAATTGAGCGGCTTTATACAATTTTGATAACTTTCTTAATTTAGAGTTTCTAAAACAATTGTACGTTTTATTTTGAGTAAGTCAACCAAACTGAGACGTTTGTTATTAGCGTAGATCTGTTTCCGGATTTTTCTCAAATATAACAGCTCTACTCAGTAGTAGAAACAAGACGTAGCTAATTCAATACTGTTATAAAGTAGTGTAATGTTTTCAGTAGGAAAAGACAAATTATTGTAATAAAACTAACCTTGGACCTTGGAAATTCCTAAGTCTAACCTTATTCGAAAGAAAATGTACAATCGTTTACAGTGTCTGTAAAAACTGGTTGTTTGCCTGCACTACTTGTTGATAAATTAGTTCTAGAATTATGTTGCTCTTTGTAACAAGCTCTTTAGTATCACACTAAAATAATGACGGTAACAAAAATAAAACAGAAATACACGGTTTTCAAACAATTCAAAATTTCATGCTTTTGTAACTTTTATCTATTTTCAACAAATTTTACAATTAACTGAAACAAACCAATTAAAAAAATCAATAAATAAATAAATAGATATTAAAAAGGTATTTAAAATGGCGTCAAAAAAGTATTGATTTTGAAATAAATTTCAGCAGTCTAAGCGATTTATTTGTGAAGTTTTCTAGACTATTATACACAGGAGATGGATTCAAAACATGACCTTTGGACAGTACATATTTGACAAGTGTTTAAGTTATTTTACTGCTGTGATGACCAATGAGAACTCAGTAACGATGGAGATCAATGCGCGGACGGAAGGAGTTTATACTGCTTTATGTAACTCTACCGTCAAGACAATTGAATGTAAACTTAATAAAGCCCTTTATTAGGATATATATATATATATATATATATATATATATATATATATATATATATATATATATAATAGTTACGCTGTTTTGTTCTCTGGTATTGCATCTAAAACTGGATATCCAACTTGTACAGATACATCAATGTGAGTTAGAGTAAATTAAATCGTTTATAGCACCAAGGCCTACTAGTGGTGGATTTAAAGGTCATTTTTAGTTATCTTTTATTATTTCTTCCTGTACGTGGTTTTTTGTTCAAATGTACAGTAACTGTGGTATTACTTACTGTTATTTCTTGGGTTTTGAATATTGTTGCATTACATCGCGGGTCAGGCAGTAGCTACGAATGGTTTATTAATTATATTTATTCAAGGAACGAAGTTTTCTAATCACAGAAACACATACATGTCGAGGATTATTTTTTTAAAAAAATGGAATTCACATGTGTTGTTTGACACGTGGACATACAAACTGCGTTTTTGAATTATTGATTGATATGTCCTTTTGATAACAAATAAACAAAAAATTGTTATAATACATTTCACATGTTATCTATTTACATTTAAAAATAAATTTTCTTTTATTATTAAGGATATTAATTGTGCAAATTACCTCAACTAAATAGAAAGACTGACATTGGGAAAACAACATTTTAAAACCAAGGTTGGTAATGTTTTGAATAAGATCACGTTGTTGTATATATCAGTCCTTTAACTTGCAGCAAATCGTATATCCTGTTGTTATTAATAATATTGCTTAAATTATCTTTTATTTACGCTCATAATAGTAAATGACTATTACTCGTGATAATTATTATTGCATGACATTGAGTTTTCGATGATGATGGTCAAGATTCATTTTGCTTTATTGTTAATCACTCCCGAGACGTAATTTATGAGAGGTTGATGTCCAATATTTCTTATTTAGTAACTCAAGGTCGATGTTTAATCTAAAATGAATAAAACAGATTGTTTTGTTATCGATGGCCATTTTGGTCAAACTTCTCCAAAATTTTGGTGCAATCATTGGTTGTTACATGACTTGGGATAAATTATTAATGATAATTATTTTAAAATCATTCAGACGAGTGAAAATTTGATAATTTGACAAAACATGTTCAAATAGAGTAAATATCTTCTTAATGGTAATTCCTTTTTCTTTTATGGTGAGGAGGTAAGGTTATTAGTCTGATTAATAAAAGTTGCTTAGACATGTTGAGAGAATGGATTTAACAAGAATGATTTGGAAGAAAACGCTGTATGGAAGTAGAAAGAAAAGTTTTATGGATATTGTCACTAAATGTGAGACATAGGAGGAAACTGACGAAAGATAGAGATGTTGGAGGAGAGTTGTTGAAGAAGAAACAAAACCTCACAAAGTGCTGTAGCGCCAGAATAACTAAAAAAAATAAAATAAAAACAACAAGGAAGCACTTTGAACCCGTTATAATATTTAAGACAAGTGTTCGAAAAAAAAAAGTTTTACTATATAAATTAGTAGAATATTTCATACATGTTTTCAAAGTTCTAAATAATTCTCTTTAATATACATTAGGAGGAAATGCCACTATTATTACGTAAATTGCCAACCAATGTAAAAAGTCTAGTATGTAGATCAAAAACCGGAACACAAGATCTCACAAAAACTACGTTTATGATAAAAACGCGTTTCAACGACAAAGTCGCCATCCTCAGTGATACCATGAGCTACAATAACAAAACTATAACTCATCATACTAGATTTTTTTTTATTTATAAAAATTCTAGAGAAATACTATCATGTGAATTTTTTGATCAGCTGTTCTTAAATTATTTTTGTTATGTGTACATTATAGCACGAACACAATTAGTTGAAATTTTTTTACAGCACTAGCTAATTGTTTTGTAAATTCCAATTATTATATAAAAAAATATTTAATGGTGTTTTGTTTTAAATTTAAAATGTTAGGCATTCTCAGTACTTATACAATTCTATTTTCTGGAATGTCCCGGCCTTTTTCTTCCAAGAATCTCCGCCTAGTTTGTAATAATTGCTAGAATTTCTGGCATATAATCGTTGAGGCTAACTTAACCTCAATTTAAACTTATCTATTTTAAATAGTTTAATATTTTTTAAAGATATGTAAAGATTTGAACTCAGTAACTGCGTAATATTATTGCATTGTTTAATTGATTCTTAATTTATTCAGTGACAACTATGTCTACATTTATTCAACATAAGGGTTTCCATTTTTAAAAGGCTTGACAAATATCTCCGAATTTCGTGCTGAACACAATAATTATGTACCACTCTGCTATCATCATCTCTCAAAAATATAAGTTTATGAGTTAAAAAATCTGGCCAAGTTAAAATGAACTATAGGCGCAATCGTGGAAGATCAAATATCGTAATATCAATCAATTTTTGGTGAAATAAAAAGCGTTTTGCCATTTTCAATGAAAAAACCATACTTAAAAGAAATCACAGAACACAAGTAGTTTATAAAACAACGAAATGATCTCTATTATTGACAGAGTTCATGTTGGTGTTTTCCAATTTACGTACGTTTATCTTTTATTCAAACAAAATATTTCTTTTTTGAACTGTTCTATTAATTTGTTCATATTAGGTAGCCCCTAAGGATAAAAGGAGCATACTGGTCTCCAGATACTCAGTTCTTGGTGTATTTTTATCTGCAACATGTTCTTGTGTTTTTTATCAGTAAAAAAGTAAAAATTAACTGTTACGTACGATTTGGACTATTAACTAAACTGTCAAATTTTTCTAAAAAAAATTCAAAAACAAATAAAACAGATTTTGAAATTCGACAGTTTAAGATGACATCTGGGGTTCATTTTTACTTTTTTTACTGATAAAAAACACAAGAACATGTTACTGATTAAAATACACCAAGAACTAAGTATCTGGAGACCAATATGTTCCTTTAATCCTTAAGGACTACCTTTTAAAGTACAATTTGACAAATCAATAGAGTAATTTTAAAATAAAATATTTCGTTAAATAAAATATAAATGTTTGGAGTTACAGTCACAGAAAAAAGTCAACGTAATTGTCCACACATCTGGACATGTGGAATAGTGCAGTGAACGACTTTAGATTGAAGTAGATAAACAAACATAATTCCAAATGCTAAATGTATCTGATAAAGTAATGTCAACACTCAATCTTCAATTCTGCTTACTAAAGGATATATGTAACACATCTAAAACAGGTTTTTAAAGCTTCAAATGATTGAAAGTTCACACAATTGGCAAGTGGCTGCTCAGAGTTTGATTTATTAGATCAACTTTCCTTCAGTGAAGGCGGAATAGTAGACTTTTAGAAATGCCCAAGGCATGACTCATAGCGGATTTTAAAACAATACACGTCGGCTATATTGTATATATGTGCATATAAAACACGGATAATAGGACATAGAATTAACGAAGTAGATCATCCTACTGCGCATAAGACATCAATTTATCCAACTGAAGATATAAGATTAGCACTTTTATTAGGTTACAAAAATACTTTTAATACTTTTAGACGTTGCAAAAATTACACGAAATTTCTTACAATCTAACTTACAAAACAAAAAATACTAACCAAACAAAAATATTAATTAAAAAGTAAGACTAAACCTTCAACACTATATTGGATTGATAAAAAAACATATATACATATGTACAAAAATAATGTATACATTTACATAATATTGTTCACAAAACATATTTTATAAAAATCAGTCCATTCATATAAGCAGTAGAAGAATGTACAGACGACGGACAAGCCTGTTTTTAAGGAGGTTCAGGGGACATCAAAATTAATTATTTTTATGAAAATATCGACACCAAATTTTAACTCAGCAGATTACTTTCTCTCTATATACTACATAAATGAGAAGGTAAGATCAACGCTTTCAGCCTAAAAGAAGTTGAAGAGATATGTACAGTAATTTTTGCAAAATGATATGCGATTACACGTAGTCTGATGCCAGCTGTGGGAAAGGTGATGTTTTTGTGTATTGTCTGTCTGTAACTCGGTATATTTTGTTTACGTCATTTAACAGAACGTAAAAATTAAAGAGTGAGGCCATTGTTTCTAAATCCCTTCATAATAGAATACAGAAAAAATCGGTACTAAAGTAATATAACACACGATTCCAACCATAAATATTATATGTAAAATGTAAAATGAAACTTTTGCTATGTTTTTAAAGTCGTGATTTATCTATAGCCTACTACATAATTCATTCTCTTTACGTGAACGGCCTCCGAGGGAAGTTATGTAATGGGTGAACAAATTAAATGTTTCTTTTACACAAAATTGTAACTTTTTAGGCACCTAAATCAGGAACAGTTGTATTTATTTAATTATATATCTCTATTGGCGTGTAATGCGCGAAACTTTAACCCGTGGAAGTTAAGATTTAGAAAATATCTCGACTATAGGTGTTCATTCTTTAGCTTAATTGAAATTTAAAATTACCCGTCATAAAAACACAAAAATTTCTCAAAATTACAAAGGATAAAGAACTAAGAATAAATGTTTTAAATTTTGTCTTACAATTTCTATAAAAAAATTACGATGTTCTGCTTAGGGTATAATTTTGGTATATGGGAAGGTTTGGGTACCATTTGTAAGAAATCTATTCAAAGTTTTCTTAAATATAATAACATGGTGAAATTGTTTATTTTATATATTATTTTTTGTTTTGTTCAATGAGCATTCAACTTTAATAAAATAATATAACTTGTAAAGAAATAAGAACGTTTAGGCGTTTATAATAAAACCTACAACCGCGTCTGTAATATTAGGATGTACACAAATACGAATAAATTTAAATGGCGAACGCGAACTAATTGGGATAAACATAAAGCAATTTAAACAAGCCCGTGTGTGAAATCAACTGACTAGCACAAAATGAATTACAAAATTATGTTTCTATCCAAAACTCAAGTACGGTCTCAGAGCATTAAAATGTGTGTTTAAAATAAATTTTGAACCAAAGTTTATTCAACGCTATTTTTATTGCTATAGCTACTTTTTAATTCATCCATTATTTTATTTAGTTATTTATATACCCCGCACCAAACTTTACAATTTTGTGTTGGTTAAACCATCAAAAGTAATATCGAACTAATGGGAATACAATTTTTTAATTCATTCTTTTGTAGATATTGTGAGACGAAAATGCTACAGTGAGCGCCTCCGAAATTGGTGTGGTGAATTTTTCAAACTTTCAAAACCTAGAGAATTAACGGTAGTACATAATGCGAAAATGTGTTATTTTCCTTATTTAACAAACACGTATGAATCTACTTAAAGAAATTTCAATGTAAAATAATTATATGTTTAAATTGTATTAAATTATTTTGGGGGTTTGAAACGCAATTGTTTTTCTTTTGTTTCTTTTTTTGGATTTTTTATATATTTCAATAACACAATTTTATTAAATAATACACACAAAAATACTTTTTATGTACAAAAATACGACATATTTGAAAGTGGAGAATAACAAATAATAATGGTAAAATAAAATATGAAACTTATTAAATTATCAGATATAAGAAATTTAATCCGATTACGTATGAAGCACTCACCTTGTTCACAGCCTGCACAATGTGGCACTGCTACCGATTAAAGACAAGTCGTACCTTATGAATGAAATATTGAAGGGAGGGGTCGAGGTTGCGATCTAGGTAGCAATTACGTAAATTTTATTCTTCTTCTAATAATAATTAAATAGTTAAGATAAGGAAAAGAAAAATAAACAAAGGAAAACCAAAAACTTTAAGTTGTATCTCGATTTCTAGCATTTTGAGATCTAGCAATTTAAAAACTAGTATGGGAAAACTTTTGACTTATCGTTGATATTATTTTTCTAAACATCGTATAATTCAGTCTTGATGTAAATCAACCAAAATTTCGCTGTTTTATTTCTTTAAAAAAAATTTTTTTTTTTAGATAATAAAATTATGAAATTAAGATTCTTGATCAATTTTATATGCAAGTCCTTTAGATGTTCAGTTCGTCAGGTAAAAGTTCGTCAGTTCTCAAAGCAGGAAAAGTGATTACTTTTTAAAAAATTTCTTTCAAAAGCTTATAATTTTTATAAAACACAGAATTTTCTAACCTAGAAATTGTTTAACAAAGACTTATAATTATTCAAAAATACATAAATTTTTGAACTTCATTTAAAAAGCTAATAAATTGTTCGAAATAATAGAATACAAGATTTTTCAGATTTTATATGTAGTTTGATGCGAATAAAAAAAAATAGTTAGCATTATTGAAATATATATTATTATTATTTCACAATTTAAAACGAAATACAATTGTTTTAAATGAAAAAATGAAGTCTAATTACTTTTGTGATTGAACAATTTAATGGATTATTAGGCAGATTTTAATTTGTTTTTCCACGGTGCGGTGGTTTATTTGTCCACCACAGAGTTCGAATTCTAATATTAAATAACACTTATAATAGTCAAAGAAAATATTTTTTATATTTTTCTATCCTAAAGAAAAAAACTTGGAATTTAAAAAATTGCCTCAATTAAAATTTAATATTTTGTTAACATTAATAGGCTCTTCCTATTAGGATTTAGCACTAACTTTTGCTATTTTTCAATATATATTGGAAAATTTTGTTGCATCAGTAATAAAGTATTAAATTATATTTCTGTTTTTGTTTTCCACACTATCAATTTCAAATTTTTACTTTAAATCTGAACTCGTTGATTTACCCACGGACATAAAAAAAAAATACTTTCCGTTATGTTGAACATAACAAGAAAGTATGTAAAATTCAAAATTTGGAGGCTGATAATGATGGATTATAAAAAATCCTGAAATAAATATATAGAGTAGTATAAACTAACGTGTTGACCATCAATTATTGCTTTGATTTGTAAAGTCGATTATAAAGTCGATTTGTATTCAAATTTTAATTATTTTATTTACGCCTCGTAAACCCAAAGTTATTATAATTGTTTGTTGCTATATTTTGACCAATCAATTTCATTTCTGATTTTTAAATAACTTAATTTCTAAACACAAATTGTTTGATAATACTTAGTACCCCAAACGCCAGGTATCATAAATAAACTGTGATGATGTAACGATAAGTTCATGATTTTACGTCTTGAAGAAGGCTCGATTGTTGTTTACGGCTGAGTCGTTTTGTCAAACATAAGGACGTCTTCCAGGTTCCTAATCTGGAAAAACAAATCAAACATTGTGTGGAGTTGTATGAAAGAAAATCTAATGAAAGCTAATAACTTTCTGACGAATATAATGGTACAATCTTAGAAACCTTATCATGGATTAGGAACCTTGAAGACGTCCTTATGGGAGACAAAACGACTCTGCCGTAAAAAAAACAATCGAGCGTTTTTAAGACGTAAAATCATGAACTCATCATTACATCATCACGGAAAAACAAGTCAAACATTGTGTGGAGTTGTATGAAAGAAATCTAATGAAAGCTAATAACTTTCTGACGAATATAATGGTACAATCTTAGAAACCTTATCATGGATTAGGAACCTTGAAGACGTCCTTATGGGAGACAAAACGACTCTACCGTAAAAAAAAACAATCGAGCGTTTTTAAGACGTAAAATCATGAACTCATCATTACATCATCACGGAAAAACAAATCAAACATTGTGTGGAGTTGTATGAAAGAAATCTAATGAAAGCTAATAACTTTCTGACGAATATAATGGTACAATCTTAGAAACCTTATCATGGATTAGGAACCTTGAAGACGTCCTTATGGGAGACAAAACGACTCTACCGTAAAAAAACAATCGAGCGTTCTTCAAGACGTAAAATCATGAACTCATCATTACATCATCACGGAAAAACAAATCAAACATTGTGTGGAGTTGTATGAAAGAAATCCAATGAGAGCTAATAACTTTCTGACGAATATAATGGTACAATCTTAGAAACCTTATCATGGATTAGGAACCTTGAAGACGTCCTTATGGGAGACAAAACGACTCTACCGTAAAAAAAACAATCGAGCGTTTTTAAGACGTAAAATCATGAACTCATCATTACATCATCACGGAAAAACAAATCAAACATTGTGTGGAGTTGTATGAAAGAAATCTAATGAAAGCTAATAACTTTCTGACGAATATAATGGTACAATCTTAGAAACCTTATCATGGATTAGGAACCTTGAAGACGTCCTTATGGGAGACAAAACGACTCTACCGTAAAAAAACAATCGAGCGTTCTTCAAGACGTAAAATCATGAACTCATCATTACATCATCACGGAAAAACAAATCAAACATTGTGTGGAGTTGTATGAAAGAAATCTAATGAAAGCTAATAACTTTCTGACGAATATAATGGTACAATCTTAGAAACCTTATCATGGATTAGGAACCTTGAAGACGTCCTTATGGGAGACAAAACGACTCTACCGTAAAAAAAACAATCGAGCGTTTTTAAGACGTAAAATCATGAACTCATCATTACATCATCACGGAAAAACAAATCAAACATTGTGTGGAGTTGTATGAAAGAAATCTAATGAAAGCTAATAACTTTCTGACGAATATAATGGTACAATCTTAGAAACCTTATCATGGATTAGGAACCTTGAAGACGTCCTTATGGGAGACAAAACGACTCTACCGTAAAAAAACAATCGAGCGTTCTTCAAGACGTAAAATCATGAACTCATCATTACATCATCACGGAAAAACAAATCAAACATTGTGTGGAGTTGTATGAAAGAAATCTAATGAAAGCTAATAACTTTCTGACGAATATAATGGTACAATCTTAGAAACCTTATCATGGATTAGGAACCTTGAAGACGTCCTTATGGGAGACAAAACGACTCTACCGTAAAAAAAACAATCGAGCGTTTTTAAGACGTAAAATCATGAACTCATCATTACATCATCACGGAAAAACAAATCAAACATTGTGTGGAGTTGTATGAAAGAAATCTAATGAAAGCTAATAACTTTCTGACGAATATAATGGTACAATCTTAGAAACCTTATCATGGATTAGGAACCTTGAAGACGTCCTTATGGGAGACAAAACGACTCTACCGTAAAAAAAACAATCGAGCGTTCTTCAAGACGTAAAATCATTAACTCATCATTACATCATCACGGAAAAACAAATCAAACATTGTGTGGAGTTGTATGAAAGAAATCTAATGAAAGCTAATAACTTTCTGACGAATATAATGGTACAATCTTAGAAACCTTATCATGGATTAGGAACCTTGAAGACGTCCATATGGGAGACAAAACGACTCTACCGTAAAAAAAATAATCGAGCGTTTTTAAGACGTAAAATCATGAACTCATCATTACATCATCACGGAAAAACAAATCAAACATTGTGTGGAGTTGTATGAAAGAAATCTAATGAAAGCTAATAACTTTCTGACGAATATAATGGTACAATCTTAGAAACCTTATCATGGATTAGGAACCTTGAAGACGTCCTTATGGGAGACAAAACGACTCTACCGTAAAAAAAACAATCGAGCGTTCTTCAAGACGTAAAATCATGAACTCATCATTACATCATCACGGAAAAACAAATCAAACATTGTGTGGAGTTGTATGAAAGAAATCTAATGAAAGCTAATAACTTTCTGACGAATATAATGGTACAATCTTAGAAACCTTATCATGGATTAGGAACCTTGAAGACGTCCTTATGGGAGACAAAACGACTCTACCGTAAAAAAAACAATCGAGCGTTCTTCAAGACGTAAAATCATGAACTCATCATTACATCATCACGGAAAAACAAATCAAACATTGTGTGGAGTTGTATGAAAGAAATCTAATGAAAGCTAATAACTTTCTGACGAATATAATGGTACAATCTTAGAAACCTTATCATGGATTAGGAACCTTGAAGACGTCCTTATGGGAGACAAAACGACTCTAACGTAAAAAAAACAATCGAGCGTTCTTCAAGACGTAAAATCATGAACTCATCATTACATCATCACGGAAAAACAAATCAAACATTGTGTGGAGTTGTATGAAAGAAATCTAATGAAAGCTAATAACTTTCTGACGAATATAATGGTACAATCTTAGAAACCTTATCATGGATTAGGAACCTTGAAGACGTCCTTATGGGAGACAAAACGACTCTACCGTAAAAAAAACAATCGAGCGTTCTTCAAGACGTAAAATCATGAACTCATCATTACATCATCACGGAAAAACAAATCAAACATTGTGTGGAGTTGTATGAAAGAAATCTAATGAAAGCTAATAACTTTCTGACGAATATAATGGTACAATCTTAGAAACCTTATCATGGATTAGGAACCTTGAAGACGTCCTTATGGGAGACAAAACGACTCTACCGTAAAAAAAACAATCGAGCGTTCTTCAAGACGTAAAATCATGAACTCATCATTACATCATCACGGAAAAACAAATCAAACATTGTGTGGAGTTGTATGAAAGAAATCTAATGAAAGCTAATAACTTTCTGACGAATATAATGGTACAATCTTAGAAACCTTATCATGGATTAGGAACCTTGAAGACGTCCTTATGGGAGACAAAACGACTCTACCGTAAAAAAAACAATCGAGCGTTCTTCAAGACGTAAAATCATGAACTCATCATTACATCATCACGGAAAAACAAATCAAACATTGTGTGGAGTTGTATGAAAGAAATCTAATGAAAGCTAATAACTTTCTGACGAATATAATGGTACAATCTTAGAAACCTTATCATGGATTAGGAACCTTGAAGACGTCCTTATGGGAGACAAAACGACTCTACCGTAAAAAAAACAATCGAGCGTTTTTAAGACGTAAAATCATGAACTCATCATTACATCATCACGGAAAAACAAATCAAACATTGTGTGGAGTTGTATGAAAGAAATCTAATGAAAGCTAATAACTTTCTGACGAATATAATGGTACAATCTTAGAAACCTTTTCATGGATTGGGAACCTTGAAGACGTCCTTATGGGAGACAAAACGACTCTACCGTAAAAAAAACAATCGAGCGTTCTTCAAGACGTAAAATCATGAACTCATCATTACATCATCAAGGAAAAACAAATCAAACATTGTGTGGAGTTGTATGAAAGAAATCTAATGAAAGCTAATAACTTTCTGACGAATACAATGGTACAATCTTAGAAACCTTATCATGGATTAGGAACCTTGAAGACGTCCTTATGGGAGACAAAACGACTCTACCGTAAAAAAAACAATCGAGCGTTCTTCAAGACGTAAAATCATGAACTCATCATTACATCATCACGGAAAAACAAATCAAACATTGTGTGGAGTTGTATGAAAGAAATCTAATGAAAGCTAATAACTTTCTGACGAATATAATGGTACAATCTTAGAAACCTTATCATGGATTAGGAACCTTGAAGACGTCCTTATGGGAGACAAAACGACTCTACCGTAAAAAAACAATCGAGCGTTCTTCAAGACGTAAAATCATGAACTCATCATTACATCATCACGAAAAAACAAATCAAACATTGTGTGGAGTTGTATGAAAGAAATCCAATGAGAGCTAATAACTTTCTGACGAATATAATGGTACAATCTTAGAAACCTTATCATGGATTAGGAACCTTGAAGACGTCCTTATGGGAGACAAAACGACTCTACCGTAAAAAAAACAATCGAGCGTTTTTAAGACGTAAAATCATGAACTCATCATTACATCATCACGGAAAAACAAATCAAACATTGTGTGGAGTTGTATGAAAGAAATCTAATGAAAGCTAATAACTTTCTGACGAATATAATGGTACAATCTTAGAAACCTTATCATGGATTAGGAACCTTGAAGACGTCCTTATGGGAGACAAAACGACTCTACCGTAAAAAAAACAATCGAGCGTTCTTCAAGACGTAAAATCATGAACTCATCATTACATCATCACGGAAAAACAAATCAAACATTGTGTGGAGTTGTATGAAAGAAATCTAATGAAAGCTAATAACTTTCTGACGAATATAATGGTACAATCTTAGAAACCTTATCATGGATTAGGAACCTTGAAGACGTCCTTATGGGAGACAAAACGACTCTACCGTAAAAAAAACAATCGAGCGTTTTTAAGACGTAAAATCATGAACTCATCATTACATCATCACGGAAAAACAAATCAAACATTGTGTGGAGTTGTATGAAAGAAATCTAATGAAAGCTAATAACTTTCTGACGAATATAATGGTACAATCTTAGAAACCTTATCATGGATTAGGAACCTTGAAGACGTCCTTATGGGAGACAAAACGACTCTACCGTAAAAAAAACAATCGAGCGTTCTTCAAGACGTAAAATCATGAACTCATCATTACATCATCACGGAAAAACAAATCAAACATTGTGTGGAGTTGTATGAAAGAAATCTAATGAAAGCTAATAACTTTCTGACGAATATAATGGTACAATCTTAGAAACCTTATCATGGATTAGGAACCTTGAAGACGTCCTTATGGGAGACAAAACGACTCTACCGTAAAAAAAACAATCGAGCGTTTTTAAGACGTAAAATCATGAACTCATCATTACATCATCACGGAAAAACAAATCAAACATTGTGTGGAGTTGTATGAAAGAAATCTAATGAAAGCTAATAACTTTCTGACGAATATAATGGTACAATCTTAGAAACCTTTTCATGGATTGGGAACCTTGAAGACGTCCTTATGGGAGACAAAACGACTCTACCGTAAAAAAAACAATCGAGCGTTCTTCAAGACGTAAAATCATGAACTCATCATTACATCATCAAGGAAAAACAAATCAAACATTGTGTGGAGTTGTATGAAAGAAATCTAATGAAAGCTAATAACTTTCTGACGAATACAATGGTACAATCTTAGAAACCTTATCATGGATTAGGAACCTTGAAGACGTCCTTATGGGAGACAAAACGACTCTACCGTAAAAAAAACAATCGAGCGTTCTTCAAGACGTAAAATCATGAACTCATCATTACATCATCACGGAAAAACAAATCAAACATTGTGTGGAGTTGTATGAAAGAAATCTAATGAAAGCTAATAACTTTCTGACGAATATAATGGTACAATCTTAGAAACCTTATCATGGATTAGGAACCTTGAAGACGTCCTTATGGGAGACAAAACGACTCTACCGTAAAAAAAACAATCGAGCGTTCTTCAAGACGTAAAATCATGAACTCATCATTACATCATCACGGAAAAACAAATCAAACATTGTGTGGAGTTGTATGAAAGAAATCTAATGAAAGCTAATAACTTTCTGACGAATATAATGGTACAATCTTAGAAACCTTATCATGGATTAGGAACCTTGAAGACGTCCTTATGGGAGACAAAACGACTCTACAGTAGAGATCCGGGCACTTGAGGACAAGAATGGTGGGGGTACCCCCACCCCTCCCTCTCCCCCCATGGCCCCTCCCCCTTGCCCCTCCCCCCTTGCCCCTCCCCCTTTGCCCCTCCCCCTTGCCCCTCCCCTTTAGGCCCCTTCCCTTCCCCCATTGGTCCCCCCACCCCGCCCCCTGCCCCTCCCCTGTAGGCCCCTCCCCTTTAGGCCCCTTCCCTTCCCCCATTGGTCCCCCCCCCTTCCCCTGCCCCTCCCCTGTAGGCCCCTCCCCTTTAGGCCCCTTCCCTTTCCCCATTGGTCCCCCCACCTCCACCCACCCCTCCCCTAGCCCCTCCCCTGTAGGCCCCTCCCCTTTAGGCCCCTTCCCTTCCCCCATTGGTCCCCCCACCTGTGACGTAATGTTGTCGAGACACACACATGACGTCATACACACACGACGTCATACACTTAACTTTTTTAATACCGGAGGGATTCGAACCTGTGAAGTTTGGATTTGAAGGCGGACACGCTACCGACTGAGCTATCGTGCATAGTATTACAAGTCGGATAATTAACGCAGTATATAAGCCGCCATGTTGTAACCGCAATAATGTGTTATATATATATATATATATAATGTGTTAAGATAGTTAACCTAACCTATAAGTGTCCTACTTTTGCCCATCCACAGCCTATCAGCTGTTACAATAATGTGTTATATAATTATATAATGTGTCAAGATATCCTACTTTTGCCCATCCACAGCCTATCAGCTGTTACAATAATGTGTTATATAATTATATAATGTGTTAAGATAGTTAACCTAAAGTTTCCCACCTTTGCCCATCCACAGCCAATCAGCTGTTACAATAATGTGTTATATATATATATATATATATATATATATAATGTGTTATATATTTATATAATGTGTTAAGATAGTTAACCTAACCTCATAGTATTACAAGTCGGATATTTAACGCAGTATATAAGCCGCCATGTTGTAACCGAACGCCAGAACATTTCGTAGAAGTTCGGACACGAACCCCTTACCGTAAGACTTACCGAGTTTTTCGCGACCGCGAAAAACTCGCGTAAGTCTCACGGTACGGGTCTGACCCGAACTTCCGGGTTTAAGAGTTTTGGAATAGGGTTCTAAGAATCAGATAAGTATATTGACCACAGTGAATAATAAGTATATTTACAACGGTGAACTATACTACATTGGTTAAATATAAACTAGTTAAACATATATTTAACAGCTATAATGGTGAAAATTATACTACATAGTATATTGGCAACAGTGGATAATAAGTATATTTACAACGGTGGACTATACTACATTGGTTAAATATAAACTAGTTAAACATATATCTAACAGCTATAATGGTGAAAATTATACTACATATTTAATCACATTGGTTTACAAGTACCTAACACGGAAGCTAAATGTATATCACATAGGTTTACAGTTGAATATGAAAGTTTAAACATATAGGTATACAAAATGTCAAAGATTTTGTAACAAGTACTTAATGTTAAATTCGTATTACATAGTTATGGTTCAAAAGTTATAAGTATCTAACACGGAAGTTAAATATATATCACACTGGTTTACAATTGAATATAAAAGTTGAAACATATAGGTATACAATTTCAAAAAATATGTAACAAGTACTTAACCATATCAAACTTACCTTGTACTACAACGGTAGACAAACCAAGTACAGAATGATTACTGAGCTCACAGAACAGCGCTTATATACAGTTTGGGGACCGATCCCACTCCTACCATTACCACCTCCACAACCATAGCCGTCACCCCCACCTATCAGTCCGAGAGTGGGGATCGGGCGTACCGACATTATAAATGCGATTTGCCCCCACCCATCATTCTCATTCTTCTTGGAACGCTTGGTGAGTAAACTTGATAGCTGTAGTATTCTTTAGAATTGAATAATGTCCGTGTACGTTGTTTCGACTTGTGATTCGTACGTAAAAAAGTTTCGTTTGTACGGGACCAAAGTCGTTTTTAAATTCAATTCACTACCGTCGGACGTGGAGGAAATCGAATGGATCAAACGTGGTTTAGAGGAGTTGATCGATCAAATGACTGAAAATACGACCGACGAAGATCAAATAGGGTTTACACTGACTAGTTTGAATGTAAAAAATCGCGAGCCTGGGTACGTAGCTTTCAGACCCGCTACAGATATAACTTACGATGTGCTCTGGAAAATATTCGGCGGTATTATTCAGAGCAATGCAGAAGGTTTCAAGTCTAGCGATACGTTTAAAGTAGAATGTACTAAAGTAAAAGTACCTGTAGGTCGAGGTCGTGTTAGACCGGGCTTGTACAATAACTATGACGAAGAATGTAAAGCTAGACGGGGTATTGTCGTGATTAAGAATACAGACTCTCTTTGTTTGCCTTGCTCTATTGTAGTCGGTAAAGCCCACGCCGAGAAAGACAAAGACTATGAACTTGTACGTAAGGACAGAGCTAAGAGACAGACAATCAGAGCTAAACAATTAATGACTGACGCAGGTGTCCAAATCGGTGTCGAGGGTGCAGGGGTGCAGGAATTGCAAAAATTCCAAGACTTTTTACCCAATCACAAAATAACTGTGTACAGTTATGGAAATAAAGGGCGTGTCGTGTATTTCGAAGGTGACGTAACCAATCCTCAATACACAATTAATCTACTCTTCCACCAAGGTCATTTTAACGTAATCACAAATCTCACATCCGCTTTTGCCTGCAGTTATTTTTGTGAAACGTGTCATGTCCCTTTCAATCAACGCGGTGAACATAGATGTTTGGCCACTTGTTACGGTTGTAAACGTTCGCCACCGTGCATAATGGAAAACGGTCATATCCATTGCGGCGATTGCAACAGACAGTTTATGAACAAGGACTGTTTTGTTGTACACAAACGAAATATCTGTGCCAACATGAAAAAGTGTCGCGAATGTGAGAAAATAATCATGAAGAAAAAGCGTAGTACCGAACACGTGTGCGGTGAAACGTACTGTAAAGTGTGTCGGGATTACATGCCTGCTAATCACATGTGCTACATGAGAGTAGACCGTAGGAAACCGATGGAAAAAGATTTCCTCTTCATTTTCTTCGATCTGGAGACGCGTCAAGACGAAGCTCTCGACTCGGCTCAAGTGCACAGAGTAACTTTATGCGTAGCACAACAGTACTGTTGGTTATGCATAAACGGTGAAGAGTGTGAAAATTGCGGGGACCGTACACACGTCTTCAAAGACGATCCCGTCGAAGGTTTCATGTCCTACATAATGGACGTACGTAAACCGTACAAAAAAGTCTGCGTAATCGCTCACAACGGTCAAGGTTTCGACTTCCAGTTCCTCCTAAAGTATCTGCTGGAGAAAACGCAGTTCACTCCAGAGCTCATAACACGCGGTACAAAAGTAATACTCATGGAAATAGACAATGTAAAGTTTATAGATTCTCTGAACTATATGCCTATGGCATTGTCCAAATTGCCCAAAGCATTCGACTTGCCACCCGAAAAGAAAAAGGGATACTTTCCTCACCTTTTCAACACGGTGGAGAATCAAAATTACGTCGGTCCTATCCCCGAACAAAAGTACTACTGTCCCGACTCGATGTTCGACAAAGGACACAGAGAATTTATAACTTGGTACGACGAGCAGGTACGATGCGAGTACGTATTCGATTTCCAAAAGGAAATATTCGAATACTGTCTCTCCGACGTGGACATTTTGGCACAAGCGTGCATAAAATTTAGAGCCTCGTTCCTCCAAGTGTGCAACGTCGATCCCTTCATCGAGGCCGTAACAATTGCCAGCGCGTGTAATCTGGCATTTAGACGCAACTTCTTACGATCAAATACCATAGGCCTTGTTCCCAAAAAAGGTTACCGATTGGTTGATACCCAATCAGCTATTGCACTGCAGTGGTTGACGTGGGAGGAAGATCAGCGTGGGGCCCTAATGG